>OX244271.1:20005918-20749968 GCA_945867215.1 Epinotia demarniana | reverse complement strand
CACCCGTCCCGCAGTCTACTCCACCATCTCTCAGGCCGTCAGCCAGCTGCCGCCGCCCAACAGGGACACGCTCGCCTTCCTCGTGCTGCACCTGCACAAGTGAGTCATCGTACACCCGTCCCGCAGTCTACTCCACCATCTCTCAGGCCGTCAGCCAGCTGCCGCCGCCCAACAGGGACACGCTCGCCTTCCTCGTGCTGCACCTGCACAAGTGAGTCATCGTACACCCGTCCCGCAGTCTACTCCACCATCTCTCAGGCCGTCAGCCAGCTGCCGCCGCCCAACAGGGACACGCTCGCCTTCCTCGTGCTGCACCTGCACAAGTGAGTCATCGTACACCCGTCCCGCAGTCTACTCCACCATCTCTCAGGCCGTCAGCCAGCTGCCGCCGCCCAACAGGGACACGCTCGCCTTCCTCGTGCTGCACCTGCACAAGTGAGTCATCGTACACCCGTCCCGCAGTCTACTCCACCATCTCTCAGGCCGTCAGCCAGCTGCCGCCGCCCAACAGGGACACGCTCGCCTTCCTCGTGCTGCACCTGCACAAGTGAGTCATCGTACACCCGTCCCGCAGTCTACTCCACCATCTCTCAGGCCGTCAGCCAGCTGCCGCCGCCCAACAGGGACACGCTCGCCTTCCTCGTGCTGCACCTGCACAAGTGAGTCATCGTACACCCGTCCCGCAGTCTACTCCACCATCTCTCAGGCCGTCAGCCAGCTGCCGCCGCCCAACAGGGACACGCTCGCCTTCCTCGTGCTGCACCTGCACAAGTGAGTCATCGTACACCCGTCCCGCAGTCTACTCCACCATCTCTCAGGCCGTCAGCCAGCTGCCGCCGCCCAACAGGGACACGCTCGCCTTCCTCGTGCTGCACCTGCACAAGTGAGTCATCGTACACCCGTCCCGCAGTCTACTCCACCATCTCTCAGGCCGTCAGCCAGCTGCCGCCGCCCAACAGGGACACGCTCGCCTTCCTCGTGCTGCACCTGCACAAGTGAGTCATCGTACACCCGTCCCGCAGTCTACTCCACCATCTCTCAGGCCGTCAGCCAGCTGCCGCCGCCCAACAGGGACACGCTCGCCTTCCTCGTGCTGCACCTGCACAAGTGAGTCATCGTACACCCGTCCCGCAGTCTACTCCACCATCTCTCAGGCCGTCAGCCAGCTGCCGCCGCCCAACAGGGACACGCTCGCCTTCCTCGTGCTGCACCTGCACAAGTGAGTCATCGTACACCCGTCCCGCAGTCTACTCCACCATCTCTCAGGCCGTCAGCCAGCTGCCGCCGCCCAACAGGGACACGCTCGCCTTCCTCGTGCTGCACCTGCACAAGTGAGTCATCGTACACCCGTCCCGCAGTCTACTCCACCATCTCTCAGGCCGTCAGCCAGCTGCCGCCGCCCAACAGGGACACGCTCGCCTTCCTCGTGCTGCACCTGCACAAGTGAGTCATCGTACACCCGTCCCGCAGTCTACTCCACCATCTCTCAGGCCGTCAGCCAGCTGCCGCCGCCCAACAGGGACACGCTCGCCTTCCTCGTGCTGCACCTGCACAAGTGAGTCATCGTACACCCGTCCCGCAGTCTACTCCACCATCTCTCAGGCCGTCAGCCAGCTGCCGCCGCCCAACAGGGACACGCTCGCCTTCCTCGTGCTGCACCTGCACAAGTGAGTCATCGTACACCCGTCCCGCAGTCTACTCCACCATCTCTCAGGCCGTCAGCCAGCTGCCGCCGCCCAACAGGGACACGCTCGCCTTCCTCGTGCTGCACCTGCACAAGTGAGTCATCGTACACCCGTCCCGCAGTCTACTCCACCATCTCTCAGGCCGTCAGCCAGCTGCCGCCGCCCAACAGGGACACGCTCGCCTTCCTCGTGCTGCACCTGCACAAGTGAGTCATCGTACACCCGTCCCGCAGTCTACTCCACCATCTCTCAGGCCGTCAGCCAGCTGCCGCCGCCCAACAGGGACACGCTCGCCTTCCTCGTGCTGCACCTGCACAAGTGAGTCATCGTACACCCGTCCCGCAGTCTACTCCACCATCTCTCAGGCCGTCAGCCAGCTGCCGCCGCCCAACAGGGACACGCTCGCCTTCCTCGTGCTGCACCTGCACAAGTGAGTCATCGTACACCCGTCCCGCAGTCTACTCCACCATCTCTCAGGCCGTCAGCCAGCTGCCGCCGCCCAACAGGGACACGCTCGCCTTCCTCGTGCTGCACCTGCACAAGTGAGTCATCGTACACCCGTCCCGCAGTCTACTCCACCATCTCTCAGGCCGTCAGCCAGCTGCCGCCGCCCAACAGGGACACGCTCGCCTTCCTCGTGCTGCACCTGCACAAGTGAGTCATCGTACACCCGTCCCGCAGTCTACTCCACCATCTCTCAGGCCGTCAGCCAGCTGCCGCCGCCCAACAGGGACACGCTCGCCTTCCTCGTGCTGCACCTGCACAAGTGAGTCATCGTACACCCGTCCCGCAGTCTACTCCACCATCTCTCAGGCCGTCAGCCAGCTGCCGCCGCCCAACAGGGACACGCTCGCCTTCCTCGTGCTGCACCTGCACAAGTGAGTCATCGTACACCCGTCCCGCAGTCTACTCCACCATCTCTCAGGCCGTCAGCCAGCTGCCGCCGCCCAACAGGGACACGCTCGCCTTCCTCGTGCTGCACCTGCACAAGTGAGTCATCGTACACCCGTCCCGCAGTCTACTCCACCATCTCTCAGGCCGTCAGCCAGCTGCCGCCGCCCAACAGGGACACGCTCGCCTTCCTCGTGCTGCACCTGCACAAGTGAGTCATCGTACACCCGTCCCGCAGTCTACTCCACCATCTCTCAGGCCGTCAGCCAGCTGCCGCCGCCCAACAGGGACACGCTCGCCTTCCTCGTGCTGCACCTGCACAAGTGAGTCATCGTACACCCGTCCCGCAGTCTACTCCACCATCTCTCAGGCCGTCAGCCAGCTGCCGCCGCCCAACAGGGACACGCTCGCCTTCCTCGTGCTGCACCTGCACAAGTGAGTCATCGTACACCCGTCCCGCAGTCTACTCCACCATCTCTCAGGCCGTCAGCCAGCTGCCGCCGCCCAACAGGGACACGCTCGCCTTCCTCGTGCTGCACCTGCACAAGTGAGTCATCGTACACCCGTCCCGCAGTCTACTCCACCATCTCTCAGGCCGTCAGCCAGCTGCCGCCGCCCAACAGGGACACGCTCGCCTTCCTCGTGCTGCACCTGCACAAGTGAGTCATCGTACACCCGTCCCGCAGTCTACTCCACCATCTCTCAGGCCGTCAGCCAGCTGCCGCCGCCCAACAGGGACACGCTCGCCTTCCTCGTGCTGCACCTGCACAAGTGAGTCATCGTACACCCGTCCCGCAGTCTACTCCACCATCTCTCAGGCCGTCAGCCAGCTGCCGCCGCCCAACAGGGACACGCTCGCCTTCCTCGTGCTGCACCTGCACAAGTGAGTCATCGTACACCCGTCCCGCAGTCTACTCCACCATCTCTCAGGCCGTCAGCCAGCTGCCGCCGCCCAACAGGGACACGCTCGCCTTCCTCGTGCTGCACCTGCACAAGTGAGTCATCGTACACCCGTCCCGCAGTCTACTCCACCATCTCTCAGGCCGTCAGCCAGCTGCCGCCGCCCAACAGGGACACGCTCGCCTTCCTCGTGCTGCACCTGCACAAGTGAGTCATCGTACACCCGTCCCGCAGTCTACTCCACCATCTCTCAGGCCGTCAGCCAGCTGCCGCCGCCCAACAGGGACACGCTCGCCTTCCTCGTGCTGCACCTGCACAAGTGAGTCATCGTACACCCGTCCCGCAGTCTACTCCACCATCTCTCAGGCCGTCAGCCAGCTGCCGCCGCCCAACAGGGACACGCTCGCCTTCCTCGTGCTGCACCTGCACAAGTGAGTCATCGTACACCCGTCCCGCAGTCTACTCCACCATCTCTCAGGCCGTCAGCCAGCTGCCGCCGCCCAACAGGGACACGCTCGCCTTCCTCGTGCTGCACCTGCACAAGTGAGTCATCGTACACCCGTCCCGCAGTCTACTCCACCATCTCTCAGGCCGTCAGCCAGCTGCCGCCGCCCAACAGGGACACGCTCGCCTTCCTCGTGCTGCACCTGCACAAGTGAGTCATCGTACACCCGTCCCGCAGTCTACTCCACCATCTCTCAGGCCGTCAGCCAGCTGCCGCCGCCCAACAGGGACACGCTCGCCTTCCTCGTGCTGCACCTGCACAAGTGAGTCATCGTACACCCGTCCCGCAGTCTACTCCACCATCTCTCAGGCCGTCAGCCAGCTGCCGCCGCCCAACAGGGACACGCTCGCCTTCCTCGTGCTGCACCTGCACAAGTGAGTCATCGTACACCCGTCCCGCAGTCTACTCCACCATCTCTCAGGCCGTCAGCCAGCTGCCGCCGCCCAACAGGGACACGCTCGCCTTCCTCGTGCTGCACCTGCACAAGTGAGTCATCGTACACCCGTCCCGCAGTCTACTCCACCATCTCTCAGGCCGTCAGCCAGCTGCCGCCGCCCAACAGGGACACGCTCGCCTTCCTCGTGCTGCACCTGCACAAGTGAGTCATCGTACACCCGTCCCGCAGTCTACTCCACCATCTCTCAGGCCGTCAGCCAGCTGCCGCCGCCCAACAGGGACACGCTCGCCTTCCTCGTGCTGCACCTGCACAAGTGAGTCATCGTACACCCGTCCCGCAGTCTACTCCACCATCTCTCAGGCCGTCAGCCAGCTGCCGCCGCCCAACAGGGACACGCTCGCCTTCCTCGTGCTGCACCTGCACAAGTGAGTCATCGTACACCCGTCCCGCAGTCTACTCCACCATCTCTCAGGCCGTCAGCCAGCTGCCGCCGCCCAACAGGGACACGCTCGCCTTCCTCGTGCTGCACCTGCACAAGTGAGTCATCGTACACCCGTCCCGCAGTCTACTCCACCATCTCTCAGGCCGTCAGCCAGCTGCCGCCGCCCAACAGGGACACGCTCGCCTTCCTCGTGCTGCACCTGCACAAGTGAGTCATCGTACACCCGTCCCGCAGTCTACTCCACCATCTCTCAGGCCGTCAGCCAGCTGCCGCCGCCCAACAGGGACACGCTCGCCTTCCTCGTGCTGCACCTGCACAAGTGAGTCATCGTACACCCGTCCCGCAGTCTACTCCACCATCTCTCAGGCCGTCAGCCAGCTGCCGCCGCCCAACAGGGACACGCTCGCCTTCCTCGTGCTGCACCTGCACAAGTGAGTCATCGTACACCCGTCCCGCAGTCTACTCCACCATCTCTCAGGCCGTCAGCCAGCTGCCGCCGCCCAACAGGGACACGCTCGCCTTCCTCGTGCTGCACCTGCACAAGTGAGTCATCGTACACCCGTCCCGCAGTCTACTCCACCATCTCTCAGGCCGTCAGCCAGCTGCCGCCGCCCAACAGGGACACGCTCGCCTTCCTCGTGCTGCACCTGCACAAGTGAGTCATCGTACACCCGTCCCGCAGTCTACTCCACCATCTCTCAGGCCGTCAGCCAGCTGCCGCCGCCCAACAGGGACACGCTCGCCTTCCTCGTGCTGCACCTGCACAAGTGAGTCATCGTACACCCGTCCCGCAGTCTACTCCACCATCTCTCAGGCCGTCAGCCAGCTGCCGCCGCCCAACAGGGACACGCTCGCCTTCCTCGTGCTGCACCTGCACAAGTGAGTCATCGTACACCCGTCCCGCAGTCTACTCCACCATCTCTCAGGCCGTCAGCCAGCTGCCGCCGCCCAACAGGGACACGCTCGCCTTCCTCGTGCTGCACCTGCACAAGTGAGTCATCGTACACCCGTCCCGCAGTCTACTCCACCATCTCTCAGGCCGTCAGCCAGCTGCCGCCGCCCAACAGGGACACGCTCGCCTTCCTCGTGCTGCACCTGCACAAGTGAGTCATCGTACACCCGTCCCGCAGTCTACTCCACCATCTCTCAGGCCGTCAGCCAGCTGCCGCCGCCCAACAGGGACACGCTCGCCTTCCTCGTGCTGCACCTGCACAAGTGAGTCATCGTACACCCGTCCCGCAGTCTACTCCACCATCTCTCAGGCCGTCAGCCAGCTGCCGCCGCCCAACAGGGACACGCTCGCCTTCCTCGTGCTGCACCTGCACAAGTGAGTCATCGTACACCCGTCCCGCAGTCTACTCCACCATCTCTCAGGCCGTCAGCCAGCTGCCGCCGCCCAACAGGGACACGCTCGCCTTCCTCGTGCTGCACCTGCACAAGTGAGTCATCGTACACCCGTCCCGCAGTCTACTCCACCATCTCTCAGGCCGTCAGCCAGCTGCCGCCGCCCAACAGGGACACGCTCGCCTTCCTCGTGCTGCACCTGCACAAGTGAGTCATCGTACACCCGTCCCGCAGTCTACTCCACCATCTCTCAGGCCGTCAGCCAGCTGCCGCCGCCCAACAGGGACACGCTCGCCTTCCTCGTGCTGCACCTGCACAAGTGAGTCATCGTACACCCGTCCCGCAGTCTACTCCACCATCTCTCAGGCCGTCAGCCAGCTGCCGCCGCCCAACAGGGACACGCTCGCCTTCCTCGTGCTGCACCTGCACAAGTGAGTCATCGTACACCCGTCCCGCAGTCTACTCCACCATCTCTCAGGCCGTCAGCCAGCTGCCGCCGCCCAACAGGGACACGCTCGCCTTCCTCGTGCTGCACCTGCACAAGTGAGTCATCGTACACCCGTCCCGCAGTCTACTCCACCATCTCTCAGGCCGTCAGCCAGCTGCCGCCGCCCAACAGGGACACGCTCGCCTTCCTCGTGCTGCACCTGCACAAGTGAGTCATCGTACACCCGTCCCGCAGTCTACTCCACCATCTCTCAGGCCGTCAGCCAGCTGCCGCCGCCCAACAGGGACACGCTCGCCTTCCTCGTGCTGCACCTGCACAAGTGAGTCATCGTACACCCGTCCCGCAGTCTACTCCACCATCTCTCAGGCCGTCAGCCAGCTGCCGCCGCCCAACAGGGACACGCTCGCCTTCCTCGTGCTGCACCTGCACAAGTGAGTCATCGTACACCCGTCCCGCAGTCTACTCCACCATCTCTCAGGCCGTCAGCCAGCTGCCGCCGCCCAACAGGGACACGCTCGCCTTCCTCGTGCTGCACCTGCACAAGTGAGTCATCGTACACCCGTCCCGCAGTCTACTCCACCATCTCTCAGGCCGTCAGCCAGCTGCCGCCGCCCAACAGGGACACGCTCGCCTTCCTCGTGCTGCACCTGCACAAGTGAGTCATCGTACACCCGTCCCGCAGTCTACTCCACCATCTCTCAGGCCGTCAGCCAGCTGCCGCCGCCCAACAGGGACACGCTCGCCTTCCTCGTGCTGCACCTGCACAAGTGAGTCATCGTACACCCGTCCCGCAGTCTACTCCACCATCTCTCAGGCCGTCAGCCAGCTGCCGCCGCCCAACAGGGACACGCTCGCCTTCCTCGTGCTGCACCTGCACAAGTGAGTCATCGTACACCCGTCCCGCAGTCTACTCCACCATCTCTCAGGCCGTCAGCCAGCTGCCGCCGCCCAACAGGGACACGCTCGCCTTCCTCGTGCTGCACCTGCACAAGTGAGTCATCGTACACCCGTCCCGCAGTCTACTCCACCATCTCTCAGGCCGTCAGCCAGCTGCCGCCGCCCAACAGGGACACGCTCGCCTTCCTCGTGCTGCACCTGCACAAGTGAGTCATCGTACACCCGTCCCGCAGTCTACTCCACCATCTCTCAGGCCGTCAGCCAGCTGCCGCCGCCCAACAGGGACACGCTCGCCTTCCTCGTGCTGCACCTGCACAAGTGAGTCATCGTACACCCGTCCCGCAGTCTACTCCACCATCTCTCAGGCCGTCAGCCAGCTGCCGCCGCCCAACAGGGACACGCTCGCCTTCCTCGTGCTGCACCTGCACAAGTGAGTCATCGTACACCCGTCCCGCAGTCTACTCCACCATCTCTCAGGCCGTCAGCCAGCTGCCGCCGCCCAACAGGGACACGCTCGCCTTCCTCGTGCTGCACCTGCACAAGTGAGTCATCGTACACCCGTCCCGCAGTCTACTCCACCATCTCTCAGGCCGTCAGCCAGCTGCCGCCGCCCAACAGGGACACGCTCGCCTTCCTCGTGCTGCACCTGCACAAGTGAGTCATCGTACACCCGTCCCGCAGTCTACTCCACCATCTCTCAGGCCGTCAGCCAGCTGCCGCCGCCCAACAGGGACACGCTCGCCTTCCTCGTGCTGCACCTGCACAAGTGAGTCATCGTACACCCGTCCCGCAGTCTACTCCACCATCTCTCAGGCCGTCAGCCAGCTGCCGCCGCCCAACAGGGACACGCTCGCCTTCCTCGTGCTGCACCTGCACAAGTGAGTCATCGTACACCCGTCCCGCAGTCTACTCCACCATCTCTCAGGCCGTCAGCCAGCTGCCGCCGCCCAACAGGGACACGCTCGCCTTCCTCGTGCTGCACCTGCACAAGTGAGTCATCGTACACCCGTCCCGCAGTCTACTCCACCATCTCTCAGGCCGTCAGCCAGCTGCCGCCGCCCAACAGGGACACGCTCGCCTTCCTCGTGCTGCACCTGCACAAGTGAGTCATCGTACACCCGTCCCGCAGTCTACTCCACCATCTCTCAGGCCGTCAGCCAGCTGCCGCCGCCCAACAGGGACACGCTCGCCTTCCTCGTGCTGCACCTGCACAAGTGAGTCATCGTACACCCGTCCCGCAGTCTACTCCACCATCTCTCAGGCCGTCAGCCAGCTGCCGCCGCCCAACAGGGACACGCTCGCCTTCCTCGTGCTGCACCTGCACAAGTGAGTCATCGTACACCCGTCCCGCAGTCTACTCCACCATCTCTCAGGCCGTCAGCCAGCTGCCGCCGCCCAACAGGGACACGCTCGCCTTCCTCGTGCTGCACCTGCACAAGTGAGTCATCGTACACCCGTCCCGCAGTCTACTCCACCATCTCTCAGGCCGTCAGCCAGCTGCCGCCGCCCAACAGGGACACGCTCGCCTTCCTCGTGCTGCACCTGCACAAGTGAGTCATCGTACACCCGTCCCGCAGTCTACTCCACCATCTCTCAGGCCGTCAGCCAGCTGCCGCCGCCCAACAGGGACACGCTCGCCTTCCTCGTGCTGCACCTGCACAAGTGAGTCATCGTACACCCGTCCCGCAGTCTACTCCACCATCTCTCAGGCCGTCAGCCAGCTGCCGCCGCCCAACAGGGACACGCTCGCCTTCCTCGTGCTGCACCTGCACAAGTGAGTCATCGTACACCCGTCCCGCAGTCTACTCCACCATCTCTCAGGCCGTCAGCCAGCTGCCGCCGCCCAACAGGGACACGCTCGCCTTCCTCGTGCTGCACCTGCACAAGTGAGTCATCGTACACCCGTCCCGCAGTCTACTCCACCATCTCTCAGGCCGTCAGCCAGCTGCCGCCGCCCAACAGGGACACGCTCGCCTTCCTCGTGCTGCACCTGCACAAGTGAGTCATCGTACACCCGTCCCGCAGTCTACTCCACCATCTCTCAGGCCGTCAGCCAGCTGCCGCCGCCCAACAGGGACACGCTCGCCTTCCTCGTGCTGCACCTGCACAAGTGAGTCATCGTACACCCGTCCCGCAGTCTACTCCACCATCTCTCAGGCCGTCAGCCAGCTGCCGCCGCCCAACAGGGACACGCTCGCCTTCCTCGTGCTGCACCTGCACAAGTGAGTCATCGTACACCCGTCCCGCAGTCTACTCCACCATCTCTCAGGCCGTCAGCCAGCTGCCGCCGCCCAACAGGGACACGCTCGCCTTCCTCGTGCTGCACCTGCACAAGTGAGTCATCGTACACCCGTCCCGCAGTCTACTCCACCATCTCTCAGGCCGTCAGCCAGCTGCCGCCGCCCAACAGGGACACGCTCGCCTTCCTCGTGCTGCACCTGCACAAGTGAGTCATCGTACACCCGTCCCGCAGTCTACTCCACCATCTCTCAGGCCGTTAGCCAACGTAAGGCCATGTACCGACCACCACCGTTGCAGTTAAGAAAATTGATTTTATTTGTTTCAGGGTGTCAGAGAGCCCAGAGTGCGAGATGGGCATAGACAATCTGGCCAAGATCTTCGGGCCCACCGTGGTCGGCTATGGCATGATGACGCAAGCTGCCGAGATGTATAGTGCCACTGCGCAGATGGTCAATGTAAGTCCAATATTGTACAGTATTATATTCACGAATAGAGACTAAAACCGATTAACCCTTAATAATACAAATCATCATCATATCAGCTGTAAGACGTCCACTGGTCCCTCAAAGAGTGCCACAATGATCGGTCTTGCGCTACCCGCATCCAGCGGAGCCCCGCTCAATAGTACAAATACACTATGACAATCCTAAGAAGATAGATTGACCCTAGCCTCACCTGTACGTCTAGCACGACTTGCTGAAAAGTCGCTTCGCGCGCGACTGGGCTTCTTCTGTCTCACTCGCACCGTGCAAAATAGAAAGAGGAGGGTACATCGCGGCGTGGTGTCAGTTGTGCTAGCTCCCTGAAAGCGGTGGCCTCCTTCTGTGAGGATGTGATGGCACAGAAGGAGGCGGCGGAGCGTGGAAGGGAGGAGGATCCGGCCTCCCAACCAATGCGCCGCAAACGTGTGGGGCGACGGCGGTTGGCCTACGACCGCCGAATTCCCCCTTAAGGGCACCCGTGGGCGGTAGGCACGGGGACGCTTGTCGCCTACATGAAGGTTCCCCGAGTCGCGGGCATGCCATTGGCACGCCCTTTGAGAAGAAGCGGGAGGTATAAAGTCCACCCGGAGACGAGTCCGGAGCTCCGGACAGCCGCTGGCGAGGTTGTGGTAGAGTACTTGAGTTCCCACGACCTCGCCTTACAGCGTGGAGGCGGCAGATAGAGGGGTTTTTAGTGGGTAAACCGCAGGTCTTATTAGCCGACAAGGGAAGTCCCACATAACCACCAGGGTCCGTCCCCGCACCCTGGTGGTATGCGAAATGCCTAAGATAATATAAGATAATACCTGAACCTAAGATGAAGCTCACTGGTTCAGTAATAGCCTATTCACTCTTGTTTTGAAGGCACCTAGATCGTAGTTCTCAAGAAATACAGATGAAGGGAGCGAATTCCATTCCAAGCAGTTCGCATTAGGAAAGACATGGCAAATCGCTTCGTGGGAATAAATAAGTTAACAACATAAGGATGCGTTCGCTCTCCACGCCTGGTCGTTCGGTGATGGAACGGGGAAGGTGGAATTCAGTTGAGCAGTTCCTGCGTACACATTCCAAAATGTATCCGAAAACGCCGATTTAAGCGAGCTACTCGACGTCGGTGTTCGTGACTCTGTATTTTTACAAGCTTTATATTAACTTGACTCGTTCGTATGTAAGTATGTAAGTTGTCCGTCAAAATTAGCAACCAATTTTTCAGTCGCTTGCCGTTAAACGATTGAGCTAAAATTTGGAATACTTATGTAAGTTTGGTGACAATGCAATATTATGATAACTCGAGCTGATCTGATGATGGAGACAGAAGATGACCATGGAAATTCAGTACTTAACCGACGTAACCCCGTTGAGTTTGGGTTTGTTAGAATCGTCTCAATGAGTAGGTGATGATGGTATACAGAAAAGTACAGTCGGCAATAAAAGCTTGTAACAAAAATGAAATTTTTGACAGAGACTTATTTACTTAAAAGTGGAGTCGTTACCAAATAGTCTTGAGAGCTCGGCGCTCAACTGAATCGTTCTTTTAGGACACCGGGAATAACGCTAGGAGGGTGATGAATAATTAACCCCCGACGCGAAGTGAGGAGTGTTATTAGTTTAACGTGTCTTTGTATCCGTGTCTGTGGTATCGTAGCTCCCAAACGGATGGACCGATTAGAATCCGGTTTTTTGTGTCATAGATAATTGTATCCCGAGTGTTGTTAGTTTTTGAGTGTACACCCGTATTGATCGTGTCCCAGGTGATGCAGCTGCTGCTCCGCCTGCCCTCGGACTACTGGGCGCAGTGGGCGCTCCCGCACGACGCGGCGTCCCCGCTCGCGGCGCCGCGGCCGAGAGGGTTCTTCTTCTCGCCGGTGGACACGGGGTGAGCTTGTCTCCGACGCTGACTCGGAGAATAAAGGTCACAGCCACCCGGCACCCGACCCGCACCGCCTCGCCTTGTAAATGTACTAACTGGGCATATTCATTATTTTATGGCCCTTAAACGGATAGTTTCGGTTAGTAACGAAACCGTCAATCAATGACAATTGCATACATTTAGTAACAAAACGGACAGGTTAGATGTGACTAAAGCATCACTTTAGAAACTTCATCTTTGAAACTTAACGAAATGGAAAAATATTGAAACTCCCCAATTACGGAGTTGATGTAGTGAGCGTATGCCCGTACAAATCCATAAAGTATACTAACCGCTCGAGGCAAGGCGGTGCGGGTCGGGCGCCAAGTGGCTGTTATGAGCTGTGACCTTTTAGCTTTTGTGACCAGCTGTTAAGGAAATTCAGGCGGCCGCTAGTACAGTCGAGTTCTCCAATATCTACACGGACAACCTTTTAAAAATTCAGAAACTTTATTGTTACTGACATAAGGCACATGTGTAGATATTTTTGAAAGGTTGTCTGTATAGATATTGGAGAATGCAACTATACAAGTAGGAGAACAAGCATGCTTGAATGCCATCTTCGCAGTATTTATCTAATGTAAAACAAAGTCGTGTTAGTATCTATCCTCAAGAACGGATGGATCGATTTTTAGGATGTTTGATTTGTTGGATTTGTTTTGGCTCTGAATAGCAGAAAACCAATTAAAACATGGATAGTTTACGACAAAAATGTTTTCATTTTCTCATACATTTTGTATGACGGAACGATGATCGAAGGGTAGATTAAAATTTCGTGCCAAAAAATAATATTTCGTAACTACGAGGCTTTGTTACCGAATACTTGTTTCTGCATAGTGGAATACTAATAATTTATTTTGCATGAAAAAGAGCAGTTATGGTCTTATTACAAAGTATTCAGCCCCTCATTAATCAGCCATTACGTGTAATTGAGGAGATGATTTAGCCACCTGTTGTCCTCCGTCATGACACCTGCTTTTCTGGTACCATATATCATGTCATCCGACTTTTTACTAATTTCAACTTGATTATACTAAGAAAAAAAATAGTTGCTAGATTTGATTCGCACATACACTAACGAACTAACTAGGCAAGTTAAAAAAAAACTTTAAAAAAAACCTTCGGGCATAAAGCATAAGATGTATCATGTCGTGGTGCAATAAAGAGTATTTGTTATTATTGGGGCATAGACAGTAACATGTATATAATTTTTGCCGTCATTTCAAGGTATTGTACTAATCCTAGACTTTTTCCTTTCAGAGTTCAAAGGAAGAAGCGGAACTACTTCCAGTGACAAAAGCAATAATTTTAGTCCTTACATAAACTAAGTAAGGTTCATTTCAGTTTGTTCGTGTAAGTGAACATTTATGTTAACCAGTTATTGTATATTTTCCTTTTTCTAAGTAAATTTGTAGCATAGTTTTAGTGTGAAATCAACTTGGAGATTTTTACTAGGTAATTTTGTTATTCAATTATTATTCTGTTATAGATATAATCTACAAGTAACCTTTTATAATAGAACTCTTACAACATTAATATGGTCTGCATTCTATAAGTATTATTAATAGCGTCCATTAATGCCTTCACATACAGGCAGAAAAGGCTCGATATTATATTTAACAACGATGTTGTACATTGTTCATACGCTTAATTTCATGAAAATATCTATCTGAATTGTCGACTCAACTTCATAAGTGAAGTTGTACCAACTGCACGACAACTGTCGCAGTTTGCAGTGAGTGTGCAGTTTTGAAGCATTTACGGGTGAGGACCAAATTCTTGGCCAGTAGTTAGCCTGGTTAATTGGTACTAGTTAAAAAGTTCCGTTGTGACACGAAAATGAACAATACAATACAATACAAATATTCTTTATTGCTCACCAGACATAGTAGACAGTAGAAAAATAGTGCTAAATTAAACATAAACAATGGCAGCCAACAGGCGGTCTTATCGCTAAAGAGAGCATCTCTTCCAGACAACCTTTGGGTGGTGGAGACAATGCAAGAAAGGATAATTTGAGTAGGTGAAAACAGAAAAAACAGACATAATAAACAACTGAACTATAAGAAATACAAATACATAGATACATATTTATATAAACCTACATACACATACATCAATAACTAAAAGTCATATAGAAACAGTATCACTTACAGTCGAAAACAAAACAGCACACACCAAGTAGGAATGACTAGTTACGGAAGAGAAAAATAATAATCCTTAAGTCTAGTTTTAAAAATGGGAAGAGACTTTGCACGTTTGATTTCAATGGGCAAAGAATTCCACAATCGAACAGCACCGAAAGTAAAAGAATTGTTGTAAAATTTAGAGTTAGATGGGGGAACACTCAGAAGTAACTTCTGAGCAAACCTACTAGAAGAAAGAAATTTAAAGCGTTCCTTGAGGTAGCGAGGAGTTGCAGGGTTAAAAATAATTCCATAAAGATTTAACTATAGAATTGTATGGCTAATTTTCATGTCACAACGGAACTTTTTAACTACTACCAATTAACAAGCCCAAGGCTAACTACTGGCCAAGAATTTGATCCCATCACCCTTACGTCCAACTGCAAAATAATTGCATTTAATCTGCACATTTGCATCAAGAAAGCACCTGAGATGCAGCCCGTCTGTAACATCCCTTACACCCAGTACAAACTAGTCGAAAATAAGTCAGTTATTTGGCTACACGTCGATATGTATACGTTCTATTCAGTTATTAAGTAATTTTATTATAAATTATGTCATTTTGTAGTTTATCCCGTATTTTATAGCAATGTACATCTGTATATCTTTTATGGTCGATCCGGTACGTCAAGTTGCCGCCTAAATACGCTTATGTATATATAAGCTATTATGTATCTACAGCCTCATAAGTACGGTTTATTTACTAAGGTCTGTTTCACGAAGCTTCAACTTGCAATTGGTACATTGGAAATTATCGCGTGCTTTGAAGCGCCGTTCTGACGAGATTAACAAATAATAAGGTCTGATTTTCAGATATATGATTCTTGACTGTACGATTGTTTATCTGATTTAATCGATACATGATTGCCTAAAGTTTCCTGTATAGAAAAAAAAAGAATAGTTGTGGCTTTATTTTTCTTTTTCACTCAGCCTACTCAAACAATACGGTTCTGAGAAATTTAAGGCCAATCTCCCACACTCTGTGGTTAGTTTAGCCCAACTCTGGGGATGCATGCGACAGACATGGTCACCTAATCCCCATTTCAGTTTGGCGGTCTTTTAGTTAATACTTAAAAAAACCGGCCAAGTGCGAGTAGGACTCGCGCACGAAGCCCCCTTAAATATTTATTTTATTTATTGTTATAGCGGCAACAGAAATACATCTTCTATATAAATTTCAACTGTCTATCACGGTTCATGAGATACAGCCTGGCGACAGACGGATGGACGGAATGCGGAGTCTTAGTAATAGGGTTCCGTTTAACCCTTCGGGTACGGAACGCTAAAAATGTAACTTGCAGCTTGGTGAAATGGGCCACAGATATAAAGCAATTTACTATAGTAATGCTAGAATCAACATGCACATTAAGTCATAAATTTCTGGCCTAGCCAGCTTCAGCTGAAGTAGGCTCTCGCGTACTTCCGAAGCGGATTGCTTCAGTACTGGAACACTGCACTTATCACTTTCGCGATGCGTGTGCCATGTTTGATTTTTTGATGTTATGTAGATTATTGTAATGTGTGTGATTAGCGCAAACAGTTCAAGAACATATCAACAACGAATCTTTAATTTGTAATGTTTAGAATTAGTGGCAATGTTTACTGGGACGCGATTCGTCTTTCAAAATGTTACATTTCCTAGCATGTCACATAGATATACCTACTTACATCTCTCTTTCAAACGTCACATTTTTAAGGCTGAATCCGGCCCAGGGGTACAAACTCGAAAATCGTAATTCCGATATCACTATCTCTCATATATATGCGATATAGACGGATATCCGAACTTAGAATTACGATTTTCGCGGTTAAAATTCTGAATTGTTATATTTTCGACTGATACGTTACAATTAGTTTAAATATAGTTAACCGTTGAAGTCTAGATGACCGAATATGTCCTTTCCTTTGTACAGTCGAGGAATGAACAAGTTTGTTACATTTCGACTATTTTAATGATGTTAAGAGTCCGCAGTAAGCTCGATTCTCCATACAAACGTAGTTACGCTCTCATTTTAAAACTACGTGTTGGATTGTAACGAAACTTTGCATGTTCAATGAAATGAGGTATATCTATGTCTGAAATTAGTTCATGTAGCTTCAGATACCATAATAAAAAAATACAGCGAATTTAAGTTTTTCATACAAAACTAGTTTTTGCTGTATTTAGTTTGTTTTATAAATTGGAACCATATAAACTAATTACAGACATAGATATACCTCATGTCATTGTATATGCAAAGTTTCGTCACAATCCAACACGTAGTTTTAAAATGAGAGCGTAACTACGTTTGTATGGGAAGGTGAAATTCGGCCGAGCTTACTGCGGCCTCTTAAGGTCTAAAAGTGACCAATCTTTTCATTCATCGAATATTTCAGCATCGAATAGTTAGCAGCCTAAAAGTAGCCAAATACGTAACACACCCTTATTCTTATAGTAATAAAGACGCGTACCGAAGTATTTGCCTCCTTCAACTGCTACTAACTATGTATATGATGGTGACTGTACATGTTCTTTAAGAGGCCAGTTATTCGAAGGTGGTTACAGATGTCTTACCTTGAAAAATGTCGAATAAGTAAAGTAACCTGTGAATTTGTTTTTTGTTTAAAAATATATAGGATTAGAAGGAATTTATACTGATAAATTCCAATTGTGTTAACCCTAATCTTTGCAAAGCAAAAAAATCGTGAGTTCAAGTATCGTATGCACTGTATATGCAAAAGATCGTTTTAGAAAGAAATGTGTAACTATAAAACGTGTGCATTTTTAGATACTCTGCCAATTTAAGGGTTATGGCAATGTGTATTTAGTATGTACTAACATCACAGTGGAGGGAGTAAAATCATTAGTATTTATATGCACTTGTAAAATGTTTAGTAGATGTGGCATACAGATTGAGAAAAACAAAACTATTTCTTGTGGTCTGTAGTTTTTCTTCTGTGCATATGAAAAATGTTTTAATTGCATGAAATCGTAACCATCCGACCACAAATAAGACTTAACACGTTCGCAACCAAGAACCCGCCTAGCGGGCACTCGTAATGCCGGCTGAGCCCGCTAGGCGGGCAGCAGTATGAACTTACACGCCTAACGAATTCTGTCGGTTTCTGGTGTATTGTTCCATTTTTAGTCTGGTTGCGAAAGTGTTAAGAGGCCGCAGTAAGCTCGGCCGAATTTCACCTTCCCATACAAACGTAGTTACGCTCTCATTTTAAAACTACGGGTTGGATTGTGACGAAACTTTGCATATACAACGACATGAGGTATATCTATGTCTGTAATTAGTTTATATGGTTCCAATTTATAAAACAAACGAAATACAGCAAAAACTAGTTTTGTATGAAAAACTTAAATTCGCTGTATTTTTTATTATGGTATCTGAAGCTACATAAACTAGTTACAGACATAGATATACCTCATTTCATTGAACATGCAAAGTTTCGTTACAATCCAACGCGTAGTTTTAAAATGAGAGCATAACTACGTTTGTATGGAGAATCGAGCTTACTGCGGACTCTTAATAATATTTAACTTTGGCAATGTCCATAGAAGAGACTCGACTATGTCTCTGTATGAGCCTGAGATTATGTTATTTCTCAGTTCTGTAGTATTCTGTTTCTCATTCAAGAGAGAGTAAGATGATCGCGAGAGTGGGTGCAACTATATTCGTATCCGCGAGTGCTTTTGTTTTGTATTAATTTTGTACATTTACAAATATTTTTCAATAATTCCTTTGACATGTTTATTAATTCTCTCGATACAAGTCCAATATGCTATCTAAAAAAGAATAAATATTTTTGTGCTTTTTACGAAATTCGAATTTGGCATGTGGATGTTCGAGGGCAGTTTCAAGTTGACATTCTTTTTCATTTATCCAAAAATGTTTGTTCATAGATTATTAATATATAAACTTTGACTTACAATTAATAAATCGTGTGCAAAGATTTTGTATTTTATTTATTTTAAACGTTTATCTTACACAGATCGACCAGGACCTAAACTAAGCCAAGCTTGATACTATGGGTACTAGACGATGATGAACATACTTATATAGATAAATAAATACATCCATCGCAGGCAGATGGCCGCTACTTCTCATGACACAAAAAAATGCCCTTGCCGGGATTCGAACCCAGGACTTCTGACTTCGTAGGCAGGGTCACCAACTAGGCTAAAGCGGTCGTTTAACACTTGCGCCACTCAGGGCGGTAAGTGAGATTTACCGCCCACGGGCGCAGCGGCAAATCTCACTTCACGCCCAGGAGATGCCGTGAAAACACTTGCGATCTGAGGCATTCACGAATTCACCGCCCTAGATACGCAATGTACTATTATGTGGCGCGTTCAGCCTAGCTAGCATGATATGTCGACGTAAAGAATTCGTCCATCACTGATTGATGTAATTGCGCGAGCGAAGCCAAAGTTATTTATTCTTCGATGTATGCACGATTCCCATCGACGAGAGTCGGGCCTTCTATTACATGCAAAGGAATTTGAACCATCTGTATTACAATCCCGACCGACCGCGTCGGTAGCTGCCGCCTCGCAACGGATGCACGATTCATTCAAATATAAAATTAAACTGCTGTGTAGACGGTTCAAATTCCTTTGCATGTAATAGAATGCGGTCCGGCCCGACTCGGTCGATGGGAATCGTACATTAGTCACTAGGAATGAAACATCTATTTTTAAGTTGTTATATGTCTATTTGATTCATGTTTTAAGGTGTGCAATAAAGAGTATTTGTATTTTATTGTATGAATGTCGATAAACCAAATAAATGAATGCCACAATTGCGATCCGAGTGCTCCACTATGTACAGTCAAGGGCACCAATATATATTCAATCAAAGTATGAATGACCTTAGTCTGCTTACATATTTTTGACTTTGTGGTGTATGCATGCTGTATATTGGTGCCCTTGATTGTACTATTAGTATATGGCATGGGTACAATGTCAAAGCAATATAGGTTAAATTGGAACTAACAGGATTTTCTACATTCGAATTTAGGCTATGTCACTTTGACATAGACTGCCCACGTGCCATATATATATATACCTCCTCATCGATTTCGATGATGGCGACCCTAGCAATTACGGATTTGCCCTATTGTGAGCCCTGATATGGCTGGCTAGGCCAAACTTATTCTTAAAGACTCTTTTACATTGGGAACAGTAGAGATGGCCAGTGGTATACACGTAGGAAGGTTTAGGCCTCTCCTTTCGCAATTGGCCACATGCCATATACTAGTACAGCGTCGAGCACACTGACCTTTACCTTACCACCGGTTCGGAAATAAACTGGGGAAGTATAATATTTTCGTAACGGTATACGGGTCTCGGCCTAAAACTTCACCACCCCCTTTCTTCCCGTGGGCGTCGTACAAATCGACTAGGGCAGCAGGGTTGAAGTGTGTTGTGGGTGTTGGGCTAGCAACTTATCTCTGCGATATCACATTTTGCCGGTCTTCTATACCCACATGCTAAAACTGGCACTGAACATCGGAAAACATATTCATAAGTAATCTTAAGTAATACTTGACAGATGAAGCATTTACTCCGTAGAAGAATACTTGAATAAACGAAAATTATAAACTTGTAATTATTGATAAA
Source organism: Epinotia demarniana (assembly GCA_945867215.1). Taxonomy (NCBI): domain Eukaryota; kingdom Metazoa; phylum Arthropoda; class Insecta; order Lepidoptera; family Tortricidae; genus Epinotia; species Epinotia demarniana. The sequence continues at coordinate 20,730,030 of OX244271.1, read as the reverse complement.
CTTAATGACATATTGTAACTGGCAACACAACACATTTGACCTGTGTTGTACTCTTAAAAGTGCATGAGCTAGGTATGTAAACTCGAAATTTTCTAAATGTATCATGTGTATTGACTATGGTTCGAAGAAATAAAACGACATCGGCTGTAATATCACACCACTGGAAACAAATTCCAGTATCATATATTTATTCGGTTATAACAAATTGAGCTGCTTTTAACAAAATACAAAGGACTAGTGATGTGCCATCGCCGGGAATATACCCGATGTAGTAATGAAGATTTCTGAAAATCAGTCCAATCACAATCTAGTTGGCCCTCTGGGTTAGAAGATCAGAGGCAGTGCTTACGTAAATCTGGGGACCTTGGCAAATTAGGTGCCAATGCGGACCTCGGGTTCTTTTAGGATACAACCGTGACGGAATGCTACGAGGACGATAAGTAAGGTGTTTTTTTATACACCAATAGGGAACATTCCGGGTGAGGCCACTTCACTATATAGGTAGGACACACAATACAAATAAAAGCTAACACTATGACTGCTGCCTTTGTTTTATACAGTCGACGTGAAAAATGTATACACTTTGCACCTGCATGACAAGGTGCAAAAGTTTAAACACATTTTTGACGTAGACCCCAAATTGGCACACGTATGTTCCTTTTCATTACATAAAAAGGGACACAGTGACTGTAGAAAACGAATAATCATATAAATTTAAAGTGAGTTCGATTAAAGATTCAATTTTACTGACGTAAAATGTATACAAACTTTCTGATGGCAAGATAAAAAAGCGAATATTATATAAATTAAGTATATTCAGGGTAAATCGCTGATGACTGGACACATTATTGACATGTAACAAAGTTTTATATGTATAGAAAACTATCGTGAGAATCTGACCTCCTACTAGTAGTAATATAAATGCGAAAACTTGGATGTTTGTTACTCAATCACGCTGAAACGGCTCAACCTATTTTTATGAAACTTTGCACGAAGATAGTCTATAGCCTGGATTAAAATATAGGACTGTTTTTATCCCGCGTCCACGCAGACGAAGTCGCGGGCGGAACCTAGTATTACAATATAATGTAAACAATATATGGATCAAGGTGTGAAATAAATCATTTTTATTTTATTTTATTAAACCAATATCAGCTGAACCGTCAAAATGTAACAATCATGCTCGATAAAAGTTCTGTATCAAATGTTTTAATTTTAGCCAGTTATTTGCGATTTACCCCAATTCTCTTCCAAATAAATTGGAAATAAAGTATTATAAAATAATAAGGAATAAATTATTATGAACCAGATTATTTTAATCATTATACATACAGGAACCTCTAAATCATGACTTAAATTATTTCTAAATCTTCTTTGGTAATCTCAAACACTACAGCTATAACTTAAAAAGACTAGTACAAAACCCTAATTTATTATGACTACATATTATAATAATGGCAATTCTATTACGATACTTGAACGCGATCTAAAGACGTACAGTATGGCTATTTTATTTTATTATATACATTTTAACTATTAGGGTAAGACCGCCCCTTGCTAAAAAGAGTATCAAAATCACGCAAAAAAAGCGTAAAAAGGTGTAGATATGGAACAATTAAATTTTGTATTGTCTAGCAAACACTAACTATTCAAGTAGGTTAACATATTGGTTGGTTAAGTATCGAAACTTTTGCTCCATTGAAAACATATTATACTATATTGTAGCCCCTTTTCACTACTACATTTGAATTAATGCGGTGATAATTTAATAAAAAGATAAGTAGCACGTTTTAAAACCATGATTCCAATTAAACTTACAAATCACGGTTCCAAATATCACTCGAAGAAAAGTTGTTATGGCAGATTGCACAGGGCGGTCAAACTATAAAAATTAAAAATTCACCTACAAGGTAATTAGCAAAAAAAAACAAATTAAAATCTTTCGATCAATTACGTTTAAATGCATTGATTTAAATGCTCCAAATGACCCTGGCGCGAGAAACGATTTTACTAATTTACACTAAGAATAATAGGTAACAATTAATATTAGACTAGTGTTGGATATTTTCAAAAACAGTTTAAATTCGTGGTCTGTTAAACCACAGAAACTTTTAAATTATTTGTCTTGATCACAAACTCAAATGGATAGTTTTACTGTACATGCTTACTAAGCAGAAACGTCCAATCAAAGTGGAAAGTTGGAAAATGACTCGCCACGAGCGGGATTTGAACCCGCGACCTCTGGAATCCATCCATCGCTCTCGCCAACTGAGCTACGGTGGGTCCCGCTAGTGGCGCATCCTTTTTCAAATTTCCACTGTGATCAAAATGTAGTTTTACTGTTATACTTGAATGATTGGCAACATATGAGTGAAATATACATACTCGTACACCGAAACAGACATCACAAATTTAAACTAATCTGATAACTAGATGATGTATTATGCAACTATTTACAATACTTGGGAACTTACCTTTACCATATACCTTTATCAGAACACGGCTTTGCTTATATACGTATAAATAGTTCATAAGTTATCAATATCAAAACAAATATACAAATTCAAGCAATGCAATTAAAAAATACCATGTCTAAATTCAAATATACAGGGAAAACTCGTACCTACATTGTATACAATATCGAAATATATTAATGTCATTGACTGACCTACAGGCCTTTGGTATATGTTTATTTATTATGGTAAAAAATACGACCTAACAACTATCTTAACCTTTTAACCACCGTTATCTGATAAATACAGTTACTATTTACTAACGATTACTTTAATAATGGAAATTCATCTTTATTCCGGTTTTATGAAGATTATTTCGATCAAATTTCTCGTCAAATTTAAAAAAGAAACCGTCAAAATCCTCAAGAGTGGGTTTAACGGATCTTTGTAAATTAGCTTAGCCAATTTAATTGAGAATTGATTTGACATCGCCGGTGAAAAGGTTAAATCAGTTAACCTTTTAGTAGAAAGAGAAATATTAGTTTTATTATCACATCACATCGCGACAGTCCTATCCGTAAGAACCTTTCACTTATAAATAACGAAATTTACGTATGAGATCAGCTGACGTTAATTAGACCACGAGGTCAAGACGTATGGCAAAAACCGGCAATTAAAAGTTCTATGAAAAGCGCCCAAAGATCTGACTCGTTACGCAAATTGATCTTGTGCAATCTTTTTCAACCTTTTACATGACGCCCTTATAATGGAAAGACTACGCGACCCCCCAATCTACATTCATCTTAGCTTATATTATATGTGTTTTCCTTACATCGCTTCAAATGTTTCTGATAAATGAGTCCTTCAACGTCGTAGAATTGGTCACATAGGCGTGCACGACGTTTTATATAATTTCACTTAATCTATGTTATGGTTTGATATACCATTGCTTATTATAATGTAACGGATGGTATAACATTGTTTGAGATAATTTTCTAATAATCTAATGTAAAAAGTGATATAATGATTTAAGGCTATAATTACAATTAGTATAAAAGACATTTACTATAATTATCACTTGGTATAAAACTTGTTTATCATAATGAATTACTTTACATAATTAGTCAATGCTATAAATTTCAGAATATATAAGTGGATTTTACAAAATATAACTTTAGACAAACAAATCATTAAAAATAATGTTATAATACTAAAATAAATGAGACCTTTTGCACTTTACTTAATCCATCTCAAGGCAGGTCTCAGGTAGGTACGACGACGAGCGAAGCGAGGAGGGGTGTTAGGTTGAAGTGCGACCATACAGTGCGCGAGCCGAGCGAGCGAAGCGAGCGTGCCGCGGTAGCGGCCGGCGAAGCGCCAAAACCGAACATGTTTTTATATATAAAACTTATATTACATATTATGTAAGTACTTACAAAAGTCTACGGCGGAGGGCGGTCCCAGAAACGAAAGCGGGGCTCCGGCAACTTCTTGGCAGACATTGTTATATGAAAGTGCAATTATTTAAAATAATATTTATGTTAAACATTATTTATGTCATAAATGCCTTATAAGAAAACGTAATTATTTTAAATAATATGTGTCAAACATATTTCTGTCATAAATGCGTTATACGAAAATAGAATTATGCCACTTGCAAATTATGTCATTTTGCCTAATATTGCAATTGATAATTAGAGTAAAGCAAAATATAGCAAAAAACCATTATATCAAACGTTACATTATACTAAATAACTTTATGCCAATTTAATGTATATCAAGTGTATGTTAGTTTTCTGACATTATATGAAACATTACGCACCCGTCACATAGTGTCTAGCAAACCAAATTTGTAGCCACTTAATTAAACTATGCGGCGACACTAAACGTCATGTCTCTTTTTAAGCAACAGTGTTTCCGCGTCATTAAATCTAATCTAATGAGGTCAACTTTGTATTTGCCAGACTAGTCTAACTTACTTGCAGGCTTCTTTCATTTTCTCTTTCTACGATTTACAGTACAAAATTACAATCAAGGCCCCGTGTCATGGTCGGCCTTATCACGCGATAAATGACAAGATGAGTGCGTCAGTCTTGTTCTATCGAACGGTGTGAGCCAGTGAAGGACGCTCTACCATGTCACTTATCGCGTGATGGCCGACCACGATACGGGGCAAGGTCATTAACATTTATAGTTATTCACCCTGAAATGAAATAAATATGCAAAACACCTTTCCTATTTCAACTATACAAGAACGTATGGCACGAGTAGGTTAAGAGGTTAAATTACGGAGTTAGTTTCGTTTCATTACTGCCTACAACGAGATTATTTTTGGTGTCGCTAACGCCATACTTGATGCCGTACGGCCTAAGGTGGTAGATTAAATAGTCTAATATGTACATCTCTTGCGGATTCACGTAATGGAACGAGATGGCGTGATCCGAACAGCAATCCAAGCCCTGGAAAGAATACACCATTCATTATGTACCTGTTATGTACCTACCTAATTAAATAACTAAAACTAATACTATATGGATTTTGTCCGAAATAAACAATTTTTTTTATTATTACTATTCCATGCCAGGGACAGGATCAGGACTCTTAGAAATTACCCGTAATTATGGTATCCGTGACGCTATGGCCACGCTTCCCCTGAATGTTGTACAGTCGATACAAGTCTTTATCACTGTAAGACTACGGGTGTGTTAAGAAATATTTGCTACTCTGGCTGCTACTAACTATATGACGCTGACTGTACTCATTTTTTTATTTAATACAAATTCTTTATATATTACACGTTAGACAAGGACAGTAAAAGTTTACTAAGAAGAACATCCTACATTTTGATTAAGAGTGCAAAATTATTCGCCACGAGCGGTATTTGAACCCGCGACCTCTAGAATCCGTCCATCGCTCATGCCAACTGAGCTACCGTGGGTCCGCTAGTGGCGAAGAATCTTTCAATCTCTTCCACTCTTCTAATTACACATCAGGGAGGCTCGTAGCGACATCTACCGCGAAGTTATTACAACTTCTGAAACGGCACAAAGTTAGTAATAATTCAATTTTGTATTCCAACTGACTTTTTTCAATTTTTCACTTTGATCGGAAGTTAGACAAGGACGGCAACAACATTCGGGCGAAGTGAGGCCCAGGGGTGAGCAACAAGGAAGGACTAGACAAACTTTAATGCATGCATATTTTAAGTGTACAGGTTTCAAGTTAACACAGTGATGAACTTGAGTTCAAGTCAGTGGCTCTAGAAAGAGAGGGGGCTAGCCAATTATTTGTCTGCGGGCGCGTGCGTGCGTGCGTGCGTGCGTGCGTGCGTGCGTGCGTGCGTGCGTGCGTGCGTGTGTGTGTGTGTGTGTGTGTGTGTGTGTGTGTGTGTGTGTGTGTGTTTGTGTGTGTCTGTGTTTGTCCATGTGTTAGCTGTACTGAATTCATAAGGATGATCTCTCTCCAGGTGGCAGTTGGCACTGACCTCGTCCGAAGGATAGAAGATGTACTTCCAATACCAGAAGTCCTTGTCCTTGTTGGGGAAGAGATGGTCGCGCGGCATGAACGGGAAGAACCGGCCGCGGCCGAGGCTGTCCCGGCTGTCGGCCGCGCGCACGCCGATCCTTTCTAGACAAATACCTGGAAACAACTTATACAGTGACATCTGTTGGGACGGATCTCAAATATAGTCGAAATTATAATGTTAAAATTAAATGGAGGTTGAAAAAAAACATTTCCTTCAAAATTTTACGCTTCTTGCGCTCCAAGACGAAATGCATATGATTGTCGGGTTAAGGCACCGTAGGTTCAGCGAAGTTAGCGAACAGAGTTTTTGAAACAATATAATGCGTCTGTTTATATTAATATGGTTACAAAAAAATACGAATAGTAATATTGAGGCTTTTCTGCAGCGAGATCAGTGATTCGAAACATGACTAAGCAAATTTCGCTCGATAGAAAAACTGTGCACAAACGCTAAAAATATGAAAATGACTTCTAAAAATCGGCAATATCGTGTTTGAGAGAATTCAGTGATTACTTTTTTATTTATTTAAACGGCCAAACAATTAAAATTAAAATACATGATATCCGCTTCCGAGCACGCACTTCCATCTCGCTCACGCTTATGCTCAGTGAGAGGGAGAGAAGACCATGAACCTACGGCGCCTAATCTCGCACATAAAAAAATACCTACTAAATCGTGACGTAATTGAAAAGATAAAAGGGACGGTTATATAAAGAGAATCAAAAAATGTGAATGATTTTCAGTAGGACGAGGGTCAAAGCAAGGTGCTTTTTTTATAAATTGTAAAAAATACCGGCCAAGTGCGAGTCGGACTCGCGCACGAAGGATTCCGTATCGTTATCTACAAAAACAGCAAAATAAATAATCACGTTTGTCGTATGGCAGCCCCCTTAATTATTTAATTGAACCTGTTTTTTTAGTATTTTTGTTGTTATAGCGGCAACAGAAGCAAAACCATCAGTGAAAATTTCAACTGTCTATCACGGTTCATGAGATACAGCCTGGTGGCAAACGGACAGACAGACAGACGGACAGCGGAGTCTTAGTAACAGGGTCCCGTTTACCCTTTCGGTACGGAACCCTAATAATGTGTGAGCATCGTGAAAGTATAAATCAACTACCTTCTGCCCGCGACTCCCTCCGCGTAAAACTAATTTATATCGCAGCTCCACACAAACTTTTACCCCCCCCCCATTTCACCCCCTTAGGGGATGATTTCGGGGATAAAAACTATCCCATGTCACTCTCCATCCCTTCAACTATCTTTACTTAAAAAATCACGTCAATGCGTCGCTCCGTTTTGCCGTGAAAGACTGACAAACAAACACACACATACACTTTCCCATTTATAATATTAGTATGGATATAGAAATGAGAGTATCAAATTTACCCATCTCAGCATCCTCGGCCCCGTGTTCGCTCGCCTTGCAGAGATGCGGCGAAGGCAACCCCTTGTTGATGAAGCGATCAAGTGCCTCGCGACTAAGCACGTAGCCCGCTCCGCCACTCATGTAGCCCTGGAGACTCGAACTTATTTGTAACTGCTCATTAAGGCTCAATTTGGGATGCAGCAAATTTATGTATTTTAATATTTTAGAACACTGTTTCACTGTAACCTTGGAGAATGGAGCTTATTCGTAGAGTGATTCGGCTCAATTTTGGTTTTAGTACCTATTAAGAAATTTTTCTAACGTCTACGTTTTATTTGTATATTTATTATTTGTATTGTGTAATGTACGATTCCCACGGAGCGGGTCGGGCCGGCGCGCATTCTATTACATCCAAAGGAATTTGAACCGTCTGTACAGTAGTTACATTTCATATTTGAATGAATCATGCATCCACTGCGAGGCGGCAGCTACCGACGCGGTCGGTGTGGATTGTAATCAAATATGAATTGTATCTGTTGTAAAGACGGTTCAAATTCCTTTGCATGTAATCCCAAGTAGCACAAAGCTGCATCATATAATTCCACCTAAGGCCACTTTTAATATTATAGCTTTAACACTGAGGAAAGAAGCTTATTTGTAGAGCGTTACGGCACAATTTCGGTTGCATTCAATTCGGTTGTTTCTAACAGCACCTGCCGTATATACCGTGTAACGTATTTGTACAAGTGTAAGGACCATTTTAGGATGCATTCTACCAGTTTTATTTGACTAGTTAGTTTGGAATTTCTAATTAGTGAAGCTAAAGTACACGATTATGTAAATATCCTTAATGCAACACAAACACACGATATTGAAACTTATCTGTAGACATTTCAAATTTGAATTTTCTATTTACATAGTTCTAACAATAAGTCCGGATGAAACTTACTGGTAAAGGATGGACTAAATTTAGGATGCAGCTATGTGTATGTCTGTGTGTATTTTTTGGATAAGGGAACTTATTTGTAGCGATAGTAGGCTAAAAACAGCTTGTAGTAAGCTTCTGTATGTACTCTATCCGTAAACCTCGAGTTTCATGTCAGACCTTTTATGTGCCGTACTAATTTATTTTATTTTATTATTTTAAGGAGAACTATAAAACTTATTACTAACATGAATATGAACCAAAAAGTCAATTACAGGATCTCACAGATAGCGCTAGAATATGACCCGCCATAGACGGAATGCTTAGAGCAGTAAGTAAGTAAATGCTTATTTGTGATACACAGGTTACATAATAGGTGACAATCGAGGCCTAATTTAATATGACGACCGCTCTCGTGCCGTTGGTGTCGACTGCTCTAAGCAGTCAGTCTAAGGCCCGCGTATGAGTATACTTAACAAAGTGTAAACTCACTCATACACATGATTATACTCCAAAGTGTGAACTCACTCATACACATGAGTATACTTCAAAGTGTGAACTCACTCATACACATGAGTAGGTATACTTAACAAAGTGTGAACTCACTCATACACATGAGTATACTTAACAAAGTGTGAACTCACTCATACACATGAGTAGGTATACTTAATAAAGTGTGAACTCACTCATACACATGAGTATACTTAACAAAGTGTGAACTCACTCATACACATGATTATACTTCAAAGTGTGAACTCACTCATACACATGAGTATACTTCAAAGTGTGAACTCACTCATACACATGAGTAGGTATACTTAACAAAGTGTGAACTCACTCATACACATGAGTATACTTAACAAAGTGTGAACTCACTCATACACATGAGTAGGTATACTTAATAAAGTGTGAACTCACTCATACACATGAGTAGGTATACTTAACAAAGTGTGAACTCATTCATACACATGAGTAAACTTCAAAGTGTGAACTCACTCATACACATGAGTAAACTTCAAATTGTGAACTCACTCATACACATGAGTATACTTCAAAGTGTGAACTTACTCATACACATGAGTATACTTAACAAAGTGTGAACTCACTCATACACACGAGTATATTTAACAAAGTGTGAACTCACTCATACACAATTACAGAAGCAAACAGAACAAGAACAATATACCTACCTAATAAAGTAATCAATACATACCTGTGAAGTAAACGGTTTGAATCGGCAGCCGAAGTATACTGGATCCTTGCTGTTGTATTCAGACAGCATGTAACGCAAATTCTCGACAACCACGTACCTGAAAATATACAAATAGTACATGACTCACCTCCAGGGCGGCTAAACTCGCAACGAGTAATTGACGACTGCATTTGCATACTTATTGGTACCGCCGTAAGGCTGAATTTAGGATGCAGCTAACTTGTGTGTGTACGAATGTTCTTCAAATACTTTTTAATCGTGACTTATTTGTAGCGGCGTAAAGCCCATTTCAAGTCAGAGAAAGTTAACATCTACGAAATCTGCGTTCACGAGCTGTCTGCCTCTACAAAAATGTACAATCGGCAGCAAAAGCATGAACAAAAAAAAATGATAGTACAGTAGTACAGTCAGCATCATATAGTTAAGAGCAGCCAAAGTAATAGATACCCAAATATATCGTAACACAGCCTTACACCTAAGGTAATAAAGACGTGTTATTTGGCTACTTTGGCTGATACTATCTATATTATGATGCTGATTGCACCATAAACCTGGTATGACGATGGATGCGAAAAGTCAAATTCTGTTTGGGCTCATTGGCACATTTGGCAATCAACGAGCAAAAAATGGCTATGCAAAAAAGGTACAATCGGCAACATAAGCTTGTACCATAAACAATTTATTTTACAGATGTATTTTTCTGTCTGTTTAAACAGCATGTGTCTCGTGTACTATTGGTTCAGATACACCCTACTGCAGACAGTTCCCCCACTCACGTGTCATCATCAGCTTTCAGGAACCAATCAGCGTCTCTCCTGTGATGCTCGTACACGTATCTAAAGGCCTCCTTGGTCTTGGCCCAGAGGTAATCGCGCCCTTCAGACACTGGCAGCTTCACCGCCGGGAGATTATCGTCTGCAATTATTGAAAAAAAGCTTTAAAAAATACACGACGATCGTCGTTAACCTATGGGGGGCTTGGGCACTTTAGGATGATGTCAGTCAGTAGGCTAGCCATTTCGTAGATCAGACTTCTAGTTCACGGATTGGCAGCCTATACCTTGTCTATTTAACAGAGTTAGTAATAGAAAACAGAGAATGCACGTAATTGGTCAGCGATAAGGACGATGCACAGGCACAAGGTAGGTTTACATGCCTGTCAAAATTTAGTCAACATCTGTCGCACGTACGGTGCGGACGCTTTCAAGTGCTTACTTTGGTTACAAATTTTTACCTGTATCGTTTATTGGACTTTAAATTACATAATTATGATTTATAGATGAATAAACATGACATGACAATGACAATGTCATGTTATCAATAAGTTAATTATTTGAGGTGCCTCTAACTACAAACAAAAATCACGAGAAATATTACGAATATTCCAACCAGCGGCATGTAAGCCGAGCCCGCCATCGACGTGCGATTGTTGACGCCACTGGCAGTTTCTTGTCCCTTTCATTTTCATACAAAAGTGCAACAGAAAGAACGTTTTGCTAACTCTGTTAAATAGGCAAGGTATAGTGCGCTGGACTACTCAGCGAGCGTATGATGATTGCCATATTATCAATTCATCACTATGGATAACCAAGGTTTTGACGAAGGTTCCAGAACTCCCAAGTATGCGCTGTGTCTATTGTAAGTGACCTCCAATTGCAGCTGTGGACAGAACGAATCCTCAAATAAATAAAGATTCGGTAACTCGCATGATACCTCTGGGATTACCACTTACCAGCTTACCATCCAGAGCGCCATGTTCTTCCCCCAAGAAGCCACTTGAAATCGAAATCCTAGACCCGCCACTGTTCGCCTCCGTGCGGTCCTCGTCTCGGTGAGCGGGCTCGTCGATGCTGTGGTCTTGGTACCATGGCGCAATAAACTCGCCTCATGACACGAGCTTATTTCATCTCTTCCTTCATGTCGCCTTGACGCATCGCGCCTTCTCCTCTTGGTTACTCGGCTGCTTCATAATCCAGCACAGCAGGCGGACCTTGTGGTCCTTGTGGGATTCTGTGGTCTTAAAACAATGGCTCAAGCTCACCAGCCTGCGAGCTCATAAGCAAAAGCTTGTTGGACCGCTTCACCCGCGTCGCCTTGACGCGACGCGCCTTTTCTTCATGGTTACTCGGCTGCGTCATGATCCAGCACAGCACCCGGACCTTCTTTGCCAGCTCTTCCGCCTCCGGTCGTCGTCTCGGTGAACTGGTTCGATCCTGTGGTTTTAAAACAATGGCACAAACTCACCAGCCTGCGAGCTCATAAACACAAGCTTGTTGCACAGCTTCCCCCACGTCGCCTTGACGCGACGCGCCTCCTCCTCATGGTTACTCGGCTGCGTCATGATCCAGCACAGCACCCGGACCTTCTTCGCCAGCTCGTCTGCCTCCGGTTCTCGTCTCGGAGAGCTGGCTCAATCCTGTGGTCTTAAAACGATGGCACAAACTCACCAGCCTGAGAGCTCATAAACGCGAGCTTGTTGCACCGCCTCCCCCACGTCGCCTTGACGTGACACGCCTTCTCCTCATGGTTACTCGGGTGCGTCATGATCCAGCACAGCATTGCTGGCGAAGAAGGCTTCGCCAGCTCATCCGCCTCCGGTCCTCGTCTCGGTGAACAGGTTCGATCCTGTGGTTTCAAAATAATGGCACAAACTCACCAGCCTGCGAGCTCATAAACACAAGCTTGTTGCACCGCTTCCACCACGTCGCCTTTACGCGACTCGCCTTTTCTTCATGGTTACTCGGCAGCGTCATGATCCAGCACAGCACCCGGACCTTCTTTGCCAGCTCTTCCGCCTCCGGTCGTCGTCTTGGTGAACTGGTTCGATCCTGTGGTTTTCAAACAATGGCACAAACTCACCAGCCTGTGAGCTCATAAACACAAGCTTGTTGCACCGCTTCCCCCACGTCGCCTTGACGCGACGCGCCTCCTCTTCATGGTTACTCGGCTGCGTCATGATCCAGCACAGCACCCGGACTTTCTTCGCCAGCTCGTCCGCCTCCGGTTCTCGTCTCGGAGAGCTGGCTCAATCCTGAGGTCTTAAAACGATGGCACAAACTCACCAGCCTGAGAGCTCATAAACACAAGCTTGTTGCACCGCTTCCCCCACTTCGCCTTGACGTGACGCGCCTTCTTCTCATGGTTGCTCGGCTGCGTCATAATCCAGCACAGCACCCGAAACTTCTTCGCCAGCTCGTCTGCCTCCGGTTCTCGTCTCGGAGAGCTGGCTCAATCCTGTGGTCTTAAAACGATGGCACAAACTCACCAGCCTGAGAGCTCATAAACGCGAGCTTGTTGCACCGCTTCCCCCACGTCGCCTTGACGTGACACGCCTTCTCCTCATGGTTACTCGGGTGCGTCATGATCCAGCACAGCATTGCTGGCGAACAAGGCTTCGCCAGCTCATCCGCCTCCGGTCCTCGTCTCGGTGAACTGGTTCGATCCTGTGGTTTTAAAACAATGGCACAAACTCACCAGCCTGCGAGCTCATAAACACAAGCTTGTTGCACCGCTTCCCCCACGTCGCCTTGACGTGACGCGCCTTCTTCTCATGGTTGCTCGGCTGCGTCATAATCCAGCACAGCACTCGGACCTTCTTTGCTAGCTCGTCCGCTTCCGTCCGGTCCTCGTTCCGGTGAGCTGGCTCGTCCGGCCGATGGTCTTGGACGTCCATTATAGGGTGCTTCTCGAAGTCTCTGTAATGGTTGGTGAAGGTATAAGGCTTCGGTTTTTACTTACAAACGGAGGTGTGCATTTTGGGTGACAGTTTTAAACTAACTTGAAGCTCAACTTAGGATTGCATACAATTAAAAATATCCTGATTACGTAGTTTACGTTTTCAGGAAAAACTAATCAGTATGATGATTCCTATTTTTTATCGGTCATAGCTACGGATTAGATATAAGTCACGCTCTGATACATATGAGAGTGTTAAGAGTGATAGATATCCCCAACGATAAGTGATAAAATGGCCATCATCATACGCTTCATTTCAAACGAAGCGAGGTAAAACAAAAGAACGCAAGTGATTTGACCCAATCAAATGATACTTGGCCGACGGAGAGACTTCCAAAATTCACAGACAGTTGAAATGGAAAAAGGGTTATGGAGGTGGGAAACAGAGCTCGAAGGGGGATTGCTCTTTTTACAAGCTTTTATTTAGTTACACCTGTCCGTCTGTCTGTCCGTCTGTAATCAAATCTTGTAAGTTAAATTTGACCCACTTTTCGGTGACCGCTGAAATTTTGGATATAGTATAGTGTAGTTTGGATGACAATTAAATATCATGGTACCATCGAGCTGATCTGATGATGGAACCAGAAGGTGGCCATGGGAATTCAGTACTTAACCGACGCTACCCCGTTGAGTTTGGGCTCGTTAGAAACGTCTCAATGAGTAGATGATGACGGTATACAGAAAAGTACAGTTGGCAACAAAAGCTTGTACCAAAAATGAAATTTTTGACAGAAACTTGTTTGTAGTTCGGTTGTTGCTCGATTTTTTCTTTTATCTCGAACTTGAGAGAACACCAGTGAACACACTGTCTAATAGGAATCTCTGTTCCTTGGGAAAAACGTTAGTGTTTGCCTTAAATTTATATCAGGTGCTCAGTAGTGTTTAGAAAATTATATGTAATATTGAAAGTAAGAATTCGACTAAGTTTTTAGCAGATTTTTGTTTTTTAATCTTGTCTCTTTCAATTAAAAGAGATATACCTACCATTACAAACCTACCTCGCCCATTTGTTATTGTGTAAGGTTCTATTTGGGCGTTAGTCTATTTAAACCAGCTAGCTCCAATCAATATATTATAACCATAGACATTGCTACACCCTTGAGGCCTATTTTTACTGGAAAAGCAAAAACGTGTTACGTTTAAAAAAAACTATTTTCGACACCTTAAGAACTCATGAATAATGGTAAAATGATTTGAATTCCTATCGAGCACCTTGTATGTAAATCCATTAGGATGTGTTATTTACGTAGTGTGCGGAGTTTCGGTGGCAAATTTCACACAGTGGATAATGGAGTCGTTTTTATGATTAACTTTTTAAGATTTGAATAAATAAATTATTCATTTACCTGAAGTTCTTAGTATGACATTAATTAGGTAGGTACTCATCCCGACTGTTTAGGTAACATGTTTCTCCGTATGTAATAAGTAAAAATAAATAAACTTATTAAAAAATGTTTACCTAAATACTTGTGTTATTTAGTAGTCCTGTGTTATCGTGGTATAAGTGGGTAATGCTCACAAGATAATTTATAAGGAGTATTATGCAAAATTAATCTTTTAATCGTTAGTCGTTTAATCAAAAAAATTGTTAGGCGACTCCATTTACCTCTGTGAAATTTGCCACCGAAACTTCGCACACTAGTTATTACTATCTATCTACGTACTTATAAGACCGTGCTCCGAATGGGAAGGTTATAGCTGTCAACATAATCATCTTCATGAAAGAAAATACCTACTCAAGCCTAGCCAATGCATTATGATGTGTGCGATCTGTTGCGGGATTCATATGAAACGCATTATGTGTTGCTGATTGACTTTTTTAAAGGTTCACAGGCAGGGAACAAAAATACCATAGAAGGCGAGCTTCTTACAAATTTCTACCTAATGTGCCTTCTTTACGGTTGTGTTTTCTGTGCCACGGACTAGAAGGAAAAATGAGGGAGATAGTAATAGTTATGGATCAGAGAAGGGAGAATATTTATCTGGTCATTGGCCGAAGCCTGAGTATTTTCTAGATATGCACCGAACATGGGTTTTTTTGCCTAATACGAATATACGGCCGAATGTTAGGTTCAGCTATTGCCAAACGGAATATTCGGCCGAATTAAGTATTCGGTTCAACGTTACGCCTTCAACAGCTGTTCCAAAACAGACGCATTCAGTGGTAAAGTAAGCTTATTGATTTTTAAAATTCTGGGTTGACTCTTAAAATAAGTCGCCTTGGATAACTGGACACAACTACTGGACTAACAGGGTAACTGACGCTGTGGGGGCCTAAAACAGGAAATATGCTCGAAAAAAATCTCCGACGGCTAAAATTGCTTTAAATCATTTAAAAACCACCCAAAAAAGCCCACAGCGTCAGTTATACTCAAACAAGGCGACTTATTTTAAGAGTCAACCCAGAATCTGTTTTAACAAGGCAATGACTATACAAATCATTGTTGCAACTTGCACACCTGTAAAAATATTCAAATATTCGGCATTTGAACCCAATAATTCGGCCGAATAACGAACATTGAAAAATATGCCGAAAACCGAATATTCGGCGCATCTCTAGACTATTTTAATTGCTTACGCTCCTAGAAGATACACAACCAGTCTACAAGTCAATTTATGGTATCATAATCAATATTCAATATAGATCAACAAAATAACTGGAATAAGCATTGTAATGGAGAGCTTAAAGTTGTTTTTGCTTAATCTGTCAACTGTTCTTAACGAAAGCTGCCCCGTCAAAATGCTCGGTAGTTTATTCGTCTAAACTCGCCATAACATTACAAATAATAACTTAATAAGAACAAAACTAAAAAACACAACAAGCCATTTCGATGCCGCAACGAGAAAAGTAGCATTTACATTCATAGCGCCAACTTCTGCCATACATTTAACGATTAACAATCAAATGACTTATAAAAGTTGAAAAACCCCCGACATTTTCATTTCAAAGTCCAATATCTCAAAAACGGCTGAACAGATTTTAATGAAACATGGCTAAGAGCACTCGGGATAAAATTATCTATGACACGGAAAAAACTGCATTCAAATCGGTCCATCCATTTGGGAGCTACGATACCACAGACAGATACACAGACAGACACGTTACTTATAACATCCCTCTTTTTTCGTCGGGGGTTAAAAATAGGGTTTATATCCATTCGTGACAGCTAGGTGTCAAATATATGAAAAAAAAAACAGCTTCGCACATCTCTGGTGCATATTCACCCTTACTTAAGTAAGTAGTTTCTGTTCCTACATGATAATATGGTTTCTTAATATTATAAGCAGAGGTCGGCGGGGGTGAGCTATTTTTACGTCATTAATGTCATATAGTTGGGTCTTGTAGATATTACTATGGATAAGGTGTATCTATAAAGAAATATTAAAAGAAGACCAAATTGAAATGATTAAATATAAAATGAAAATGCATTACAAAACGAGCTTAAATTCTAGTTGAAACTGTTTTCCCACTTAAGCGGAAAAAGCTGTGCAAAATCTAGACACGCGGCAGCGTGTCAAGCCAAGTTCAAGCAAAGGAACTGGCTGGCCAGCGCCAAGTGTAATATTACACGAACCACTTGGTGTCACTTTTGACCCTTCTATAAATAAAACCTCTTTAACGTAAACACATCAATATTACGTGTGTTTATTTATATCCATAAGGACATCTAGAGGCCCAAATTCCATGAAGCTAGCTCAAACGGTTATAAAGATATAAAGGTCAGAAAGTCGTAAATTTTGGCACTGACTGACTGACTGACATATAGTAGCTAAAACCTAAGCCTAACCTACTTCCAGATGACCTACAAGGATGAAATTTAGAATCCAGCCCGATAATTGTGTGTAAGCGTAGGGAAAAATCTAAAAATAAAAAATAGTTAAAAAATAGGGGTCCCCATACAATTTTATACAACTACAACAATACAATAACAATTATTACAATTTTACTTTTACCAGTTTTTATCAGAATTAAAATATATATATACATATATATATATATATATATACATAAATGTTGAATAACTTTATAAAATGACTGATGTAATGAAAACGCCTTGGCCGGCGTTTGACTTGGCAAATCTAACCTACTTTAAGATCTCGCATTCTTAAATATCAGCAATTGTTATAGGTATCCAATAAAGCAAAGAAATTGTTCTTCTTGTTCATCATGTTATTATGTTCCTATAAATACATATGTGGATTTTGCATAGAACTTGGCACTCATTTAGGTCTCCATTCTTTTTGCGGCGAAAAGATTAATTACATTCCGTAGATTCTTACAAATTTCATTTCTTTTAATGGCTACGTAAAGCTCGTAGCAGAAAGGCAGCCTAAATAAAATCATTTCATTTGTTAATGAGGCATTTACCATTGAATGACAAGGTATGTCCATGTTATGCAAAAACTGAAAACAGCTCACCCCCGCCGACCTCTGATTATAAGCTTCTTGTATAGATTTTCTATCAATTAAGAAATTTATTAACATTTAAACAAACAAAACTAGCAAAAAACCTTGTAATAAATATTGCACGCACTAGTAGCATGATCGATTTTATTTCCAACGATAAAGCATTCGTCCCTCTCGCACTTACATAGGGTAAATCGACAATAACTGGCCCCCTCATACTATAATGATCTCTATTCGTCAATAATAGAATACATTTTTAGTATAAGGTATTAATTACTAGCCACTCTTCAATACCTGGCCACGTTATACTAAATTAAATTATGTTTGTAGGGGAACAGACTTCATTTTAAGTATGAGGGAGTCAGTTATTGAATGGTGGCCAGCTATTGGCGATTTGCCCTACTTGTCACTTGCCAGTAAAGGACAAATGCCGTACGTGCCACTTAAACGCGATCATGATAGTTAAGCTGCAAATCTTGCAATAATATCCGCTAGGACAAGGCAGTGCATCTGCACTCTCTATCTTTCTTTTAGACTTAGAGCAAGACAACAGCAGACACTTCATTTCTCGACTCACACCACACCGTACATTTTGGAGGTTGCGCTCGTCGTCATGTTCTAGTAAACTCCTTCGTTCACGCGCTCTTTTTCGGTGTGATGAGCAGTTGGGCAAATTAAGTTAGGCGCGAGTCTGGAGCTCGAGGGGCGAGGCTTTGAGGTTTGAGGGATAAATGAAGCGCGGGGTGATAACCGAGCGAGTGAGGAGCGAGTCGGTGCCTCGTGATGAATTAAGTAGTACATTTTTCAAGCGTGAAGTGACGCAACAATTTAATGAAATGAGTATGACAAAGGAGGTGCCTCACGACTTCACGAGTGAGTAACCCAAGACTTTTAGATATTACAGTAGTTTACTGTATACAAATCATTTAATGAGTACGACACGAAGCGTCATTATTTGCGACTTTTACCACGCCACTGTATTACTACAGTGACGTGGTAAAAGTCGCAAATAATGACTTGACTTGATCTTGAGTTTTACCGGTAAATCCTAGCAACCAACCTATAGCAGCATGGTGAAAAAGCTTTGCCAAATGTCAGGCAAAATTAAATCTTATATCATTTTTCTCACTATCCTCCTCCTGGCGTTTCTTTTGATAGACGTTTCTAATAAAAGCATTGAAGATTTAGGGAAAATAGTCCAATTGTCAAAGGTGTCCACTTCGTTTTTTGTAGTAAGTAGTAGTAAACCAGACCCTGTATCATGGTCGGCCTTATGACACGATTTCCCTTCAACTATCGCCACTTAAAAAATCACGTCAATTTGTAGCTCCTTTTTGCCGACACACACACACACGCACACACGCACACACGCACACACACACACACACACACACGCACGCACGCACGCACGCACGCACGCACGCACGCACGCACGCACGCACGCACGCACGCACGCACGCACGCACGCACGCACGCACGCACGCACGCACGCACGCACGCACGCACGCACGCACGCACGCACGCACGCACGCACGCACGCACGCACGCACGCACGCACGCACGCACGCACGCACGCACGCACGCACGCACGCACGCACGCACGCACGCACGCACGCACGCACGCACGCACGCACGCACGCACACACACACACACACACACACACACACACACACACACACACACACACACACACACACACACACACACACACACACACACACACACACACACACACACACACACACACACACACACACACACACACACACACACACACACGCACGTAGTCAATGCTTGCCTAGTTTCAAAGCATGACAGTTACAATGTTAAAAGTTTAGCAACAAGCCGAATCGAAAGTAAAATACATAATTTATACAAAAAAAAATATACGTTCTTAGTTAGATGAAATGTTCACATTTTTATCCTAGAACAGCTTTGAACAGCTGTTATCCCTCTGGTGACAGTGGTGACTTACAAAGGCGTATCGTATGCAAGCATTCCAGGCTGAATAAACGTTTAATTTCGACACGATACGTAGCATACATAACATATAGGTCACCTTAAATAACCAGTCACAAAAATAATAGCTGAGTTTTAAATTATAAAGAAGATAATATATGATATTATAACGTGTGATAACAATGTAGGTAAATAAAATAATGATAATTCGGGAAATGCCAATACAAGAATATAGGGTTGACCATTTTTAACACGATTTTTGTTTATTATAAGAACATCTGTACGTTGTTAAACTTTTATAAAAGTGGAATACGGCAGTCAACTTTAACCGACTTCAATGAGGTATACCTCGACATAGTTAAAAAGAGCTACGGATGCCATATAAAATGTATGGCACCCGGCCGTGCCCTGATTAGCTCGACTTGGCGGGGGCACTGCTGTGCCCGCAAGCGCAAACCGCGTCAGTGTTACTCAGGCCTAACGAATCCTTCTGAGATTGAACGTCTAAATAGTATGGACCAATCTTGGAATATTAATCATAAATCAATCGTAATGTCTATCAGTCTAATACCAATTCAATTAACTACAGTATGCTACAATGAAAACGATTTCTGATAAATTCGCTTGGTTCTAAGCGCATTAAAGATTAGTAACACTTTATATATAGATTAGTAACACTTTATTTCTAGATTAGTAACACTTAAAATATGCTTATTCTTCAATACATCACATTACATCACTGAGCGACGTAAGACGTACGGTCACAGAATATGTAATAGTACTACGTACAGAAGGTTCTCTGTTAACAACTTCCCTGTTTTGGTACGCTAAACGTGCCTAACTGTGGCCATCTCTTTCTATCGCATGCAACGCGCTCTTTCGGAGGCGGAGCCTTAGAACTAGGGTTGCCGCCAGCTCGGCCTATTAAGTTATACGAGTTTTACTATAATAGTGTATTTTAATTACGATGTTACGATTATTCTTTACTAGCTTCTGCCCGCGACTCCGTCCGCGTGGAAGTCGCGAAGACTTTTATATCGTAGCTCCATACAAACTTTCACCCCCCATTTTAGCGAAGTGGGGGTTAGAAAGAGACAAAAAGTAGCCTATGTCACTCTCCATCCCTTCAACTATCTCCACTTCACCCGCCAAACAAAGACATATTGAGCAGCCAAAACGTCGAAATTTTAGATCACCCGCCGTACAACCCTGACTTGAGCCCTAACGATTTTTTTACGTTCCCAAAATCGCAAAATCTTCGTGGTCAACGTTTCAGCACACCCGAAGGAGCTTTTGACGCATACAAATCGGCCATTTTGATTTTCAGGTGTAAATACACGAGTTATAATAGAAATTAACAAAATTACTACATGCGTGCCTAATATATTTGAGGAGTTCCTTTAATTCCTCATGGGTCCCATCATCTGTCTGGATTTTTCAAAAAAATGGGACCAATTTGGAAGCAATATACTCACAAACACTACTATTCCTATATTATTACTACATATACAGCAACTAGCCTTTACCCGCTGGGTATTGTCATTTAAACTGCGCGTCAACACGCGCAGTTTAAATTATTATGTATTTGTTATTGTACCTTATACAATATCAGTATACAACATAGGCTATAATTAATGTCAAATTTCATCCCTTTTAGGGACGAAAAAGAGGATGAAACATTGTATGGAGACCAACAAACAGCGTGAAATGCGCGTTGCCAAATGTAATATAACTATTAGTCACTAGATGGCGCTAGATTTACTTCCTTATCGTTCGATAGCATACCTAGCCTAGGTACCTAGGTGTAGGTTAAAAAAGTAAAAGGTTGATATAATGCTATTTTAAATAAACACATTTTAGTAACACTTTTATTTGAAATACTTTTTTAACAGCGTACGTCAATAACCGTGAGCCATTAGGTCAGCTGCTGACCGTCAGCATTAGGCTGATATTAGTATGTCCATATTTTACTTTTTATCCATTCATTTTATATTGGCTACTTATACGGAAAACAATTCAGGAAATCTATCCTAATATTATAAATCCGAAAGTGTATCTGTCCGTCTGTATGTCTGTCTTGTCTGTTACCTTTTCACGCTTAAACTGTTGAAGCGATTTAGATGAAATTTTGTATAGAGATAGTTTTTTGAAGTGAAAACTTCTTTAGCGGCGCTGAGCACTTTTTGGCATGGGCAAAAATTGTTAAACTCGCGACAGATTTCGTGTGAGAGATTCGGGACGAGGCTTGGGGGGGGGGTTGACTAGGGGCACATGGTTCGAATTTGGACGTTATTCCTCAGGAGATAAAGCTTTGAAAAATATTTGGCAATGGCAAAAACAAAGTGGTATTTTATTTCATCGTCTCCTTCATCAATTTTGCTGAGTTAAGTAAATTCGAACAGTTCGAATTTGGACGTTATTCCTACAGAGATAAAGCTTTCAAAAATATTTGGCAACGGCAAAAACAAATTGGTATTTTATTTCATCGTCTCCTTCATCAATTTTGCTGAGATATATTGGCTTGCAGGGGGAGGGAGGGGGGCGTTAGGGATTTTTTTTGCAAAAATAAAATTATTCAAGTTTTCACTTCTGCCGGCACTCCCGGAGTGCAACCCGGTCTTTTATCCCGGAAAATATCCCCAAATGTAAATAAATGGGGGGTGAAAGATTATATGGAGCTACAATATAAACGAGTTCCAGCCGGGCGGAGTCGCGGGCAGAAGCTAGTAAGATATAAATATTTAACGTGCGTCGAAAGGAATACCACGTACGAGTACTAAAATACCCATTAAGTATTTGCCCTGGTTAATTTAAATATGGACGGTAATTATTGGTGCTATTTCGCGAAGTGTTTAAGGATGCGGCTAGTAGTTAAATAACTAATAAATAAATAGGTACTTTAGAAACGACAAACACCGATACTAGCATTACTGCGATATTATATTGTCTTGTTATAATAAATGTCATAAAATGTCCTAGTTTTAATAAGCTACATTCAGGGTAGTAGGCCTCAAGGGCAAAAAGCAGAAACGAATGGTATAATGATTAGGTAATAAACGTATCAAATTAATATCTTCAATTAAGTTTTGTAGAAGGTAGATCTCAGTCCTATGCAAAACAATTTTACGAGTATACGAGTGGCTCTGTGAGCTGCCTGTCCCGCCAGCCTGTCTTTTTACAAAAATAAAACCGTACAAACTAACAATTAACTCAAGGTAAAGTAAATGTCCCAATATTTTTTAAATTACTTATTTTAACCCAACACAAAAGAATTCAATTTCAAACAACGAGTAACTTTTACACCAAGACAATTGAATCGCGATCTTTTTTTAACCTGCTATTGAAAATAAATATACGCGTCCCAATCCCAACCCCATTAATTCTAGAAAAATCTTAACAGCGCGAATGGGGTCAGCGCCATCTATCGGCCCCATTTGGTACTAACGTGCAAGGGCAATCGGCTTAGTATGTATGTTGGTCTTTTAGCGATTATTGTGTATCACGTGAACCGATCTCTATTATTTTTGTTTTATTTGAAAGAGAATATTTCTATTATAGTCTTATAGGAATTTCAAAACGATAAAATACTTATAAAGTCTTAGAGCATTAAACCAACCGGAGTGGCCATGAGTCATTTTCTATACATAAAAAGTCTGCCGATTTTTGCGGGGGAGGGGAACGTCAAATGTATGCGTAACGTGAAAATAGCTACGTCAGATAAACGTCAGTCCATACAATGTGTATGACCACTGGTCATATACTTTTGGCAGAGGGGAACGCTGAATTTTTTTTAAAAAATTTCCTTCATAGAACGAAATTTTACCAATGTAGAAAAAAAAGAAAAACTGCTTCGAAAAGTGCAACTCAAGCCATTTCAAATGATACCCCACTTGACCTAATAGTTGAATATTTTTTTTGCCCCCTCCTCAAATTCGTAATTATTCATAATACATATAAATGTACATTTAAATTTTTCATTTTCCTGGCACGCGGATAACTCTCATTTATAACCATTCCAAATTTCAAATTGATAGCTTAAGTAGTTCGAGAGATATTTCACTTTGTGTCAGACAGACAGACAGACAGACGGACGGAGTCGCACCATAAGGGTTCCTTTTTTACCTTTTTTGATACGGAACCCTGGGTTGCACTCCGGGAGTGCCGGCAGAAGTGAAAACTTGCGAATTGCTTAAAAAAACTTGAATAATTTTAATTTTTTAAACTTCATTCGCTTCGCTCTCTCGATAAATAAAATTCGGCAATATTGACCCTATATATTTTTTTATTTATGGATAAATGTGTCTGGGTCGAAATAATGGTAATATGTCTTCCGCAAATTAGTCATTATAATAATATGTTACTTACGACACGTTTTTTTTTTCATTGTACGTTTGCCTTTTTATTAACTACGTACAAAGCACAAGCATTACGCATTCTTTAATTTACTGAAGTACAATGAAAGAAAAAATAATAGTTCATTATTGCCGAGGCGCGGATAGAAAGGGGTAGGTATCTAACCCTGGTTTTCGCCAAGGTAAATATAGTGCTTTTCTCAAACATGTGAGGAAATTATACAAAGACATTACAAAAACATATTGTGACATACCTAACAACGCGGTGATGCTTGTACTATGATGATTTATATGTAGGTAAGCATTATTTCTACATATTCTTTCAAAGGCGGTATTTACTGCACACTATATTTTACACTCAATACGGTGTTTCAAGTAATTAAGTATAACACATTTAATTAATTTCATGTTTCATTTATCTGAAATAAATGAATCTACTTACGGTTTGATACATTTTAATTTCACTTTGATCATAAACAATAAACAGCGAAAAAAAAATATCACCATGAAAACCGCGGGGCTCGCGGGTGATTTTCTTTGGCTGAATGTGATATTCCCTTAGTCATCTGGATTTAGTATGGCGCTATCAGGATTTTAAAAAGTTTAACGCAGGGGGAAATAATGGGTTTTGTATGGGTTTATTAGACTCCTAGGCAGGGAAGAAACTTAACTTTTTAAATGTTGGCGGATAAAAATTAGGCACATCGCGTGTTCGTTTTTCAAACAAAATGTGACGCTTTCCGAGCATGTCTGAGAAAAAATATTAAGTTCGTCCTCCCATCGCAACCATGTACCTATACTTATAAAAATGGCACAAGACTCTAAACAGACATATAAATTTTTTTTATCAGCATTTACTGAGATAGTGTTGGGTTACTCACTCGTGAGGCGCCTCATTTGTCATACTCATTTCATAAAATTGTTGCATTCACGCTTGAAAAATGTGTCTCACGAGGCACCGACTCGCTCCTCATTCGCTCAGTCATCACCTCGCGCTTCATTTATCCCTCAAACCTCAAAGCCTCGCCCCTCGAGCTCCGGACTCGCCACGCGTGTCATAAAATATTGTATGTAGTGGAGGGAGGTAAGTAAGAATATTGAACATGAAATGATGAATTGGTGGTGTATTGTACACTACACTTGAAAAAAACCTTTTTTACTGCCGATAGATGCTAATTATTAGAGGGTGAGGTACACCTCATTTGAAGTAGGACATTGTACCACCCCATTTTTGGATACGAGGTGCTCATACAAACTCATTTTAATTTCATGTCCTACCCAACACTATACTGGGATGACAATATGACATGCTTTTATGACCTTGACTCATTTTGTACACAGTAGATGACACTAAACTGGCAACAATTTGTCGGCCTAAATTCAAGTGAAAACGTTTATAAATAGTCACATCTAACTTCTGGCCTTCGGCTTAACTGTAGGACCAAAAAAATATATAATTCTCATTAGAGGATGAAATGTAATACAATTTTGTTGCAATATTATTTACTAAAGTAGCGTGCTATAAGCTTAACAATCACAGTTCATGCAGTTACATATATTTTGCTATAGGTAATATCTAACCTTTAAACCTTTACAAATACTTTTTACTACTACTCAAATGGAGCGGTCGAAACGCCCGGCACGAATTTGGTTTGACATTGACATTGCTGAAGGCTTATACATTTTTCGTTGCCGCCACAGAGTCAATTTTCATAGCATTGATTAGTGCTAGGACAGACGAAGGGTTAAATTATGAAAAGGTCTAAAGGTTAAAATAACATGCAGCAGGCAACATGCCAAGAATATAGTTTAGTTACCTGTAAGGCGAGGTTCCTGTCGATGTTAACAGAATGTACGCGAAACTAAATCCGGCTGAGATCCCAATCACCAGTGTTAGCACAAATCGTCGACCCATCACCCTGCCTTCAGCCTGCACAGGTATCAGAGGTGTGTACATCATGCTTCCGTTCGAAAATAAGTGGCCAGTATTTAATTATTAAAATATGCTCAATTTATTAGACCGGCATATTTAAAAAAACGATAACTGGATTATTTTATATTTTTAATTTTCGAACGGAGGCAAACGCGAGTGTGTTCAAGCAATGAGCGTTGTCGCGATTGTAACTTTCAGTGCAATAAATTCAGGGACCGTTGTCTGAACAGCTGTGTGTGTAATAAAATAATAACGAAAATGCCAGCATTTAAAAGCTACAAATAATGCATCGCTTTGTGGATTTTTCACTTGTTATCAGCCAACTGTAACGCGGCTGAATGATTATGGTTTTAATTTTTAGCAAGCACGCGCGCCACGCGCGTTTCAATCGTTTGATACGCACACAGTTACCATAATAAGGACATTAATTAGTTTTTTTAACGTGACTTGTTAACGCAAATGCGGCGTCGCATTTAACTATCGTTCCACACATAGGCGTAACCAAGTTTAAATATCGGCTGGGCTCAACAAAATGAAACAACGACAATATCTTAAAAAATACACTAATATTCAGGTTAATGTAACATTTTCCGTTCCACATGGAAAAGTTGTTATTTTGGTCAGAATAATTATCTGCTGTAACTAGGGACAAATACATTACTTTTATACATAAGTAACTATTTACCTAGCACCTATTTTATGTAATTTCAACGCCAACTATTTACCTAGCCCCTATTTTATCACATTCAGCCAAGTTGGTTTCGCCACGTCATGTGCACGAATGCGCCGATGGAACCAATATATAGGTTCTGATACGAATAGTTGCTACGAAGCTAGGTCAAATTATAATAGGGATCAGTTTAAGTTCGCAGACGAGTCGGAACTCAAAACCAATTTAAGAATAAGGGCTGCTTAGCGATTTCACTAACCGAATGCATCCGAAGACACATTAAGAGTCCGCAGTAAGCTCGGCCGAATATCACGTTCCCATACAAACGGAGTTTCGTTCTCATTTTAAAACTACGTGTTGGATTGTGACGAAACTTTACATATACAATGACAGGTATATCTATGTCTGCAATTAGTTTACAAACGAACTAATTGCAAACAAACGAAATACAGCAAAAACAAGTTTTGAATGAAAAACTTAAATAGGCTGTTTTTTTCCTATGGTATTTGAAGCTACATAAACTAATTACAGACCTGGATATATCTCACGTACATGCAAAGTTTCGTTAAAATCCAACACGTAGTTTTAAATGAGAGCGTAACTACGTTTGTATGGAGAATCGAGCTTACTGCGGACTCTTAAACGGTACGTATAGCTGCGCTTACGCAAGCACTGAGGGGCTACCGGGAAGTGAAAACGAACTTCGTTCGAGTATCTCCCTCCCTGTCGCTCTCAAACTAGCAAGTGCGACAGAGAGAGAGATACACGAACGAATTTCGTTTTCACTTCCCGGTAGCCCCTCTGGCTTGGCGTAATTTTGCGTGAAACGACGCGCGAGCTGTCAGGCGGCCAGTGATTCCCGCCTTCGCCGCGGCCATAGTTGCCTGACAGGCTGACAGCTCGTACGTCGTGTCGCCTGGGCTGTGCATACAGGCCGCGTGGCCGAAGACTTGGTTGTCTGCCTCGATATCTCTAGTCAATAGAACAACCCTGTACGCTTACCATGAGTTTGACAATGACGGCTTACGCTTACGAGTATCGAGTTTTCTATCTGTGCATCTCTATTGCACTTTGACAGTACGAGCGGGATGCACAGATAGTAAACTCGATACTCGTTAGCGTAAGCCGTCATTGTCAAACTCATGGTATGCATACTGGTGTCTAGTCATGGTGGACAGGACAGCTTAAACGTCAAAATGCTGTAACGAATCTTGGAATAAACCCAATTCTTGTTTGGTCGAAATATTTATTTTAACTTTATTGCAAATAAAAATAATTGGGTGATGTTAATGCCTTCAGGCATTCTCTACTAGTCAACCATTGGGCTAAACAAAAAAAAATGGTACGGGATCTTAAAAGCTGAGACTAAAGGAAACACAAATCAATTAACTACAATAATACCTATACATACAATTATATGTATAACTTATCCTTTCGATGCGAATCGCTCTATCATATCTCGCAAGTAGAGTATCCATTAGAACATAAATAAGATACGGATCGAGTACCCTTTAAGTTCATCACACGATAAATTGTGTTCAGTCCATTAAATAACCCACTTTCAAGTGCTACGAGTACATAACTATAGAAATGTAGTCAGACTTGTTGTACATAATGACAGGAACATTAAATAAAATAAATGCAACATCAGACAATGGAACATAATTTTGTAGTCATATTTGTACAAATTAGTCTCTTATTTCCATGTGTAAACCTTACAAATTCAATATCACTATCGAATGCAGATTTTTTCTCAAGTATTTTTACTGAAGGATTTTTTTAACGTTTTAAAAATTCCATATTGCTTTATTATAAATATTTAAATAAAGCATTCGATGTCTTTATTACATAAAATGAATTAGTAATTTTACCGGATTATCATTGTTGTTATAATTTTTTTATGTTTGATATGTTTTTGGGATATTATTTATATGTATTTATTTAAATGACGATATATCCGTAACACATAAATAATGGGTTCAGCTATTACAAATTACTAGCTTCCGCCCGCGAGTTCGTCTACGTGGGGCCCGGGCTAAAAACTATCCTGTATTTTAATCCAGGCTATAAACTATCTTCGTGCCAATTTTCGACAAAATCGGTTTAACCCTTTCAGGGCGAACGCTGTGAGCACTTTGCGCACCGCTATGGCGCAGAACTAACAAAAAGCTCGGTAAACCCGATGCGCCGAGCCGGCGTCATGCCGGCCGACGGGTGCGAATCGTGAAATGGATGGGTTGATGCGTTATTTCCACAAACCAAAAACTTGAAATGATGCATTATTTTTTTAATTTAATGATACTGTCCTCCAACATGGAATTGACTAGTATTTATAATTAAATACACTATAGTGGGTTAGTTAAGTATCACGGTCAAACATGGAATGCAGAGGTATCGGGCCCGGTGTGGACAAGCAGGGTCATTCATCTTGATCGTTGAATCATAAAGAGAGCCAAGTCGTAATATATCACCAAACAGAAAAAAACACAAAACCGAGAGCACAGTATATATACCGAGGTCAAAACAAGACTGCAACTCTCTATTATAGTGAAACTTATTTTTTAACACCCCTAGTTCCTAATCCTAAGTATCCTATTGTTCAGGGAAACATGGAGAAATGGCAAAACATAATACTAGTCTTTTGTTTTACCGCTGCTCTTTGCGAGAAAAGGGTCCCAGACGCCATAAATCACACAATGACGATACTACCTACTTATGTCCTAATCGGGTTTTTTCATTCCACGCAGGCATCCTGCGTGCACTGCGTAGCAGGATGATGATTTATGTCTTTTATAAAAATTAACAAAAACATTTGTTACGTTACATATCTGTTATGTTTAATACAGCAGCGTAAGTACGCTGCTGTATTAAACAACGGTTTTTGTTGAGTAACAAACGTCCAAACATCTAAACATACAAACTGTCGCATTTGTAATATTAGTAGGATTTCCAAAATTGTAATTTTTCCGTACTAGTTGTCAATAAAATAAGCTGAATATATTTACAGCTTCAGCTAGGTAATTTAATACATGTGTGCCTATATACTAAACTTGTATATAGATATGTATGGATATAGCTCAAAATTATCCCAATCTTCATTTACAATAAGTATAACACACATAATAACTTATCGTACAAGCTTATGTTTATTTATTATTATTATGTAACAAACACAATTCGCGGGCATTCACACCGAATAAATTGACAAAATAGGATGGCACCGAAAATTTGCCTCAACTAGTATTTTAATTGATATGAATTGTTCCAATAGTTTGAATTGTGCGTTGTGGGCTTTCAAGGATTGTGGTCAATATACATTAGTAATATTTAAATAGGCACTATAGCACTTACTTTTATCTATTAAGTATGTCTTCGTCTAGTACCTACTCATAGCAAGCTTGAGTGAGACCTAGTTCGGATTGTGCGAGATTGTCCCGTAATATTTATTCACTTGTATTTTATACAATCACAATTATTTGATAACATATATCCACATATATGCTATACTACTATAGCAGATACCCTGTTTCATGACTTTGTTTGACAGAATTGTATAAAGTAAATACATGTAAGTATTCTGTTTCCGCTATTATTTCTCAATAAGTATAACGCTTGAAGTAGGTATGCATACAATATCAAAATGTTACTAGATAAGAATACTATGTATTGTATGTATATTGTGGGGGGACAACTATTATTACTCGCTACTACTGATAATATCGAATGTAAAAAATGTGTCACCCACGACTCACATAAAGATACCTCGAAAACGTGGCCACTTCTTGAAGAGTGGCCAGTTACTGGCGATTTATCTTGTAGAAAAATAACAAATTTGGAATAAAATATAATAGCTGTTTTTTCTGTGTAACGGATAAGCATATCATTATTTAATTAATTACCTAGTAACAAATTCCCTGAAGAAGCCCTGGCGTCAGCCATACGGCTAAAAAAACAGCATCTCTGGAGACCGCCCAGGGTTCCACACACCGAGATACTCTACGAGGCTGTAGGTAGGGAACCCCTTATAGAGGCAACAATCGACATCATTCCAAAACAGTTCGTCTTCGACAAGAAGTACAAAATGGAACTATACGAAACCCTCCAGGAAGGACTTAACCCCAGGGAGTTAAGAATATTCACGGATGGGTCCAAGACAAGGTCAGGCACCGGATCGGGAGTGTTCTCGGAGGACCTAAACATACGAATCTCGACACCATTAGGTATCCGTAACTCAGTCTTCCAGGCAGAGTGTATGGGTATTATAATGGCCGCTCATGCAATCGCTTCCAGGGAGGTAAGAGGATATCCCATCCGCAAGCCCTGCAAGGTCACACAACAACGTCTGGGCTGATACACGAGTGCCACAAAATTCTATCAGAGGTATGTACTAACTGTGACATAACCTTGCAATGGATCAAAGGGCAGTAACAACGGCAGCAGTAACGACGCAGCGGATGCACTGGCTAGAGAAGGCTCAGAATCAGAAGCCATAGGACCGGAACCCACGATCCCTCTACCCCCTGCATGGCTGCGGAGCACACTGCGACTAAACACCAAGGTAGAACACCAAAAAATTTGGAACACCCTAGGCACCTGCAGGCAAACCAGGGAGGCCCTGCCGACAATCAATCCCGGATTGTCAAGGAAGCTAAAACAGCTAAAGAGGCCGGCACTCCGTCTTTTGACAGGCGCCATAACTGGTCATGCACTATTAAACAAACACCTTTTCACCTTAGGTATTACAGACAGTCCTCTCTGCAGAGCCTGCATGGAAGAGGAAGAGACAGCCGCCCACGTCATCCTGACGTGCTCTGGGGTGGCAGTACACCGGGCAAAGCACCTCGGAACACCGGGGTCTCTACCGGAGGCCGTCGGCAACATAAAGGGTCTGCTAGGCTTCCTGGTGGAACTGGGTTGGCACGAATAACAGTAGTGCCAACCCACACGCAAAATAGGCGCAAATATGACGTCGAGTTGCGGAAACCCAGCCCGCGTATACCTATAACCTATAGTAACAAATTCCAACAAACAGAATTAAAAATAAATATCAAAAAAATTATAACTTAATAGCTCCCAAAAAAATATACTAAACAAAGTTGTCAATCTTAATTTTGGTCATTATTCATCATAGTTCATCATCATATTATTTCAAGGTCATATTTATGGTATAAATCGTTTTTTTATTTTTAAAATAATGTATTTTTTAGTAAAATCTTCCATCTACAATATTCAAGGTACTTTCCCTCCATGTGGCATATATAGGCGTGGGAGTCGTGGGACGCCCTGTATATTGTTCAGAAACATACGACGCGATCTTCTTTTTTATTTGAGCATATAATACGTATAACAAACGTGTTTAACAGGAATACACGGAAAGACCGCTAATACTGACATGAGTCATTTGTTTTTATAACTTTAGTGATGTTACTGACCTAAACAAACTGTTCTATATTTTAATAAAGTTTTATTATAAATACTAACGTATAAGTCGTATAACGCGATATTCCGAACATTTACACTTTTTTTCAAACACATTGACATGAACACACTTGCGACGTTAAGGGGCATAGATAGACAGGACAGCGGCTAAGCGGACCGCCACCAACACTGAAAATGTTATCAACAATTCAACATACAGTTATCTATAGAGTTATTTTCGTTAGGGTTGTCAACGTTACAGACTTTGGGTTATTTTGGTGTAGTTTGGAAGTAAATATTCTATACAACACAGTTAGCATATAGGTTTCTTAAAATAGTGGGAAGGTTGTTTCAATTTGATGTTTTATATTAATTGGGAATTCATATTTTTATCTGACTTGCCACCATTTTTAGACGCCTGTATAAATCATTATTGTATAGAGTTCCAGCTTTTTCATAACGTAATTATTGGAACCTCTTAACACTGAAAAAGCCAAAACTACCGAAGACATCATACTCAGTAAGAATAAAATTTATACCCAAGAGCCAGAGTGAGCCACGCTTATATATTTATATAGCAATAAATAGTAAAAGTTGGAGTACGAACGGACTTTAGGACCTTAACAGCATTAAAATAAAGTCGAAAAGTAGCGATAACTTTCATTCTTCTTCTATTAAATCACTTTGGCTTTTAGGTCAATCACTGCGACAATCCTTACGGGTTACGAGATAATCGTTTTTATGATAAAATATGCGGTTCGGTTATCAGTTGTAAACAGAAATTGTACGGCACATTGATATTACGTAGGCTGCATTATTAGACAGACAGGTAGGTAACGTAATTGTCTTTTGTTCTAAATGGTTTTTTGAATTTAGGCTCTATGTCTCTTGCAAGGGCGGAAACTAAGCGACCAAATTAAATATAATTAATACCACAAAATAATGTTTAGTCGTTCCTTCGTTCGTGAAAAATATGAGTGTAAATACAACTCCATTGTCCTATATGTATAATCAATATGCCATCAGTCTTCATATGTATAGTCAGCATCAAAGATATATTTACGGTAACCTATCGCAATCACTAAAATTTATTTACCGAATATCGTTTGTCCGAAAACTTTTCGTATTATTATGAGTTCTCCGAATATACAATTCATTACTTTTTTCATTTACCATTTCATGTTATCCAAATGTTTCAGTTGTCCGAAAAACTTTTACCGGTACAGTCATTTGGGGCTTTGGCTTGTTACAACTTTTGTTTCACAGCCAATTTTTTTATTTATCCATCATTACTTTCCGCATTTCATACGTTTAGCCAAATGTTCATTTTGAGGGAAATTCAAAAGTAGTTTTACTGAGACCAAGGCAGGTCGGCGTAGGTACGACGACGAGCGAAGAGAGGAGGAGTGTCAGGTGAACAGCGACCCTACAGCGCGCGAGCCGAGCGAGCGTAGCGAGCGTGCCGCGGCAGCGGCCACGGAAGCGCCAGAACCGAACACTATTTTACTACCTAATGCTTACATAATGTACTGTATAAGTATGGGTCAGGTCGGAAGAAATAACTTGAAACGCCGCCATTTCATGATATGCCTAAAAGTTGGCCAGGCTTATCACGATGTGCCTGATAAACAATACGGCAGATCGATGAGAACAACGCATTCGTCGATATTCCTAGCTCTATACCAGGCACATCGAAAAGTAGTTTCTTTCTTGGCCACTGGTGGCGCTGCGTATGCGATGGCGGCCGTGTTTGTTGGGAGTCAATAGTCAGGGCGGACAAAAATGGCTTGTCATAAGCGAACTGTGTCTTAGGTCGGTTAGGTTAGGGTTCACTTGTGCCCCTCAGACCAGAAATAGACACCCCGCGCAGCGGGGTGGCGTCGACTCGCTGGAGATTATCAGTCCGCACTCCTTATTTTTTTTTCATTCATTTACGTATGCGATGCGTCGGAATTTCGTGATCTGGCAAATTTTACAATCGCCCGCCGACATATACATTATTTACCATAAATACAGCTTTAGCTTTAGGATAACCTTAGTTTAATTTTAAACTTTTTGCTAATGTTTTTAATTGAAAATGCATAAGGTAACAACCATTTTCATAAACAACCATATGAATTAGTAACATATGTGTGCTCCGTATAAACAATAATATTATGTCAAATATATTAAAGCCGATTTGATAAAATACGAACAGATTATCAACCGAATCGTTACGTCGGTATAACGATATTGCGGGTATACCAATAATTGGGAATAATGGATTTGTCAAACAATTACAAAAGCTAAACCATAAATTGACCAGCCGTAAACGTCGCGAACTAAAGTGTCGGACAAACGAAAAAAAAGGCAAACGAAGTTTGTCGAATAGTAAATGCCGAAATGAAAATAGGACAAAAAAATTTAGATAGGTAACCTATATTTACATTTTTGCATTTTATTCCATTGTAAAAAGGCGAAAATTGTACACATCTCTTTGTCGTCAACTGTACAAACGCCAACACAGTTTACTTACCATCCTGTATTTATATAGAACCTTATGACAATTCACATAAAGTGCACGGATGGTCTGTTAGCTCTGTTGTCGATAGTACTCGTACACGTCCACATCATATCATCATATCAGCCGAAAGACGTCCACTGCTGGACATAGGCCTCCCCCAAAGAATGCCAAAGTGACCGGTCCTGCGCCCCCCGCATCCAGTGGACTCCCGCAACCTTTACCAGGTCACCCAGTCCACCTTGTGGGGGCAATCGGTTCTACGTGCTATGTGCCCTGCCCACTGCCACTTAAGTTTAGCGATTCGGAGGGCTATATCGGTTACCTTGGTTCTGCTGCGGATAGCCTCATTTCTGATGCGATCACGCAGAGAAACTCCGAAGATGGCCCTCTCCATTGCCCTTTGGGTGACTTTGAGCTTTCTTATCAGGCCCATGGTAAGCGACCACGTTTCAGTGCCATATGTCGTCACTGGCAACACACACTGGTCAACGACTCTCGTCTTGAGACACTGCGGAATATTGGACGAAAAGATGTGCCGTCCACATAGTAAAGTGTTATTATTTAAACAAAGGTCAAACGCAATTTAAAAACATCGACCTATCCAGTGACAGTGAATTTAGCCATGTGGTTTTGCTTTTGATCTTTGTTTTTGAGTTTAAAGGGATTATTTCCGAAGCGCCTAAATTGTAGTAAAAGTGTGCTATAAGTGAAAATGCCCTTACATCCAATATTTGACAGCTGTCATCCCAGTACAATTTATGTCATCATTGACGTTTAAATAAACTGAACATGTTTTTGTCATATTGGTAAACCCATTCCATGGTAGGGCATCTCGTAAACATGCTAAGCCGAAATGTAGATTTTTTTCTATGAATTTCCGTTACCATTGTCCTACCGGACCAGAATAACAAGAACAAGTTGATTGATCCATCCAATTCTTATAAAACATATGTGAGAGACTTGCCAAAGTAAACCTTGTATTTTTTATAATTCGTCGAGAATTGCCAACCCTAATCGAGATGTTGTCTCATTGTGTAAAGAATCTTGTTTATAAACAAAGCTTGTTTACAATTTTGTTTGTTAGTGTAAATCTCTGACACGCTTCGGTGTTTTTACACACGAATCACATCTTCCTGTGAGTAACGAAAAATCGGCCAAGTCCGTGTCGGGCACGCGCAGTCTAGGGTTCCGTAGGGAATTAAATAATCACAATGTAATAAGTGTCCAAAGTTCAGAGGGGGTATATTCTGTCCCTTTTCTCTCTCTAACAAGCAATATTAAAACGGTTGTAGCTTCGTAATTTTTTGAGATATCTGATTGGGATTTTCGTCACTAGGCATATTTTTGCCTTCTTTCTAATAGTACATTTTGAGTCTAAACCCGTATTGGTAATCGTCATACTGACACAAAGGCATGTCAATACAGTTGTTACTTAGAATTTCGTATATTTGAGAATTCGATCGCGTTGCACTACGTAATGTGTATTATGTAGTTTTATTTGCTCGCAGATTCTTAATAATATGCTGCCAATGGTGATTAATTGTCAATTTCGATTCGAACGTTTTACGTCATTAACAATTGTTTTGTCCTTGTTAATCTTTTGTTTTCTTATGAACGCCGAGAGCCACTAAAGTGGTCGGGTGCTGTCGTGCCCACCACGCCAACAACCTTTAAAGTGGTTATCAAAACAATTTTCTTACTGTCAGATAAGTTTCATATTCGCTCTTTAGCTGTCAAGATGCTGGAGAGTACGTCACATTCTGACACGAAAGTAAAAGCGGTCAAAGGGGATATGCCAATATCAGTGTATGGGTGTTTACATATCAACACGGAGGAAAATATTCGGTATAGATAGTATTAATTGTCATATTAACTATGACAACTTGATGATTATGTACTCCTGTTATCCGTCATCACCCCGTATCATGGTCCGCCTTATCACACGATAAGTGACAGGATAGAGCGTCCGTCACTAACTGACACCGTTCGATAGAACGAGACGACGCTCCTATCTTGTCACTTATCGCGCATACGGTCGGGACATATACGAACAACTTACAGCCTAATATCTAGTATGGTCTATCTTCCCCTCGGTTCGGAAAATTGGTAGTCGCAAAATGTATCCGCGCTTATAATTTAGATGATTCCTAAGATTTCTTGAATTTTAATATGATCTTGGAATACGGTAGGTAATCGACCCCAGCTGAAGGTTCGGAGGATGGCTCCCGTGGAATAGAGGCAAAAATAGACGTACCTATAAATAAATAAATAAATATTAAGCGACAATCTTACACAAATCAAGCTAGCCTCATAGTAAGCTCAATAAGGCTTGTGTTACGGATACTAGACGACGATATATATAATAATAATAATATAATAAATCAACCTATAAACGTCCCACTGCTGGGCACAGGCCTCCTCTCTTGGATGGATAAATACTCAAATACATAGAAAACATCCAAGACTCAGAAACAAATATTCATGCTCATCACACAAATATTTGCTCTTACCGGAATTCGAACCCAGGACCTTCAGCTTCGTAGGCAGCGTCACTACCCACTAGGCTATCCGGTCGTCAAAACCCTATGTTTATTATAACATCAATAATGTAATATACACAAATAACGGGCCAGCAAATTTGGGCCACCAAATCTGACAGCATACGTTTCCATTGACGACGCGAAACTTGAGGCAAGCTGGTGATTTGACATAGCTAGTGTGCCACATTTGGAGCGCTTATTAATCTTATTACCTATCTATACAGGGTGGAAAGATCGAATGCCACATGGATGGCAACTACCTTCAATATTGTAAATAGCACATTTTGTGTAAGGGAGACTTTCCTTTGTTTTTAAAAACAATAAATACTGCATTTAAGGATTTATGAAAAATCGCTTGCCTCAGTCGGGACTCGAACCGGTCAAATGTGACAAAAAATAATGTGCTGTATTTTATGATGCAGATTGAAAGGGTTACTGAAAAGGTTCATTTTTCTCTAAATAACAAATACAATCAGAATAACCGAAGTCCATACAGCTATTACTAATATTCACCACAATTCACTGCAACGAGCTACGAAAAGTCAATTCCTCAAAAGATTAAATTTATGCAGACGC
This sequence comes from Epinotia demarniana, assembly GCA_945867215.1. Lineage (NCBI taxonomy): Eukaryota > Metazoa > Arthropoda > Insecta > Lepidoptera > Tortricidae > Epinotia > Epinotia demarniana. The sequence continues at coordinate 20,692,449 of OX244271.1, read as the reverse complement.
CGAAACGGGGCTCATTTTGAACAACTACTTTAGTTAGCAAGGTTTTAGTAAGGTTATTAAATGAATATTGTTTTATTTTGTGGGTTTTAATTTTTCGTTTACAATTTTCATGGCTTTCCGTTATTCTGATTGTATTTGTTATTTAGAGAAAAATGAACCTTATCAGTAACCCTTTCAATCTGCATCATAAAATACAGCACATTATTTTTTTTCACATTTGACCGGTTCGAGTCCCGACTGAGGCAAGCGATTTTCATAAATCCTTAAATGCAGTATTTATTGTTTTTAAAAACAAAGGAAAGTCTCCCTTACACAAAATGTGCTATTTACAATATTTCAGGTAGTTGCCATCCATATGGCATTCGATCTTTCCACCCTGTATAACATGATATCATGTTGCTGCACGTCACGTCGCTTTACACTTAATAAATTAGATAATTTCTGATGATGTATTTGTTTTATTTTAACAAGATCTTGGAATAAGGCAGGTAATCGACTCCAGCTGGAGCTGGAAGGATGATTGGGTCAGTAATAAAAGTATGTTTATGACTTTACTGTATACACAAAGTGCATACAAGGAGCGCCATACGTAGAAAAAGGGTCTTTCTTCTTCTTTGATGGCATTAATTCAGTCTTTGCTGCTTTAACACTTTCGAAACCGGACTAAAAATGGATCAATTCACCAGAAACCGACAGAATTCGCTAGGCGTGTAAGTTCATACTAATGCCCGCCTAGCGGGCTCAGCCGGCATCTGAGCAAACATCACGAGTGCCAATGCAAGGAGTGTCAAGTCAAGGATATTTACACGCCAACCGAATGTTACGAGTATTAGGTCTGATAATGTTGACTCTTGTTGCCGTGTTGTGCCTTTTTTCGCGTCATCGTCCTCCAAGCGTTATTCTCGATTGTGCTCTTAAGGAACCTGGAGTCCGCTTTGAATAACACTAGTTTTACAAAAGCGACTGCCATCTAACCTTACAACCCAATGGGAAAACTAGCCCTTATTGTGATTAGATTAGACCGAGTTCCTCACTATGTTTTCCGTCACCGAAAAACTAACGGTAAATATTCCGTACATAACTTCCGAAAGACTGATTGGTACGAGCCGGGATTCGAACCCACGACCGCCGCCGCCGCATGCCTATGAACCACTAGGCCACCGTACCTTTTTTCGCGTCACTATAACGTAAGCCACAAAAGTAATTAGATATTTTTAAATATAATTGGCATAATCAATGTAGATACTTAAAGAATATCACACGGAAGTAACCGAACCGCACCACATAAAGCAAAAAAACATAACAAACGCGAATCATTGTTTTTAAAAACTACATGTTATAGACAGGCCAATTAACCACGCCAGCAGCAGACAAAAGTAACTTATATACACAGTGTACCAAAAATAGGGTGTGAACTGTGAACCGGTAAAGGGCATAACACGTATCGTGTTCTGATAAGAAAAAAGTAAGAGAGAAAAAATTAATCGTTTTTTTACATTTGTATGAAGCGTTGGCCGACTGGGGCGACCTGCTCCATACAAATATTAAAAAAACGCGTCTAAAAAAAATATATTTTAGTTTTTTGATCGGTTCACACCCCATTTTTGGGACACTCTGTATAGTAGAACACTCAAACTGGGCCATTGCGTCACTCAAATTGGGCATTTACCATTTCTCTCTGTAGACAGTGGATGTACGTAATATTTTGACACTTGAACTTATTTTGTTCCTTCGACATTCACTGGCGCGCAATATCCAAATGGACGGCTAGGTATTGTTCCATCAACGTTGGACATTTACGACCGCTCCTCGGATTAGCTTTCCAATCTTTCCATCCGTTTAGATATGAAACGGACCGCGCCAACTGTCTTTAAAGGCAACAGTTTTTACATTCATGGACCTATTTTGACGCCGAATTTGGCCATTCCCGTTGTTGAAGCGCTCATGCGTGTCCAGCTATAGGGTTATGGACAGACAACAAACATTCGGTATCCCACGGGCGCACTTAAAAAAGTCTAAGTGTACGGCCAGCGTGCATATAAAACAAATGCAATGTATAGTATATGAACGCTCCACGCCCCGCTCGTAGCGAAGCTTGCATACGGGCTTTACACTGAGATCGGCGGGCGGGGGTAATGTTGTGGACTTTCGGATGCATGTATTCAGCCTTACTGATGGACACGGTTGATTGGCTCGACTACATTACACGACGGATACTATCATCTGAGCTTTGGATAGGACATCTCACAAGGGCTTATATAGTCTCCAAATGCGGCAGAGATGGCCTGTTTAGGCCTCTCACAGACTGGCGCGGCCTGGCCGCGGCGGACAATAGTAAACTTGTCCGCCGCTGTAAAATTTTCTGTGGTCCGCCACCGCAGGCCGCGCCAGTGTGTTGCAGGCCTAAGTCATTGCTTTAGAGATGATAATGTCCAATTTAGGCGCATCACACACTGCCGCCGCATTCCGCTGGTACTGACATACAACGTTGCGGCGGCAGTATGATAACCGTTTTATGTAAGCACTTCTCTTACGACGTGTAACTCCATGTTTGTCACTGATTATAATAACGAGACTCAACACAATGCTGCAGAAACACTGACTTTATACAATTAAAAATATTTTAATGGCCTCGCGTAATAGGGAACATTTTATGTTCTTCAATAATCGATAGGAAACATTTAATGGGTTTTATTGATGACGAATGGCTTATAGATTGAGGGAAAGAAATGCATTCACTGTTAACTTATGTACTATGTACGTATGAATTTTTTTCAGCAACTATTTGATTATATATAATCAATTTCATGTTGGATATAAATTAAATAGTCTACTTAAACTTCCCATTTTTACCTGCTTTCTATAAGAGATATTTAAGTTATAATAAACTGTTTTGTTTATTTATTTAATTCCATTTATCAATTAGAATACTTAATTAGCCAAATGCAGGATATAGATTTAAATATTTTTTGTATACAGATATAGTTTTTTTTGGGTTTGTTTTTATGTTTGCTTTTTCTTTTTTTTTGTGTAACAAAGCGTAAACGCACTGAACTTTACAGTTTAAATAAAGTCAGTTTTTGCGACCCTCATAGTATTTTTTTTTTTAATTTCTTAGTATTTATTTATTTACTTATACTATCTTTCTCGGGACTAGTCTGAAAACCAGCGCCAGGCACCCTGCCCGGCACATGCTGAGACTGGTACCCATTGCCTCACCTTTATTATATTTTGTTATTCTTTTTTTTGTGTAATTTCTCTTGTTTTTTTATGATACTTAATTTAGGCTAGTTCTCCTACCTACAAGTGGAGAATATATTATTATTATCTGCTTCTGCATTCTGCACTGTATCTCTAAATTTAAGGTATGGGCAATAAATTTATTCTTATTCTTATTCTCATATTACTGTTAATACATATCTCTACCCTGATGTTGATATGACAATGTAAGTACCGAGTTGTTCAGTTCTGGATAATTGTAATTATATCAACTTACTATTGATTACAAGATTCAATTTCTAACTACCATTGAGATTTCAAATAGTTAGTCAAAACTCCAGACAGATACAAGACGTCTATCAAACAAGTTAGAAAAATGTAGTTAGATTAGTTACTGAAAATTATTTGTAGACTAAACCCAAGAGATCTATTCACCCATTAAATGTTTGTTAAAATTTACATACATAAACTTGTGATTATTTGAGTCAATCAAATTGCATCATAGTCCATTCAAAAAGCAACTCTAAGGTCCAAGGTTGAAGATTCGAATTAAAATGACAGTTTTATAAAAAGTCGGCAACAATCAATAATCTCAATGATATATCTCTGTGTTCCTAGTAGGGGTAGGCACTATATGAAATTCAATTTTCAATGCCGCTTCTAGCAATTGTAGGTTTATAAACAGAAATGTGATATTTTAGTAACATGTTGCAAGCCTATTCCCCACAAACCATTTCAACCCCTAAAGTTGATAAAGATACCGAAAGTACTTAAAATACCAAAGTTTAGTTATAAATTATAGTGAACACACATAAGATATACACATACTAGTTATTAGAGACATGTGATACATTGAAGGTGTGTTAAATATATGTACAAAACTGGGCACTAATATACTCTCTATGTCTGTAAAATCGCAGAACGCAATTCTACGAGTAATTGCCAACGCACCTTGGTTTACCCGGAACAACGAAATACACAATTACCTCAACATGCCCACCGTAAAGGACGAAATTATGAAGCACACGAGACAATATATCGAGCGCCTTGCAGGCCACCCAAATCCTTTGGCTATAAAGTTACTAGATACGACACAAGCTGTGAAACGCCTAAAACGAAAGCACATTGTGTAGGGCTGCATAGTGGTTGAGCGAGGTGATGGTCTCCTAAACCCAATCTTACAAAGACTCACCAAAACTGATAATAGTCGTTACCGACTGATGGCAGTTCTTTTAAAAGAAAAAAAAAATGTCTGTAAAATCATGAGAATTCTCCATAATAATCATTTTTAAAATTAAATTAAATAAATTTTTAAAAAAACACGGTTTTTTTTTCTAAATGAAACTTGTCTACAGCTAAGTTACCTCCCAATTAAAGTTTGATTCAACATGTTTAACAAAGTATTACAAAAGGTTACTTAAAACAAACATTAAGGTGATATTTTACTGGCCAGTCTGTATCATTGTAAATTTAGTTTTCAATTAGTAGAACTGAATCTCTAAAGCATTTAACTCTTGCACAATATTTAAAATAAAAATTGCTTAGGAGGGGTGATCAATAACTTTTGAAAGAAAAAAGATTTCATTCATTTGTTTTTTTTCATTAGCTAAATAAATATGATGGTATGGAATATATTCTGATGTCAGTAAAATGGGAGGATATTTAGTTAAATGTTTGGGGCGGTGTGGGCAAAATTCTGGTGCGGTAATAAAAGAAGATATAATAAAATTTAAAGTTTATTTATTTTGATGCCACAAAATTAATTAATCAAACTAATGTCATATTTTTTTTAAGCACAGCTCACATGACAAAGTTCAAGGTAGGTTTTTCTGGCCATCAATATGTATTTTTTAATTTTTTTTAAACAGGGTGAACCTAAGTGACAAATACATGAATATTAATACAAAGGGAGAGTGATACATCATAGCAATTAAGTGAGGCCGTCTCAGAATAAACCAAAGAAAAAAAAAACCAATTGTATGAGATTTTTTCTTTGCTGAGCTTGCCGATTACCAGGGTTGTTTTTCAGGCTTGTGAATTCTATAAAACTAGTTACCTACAGTGTAATCTAGACCAACTCTTTAACTATTACTTCTTATTCTAAGATATTGAAAACTCCTCAATAAAAGCGGTGCAATTACGTCGATGTAAAAACAAGTCTTCATTTCGTCTATCCAAAGCTTTTTTTTATATGAAGCACAACTAAAACATTTTTAATATATTATTTAGGTAAGTAAACTAATAAAGAGTGTATTTAATAATTAAAAATGATATATAACGGATAACTTATGTTTTTTATGCCGATTCTCAAAACTTACTGATTACCCCTCGTAAATCATTGAACATCATAAAACGATGTCAGTATGATAATATATTAAGCACATACCTGAAATGCTGAAATTATACAAATGGGTAGATAAAAATACAACTTTCAGTGATTCGCGTCGCGCGCAAACAGGATGTACGGTATGTCACAGAGATAACGAAGAGATACATCCACAATATGCAATAACTAGTTAAAGATATTATATCACAATACCTCTCTCACAATTTACAAGCAGACGACTATCAAATAACCCTAATTCATCAATATTTAAAGGTATTATCACACAAAAATTATTTAATAGGAAATCAACAAGATTTTCGGGAATACTATACTAGGTGCTACAACTTACGGTCATCGTTGTGTCTTCACTATTACTTTCGCTATTTAAATGTTACCGCTATGTAATTCATTATATTTGTTGCTAATAAGTGTCACTTAATGCTTTTAGTTATTCTTATAAAATAATGGTAGGCAATCGAAGATGATAAAATAATAGATATAAAAATTATAAAACTGTGTTGAGGGATGTCAAGCATGTCAATTTTTTTTTTTTTAATTCGTCCATTCGGACAGGCTAAGACCATGGGCCATACTGCCAAAATGGAATTCAAGTATGTCAAACAAACAAATGTCACGTAGAGACGTTCTTCAAGTCGTTTAAATAGAAGACAATTTGAAATAATTTTTATTGTATTTTATTTTGACACGAACAACTATAATGCATGTTTAATACTTTTTCATATTTGTTTATATTGCTCTAGAGATGTAATTTAAATATGACAATCATTCATTAATTAATTAGAGAACGTGTCCAGACTATGAGAAATCTGTATTTGAAAAACGACTCTTTGCTTGGATCATGCTTGAATCGATAAAATTAAAAAAAAAGTTATCAGTCATCCATCCGTCAGGTGTCACGGTGTCAGTCATTCAGCCGCCATATTGTTTTTGTATCGATTCTGGCTCCGTGTTGGAGTGTAAACAATTTTTACTACGTTTTGGTTATTTTGAGTTCGTTCCGATGGTTATTATAAGCTTCATTTAAATCATGGACTCGTAGACATGAAACTACAAGAAGTGCCATAACCTTAAACATCATCAAGAGGACTTTAATATGCATGTATTACGATCAGTGTTTTTGTTTTTAATTATTTGTTCTTTTCAATATGTTTATGGTTCGGGACCGCTGTGCGTTAATCAGACTCAGAAATGCACAACTCAGGTATGAATTCCTTATTTATTGCAAATAAAATATCTGTTCTAATAATATACATTTATTGATTTTTCTGCCATACCTTCTATCTATGGTACTTCGGTCATCATTTCAATAATTAACATAAGTAATATATACGACGGTTTGGTTAATTTTCTTCATTCTAAACTTGTGATCAAAATGAAGCGATCGTACTGGTCTTACATAGTATTTGTAAACTACGTATGTTTTATAATATGTTTGCTATTGCGTCATAGCGTGTTTTTTGATTCTGTATTCGTTTTGGACCAATGACTAATGAGTCATGTTTAGATTAACTGGATCTACATTAGATTTGAAAGTTTTTTTTTTTGCCTCATTCATTACTTTCACTGGCCTTGAGAATATGGTTTTAGAATAACATAATATACAACAAGTATTTGTTATGTTATTCTAAGTCAGTGTGGTAGTGCCTCGCCCAAGGCAGCCTCGGCCCGTGCCTAGTTTTGTTACTTTTTTGGCCATGCTCAAAAGGGTCTTGGCATGTTTGCCGAGCGCAGTGGACGGTTGTTTTGCTTTGCTGATGCAATTGGTGGGAAACTAGACCATTCATGTGATTAGAGTTTGTGTGAATGAGCAGATTTGTTTTGCTGTTGCCAGTTTTCCGAACTCACAGACTCGTCTTACTCTTCATTAAAACTGGTGTCTTAAGGTGCGTACACACAAATAATATTCGGACAGATGTAAATCTGCTTAACGTGTTCGCTGACAGTATGTTGTTTTTTTTTTTTCCCTTCAATCTTTCTAAACTAATTACCTATAGGACAGTACGTCGACAGGCGGGCCATATGTAGGCTTAACAATGCTTAATTGAAGTTACTGTCAACAAACATGTTAATCAAACTATGGGAGTCTAGAATCTGCTATAACATTTTATGCGCAAAGTCAAGTATGGCTACTTAGATTATGTCATAAAGAATGATTACTAGAAAACATTATGCCAAACCATTGCTTAATGCTACTAGGTTTTCTGTACTAGAGTATTTACGTCCCCTCAAGTACCGATCGCCGCGGGCACCCACGGTCCTGAAAACTAGTAGTTAAAGCAATGACGCATAGTTGCAGTATCTAAGAGGCAACCAAATCGCTCGCAGTATTTGAGCTCCAGAAGTGTTATGGAACCGCCCAGTGCAATCTCAACTGAGCCAACGTGGCCTGGGCCGGAATTAGGTCACATAGTGTAAAAAAAAGGGTCACTAGACAGCGTTTGCCTGAAAGTGTGTACACTATTTATATAATTTTAATTTTTTTATATATTTATTTATTTAAATCAGGCAATAAGGCCCATATTACAAATACCTTAAAGACTAACATACATATCATATAAATAACTACAAACTATAATGAAATGTTATTCCTCTTGGACACTGTAACTATGGGTCATTGCTCTGAATTTAAGACTATCAGCTCGCTTAATAGTAACGAGGTTTTGAGGATATTGTCTTTTGTTGTCAGGTCCTTAGTCAGTCAAACAACGACTATGCCTCCTGCACCGTAGAGTACTTCAATCGAGAGGGCTGCAACAGCATGAACTTTGGCCCGATAACCTCTAACGCGCACATTGGAGGGGTGAAGCTAAAACCGCACATATTGACGAGAGAGATCAAAAAGGACTTGCTGAATTACAACCAAAGCTACACTGTACTTAATATCACCTTCAGCAATATCAAGTGGAAGAGTATGTTGTTTTTGTAGTTTATTTTAATTTTAAAGTGGGTCAATTTTAGATCTGCAACACTCATTTCAATTAGTTCTTAATGTATTTCGAATGATAGATCATATAGGGATAGCCTCCTATTGATCCAATGGGGTTGGCAACTGTCAAATGTTTGACTAGATGGCGCCATCATAGGTTTTACCTAATCACTAGCCTTTTTCTATGGGATTTGGCTTTAACGGCTTGATTCTAAACAAGGAAATTCCGAAAAAAAAACAAGAATTTGACAGTTTTGGTAGGACTGACGGTGAAACCTATGCTGGCGCCATCTGCTAATACCTTCGCCAGGCCAACCCCAAGCTGATACAACTTCGCGTGTCGTATCGGGAATTTAGGCAGATATTTCCAAATAAGTTACTGATTCTAAAGTTATTCATAATGAACAAAGTTGTAAAACCCGCGACTTTTTCATTTCAAAGTTCTATATCTCAAAACCGGCTGAAGCGATTTTGTTGAAACATGGCTAAGAACCATCTCGATCACGTCAGCTAGCAAAAAAAACCGCATTTAAATCGTTCTATTCGTTTATGAGCTATGATGCCACAGACACGCCAAACTTATAACACCACGCGCATCATTTTTGAATGGACATTGTATTAAGAATTACAAACCTTTTCCAGCAATCAAATTTCGATTTCAAGAGCAAAGCAAGAAACTGAGCAAGCAAAGCCATTGCAGGAACATAGTGCTGTCAAATGAAGCTCATATTGATGACCAGTCGGTGCTCTACTACGATTGCTATTGGCCCGATAGCTTCAACAGTGTCGGTCAATCGCACATACTGGACTTTGAGGCTTCCGATGACAATGTTGTGAATAGGGGACAGTATTATTTTAATGTTCCATCTGCAAAAATGCTGAGTAAGTATCTTAGCTTCTAAAAAAGATATATTGGTAAATGTATGGTAAGCACTTTATTTTGCACAATAACTGGTTTAAGCAATGTCAAAGTACTAAAGCATAAGATCAAAGTACTAAAGCAAACTTATCCCTATAATGGATCTTTTCCTCTTCTTTTTTTCTTTAATTTTAAATAGGTTTAAAATATAAATCTTGCTATAAGAATCCGGGTGTTTTTGTTACGTAAGCGAGGAGACAACTGCCAGATAGTTATTGTAACCATTTCTCAAAAAATCGTATTCTTACTACCAGTGAGATCCTATAACCAATAATGCTGAATTTTCCCGAAATAGCAATAAAAATATTGTCAAATGGAGAAAAAAGTAAAGCAGGGGATTAAATAATCACAAAGTTACAAGGGTTCAAAGTTTTAAGAGAACCCTCTCTATAATATTTTGTCCCTTTTCTGCAAAACGCACCTTTATCATGAAACTATTGCCATTTACTAAGTATCACGCGCGTAGATCGTGAAGTCACGACGTCTTTTCTCGATAAACAAGCAATATTAAAACGGCTGTAGCTTCGTAATTCTTTGACATATCTGAATAGGACTTTCATGATTAGCCATATTTTTTTGCCTTTTTCTTTTGGAGCTCAAATAAATTTTGAATGTACACCCGTAATGGCTGTCTGTTTATATGTCAAAGTTTTTTTACTGTTGTCTCCTCACTTACGGGACATACCTTTTTTTTTCGTGGAGAACACCTGCAAACCATCTATCTACCCAATCACCGGGGGATGACTGGGTTACGTGGTGTTTCTATCCACTAAAAACTTCACGGCGCCCTGCATCTGCGCTCTCATGCAGGGGACTCCAGGATCTCATGCTGAACGCACTGGGGCCCCCCTCGCGCCTCGCCACATTGTCTCGTCCTAGGGCAAAGAACATTTTCACCTTCCCTGGGGTTCTTAAGCGAGGTCCCCAGCCCCCGCAGAGCACTGCGACCCCATGAACAGGACAGGACATACCTAATAAACAAAATGGTTCGATATTAATTACGTTTTCAGGTAGCACCGTCAACGCATCTGACTGGAAACCGTTTGTCTATCTTGAGATACTTTCCGGCAAAATACGGCTTCACATAATGTCCCCACCAGGACAAGTGAAGGTGTCCTCCTACCGCATCCAAGTCATCAACGAAGACAACGATGACATTGTCAAAAGTCAAGTGTTACAACTCCAGAATTATACTGATGAAGTGACTTATGACTACAGTATGTTGGGGACCCCTGGATCGTACTATTTCGTTGTGATGCCGCAGCATGATTGGTGCAAAGGTGGGGAAGTGATGTGCCAAGTTGTGCAGAGTCCGAGGTTCAAGATCAGTAAGTATACTTCTATTGAAATGAGAATCGTCTACTTTTAAACATTTTGAGCCAGTCTAATGGGTGGGCGCTCTTTTTCTGTATTAGTATTCATTACCAGCAAACGTCGGTTATAACGAGAGAGCCTGTACGATTCTCATCGACCGCAGTCATTTTACAAGTCGAAGGAATCGCCATTATGACCTGCCGTGTCGCCTTGAGTATTAACTGTCTCATGCTCTCCGACATGAAATCACCTCTGTAATTTCGCTGATTGTAAACTCTGCTCCGGTGTTGCGTAGATACTTAAGTAAAAAGTAAGCTCGACCGAATTGCACCTTCCCATACAAACGGAGTTTCGTTTTCATTTTAAAACTACGTGTTGGATTGTGAGGAAATTTTGCATATAGAATGACATGAGGTGTCTGTAATTAGTTTATATGGTTCCAGTTTATAAAACAAACGAAATACAGCAAAAACTAGTTTTGTATATCTATTTTTACTATGGTATCTGAAGCTGCATAAACTAATTACAGATCTGGTAAATCTCATGCCATTGTACATGTAAAGTTTACAATCCAACACGTAGTTTTAAAATGAGAGCGTAACTACGTTTGTATTGAGAATCGAGCTTACTGCGGACTCTTAAGCAGAGTTGAAAAAAATATTGAATCCTGGACATATTCTTCAATCTTCATGTTTCTTTGTATGATTGCAGGTAACAACATCCACAGTCTGAACATCTGCATAGCCAGCATTTCCGCCCTGATTGTGGCAACGCTGTTCGCCTACTACATAGTGCTTCGGGTGCTCCGTCGGTACTGCTGCAGGGACTACCGCCTTGCTATGGGTAAATTGCCATTTATTTTATAATAGGATTTTTTTTTGGACTAGGCGCTCGAAAATATCGGACAACTACGTATCTTGCGTACGTATATTGCTGGGACTAGTAATAGTAACCCAAACGATTTATAGCGTGTAGCATGCACATGTGGTCTTAGATCTATATACAGTCTCAACATGAACCCTTGTCGTATGGGACGGCCGCCACATACTCTCGATTTTTCTTGCACTATACCTCTTGTTGATTGAATACTAGCTACTGTCCCACTGTTGATAACAGTAATTTCTTAATTTGATTAACTAAATAGCAATACATTTAATCAATCAACAATTCTCTTTGCCACGGTGTCTCCTAGGTCACCATTAAAAATCGGTAATAAACTAATTATTATTGTTTAATACACTCATACAATACCATATCACTGCACTAACTGTAATAGAAATTGTTACTCCTTTTCAGGATGTCTTTTAAGAGTCTTAAGCATAGACAAATATTTATCAAATAAATTGTACGACTATTGTCTCCTGGCAAATAATAAATTTAACAATTTATCCAGCGGAGATACTACCATTTGCATATTTTCTCACTCTATTTCATTGTATCCGCAGGTGAAGACATACCAGCCCCAACGAAAGTACTAGTCATATACTCCCCCGCGAACCGCCTCCACGCAGAATGCGTATCCTCCTTCGTCAATTACCTGCGTGCTGATTTCGGCTTCGAGATCATGTATGACGGCGACATATCATCCACCTCCGACCAAGACCCATACATCTGGGCAGCCGAGGCCTTCAAAATAGCCACCCATGTGATGTACATAGTCGGCCCCGCAGACTTGAGCAACCAGTACAACAATATCTACGAGAAACCGATTCTAAGCGCTCACAGGAACTTGGATAATCTGCAACTCTCCCTGCTCAAAGCCAACAGGGGTTCCAAGAACCAGAAAGCTGTCATCAATGTGATCTTCGAGCACTCTAAAGGACAGATTCCCACGGAAACCAAGCACGGGAAAGTGTTTTATTTGCTGAAGGAATATAATAACCTGATCTCTCATTTGTCAAAGAATTTGCTACCGAAAAGACAGTTGGTGCGAACGGAGAAGGGTAGATGTTTGTTAGAGGATTTGACCAAGGCTAAGAAACTGTTGAATAGCAGTAATTTTAATGTGTAGTTGGTTAAGGAAGTTTGGAGATGCGATGGGAAAGCAATTCCAGGATACTATGAACTATGATACAGGTATGTGCAATGTTATTATAAGGCACCATCGGGGAGTTATTGTTGCAACTAGGGACTTATCGAAAACCGGTATTTCATCCATCACATAATTCGGTTTTTTTTCGGATACGCCTCGGTATCTTCTTGATCGATAAGCTGACAGAACGGTCGTGGTCGTTATGATATGAGTGGCGAGCAGATGTCACTCGCCTCACGATTTCTTGCCATTTTGATCTATTCTCGGCCTTATCACCTCGCTATACGTGATCGAAAATAAAAATCACCTGTTTGGTCATTTTTTGGTTAAGAATAAAGGGTTTTCGGTCCCTGGTTTAAACTGTACACTTGCGTTACGGAAGTATGATATTGTATATGGATGGAAATGTTAAATCTATATTGATAAATAATATTTACATTTCTATCTATTTGGAAATCGCTAGTACTGCATACAATTATTGATATAAGATATATAAAGACGTTCACTACCCACGTAACGTAGGACGTAGTCGCTTACTAGGTCCTCATAAGAAGGCTCAGAGTCATCGAATGGGCAATGGAGAGGGCCATGTTGGGAGTTCTGCGTGATCGCATCAGAAATGAGGCTATCCGCAGCAGACCCAAGGTAACCAATATAGCCCTCCGAATCGTTAAGTCGCAGTGGGCAGGGCACACAGCACGTAGAACCGATGGCCGTTGGGGCAGAAAGGTTCTCGAGTGGCAACCACGTACCGGAAGGCGCGGCGTGGGTAGGCCCCCCAAAAGGTGGACTGATGACCTGGTAAAGGTTGCGCAGGACCGGTCAGTTTGGCACTCTTTGGGGAAGGCCTATGTCTATCAGTGGACGTCTTTCGGCTGATATGATGATGATGATATAAAGTCGTTTTGGTTCGGGAGAAAGCCTCTTTAACATATGTAATTTTTTATCCAGAAATTATTTTTTAAACTTAAAAAAAATCAACAGCTCTAACGCCTGTACGTCTAGCACAACTTGCTGACAAGCCGCTTGTCGCGCAACTGAGCGTCCCCTGTCACACTCGCACCGTGCAAATTAGAACGAGGACGGGAGATCCTTCTCGACTCGCATCGCGGCGCGGCGTGAGTTGTGCTAGCCCCCCTGGTTAATAGTGTTTGTATGCATGTCTCTAGTGATTTTTAAATAGATTGTGATTTTCAGGCTGGCCTGGAGAAGATTGGTTCAATTTTGTTATAACCTTAGTTATTTGTGCTAGCAACACTCGCTCACTCATGTCATCGGGATCACTGAACTTTTTTCTTTTGTCTTATTGTTATTATGATTTACGTTCATCGCTACAAGTACATACCGGTGCCTCAACGTTGGGGAACCGGCATGTACTTGTAGCGATGAACGTCGACGACGTCAGAGGGTCATAAATCTTAATGTTTTGGCTGAGGAAAAAGCGCCTTTTGTAAAGATCAGAGGAGTGTCCCTTCTGTACTTGTACTATTATCAATTCTGTGCCCGTAGTCACTTTGGTGAAAAACATTAATTAAAGGTTAAAATCCTCAAAAAACGTATCACTAAGAAGGTGTCTCCTAAGGCACGGTACAGGATTGTTGCAAGCGTGAATATCTTGGTTTAAAAAAACATGTTTGTATTAAGGCGGAATGCGTTGATCGAATGTTTAAAGGAAGTTGATATTAATTGTCTTTTTGTGTCTAATTATATTGATGTGTAAGAACATTTTATATACGGTATTGGAGCTCTTTTGCTGGGAGTAACACATCTCACTATTATCACTTTTTTACAATAAGATGCAAAAGTCAAAACTCAAAAAAAATTGTTTCATTCCAGTTGTCTATGGATGTTTTAAGGCTTTTAGAAATAGTATCGATGTCACCTTCGCTCCAATACCAAAAAAAGAGAGAAAATACGTGTTACAGAGAATATTTTGTGATTGTTATTAAAATTTGTTGTGTATTCTTCAGATCCCAGTTTTCTGACATACCGCTGTTTTTTTTAAGTTACTGAATTAAGTTTTAATAAAAATGTATAAGTTAACATAAATTAATTAAGGGCCAATAAACTTTTTCTTGTTGCTGTCATTCTAAAACTGTATTTTATAGAAGGGGAAAGGTAATGTACCAATCATGTGAAACGTGGTTTTATAACTACTGAAAACCCACTTTGAAGTGTATATTCTTTAACATGTTCACAATCTACACTGTTTCCAAGAAACGTCACGTGTCTCCTCGCTTACATGACAGATTGCCAACAAGAAAAAGTAACCCATGAAAGTTGCAGGTGTGGTAACACTTGAACATATTTTTATACCTAGTTTATGAACAATTAATATAAATTTAGCGTGTCGGACAAACTGCACTAGTCTTTAGGTCACACTACTGAGCGTTACTGTGTATTTCTTTGTATCCTAACATTTGAAAACCCCAATTCAATATCCTAATTACGTATAAAACGAATCAATCGAAATGGTGGCTCGACCGTTAACTTTAATTTTTCTATGCAAAATAAGGCGGTGTGTCCTTTAAATTGTATCTTGACTTGTTGATCTGAATTCCAAAACTGTTGGGGTATCGTGTTCTACATCTTTACAAGACTTTCAATTAAGCTCAATATATACCTTTGTGATGTATTTTTATAATATAGAATCGTATTATTATACATTTGGTTTCATTTCCCCCTTAATATAAATATATTGGCAGAAACACAAACAAGTAGGACTTCGTCGGTAGTAAGAGCACCTTTGGGTGGAAACTTGCGTAGATAAATAAAAAACAATTGTATATCATTGGTTTATATTATCACTAAAATATTGACATCCTAATTTTTGGAATGGGACATTTTGTCTATTATTTGGATCAATCAACTTTTTTTGCTCCTCGTTGCCATTGTAATGTCTCATGGGTCACTCCTGATAAATATTCAGCTCCTACGCACGTAATAAGACGGTAAAAACCAATGAAATGGTCATTGTTGTCTACTCGGTCACGGAATAGAATAACAATAAAAAAGTTGATTGATTCATTCACTATTAATTAATAGTACACGCAATTCTGAGCAAACTCCGGAAGCAAATACATAAAAGCATTAAAATGCGTACACATGATTTTATAAATACTATACAATGACATTTAATTAACCCGATCAGGAAAGTATCCTCCGCATGTCAATGTATCCATCCACAAGTCGAATCACCATACATCATAATAAATATATATGTATATGTTACCAACAAATTTAAAACAGCAATTTAAATCACTTTGGCATGGAATAGTATTTAAATTCCTAGTTTACTCATTTGATTCCAGATTACATAGGATTTAAAAAATGTAGCTAACAACTCGGAACTAATTGTAATTAACTAATTACTTCATATTCATTAATTACTTATATTCATTGGATTCATTGTATAACTATTTTCCAATGAACCTAACAAAAAAAATACAATAATAATATCAGTACAAATACTACTAGAATATTAATAGCTTTCAGTAAACAGTATTCGAATGGTAATATAAGTTTATGGCAATCGATGGACTTATATTACTAGACTAATACCGGTCGTACCACATAGTTTAAATATCATACTTTTTTCGGCTCACTAAAATGCGAGTGCAGATTGCGATATCTTTTTACTACGCGATTTTAGCCGCAACGGGCTCCAGCTATTAAAAAACTAATAGTGCATGTAAATAGGTACATTAGGCGCGCGGTGACGATGTTTTTCTGTGTTTGCTTTTATATTTTTTCTTGTTGACAGTTGTCATGTCTCCTCAGTCACTTATTAAAACTGCTTTTACAAAGTTTAAAATCCACCGAATATACGTTTTGTGGCAATTATGAACCCATTTTGTGATAGGAGTCCAAGTTATAGGTACTTTAATAACTCGCTAACGCGACGGAATAATGAGAAAAAATTGACTCCTGTATGTCTCCAGAGGCAAGATCTATGTAAAAGTTCTGTGGTGGAGTAATGTTTTATTCAAATTTAAGTATATGAGTAACGACAAAACCTTTAGTGACGTGTCCATGTCATGTTAGGGACAGTTCCAGAATTAAAAAGGGCGTCAATTTTGGACTCTTAACTGCATTGAAATACAGTCAAAAAGTGGCTTTTCCTTACTGTATTTAGATGCCATTGTCGTTTCGACTTTTTAACAATTTGATCGAGATATTTATGTTTTCAATTATTCATTAAAAATAATGAACATATTATCTCCCACTTGCAGTCAATAAAACATATTAGTGTAAAGAAATAATAACAAGCATTAATTCTAAAATAACCAACCTAAATTACTAGTACGATTTATATGACAAGAATTTACGAGAAAACGAAATGAGACTACAAAAAGGAGGTATGTTCATGAAAATCTTTTACGCATTTTAAAATCATTCAATATTTATTAGTGTTTCTCAAAAAACTGTCATATTATTACTTGTAAAATGTACTAGGAGTTTTATGTCATTTCCACGGATAATCACGAGCTTTTTCGATGCAAATAGGACAAATAATCCCATTTTTTTTTCTATTGTATTACTATCTTCAACACAAAAGTAAAGTTTAAAAATGTATGGACATTTTGGGTAAAAAATTTTCCCTACGGTGATGGAAAGAGATCCTGATTCTGAGTAGAAATAACAAAACAGTTGTACCATTTTAAATTAGAAATGCTCATTCTTTGAAAGTGAACTTCGTAGTTCGGGAACAGAGTTCAATATGCCTGCGTATTACAAAGAAAATACTTTAAACTACTTTGAAGGTACACATTTTTTTTAATCGGTTGAATAGTTCAGGAGATTACCCCTTACCTACAACAAGCTATAAACTTGTAAGCCTTACCTCTTTACAATAGTAGTATAGACCCGAACAATAAAAAAATACTTAGAAATTTACTTCTAGATTGTATCATTTACCCCACGGGTTTTAATACTAACTAAAATTTAGTGCACAATTTCGTACCAGTTATTCATTTCGACCTCTCCACAATTATACATAATGTACGTACTAATAAAACCATAATAGCCCAATCACAACACGAATAAAAAATCCTATGAAATATATTAATTAGTTTATAATACATTATTTATGTCATAGTCATAGTCATTGCCATGACTCGATGATAAAGAGGTTCCATTTTGTGATGTAAGAATCGTTTCAACTGACAGAATCTGCTAAACAAAAGTAGAGCATTGTGAAAAACAAAAGCATTCCACTGCCTTACAACACACTGCTTGTAAAATAACCGGCCAAGTGCGTGTCGGGCCACGCGCAGTGTAGGGTTCCGTAGTTGCCTGTCTGTCTTATTTACATCCACACGCGCGCGTTGTGTCGGCCGAATTTGTATGAAAGTTAGCCTTTCTAGGTACATTTAAGTTGGTCGATTATTACTAGTCATGCCCACTTAGCCGTGATACTGTTCCTTTTAAATTCATAATATCTACTGCCACGAATTTTTTCACATCCCCAGTAGTAGCCATTTAGCCGGCAGGGGGGGGGCATCAGACTCGAACAAAAATTAGGGCTCAATAGCCCCACATTAGGTGTAGGGGAAGTACCATAAAAAAAATGATATTAAAAATCTATTATTTTGTCGGCGTGATTGATGTGACACCCATGCCGAATTACAGTTTTCTAGTAAAAAGGTTTACTGTGCTAAGACGCAGACGGAGAGACAGAGATGGCGATACAATAAGGATGGTAAGGGTATTGTTGACTACGGAACCCTAAAAATGCCTTTGTTTAAAGTATTTATACTCATTTTATGGACTAGTTAAACAATCGTATGGCATTTTTAAATACACGATGTTTATAAATACCTTTATAATACTAGACAATATGCTCAATCCTAAACGTATTAAAGACCAGCACGCCATTTGTTTCAAAAAATGCTTATGTTTTACATTTATTCGGTTGAAATTATTTTAAAGGCAGCAAACTAAAAAATCGTGAACCCTAATGCCGTAAAATATTCCCGAACTTTAACTTATGAGGCTTCTAAACCCGCCACATTTTCCTGCAATTTCTGGCTGGCAACTATTGCTGTCTTATGCTGACTTTGTACGCTAGAGCAAGATGCATATACTTGCCAGCCGCACATTGCCGTAAAAATGTTGCCCGTTTAGAAGTCCCATTAAACGGTTCCTGCATTAGGCTGCGATTAGACAGGTGTGACAGTAGGCGCTATATTGACCTATAACGTTACAAAACCCCTTCGCAGCTACCACGGAAACCCACTCAATAGGGTAAACTCTCTCCATTTACACCCGGATTGATAATATTGTGAGATTAAACATTGAAAAGTTTTTTGGAAAGTGTGATTCAAGTTCATTTTTAATTTGGCAAACCTTTTATCGTCAGGTCATGTACGACTGTTGCTGTCATTTTGTAGGACCCAGCTGGACTAGATCGATTGCTTGGTAAGAAGGCCTTGGGGTTCATGTGCTGAAAAAAAAATACAAGGGTGAGTAATGATTAATGGTGCAACGCTTATACGCATCTTATTATTGCTGTTGTCCACGTTAATCCCCTAGCCTGAGGCTCTAGTATAAGTTTTACCGAAACAAAACTTTACGATCGCGTTTGCGTTTTACCCCTAATTTGTATGGGATTTGACAGCTAAACGCGAACGCGGTCGTAACGTTTTGTTTAGGTAAAACTTATACTAGAGCCTCTGATCTCCCAGGGGAAAAAAACGGTTACGTTGTTAGGTGAACTGCGACCCTATAGCGCGCGAGCCGAGCGAGCGAAGCGAGCGTGACGCGGTAGCGTCCGGCGAACCGCCATAACCGGACATTATAATTTTTTCCTAGTTGAATATAAATAATTGCCGGAAGTACCGCATAGCACGTAGAACCGATGGCCGTTGGGGCGGAAAGGTTCTCGAGTGGTGACCACGCACCGGAAGGCGCAGCGTGGGTAGGCCCCCGACAAGGTGGACTGATGACCTGGTAAAGGTTGCGGAAGTCCGCTGGACGGATCGGTCACTTTGCCACTCTTTGGGGGAGACCTATGTCCAGCAGTGGACGTCTTTCGGCTGATATGATGATGATGAAGTACAGCCTGGGTGATCGGGGTCAGGTAGGTGATTAACGTGGACAACTTATTATTATTAGGGTGGTCAAGAATAAATGGGTGAAAATGATTATGTGCCGGACGAGGCTCCAATATTTTGAAAATTTCCCTTTGTTAAGATCTTTCTCTCTCTTTCTTCTTAAAATGAGAATCAATTTCTATAATTGTTCTAAAAGTTTTTAATACTCACATGATTTCAAGGCTGCTATCGCTGTTCTTAGTAGCGTGCTCGCCCTCGCTAGAGTTGGATCCACCGGACTCAGAGCGTTGGCTGCGGCTTCTATGAGGCTTCTTGTCTTCAACTAGCTCAGTGGATGTGGCCTCTTCGGATTGACGCTGCCAAGCGGGGATGGAAGGTGGTTCGGAGCGAGGCTTTATTGAGGGGAATTGGTTTCTGAAAAAAGAGAACCAAGTGTTGCAAAAAATAACCCGTTTATAGGAAATTGATACCGGCATAACAAACGAAATAATAAAAGATCTCTCTCTCTTCAATCGTTTACTTTTGACAGAGTGGTCATGGTTTTTAACCCCCCCGACGAAAAAAGAGGGGTGTTATAAGTTTAACGTGTCTGTGTATCTGTCTGTGGTATCGTAGCTCCCAAACGGATGGACCGATTTGAATGCGGTTTTTTTGTGTCATAGATAATTTTATCCCGAGTGTTCTTAGCTATGTTTCATCAAAATCTGTTCAGACTTTTTGAGAAATTGGACTTTGAAATGAAAATGTCGGGGGTTTTTCAACTTTTCTAAGTTGTAGTTATTTAAGCTCTATTCTTGATTAGTCATAATGACATTAAAACTCAAATCTCATGCGAATCACAATTTCTAAAGTAGGTGTAAAGTCAGCGACACCTTATCTTACACATAAATTATAACTTAGATATTTCGTACTCATAGTCCGACATTCTACATTATTTTGGGCCTTAATACGTGGCGAATAAGTTTCATATTCGATTAGATATTTTAGAAATGAACATATACTTAATTTTTAATGGGTAACCTCAATTCCTAAGTATTCTTATCTTAGCGAATAAATTCAACTAAAATAGGTTGACAATATTTCACTGGTAATGTCTTGGAATTTCACGGTCCGATCATATTTTCTTATTCGACGACCGCTTTAGCCTAGTTGGTAGTGACCTTGCCTACGAAGCAAGAGGTCCTGGGTTCGAATACCGGTAAGGGCATTCATTTGTGTGATGAGCACGAATATTTGTACCTGAGTCATGGATGTTTTCTATGTATTTAAGTATTTATTTATCTATATAAGTATGTGTTTATCGTCGTTTAGTACCCATAGTACAAAAATTTTTTTTTTTAAATTTTAAAATTTAAAATTTTAAAAATTTAATCTGTTTATTTCACTTATTTTTTTAAAAGAAGCATACATATTTCTTAACTACTAATCTTAAATTCTAAAGATTTTTTGAGTTAAGGAGTCTATAATTAATTATATTAGTTATACAATTTCAATTACATAACTCATAGGTTTATCTCTTCTCTCAATTTAAGCATGTGTTTTTTTTATCATATTTCTAGCTTGTTTACATGTTCGGCCTTCTAGTGAGCTTATTAGTTCATTTGGAAATCTATTCAATATCCGCGGTAAAGTGCATTTCCATATTCTTCGACCGTATTCATTGTTAGATTTTGCGATCTCAAACGTTGGGATGTTATCTAAGTTGCGTAACCGTGAGGGTCGCGTTTTTTTGTCTAGGTACTTTATGTTGTTGTAGTATTGGGTTTCAAGCTTTGCTTAGTTTGGGACTAGGTCGATTTGTGTAAGATTGTCCCCTAATATTTATTTATTTATTTATTGCTATACTGTTTCGTAAGTCAGGAGATAAGAGTGATTAGTTTCTAAGAAAAATGTTTATTTGTGTCGTAATGTCAGTACCCGGAAATACCCTCGGCAATGTGTGCCCTGCTTTTTGACAATAGACAAATGCATGGATTTTTCTAATAAGAAAATCAGTATAATCCAGAGGAATGTCAAAACTTTTTAACTATAGCATTCGAAATCTCCCCTTCGAGGGTTTTTGAAAGGGTTTTTCCGATGCTCCTCAAAACCCATTCATTTGGCTATTAAAGCGCTCCAATACGGTATCCCCTTCAAAGGGTTTGAAAGGGTTTGCTTACCAATGCCGACGCTACTCAATACCCATTCATTTGGATTTTAAAGCACAATGAATGGGTATTCAACACGAGGAAGCGCTTCAACCCTTTAAAAGCACTTAAAAAGCCTTTCGAAAGGGTTTTTCTATCAGTAGCGGTAGCGCCAACCGAGAAACCCCTTCATACGGCTAAAATTTAGCCGCTAAATGAATTAGTTTTCAATCAATAAAGGAAAGCAAGTGATTTGGGCTATTAAAAGAACGACTAACCCGTTCAAAGGCTTTTTTCTGGGAAGGGGTGGGCGGGTCCCTGATCTGCACGCGCCGGCCCCCACCCAAAACGCTCTATATGTACCAACATATTAAACAGGCACACACTATGGAGTCACAATCCATATTCTCGGCGCGTTTACTATGGAATTACCCATTAATTTGCAATTATCTCCTTAAAATTTGCGTTAAAGTTTATCCCCATTATTCGTAAAGGTTAAAAGGTTTGTTATTATTAATTTATTTATGTGTATTACATTTTAATTTTTAAGTAGGTAACAAAAAACACTAGAATATAAGTCTGTAACTAACACCTATGGATTCCGTCCGAAATAAAAGTTTATTATTATTATCTCTTTATTTAATATTTATCTTAAGTTAGGTTTTTACAATAATGATATAAAAAGTAAAATATAAAACAATACATATAAAACATAAAACCATTATAAAAACCTAACCTAGGGTACCGCCGGCAGCGAGGCGGGGCCTAAGCTGCCGGTGGTCAGGGCGACAGAGACAGGAACCTCCTGACTATTCGCGCAGTGTCCAGGAGTACCGCCTTCTGTATCTGACCCTTGATCCAGCCATCTAGCGAGAGTCTCTTGAGGTGACGGTCGAGACTCTTCGCTATCAAACCGTTCGCCGAAACGACTATCGGGACGATGTTCGTCGAATCAACATCCCACATGGCGGTTACCTCGTGAGCCAGGTCTAGGTACTTGCTGGCTTTGTCCTTTTCGGCCTTCACGAGGTTCTCGTCATGGGGGATGGTGATGTCGACGAGCACTGCCTGGCGTTTTGATCGATCTATCAGCACGATATCAGGCCTATTGGCAAGAATAGTTCTGTCCGTGATGACAGATCGATCCCAATAGAGCGTGGCACGACCATTTTCGAGAACTGGCGCAGGTGTGTACTTATAGTAAGGCACTTCGGAGACCACAAGACCGTATAGCAGAGCAAGTTGCTGGTGAATAATTCTGGCTACAAGGTTATGTCTGTGCAAGTACTCGCCGTTAGCAAGATGACCACAACCGGAGATGATATGCCTGAGTGACTCCCCGGGACGGCGGCATGCCCGACAAATGTCGACCCTACCGTCCTTCAGGATATACCTCCGGTAGTTGTTCGTCATGATAACTTCGTCCGCAATTGCACAGACAAAACCTTCGGTTTCCCCGAAGAGATCCCCGAAACGTAGCCAGTTCACCGACGCGAGCAGATCGACATCGGGCCCTGTGAGGGCCTTGTAGAACCGCCCGTGTAGCTCCTTGCTCCTCCATACCGCCTTGCGGTCCTCGGCGCTCATTACTTTAAATCTGCGCCAGTTCTCGTTTGCCAAGGAGAGCGGGGTGAAGTTTCCGTCTACTGCTACTACGTCGCGATGCATCCCACACTCGTTGTTTAGGAAATAATCCCTGAGACTGTACACCTCGCGGTTGTGGAGGTCTTTGGCATTTAAAAAACCGCGACCTCCACACTTCCGCGAGATGTACAGTCTCATAACAGACGAGCGTGGGTGTAGCATGCGATGCGCAGTAAGCAGTACTCGGACTCTTCGATCCAGGGCATCCAGCTCAGTCTGAGTCCACCTTAGTACGCCAAAGGAGTAAGTAAGCAAGGGCATCACCCAGGCGTTGAAGGCGCGCACCTTGTTGCCGCCCGACAAAAGACTATTAAGTACTTTGGTCAGGCGACAAAAGAAGCGCTCCTTCACCGCCCGCTTAACGCCCTCACCCTCAATACCCAATGACTGTGACATACCAAGATACTTATAGGTTTCTGCTTCGGAGATAGATTTGAGGGACATTGTCTCAGAAAGTTGCAAATTTGTTGAATTTACAACTTTCCCCCGCTGTACATGCATGACCGCACATTTATCGATACCAAATTCCATTTTGATGGCACTACTGAAGACTTCTGTTGTTTTCAGTAGTTCCAACAGGTCATGTTCATTTGGTGTAAATAGCTTGAGGTCATCCATATAGAGCAGATGAGAAATAACCTCACCCTCTCTCCGAAGCCGGCAACCTAGTCCTGAATCCTTCAGCAGGGTGCTAAGCGGATTCAGCGCTAGGCAGAACCACAAAGGACTCAGACTGTCGCCCTGGAAGATCCCACGTTCAATCCTTATAGAGTACTGCGGACCAGAAGAGCAATCTCCTCCCCCCGGTTGACGAAGGACTGTGGTCCACTGCCCCATGCAAGCGCCTAAGAAGGATCTCAGAGCTGCATCAACTTTATACAACTCTAAGATCCTCCTCAGCCATGAATGAGGCACCGAATCATAGGCCTTCTTGTAGTCAATCCAGGCGGCCGAGAGGGCCCCTTTGTTCCGCCGGACTCGTTGGCAAATGGTCATGTCTATGAGGAGGAGCTCTTTAGTGCCACGAGACCCAACCCTACATCCATTTTGAGCAGGAGCCAAAACATTGTTTGCAACGATGTGTGCGTTAATTTTTGCTCTCAAAATGGATGTAAGGAGCTTGTACAGCGTAGGCAAGCACGTGATGGGTCTGTAGTTTTTCGCTTCCGTGGTACTACCGGACTTGTAGAGCAGGGAGGTGATACCAGTTGTAAAGAAAGATGGCAGGGAACCGAGCTCGAGGGCTTGCTGGAACTGTGTTGCCAAACGCAGGTGTGAGCATCGAAACCATTTCACCCAGAAGTTGTGCAATCCATCCGGCCCAGGACTTTTCCAGTTCGGCGCCAAACGGATGGCACAACTAACGTCTTCGGGACTGATTGTAACAGTCCCCATGGGTTCGATGTCCTCACACTCACGTTCGACAACACTCATCCACTCGCCCTCGGTGTTTTCGACTGGCACCGACCAGATACTACGCCAGAAGTCAACCATGGCAGTAGAATCCGGCTGCTGTCCGTCGGTCACACGAACATCGGTTTCCTCCCACTTTCGGTATACCTTCCTTTGGTCGCTCTGGAAAAGGCGATTCTGCTGGTATCGGTCCACACGCTCTCTGTAGCGGCGAATACGGGCTGCCCATGCTTAGACTTTCTGCTTCAGAAAGTCAATGCGCTCTGTGACACAGGCCATGTAGTCGCGGGGCCTGGTACCAGTTCCCGCGAAGGCCTGGTTCACAAAGCGCATGACTCGGGGGCGGTTGTTGCCCCCCCTGAAGCAGATCAGCTTTGCAATGAGAGTCCTGAACGTATTGATACGCCGCTCAATCCGTACTTGCCATGCAGGGACACCCCCAGCGGTCCTAGGTGCACGGTCAGCGTCCGGAAACTTGACGCGAGCAACACGGCACGCCGCGATGGCCCCGCAGTACATGATTGAGTGTGTATCAAGTAAGTCTTCACTAGTCCGTATATACGGGTCTAGCAGACCGTTCAGGGCTCCCATTAACGCTAGATTTCGTCTATTCACGGGCAGGCGTGGTAATCGTGGCCTAGAGTTGTTTGTGGAACGATACCCCGTAATCGCATCTTCCAAAGCCCTC
This sequence comes from Epinotia demarniana, assembly GCA_945867215.1. Lineage (NCBI taxonomy): Eukaryota > Metazoa > Arthropoda > Insecta > Lepidoptera > Tortricidae > Epinotia > Epinotia demarniana. Next base: position 20,666,766 of record OX244271.1, on the reverse strand, counting down.
CTCAGTTGCTCATTGGTCTGGGTACTCACGCTCTGATTCGCACAGTCCTCCTCGTTGGCACTAGGATCAACCCGCGGTGCCCCCGGTGCCAGGTCGGGTGCGGGCATCGGAGCCGGCAACAAGGCGGGCGGATCCCGCGCCGAGGTAGAGGTCGCACGATCAGAGAGTGCTTCCAGTCGTAGCCGATCAAGTGTGGCGTCATCCAACCGCTTGTGCCGCTGGATGACGCGCACCTGATCCGATAGACGTTGTGCGGATACGGTGATGGTCGGTTCAAGCGCCTGAAACAGAGGCAGCATCCGGACACGGTACGCGGACAGATTGGTTCCTCCCTCTGTCGCCCCATAGTAGGCGCGCATGCAGTTTTCGTTAATGGATTGCGTCCACTGCATGCGGCGCACTATACCACCGGTAGCGGGAGCCGTGGGCGGAGCAGGATGCCCCACAGGCCCCAAGCGTGCCGGCAGCGGTGGTCGCCCGCGCCGCGCAGGTGGTCGTGGCGGCGGCGGCGGCGACCCGCACTCTTCGTTCGAACTGCTGCTGCTAGTTTCGGGCGCGGTCGCAAATTCATCGCCCGATGATGACGTGCTGGACGATGGTGTGGACGACGAGGCGGGTGGGGGTGGAGGGCGTGCGTGTTCTTCCGCTAGTGCTTGACGTGTTTTTCGCTGTGATCTAGTTATCATCGCGTGCTGACAGTGACATTTCAAAAATGGGCATTTCACCAAATTGCCGTTTTTCTGGACAATTTAAATATTTCCAGGGCTGTGGGATGTTTATATATAGTGGCGATACGAAATCAAGCCATTTTAACCTGATAAAACACGAATAAAACGAACACAAAATAAAGTGTAAAAAACACGTCTGACATGTGACAGCGGTCTTTTTTTTTTTTTTTTTTTCTTTTTTTTTGAAAAATAATGTGCTTTGTCCCTTTCTAACGAACACAAATGTCAAAGTGACGGACAAGGACACACTAATTTTAACGTCATTTTAGTTAAAATAGGCTTGTAGAACGTTTCTGACTACGGCCGTATATCTATACTTGTCATTCAACAAATAAGATCTAATCCAAAATTCTGTCTGACTGTGTAAACTATGTAATTTTGTAGAAACAAAAAAAAAATGTTGATTAACGTGAGATAAAACTAATATTGCAACAGATTTTTTTAATAAATATTTCTGTTGTATGATATTTCTACGTAGCGCTACGGTAGCCTAGTGGTTCAAGCTTACGGCTGTCAAGCTGCGATCGTGGGTTTGAATCCCGGCTCGTACCAATGAGTTTTTCGGAACTTACGTACGTAATATTTACCGTTAGCCATTCGGTGAAGGAAAACCTCGTGAGGAAACCGGTCATATCCCAATTTGTAGCATGTCAATTTCGACAGCTGGATATTTTGTTACCAGTAGCGTCATCTAGTGAAACTACAGGGTTTTATTGGTAGCTGTGTCAATATTCTTCGAACGCGCCTGTCGCGAATGCTGGGCATCGCGATGACGTTTGAACACCATCCACAACTGGCAACACTAACCGGAAGGTAGAACCTCTATGGTGAGTGAACCATTATATCTATGACTCTACTCTATGGTAGATGAGCTTTGTCAATCACTCAGTGCTTCCGTTGCGGGAGCCAGTTAACCGTTGAAAGTAACCGCCTCAAGATGTGATAGTAGAGTGAATTGTGCCTGTGAGGTTGCCGATGCTCATTCCATGAAGAAGGAAGCCGCGCCAGCCGGCTTCCTGCAAGCTAAGTGTCTCAACTTTCTAAGATTTCATATAGTTTTAGCTTCAATTACACTCTGACTTACTGTAACGTATAACTCGCTACCCAGGTGAAACTACCCCCTTTGGCCACCACTAGGGTGTCGTGTGTGGTAACGCTCTATGTTGTACTCGGTGATATTATAGATATTGACCCCCCTAGTTTGACCCTGACACTCTCACTCTCAAGGGAGGAGTGAGGAACCACCATGCTCTCGCGGGAACTCGTGGAGACCGTGTTGTATTGTGGCTAGAAGGGCATCCAATTTTCTCCCGTGAAAGCGGGGAAAGATACCCCACCGTACCGGTGCTGGTGACGGCGCTGCTGCGGGCAGGACTGGCTTAGGTACTGCATTTGGGTACGGTGGGATGTGGAGCGAGTATGGTTGGGTGACGTTCTGAAGCTGATACCTGTCCGGGCTCCCCGGAGGTGCGTAGGTATAGTGCCGTAAAGCCCGTGTATGCCGGGTGCGCCCGGGTGCTGGGTGGTAAGACGCTGTAGGGGTGGCATGTCACACTTCGGTGCCTCGTAGGTTGGTAGAGGACAACTCGAATATAACGGCGGCCTTAGAAGGCACCGGTATATTCGTGAAGGATCGCTTGATGGGAACTAGGAGGGCTTTATAATACCTAATAACAATACTGACTGACTTACTTAGCGAGCCCTAATAGGACGCCCTCTATATTAATGTACTCTTTGTGTCATGGCTGAAGCCCTGGCATCAGGTAGCTTGAGGCACTTGGTGACAGCGGTGAAGTCATGAAACACCTTTAACAACAACAGGTGGTACGAGGCAGCCTCGCAGGGATGCCTTTGACTGCGGCGACCTAGGGCGAGGGAGAAAGGCAGGAGAGAGAGAGAAAGAAGTGGGAGACCATAAGGAGACGAAGGTAGGGTTCATTCACCTACGTCTGTTTCCATCGCGGCGCGTGCCATATAGATTCTTTAATTTACTCTACCACTAGAGTTACAACCCCATATAAGGCAGGCGTCGCGACATGGTGGAGATTGGCTTGGATGTATGAGCCTATGCCGGGACTCATGATTGCGAAGGACATTATGTATAGTTATATATTATAAGAGGAGTGATGACTTGTCCTATCTAGAATTTCCAGGAAATTACAGAAGGGTCAATATTCATATGACAATGATTGCGATATAATCATATCGAAGATGTTGATTGTTAATCGCTATGCGAAATCATTAACCTATTGAAGGACGAGGTTGCGATCCCGATGGAACGAATAGTTAATTAATTTAAACTTGATACCCAATATCAGGTGAACCTAACTATCGAATAATTCGTTAGAGGGCGCTGCATGCTAAGGAAACTACTATGACGTGATCCTGTGAACAGAAGGCCATAGTGTAAAGAGTTACCACTAGGTGGCGGTGGGAACCACTCTAGCATAAGGATAGATATATTGAATTCCACTACAAGGACATATACATGACATATATTCAAGGATAAAGCAATAGAAGGGATTAAATTACGTGGAATTACGAATTATTTTAAGTTTACAATAGATTATTTACGATATTTGCGTTAATTGTACAATTAAATACTTAAGTTGAATTTTCGCGGGGAGATGATAGCGTACTCATCGCGGGATGTGATTGGAGGGCCGGTGCCTGGGCAAGAATGTATCGTTTACTAAAAGTAAACACAACATCTATCAATTTCGTATTTAATCTTAATAATTATATTTGTGACCTTATTTTACGTCATTAATTAAGAAATTAAATAATTTCAGTTGTTTTCACTTGATCCAGCGAGTCGCGTCAAATTTAATATATATGTGAAAACTTCCAATTCATTTAAGGAACGCGAAGGAGTGAACTTTATTCCGCAGCAATAAGGTTTGATTTACGATATCGTATCCGTATAGATAGGATGTTGCTAGATTTTCGAGTCGGGCTTCCGTGTTTTGTTTTTTCCGGCTTGAAAAGGGAGCTGCCATTTGTTCGTTATATGTACGAGTTCTGTTCTGCCTGATACTAAGAGACGCCGAAATTTATTTGAGTTTGCTGCGAGGTGAGTTTATAAGAATAATTTTGAGTCTTGAAATTATGATTCTCAGGTGCTGGAGAGATGATAAACATATAATATGAGTTAGGTTGCCTGATAGTTTGTTCGAGATATAGGAAAGCCCTATGACGCCAGAGTTGTAGCATGACTACGGGTTCTTATTTGAATTTAGAAGTTTATCGCTAGTTGAAATTCCTTTCTACTGGTTGCAGAAAGAAATTCCAGTTCCGCACGTGAAAAACGTACTCTTCGGAGCCAGGTGCTATAAGTACTTTACATATTTTAATTTGATTCGTTTAATTTTCATAGGCTAGACGTCCCCATACGTTCTACCACCAGCCTTGCCAGTTGTACGTCGGCCCGATAGTGTCTGAGGCGAGTTCTCATCTGTTTCATCGTAAGTACTGTGTGCATTGATCTGATAATTACTAAGATGCTGCTTTGCCCATCTTTCTGTGCCTATACTATGCGAAATATCCTTTCTTATTTCCGAACTTCTTAGCTATTGCAAGGGTAAAATTTGTTCCACATCATTTGCTATGAAACGGTCATAAGTAACGTAGAAATAAATTATCTTAAACGCTCATATTAATTATAAGGGTGAAAACAAAGTTATTCACTTCTAGTATTGAAGATAAGTTCATACCACCATTCATTTGTATGTGTCCTCTTAATGCTGAAGTAGGCGATTAAGTACTTGACTAAAAGGATTTCCCAATTTAATTGATTATGTTGATTTGTTGAGATAAGTACTTAGGTCTAGAATTACCCAATAAATCTGAGCCTAGGAGATATATCATCACTTAATCTGGTGGAAATTTATTTAATGGAATATGGATTTAAATGTGAGTTAGACATTTGATAGTAAACTTTCCTTGCCGAGTTGCCTAAGTTTCATATAAGTTAGGTTTACTGATTGTATCTTGGCAGCACATATCTTGGCAGCGAGGGTGTTATTTACACATTAACATTACAGATATGTAAGAGAGCGATATGACATGATTTATTGAGGATTGGTTCGTGGAAATTAGGTATTACATGAGGATCACAATTATTTACTTTATGATAGGTACTTGTTACTGTGTTTTTATGTGATGTACATTATGGATTTATTTGGCAAATTTATTGAGTTGGTGTGTTATTTAGGTTTTTATAAGGATGGCTTATAAAGTAGACTGATGGCCACTATACGTCGATTAATGTTGCCTTTAGATAGTCTATTAGCTATTCCTTTAAGTGCAAAGCGTGTTATATTACTATTATTATACTATGTGACCCCGTGAGACACTTACACACGTTAGTACATCATGTATTAGGAGCGGATAGCACATAAACACATTATGAAATTATTATCAAACTACAATTCATATTGCAACTCTTTTAACTATCAGGTAATTAGTGATACACATTCAATACGATTGGGTTTATTACTAAAGTATATGAGCGCAACTAATTAGTATATACATATCTTTTTCCAAATCAGTACTCGACTAATTAAATTAAATTATGGAAAGAATTCATACATAAATTACTTGGAGATAACTTTAAATATCTTTCATTATAATCAAGAATCTTTATGATTTGAAAAGGTTGCTTTACGTTCTTTTAAATAATAATAAATAGTTTAACACATTGTGTAAAACCATGTTGGTGTCAATTTAGACTTAGTTGGTTTTCTTTGATTGTTGAATGATTTATACAAGATGTTGGTACACATGTGTTGGTGATCTTTGATACTTTATTTAATTTAGATAGGTGATCATACCGGATGTATACTTGCATACCAGTCAAGGTATATATTAGTTCACGGTCAATACAAGGTAGATACTTACATACACATTGAGAATCATTTGAAACAAAGTTTCTTGAAAGTTTAATACACTTTATATTACAGTTTTATTCTACTTTGAATCAATAAATAGCGTTAATTAGCGTTCAATATCTGGATTCTGTGCGCATCACGGTTGGCTAATCACAAGCAGCAGCAATCGCTTTCGACCAACTTAACGTTGACCCCTAGACACTAAGGTTTTGTTTTGAGTGGAGGTTCAAGTTATACTGGACTTACCAAATGCTTATGGGAGAAATTCATAAGCAGAGCTACGGTGCATGCGACTTTCTTTAAACAATATACAAGGAGTTTTTACAAATTGAATGCATCCAGTATATTACAAAATACACAACTATATAATGTAAATTATGAGGTTGTTTCTTAATGCTTATTTTTTCTTTGAATGTTGTTTATGGTGCAGCGTAATGAATGAGCGGCACATTATTGTTTTTTTTGTGTGTGTATCTATTACAGGTCAAGAACTTAACCTGTCAAGATGGAAGAAAGTTTAATGACTACTCTTAACATAAGTTCTGAGCATCTGAATAGGTTAATTGTCAAGGCGAGAGAGATTATACTTTCGATTGGGCCTGATTCCCCAAACAATGCGTTTATACTGGAGATGGAAATTATCGCTTCAAAGTTGGAAAGTGGCCTAAACCGACTTTGGTCTGACCTCAACAACTATTTTAGATTCGTCAATGAACCGGCAGTCGATGAAGTATCCAGGATATCTGCAGTTCAACTTGAAGCCGAGGAAAATTTGTGTGAGCTGCAAGTTCGACTTAAACACGCAAGGACTACTTCATCGAGGGACGGTGCTTTACCAATCTCAGGGAAATTGCCAAAATTGAGCCTACCGGAATTCCATGGTGACATACTGCAATGGAGCCAATTTTGGGACCAGTACCAGTCTCTGGTAGATAGCCGAAGATTGAATGACGTTGATAAGTTCTTATATTTGAGTTCAGCACTGAAAGGAGAAGCGAAGAAACTGATCGAGGGATTAGGAGCTACCAATAAGAACTACAGTATAGCTGTTAGCACTCTTAAGTCGAGATATGGAAGAGTCGAGCTGGTGAAGGATGCTCACTACTCAGCGTTGAGTAAAATCAAGTCTGCTGAGGACTCCACTAGCAGTTGCAGAGGTGTCCTAAATGAAATCGAGAAACATTTAAGGGTGTTAAGCTCCTTAGGCGAGGATACCACGCACAGCTATCTCCGATTTATGATACTAGAGAAGTTTCCTGAAGAAACCGTTTACGAACTTAAGAAACGAATTAAAGACGATTCAGTTACAGAGATCCGGAAGGAATTAGAGACGTTAATTTCCGCCAAGGAAGATGCGCGCAGGTTTACATCTCAGCAGGGAGAAGGTACTTCAGGCAACTATACTACGGAGACATTACATGTCAACGAGAATTCTAGAAATTTTGACTACGGACGTAGAAGGGCGAACTATGGAGTTGGCAATAACTTTAGTAGAAATAAGTATACTCCGACTACAAAGCCAATGAAACAAAGATTCAAGAGGAATTCTCATCACATGGATGGTGACTATCGAGGAGGGAGATTCCCAGACGAACCATATGAAAAGAAATTTAAGAGTTCATGTATCTTCTGCAGTGGCGAACATTTCAGCAGCATATGTCGACAATACCCAACTATAGAACGTAGGAAGCAAAAATTAGTTAATCGGTGCTTTAAGTGCCTCTCAGAAGGACACAGAGCAGCAACTTGCAAGACCACAACACGCTGCAAGATTTGCGGGAATCCAAGACATCATGCAGCCTTATGTGAAAAATCAATTTTGAAAAACGTAACGACCAATGCTCCTGGACCTCATAGGAATGTCGGAAAGGAAAGGAAAAATAAGAAGACTCAGCCTACCGTACAGTGCCACGTGAAGGATACCATGCAGTGTCATGTGAAGGATACAGGAGTTACTGTATTGCAGACGGCTGTCACAGACTTGACAGGTGATGGTGATGGCCCTAAGACTAAAGGCAGAGCCCTACTTGATTCCAGAAGCATGAGGACTTATATTTCACAAAGCTTAGCGAAGAAACTTAAACTTGTGACTATAGAAGAGAGTCGATTGACCATATTTACTTTTGGTTCTACGGTACCACAAGAAGTAAACAGTCCCAGAGTTAGTTTACAGATTGTGACACGGTCCGGTGATACCATGAAGATTTATGCCAACGTGGTCCCTATGATAACTCATAGTGTACCATACCTCGGACCTGACAAAACTCTCTTGGACTCGAAATTTGACTTAGCAGACGATGGATCCTTAGGTGACAAAGTAGATCTTCTTATAGGAAATGACTACTATTTCTCGATACTGCTATCAGAGAAGATCGAGATTCAAGAGAATCTGTTTATGGTTAACTCCAAATTAGGATGGATCGTCAGCGGGAAGACAGATTTGAAACCAGTCAACGAACTAGAAGTGGTCACTTATTTTCAAACCAGCTTAGAAGTAGGACTCATCCAGCCGGACCTACCTTTAAATGAAGTCAACCTTAAGGAACTATGGGAATTGGAAGCCATAGGCATTGTGGATTCTCCAAAGGAAAGCAGAGAAGAAGAAGCTTTACGTAACTTCAACGAGACTACTCGTTTTGAGGATGGCAGATACCAAGTATCCTGGCCATGGATTGACTACCCGCCTGATCTACAACCAAACTTCGGCTTAGCACTGGGGCGGCTAGTGAGCTTGGTGAAGCGACTAGAGGCTGAGACGCTGACTTCGTACGATCAGCTGATTAAAGAGCAACAGAGTACGGGAATCATAGAAGTTGTACCGGACGAAGAAGTTAACACCTCTGGTCACCCAGTTCACTACTTGCCTCATCACAATGTTCAGCAAAAGGGTAAACCTCTTCGAATTGTGTATGATGCATCTTCTAAACTCAAGGATAATAAGAGCCTAAACCAGTGTCTGTACTGTGGACCTTTAATGTTAGAGGAATTGACGGGAATTTTGTTGAAATTTAGGTCCCATAGTGTAGGCATTTGTGCAGATGTCGAAAAAGCATTTTTACAGATCGGTTTGCAAAACAAAGATCGTGACGTCACTAGGTTCCTGTGGATCAAGGACTTGGAGAAACCAGTTGACAATAATAATATACTCCATATGAGGTTTAAAAGAGTTCCATTTGGCGTCATAAGTAGTCCGTTCTTGCTGAATGCTACCATAAAATATCATTTGTCAAAATCCAGCTTAGAGATCGTGCAAAGCTTGGCACAAGACATATATGTAGATAATATGGTGACAGGTACGGATACGGTAGAAGAAGCTGTCGACTTATACAACGAGACAAAACAAGAATTTCAACGGATGTCGATGAACTTAAGAAAGTGGAGTTCGAACTCACGGGACTTCTTGAGACAGGTTCCAGACAGCTGTCCAGATAAAGTAGTTAAAGTACTTGGACTGGACTGGAATTTAGAAACAGATACACTGCACTTAAGACAGAAGGAACGTGAGTACGCAAACACTAAAAGAGGAGTTCTTCGCTGCATCGCATCGGTGTACGACCCATGTGGGTACGTAGCACCCTCACTGTTAGCAGCTAAGCTGCTTCTTCAGGATCTGTGGAAGCTCAAAGTAAAATGGGACTGCCCTCTGTCAGGAGACTCGGCAGACAGATGGAGAGACGTGCACATGGAACTCAAGAACTTGAAGGAAACCTGTGTTCCCCGATGCTGTGTGGAAAACCTTCGGTGTAACAGTTATTCCATCCATTGCTTTACAGATGCATCAACTAAAGCATACGCAGCAGTAGTCATAGCGCATAGTACAGGGTAACACAAGGAACTTTGTTATAGGAAAGTCACGTTTAGTCCCAATTAAAGACCAGGATGACCTGAAGATTCCAAGATTGGAGTTGATTGCTTCACTTATAGGTCACCGCTTGATCCAATATGTCAAAAAGTTTCTGCAAGGCGACATAGCAGAGCAAATCCTCTGGACAGACAGCCAGGTTGTTATCGGTTGGTACTACTCTGACAAACTTCTGACACCCTTCGTATCAAGAAGGATCCAAGAAATGAAGAAGAACAAAGATTTAAAAGTACGATACGTCCCAACCAACTTAAACCCAGCGGATGTGGCCACAAGACCCGCTCAGCCAAGAGAGGAAGTGGAGAAATGGCTGGCAGGACCCGAATTCTTGTCCAAAGATTCGAAGGAATGGCCTGTCAGTCCGCCAAGTAACAATTCTCTCTTGGCCGGGGAGGGTCTGTCGATTACTCCAATGGATGAAGACTTGACCGACAGAGGAAAGCAGGATGAAGCCGCTAGTTCGAATATTGGATCTACGGAAGTAACGCAAGGAGATATTGGTATCGTGTATACGAAAGTATCTGAGATAAAGGAGATTCAAGCCAAATACTTTCCCGAAGAACTAGCAGGAAAGGAGACTAGCTTAAAGAGGAATCTAGGTCTCTTTACAGATGAAGACGGAATACTGAGAAGCAAGGGACGATTTCAGTACGCTAATTGGACGTACGACAAACGGTATCCAATATTACTACCTTATAATAGTCCACATACGGATGAGATCATTATGAAAACTCATAATGATAATTATCATGTCGGAGCTACTCATACTCTTAGTATCATACGTCAACACTTTTGGATCCCTCAAGGAAGGAAGCGAGTACTTAGTGTTATAAGTAAATGCGCTCAATGCGTTAAGCAACGTGGAGGACCTTTCAAATTACCACCTACACCGGCATTGCCACCGGAAAGAGTAAACTACACTGAACCCTATACCTTCACAGGAATAGATTATCTTGGCCCGATCGTAGTCAACACAAAATCTGGAACAGAAAAGCGATGGATTTGCCTATTTACTTGTCTAGCTGTACGCGCCGTACACTTGGAAGTCGTTCGAGATTTGACGGCGGAAGAAGGACTTCTGGCTTTGAGGAGGTTCATAGCTACTAGGAACATACCTACGGTAATAACATCTGATAATGCCACTAATCTGAAATTAATGTCTGAAGTTATGACACAACCCTATTGCCTAGACAAAGGGATAAAGTGGCGATTCATTCCCCAACTCGCACCGTGGTTTGGAGGTTTCTATGAGAGACTCGTGGGTATAGTTAAGGTCTGCATGAGGACCACCTTACTGAAACGCCTTCTCACTGATAATCAACTAAACACGGTTATCAAAGAAATAGAAGCCGTCATCAATTCTCGACCCCTAACTTATGTCGACGAAGATATGGATCACATCTTGAGACCTTCTGACTTCATCGCTATGCGTAGAACTATAGCCATAGACGTGAAGAGTGATGGACCTTTACCTGAAGGAACACAGGTAAAGCACGACCTTGTCAAAGGCTGGAAGAAGGGTATCGCCGTGCTTAATGAATTTAAGAAGATGTTCGTAGACCGGTACCTTCTCAGTCTAAGGGAAAGGTATTCACATTCTCATAAACAACCGAGGAGTACGTCTAAGGTAGAACCGTCAGTGGGTCAAGTGGTACAGATCAAGGGGGATAATAAGAATAGGGAAGATTGGAAAGTAGGTAAGATTGTATCTTTAAAAGAGGGTAAAGACAACATGTGTCGTGTTGCCCAAGTAAAAGTAGGTAACAAAATGTATACCCGTTCTTTAGCACAACTGTATCCATTAGAAATAGAGGATGCGGCAAGTGAAGAAGTTGATTCACCATCGGTGAATAACGAAGATTCGAGAGGAGTTCTTGAAGATTCGCAAGACTTGGATATCGACATGGATGTCGACAATATCGGCGAATTGCCCTTATTAAATGATGGGAATCAGGAACCCTTTAACGATGCTGAAAGCATACATGATGAGATTACTACAGAGGTAGCGACCTCGCCTAATAATATTGACACAGATGTTGATGATGCTGAGGACACTATTGGCGTCTCTCCTCGACCACGACAGCCAAGGGATGCAGCCGTCAGAGCCAGGGAGAAGATTCGGCTGTGGACGCGCTCCCTAATGTCACTTCTGTCTGTCGTCGGGAGTGTCGCGAATGCTGGGCATCGCGATGACGTTTGAACACCATCCACAACTGGCAACACTAACCGGAAGGTAGAACCTCTATGGTGAGTGAACCATTATATCTATGACTCTACTCTATGGTAGATGAGCTTTGTCAATCACTCAGTGCTTCCGTTGCGGGAGCCAGTTAACCGTTGAAAGTAACCGCCTCAAGATGTGATAGTAGAGTGAATTGTGCCTGTGAGGTTGCCGATGCTCATTCCATGAAGAAGGAAGCCGCGCCAGCCGGCTTCCTGCAAGCTAAGTGTCTCAACTTTCTAAGATTTCATATAGTTTTAGCTTCAATTACACTCTGACTTACTGTAACGTATAACTCGCTACCCAGGTGAAACTACCCCCTTTGGCCACCACTAGGGTGTCGTGTGTGGTAACGCTCTATGTTGTACTCGGTGATATTATAGATATTGACCCCCCTAGTTTGACCCTGACACTCTCACTCTCAAGGGAGGAGTGAGGAACCACCATGCTCTCGCGGGAACTCGTGGAGACCGTGTTGTATTGTGGCTAGAAGGGCATCCAATTTTCTCCCGTGAAAGCGGGGAAAGATACCCCACCGTACCGGTGCTGGTGACGGCGCTGCTGCGGGCAGGACTGGCTTAGGTACTGCATTTGGGTACGGTGGGATGTGGAGCGAGTATGGTTGGGTGACGTTCTGAAGCTGATACCTGTCCGGGCTCCCCGGAGGTGCGTAGGTATAGTGCCGTAAAGCCCGTGTATGCCGGGTGCGCCCGGGTGCTGGGTGGTAAGACGCTGTAGGGGTGGCATGTCACACTTCGGTGCCTCGTAGGTTGGTAGAGGACAACTCGAATATAACGGCGGCCTTAGAAGGCACCGGTATATTCGTGAAGGATCGCTTGATGGGAACTAGGAGGGCTTTATAATACCTAATAACAATACTGACTGACTTACTTAGCGAGCCCTAATAGGACGCCCTCTATATTAATGTACTCTTTGTGTCATGGCTGAAGCCCTGGCATCAGGTAGCTTGAGGCACTTGGTGACAGCGGTGAAGTCATGAAACACCTTTAACAACAACAGGTGGTACGAGGCAGCCTCGCAGGGATGCCTTTGACTGCGGCGACCTAGGGCGAGGGAGAAAGGCAGGAGAGAGAGAGAAAGAAGTGGGAGACCATAAGGAGACGAAGGTAGGGTTCATTCACCTACGTCTGTTTCCATCGCGGCGCGTGCCATATAGATTCTTTAATTTACTCTACCACTAGAGTTACAACCCCATATAAGGCAGGCGTCGCGACAGCGCCTACGCTTCTTGCGTAGAGACATAACTAACAGGTGTACTAGGGGACGTTCAAGCAATTGTTTCGTGATTTGACTGAATTTAATTATTTTGTTAAAAGCTGGATAACTACTTAAGAATTACAGAAATTAACATAAGAGTGTTTTAAAAGTTTCAAAAGGGAAGTTTTAGGTTTTGTTGAATTGTTTGCATTCTCTTGAAATCCCCATTCGCGAATGAAACCGACGGACTTGTTTGTCTGTGGTCGTTCACTGCTGAGCGATACATGGGATCGTTCCCTCATTCAGAATCGGACCGCCATGGATTGAGCACGCCAGATTGTTCAGATTTTGAGTCACTCGCTTTGGCCAAGCGCCGTTAAAAATAAAAACCCATGAAAATCTCTCTGTGGGGCAGGGAATCTTGAGAAATATGGTGAGTATTGCTGTGCCTGAATGGTTGGGATTCTTTTCTATGCTGTATTTCGTGTCCATTTGTACAGATGTCTAAATTATTTGTTACAGAAAATGTGGTGATAGCTATTTTTTCCAATGCTCTAAAATGAGCGATGTCAAACATAACTTCTAGGCAATTGTTGTATTGAAACACTTAACTACAAACCGGGTAAGTACTCGTGATAATTGTCTTAAAGATAGTAGCATAAGTAAAGAGTTTAATTTTGGTAAAAGTTGTATGATCAGTAGATTAACGGATGTCATTTTATTTCAGCATTGCGCCGGTGTTTGTGGAGACTGCGGGTTTGCTGGTTGCCTGTGCGTCTGCTTCGATGTTCGTGCACACCTGCGCCTCCTTTCTGTGCCTGTTTGTGTGGGCGTGAGCTTTCTGCCTACTTCTAGATGCCTGAGGCTTGGATTACAAATTTGTCATCGTCTCGTCATGCTGGCTGAGATAAACGCTGCTGTGGGTCGCTTGAGCGGCTAGACAACAAGGGCGCATCATCGCAACTGCACTATCAGCTCCTCTGCTAGTGTTGGATGTGTTCTTGGTGTATTGGACTCCTCGTAGACCTGACCGGACGTTAAAAAGGTGAATGCGCTCCATTACTTACCCATTTGTAGGCCCTGTATGTTCTTCATTGACCCAAGTGAATTGTAATGACAAATATTGCGTGATCTAGCGTAACATAAACTTAAGATAGCACCCTAAGAGGAGGGCAAGACCCCTGTTTGTATTTTCCACGATAAAATTAAGTATTTCTGAGACAATATAGCTTGCTGTCTATTTAATTTTCTGCATTTTCCTTCATCAAACTCTTGAAGGCATACTGGTGCTGCTATTTCCTTCATAGTTGCCTGGAGGCTACTCTAGCCAAAACTATGTGGCGCCCTCTAGAATTTTTATCTACTCTCTAAAAGATACAATTCTGTCTAGAAAACTTGTAAATAACTCGAATGAAATAGCAGAAGCTGTAAAACCTGATTAGGGCAACCCGAACCAACGAGCTGAATACCCTGAGATTTATAAGACTACTAATGCTTTCTTCTCCTTTAGCCTTGCTAAATAATGGTATACGCATTAGCTGAGTTTCACTGTAACAAATTAGTTCTAGTTTTCGCTCTAGGTTGGAAGGTCAGATGGCAGTCGCTTTCGTAAAACTAGTGCCTATGCCATACTTTGAGATTAGGTGTCAAAGCGGACCCCGGGCTCCTTTAGGGGTACAACCGGGAATAACGCTAGAAGGATGATGATGATATTTACACGTATATCCGCATCGATTGAGTGCAATTTATGCAAAATTGAAGTCCCATGCATATTCCCTTTTCTGTTCGATGTTGTATTCAATGTTGTTGTACTCATGTGACCTTTGTAGTTGAAACCGCCCATAAGGTTACTGTTATAAATAACTACAACTTAAAAAAGTATAATATCTCAAAAACGGCTAAACAGATTTTCATGCAGAAACATGGCCAAGAACACTCGGGATAAAATTATCTATGACACAAAAAAACCGCATTCAAATCGGTCCATCCATTAGGGAGCTACGATACCACAGACAGATACACAGGCAGACACGTTAAACATATAACACCCCTCTTTTTGCGTCGGGGGAGAAAAAAAACTCACCTATTCAATAATATTCCTTTAACCGAAGCTATATCTGCCTTCAGCCCATCAAGCTGCGTCCTCAGCGAACTCTGTGCCGAAGCCTGCATTTCCCCTCGCAGTGACGTCATGCTGGTGTTCAGTATGTCCAGCGATTTCCTGACTTCGTCTAAGCATTCGGCCGTCGATTTGCGTTTAGGCTCCTCGACGAATAGGATGTGGCGGATGCAATTCTGGAATAAAGAATAGCTAGGATATAAAAAGACTTTTTCAAATGATAGTTAACCCACGGAAGTGAAATTGAAAACGAAATGTAATGCGCTATCGCGGTTCTTAAGATACAGTCTGGTGACAGAGAGACTGACGGATGGACAGTGAAGCCTTAGTATTAGGGTCCCGTTTTTACCCTTTGGGTACGGTAAAAATGAGCGCGGTCTCGCCAACAAACTGTTGTCAGTCTGGCGAGTAAAATTCTCAAAAAAAAAGACAGTTGCCTGCTTAGTCTTATGAGGGAGTGCTGTGAATGCGTTCAATCTGGAAAAGGAACTTATTCGTTTCGGGTCCCTAAGTTCCTTCAGTTCTATTAGTCTTATTCACACGAAGCTCCTGTGTGTGCGCTACTCCAAAATTCTTGCTCGCTCCGTTCTGCTCAAGAACTTCGAATTAAGACTGAATGAAAGGACCGAAGACTGACTTAAGGGGCTCCACGCGCTTTTTCACTTGTTTTGAAGAGTTTTGAGATGAGATTGATATATTTATGGCACAAACGCTTTTTTCACAAAAGTTACGTCCAATAAACTGGTTTTTTTTGGCCTAAAATTGCCAAAGTTTGGTGCCACAAGTCTCGAAAACTGTGAGTTTTGAAGTGATCATGGGATACTATTTCGGTAATCCTCGTTGTTGTTAATACGATAAGCCATAAAAACTTGAAAAAACGGACAGTTAAGGCCAAAACGCACTGACAGCGGTGGCGGAGCGGCGCGGAGGCGGAACCGGTTGTAATGTTCGAGCTAATATGAAACGATCCGCACAGAGAGGCCTGGCGCGGCGCGGTTTTCTGTGCGGACCCTTCCGTATTAGCTCGAACATTACAACCGGTACCGCCTCCGCGCCGCGCCGCCCCGCCACCGCTCTATGTGCGTTTGCAGCTTTACAGATCGAAGGTGAGAGTGAAGAAGGGAGGTAGGAGCCTCGTAGCTAGTTCGTTCCGTTTAAGACTGGAAATCATTCCTATTCGTTTCTGTATCTGTTTTTTTATAAAGTACTAAGCCATTCTATTCCTTTACAAGAAACAAATGTGCGTGCCATATGCACTATTAACCAAGGCCAGCATAGTCATTATTGTCATCAATCAATCGACACGTTTAAAAAATACAACTCACCTTATATAACCAGTAACAACCATAAGCAAACCACCCGTAAACCAGCAAGGGCACAACATGGTCTCTAAACCAGGACCTCCTAGAGTGCTGGAAGAACATCAATTCCGAGGTCATCGCAGGTTCTAGAAGCTCTCCACATTTCTCCAGAGCCTTGGATATCTCCAGGTCCGTGAGGCCCTTGCCCCGGAGAAACCTTTCTTTGCTCTCCAACGTGCATCGGTTCACATTCGGGTTTTTGAGGAAGTTTATTGCGGTTGTTACCTGTAATGCAATATAAATTACAAATTCTCATTCAGTGCCAAAAAATTCGTAGCTCTGCGTTCGTAGCCGATACCTGCTTTGTAGAGGAAAAGACTAAGCGAAGGCAGCCTAGTGGTTTAGGCATGCGGCTGTCAAGCGGCGGTCATGGATTCGAATCCCGGCTCGTATAACGATTATACCAATGAGTTGTCCCAAAACAATTTGCAAGAAAAAAAAATATAAAAAAATGTGTATCAGGTCAATCAACTTTTTCTTGTTATTAAGCCCCCGTAAACCAAGAATAGTGACAGTGTATTATAAAACCGGACAAGTGCGAGTCGGACTCTCCCACCGCGGCTTCCGTACATAATATGTAAAGTTTTCAGGTGTTTCCTTGTACTTGTAGTATAAGACGATATTACTTGCCAAATTTTATAGTTCTAGGTCAACGGAAAGAACCCTATAAATTTTGATTCTCTTGACAGTTCCCAAATATATACATTATTTGCGGCATTATAACGGCCGTATCTTTTATTTACGTTGACTTAGAGGTTTGATTTTTTGACAGCTTCAAGGAACTGTAAACTTGGGTATATGGTATTAATTTCAAATCGATACCTCAACGCATTCTGGAGATAAAGGGTCTTGACAGACAAGCAGACGCGCAACAAAGTGATCCTATAAGGCTTCCGTTTATCTTTTGAGGTACGGAACCCTAAAAAATTAGTCCTAGCACGCATAGGAGGTGCTGTACCATAGAATGGGTTTAACATTATTAAAAACCACATGTTTAGTGGATTTAAACCCTATACAATTCCAAGAAACGTAACCGCCATGGTCTGATGGCCATTTTTTGTTGCTTGATAGCAACAAAAAATATTTGACATGACAAATTCGCCATAGATTACACAAATGCACGCGTTAATGCAATATCGGTGGTGTTAATTCAGGCAAAACATACATACATACATACATACATTCACGCCTTTATTCCCAAAAGGGGTAGGCAGAGCACATGAAACGTATGTTCCAGCGCCACTTTTAGCATAAATGTGGGTAAAAGATCGGATAAATGTGATATTGCAGTGATAGGTTGCTAGCCCATCGCCCACAACACACTTTAACCCTGGTGCCTTAGTCGACTTTTACGACACCCACGGGAAGAAAGGGGGTGGTGAAATTCTAACCCGACACCACACGGGGGCAAAACATGGCATTACTTAACACTATACATCGCAGCAATGCAGAGATTGCATTGGATCAAAGACTGAGGAGAATGACTACATATTGACAACGATTTAATTTACGATATCGGTAAAAAATTCAGGATTGACAGCAATACATTTAACTATAATTGATTACTGCAGAAAGGGAGGTGTTTAAGACAATACCATTTTATGTAAGTATAACTATTCCTAAGGAAATTGGGCTTAAAGTAATATATATATATTTTTTAAATTATATTATTAATTGTCAATCATAACACACTTTTTTTGCCTTGTTTGGCCTGAGGGGCGGCCAGTTAGAAATATGTTGAGGGATAACCAGGAGGCTATCCCTCAACATATTTGTGGAACTCAACTCTCAACATGGAAAGTTACCATGGATAATACTAGGGAATACAATAAACTCACATAACTGGTCGTAGTTTCGGTTTGGAATAGTAAAAAATAATATTATTTATTATTCATAGTTTTGGTTATAGCTGAAGAATAAGTGAAAACCGGTATTTTGACAAAATAATCGGTTATAAATGGTTCTTCAATTTGCATTTGCTCCCTAGTTAAAAAAAATATAAATATACTTCACTAATATTATAAACAGTAATAATACAATTGCACATTTGACATCATGTCCTTTACATTGACATTGGAAAAGTACAAATATTTAATTACATGACCTATGTAAATTTTTTATTGCTGAACTCAAAGTACAAAGTCTTAATTTTCAACTTGTAGGTGAGAAGAATTTTGGGTGTTTATCAAAAATACTTAATGTGGAAGCCTATGAAGAAATTTAAAGGTGTACATGTGAAGTCCCCAACCCGCCCATTCCCTCTCAACTAGAGATGCAACGGATAGTTGTTTGGCCGGATACCGGATACCGGATATTCGGCCTGATCACCAGCCGAATATCCGGTATCCGGCCGCCGAATATTCGGCCGGCCAAATTCGGATACCTACGATTTTAGTTTGGCGGCGGGCGCGTCATGCAGGTTTCAACCTGTTACGTATTGTAGGTTCACGCGGACCGTTTTCTAGGCAAGAAACGAGTTTTATTAGGTCAGTGTACGGAACTATTTCGTATGCAGTACACGTGCGCCCGCCTATTTGGTGAATAGATGAGTTTTTAGTATTACTAACCATTTTTCAAAGTAAAATACCAAACAGAATCACTATTTGGTATCCGGCCGGATAGTGCGCAACTATCCGGTATTCGGCCGGATAGTAAAATAATGGCCGGATAGGCCAGATACCGGATAGCAACCGGATATCCGTTGCATCTCTACTCTCAACCATGAGAGGAGGACTGTGCCCAGCAGTCAGACATATATAGCCATTTACAACCGAGAAATTGTGATTTGCCAAGTCAAAAATTAACTTTAATGACAATTGTCAAAAAATTACAATTCAAACTTGCATGATCCGAGTTGGGATATCCCTTTGCTGAGGATGATGACAGACAGTGTGCAATAGTTTTAAATTTACTTAATCTGTACTAGACTTATGTGCAAACCCCGGATGACGGGAGCAAAAATGCACTTGTCACTAGTGCTTAGTTAAATATCGACTAATCTATCGACATCCATACGAACAAATTATTGAATCAGAAATTTATAGATCAAACTTATTATCTTACATGTCAGGTTGTTACACAATATTAGGTACATCAGGTAAGTATAGATACCATTTCAGTCAACTAATTACATTGGTACTATAATTATATCATACTCACGGGAACGATTTAAATATTTTGAATGATCTAAAATGGATAAACAGTGATTTGACAATAATACCTAGTACAATAAAACAATTACAAAATCAAAATTTAAGCCTGGAAGCCAGTTTAAATATACGTTATATATAAGTTGAAAGTGCACTTGTCAAGATTATGGTTACATCCTCAAGGTAAAGTTATTCACAACAAGTATCAGGATGTGTTGAAGAAAAACGTTGGCTTTTTAACTTTAAACATCTTAAATAATTTGATATCTGGTAAAGAAGTGGAAGTACGTTGTACAGAAGAAATCCATAACCACTATGAATTATTTAATTTTGCTCCGATTACTACAGTAGATTTAGAACGGTCCTTTAGTTGGATGAAATGGATTTTATCGCCAAGGCGAAGGAGCTTAAATCAGAAAATTTAGAAAAAATGTTAATTGTATATTACGAAAACTATATAAAATACTGAAAAAATACAAACATTTCGTTTTAATTTTATTTTCAACAACAATTAATACTTCTGCATATCATAGCGGTAGTCCAGTAGGTACATCGTGCTTTTTATCGACATCGATTTAAATGATATAAAATGTGTGTCCTCGCACGTCAAAGATGAAAAAGTAACTGACTTTGCAATCTTTCCTGTGTCCGTACAAAAATGCATTTAAATACACATACACTATTAATATAGATGTTTAGTATTGTGTTGTAATTGAGCATGAACTCAACATCGCTCACGGACGGAAAAGATATAAAAAAGTCAAGATCGAAGGTCGACTTTTATGTTTTAACAAAGAAAGTCGTTATGACACAATATATACTATCTTTCCTTTCAATCACACTGCAGGTTGGTTATCGGAAACTTAAGAGATATCTTATTTATAGCTATTAACACGAAAACGTCAAGTAATTACCAAATTCTCCCGAACTTCTGTGGCCGTATTCATTATAGCGTCTGCCGACATGTTTAATTTGGAAAATTATTTGATGAAACTGCGCAGTGATCACTTATCTTCACAACAAGTATTATCTAATATATTCAAGTATTTTAATGTAAAATAAACATAATATTCACAATTGTACAAAATTATAACACGATAAATTATGACTTGACAATGACACTGACTGAAGAGACGGAACGGAATCGGAATGACGGAGAGTGTTGCCAGGGCCCTTGACTCGTAAGTTACATTTCGTTTCTTGAAATGTTACATTTTTGCTGCAAAAGTTACGTTTTTCATTCTCACGTCTACAAAAATTATCTTAATACTATAAACCTGAATAACAAATGTTACTTACGAGTTGCGCGAGCGGGTCAAAAGTTACGAAAAATGTAAGAAATGTAACCATCTGGCAACGCTCGGACGGAGCACAGAGTATACTGCAGTCGGGTGTCAATAACTTAATACCGTAATAACGTACGACCATGATAACAGCCGGCCCGATCATCGTTTTTTTGAGTCGGGCGTCGTATTGAGGACGGCATATATTTTGATATCACGATAAAGTAGGAAAATAATTCGTTCGTATCAATATTCGTAACGCGATACGTTTATCATAAAGCTTACGTCCCTTAGGCACTTACAGAACTTATCGGTACTGCTAAGAGGAACGTTAAAAATTGTTATCAATCATAATTCTTAACAATGGTTCATCATAAGGGTTTGTAGATAACAGAAGAGTTTCCTCATAAATGCATCCTTTAGATACGATCAGTCAAGATGCCCATTAACTAATAGGACAAAGACGTCATTTCTATTTAGATCTATTGTAATTACAACAATAAAAGTGGCTTAGTTCGGTGGTTTTATATTTTATCAATATATGAGTATGAGATAAGTGTTAACAATTTTTTCAACTGAGTAAGTAAGTGCTTTTAAAAAGAACCACACATACTACTGGCTTACAAGTTACATCAGTCAATAATTCAGAGGACAAAACAACTCATTTAATGCCTCCAAACACAGGGTCAGCCCCGCGCCAACTGAGTGAGTTCAAATATTCCTACAAAAAACTAGCAAATCCGTACGAAGAAAAGAGGAGAGCGTATTTCGAAGAGCACTTGGGAGCTAGCGATGGATTTCTGGATTCGAGGGAGTTTGAGCCAGGACTGCCAGAAATCCCACACAGGATAGGAACGAGAGCCAGGCAGACATACGAACTCTACAGGTATTTGCGACGCAGCGTAGTCATCCTTTGTCAAAAGACTACTTTACAATCATAGGGCTGTGAACTCCTGATCTTTTTAAGCAGTCCATACCCTCAATACTGAACGGACTAGTGAAAAATTAAAGTGGAAAAGAAAACTGAAATCGGGGTGTAGGGTAGACCGGGGTCAATAGTACCACGGGTCAAAAGT
Source organism: Epinotia demarniana (assembly GCA_945867215.1). Classification (NCBI taxonomy): domain Eukaryota; kingdom Metazoa; phylum Arthropoda; class Insecta; order Lepidoptera; family Tortricidae; genus Epinotia; species Epinotia demarniana. The sequence continues at coordinate 20,644,860 of OX244271.1, read as the reverse complement.
ACCATCGCCTATAACTCTGCAACCACATCGAAATATGCATGTTTGTGTATACACCAGTGTGCCTTGAGCGTGTCTCTACCTGCTCACTAGTCGGTCACTGGCTGCCGTGCGAAAAGCATGTGCTATACAACCATTTGCATTATTGACAGACCAAAGTAAATATTTACAATTTACGTTTTGGACTAGTGTTTATAATTAGATAGTCGTAGTGTGAAACTTGTACTGAATTGTGATTCTCTAGTTATTAAAGTTTTTAATGTGTCACAGTGTGGGGGTCAGTTATATATAGAAATCGAGATTTGTGAAGGTTAGTGAGTGCGAGTAAAAAAGGACTATTGTACCACAAAACTCGGGGTTAATTGTAACGTTACAATTGACCCCGTGCTCCAATTGACCCAAAGTCTTTACACGACTGCTAAAATAAGACAATTGAAACTAATTGTTTTTGTAACAAGTTACATCTCGGGTAAGTATTTTATGTTATACCTATGATACATACGACACTTCGGGATGTATATAGATTATAATACCCGCAATGCCATCCGTTTCAGCGGTATTATTTAATATTTATTTGTGGTGAAGGATAGGGTTGATTGTACCAGGGGCAATTGTAACTGTATGGGATTACTAATTGTTAAATAATTCGTTATTTTATTGTGTTGAGATGTTAATATTGCTTGAAAGATGTGTGCTATGAGCACCCCTAAGTATTTTTTTATAATAAGTCGACATAATATGTTTAAAAAATTTGGAAAATGTTGTTATTTTTAGTTCAACTGCTACCTTTGTCTAGTGTAAATACGAGTCTCTATAATTAAGACTGATATACGTAACAGGCTGATTCGTCTTAAGAATTTAACAATAATTACTGATTGATTAAAACATTATTTTGAGTTTTATTTACCTCTGATTATCTGGTACAATTGACCCGTACTAGGGGTCAATTGTAACACAAGGATTTCATGAACAAAAACTCAATTTACACCATTCTGATGCGATGAAATGAAAATATTTTTCTAGATTCTGATAGCCAATGAGACGAGAATGTTATAACCTAAGCGATTTTTACATGGTAGCGTTAGATTCTGAGTTACAGGTCATTATTTCTAAAGTGGTACAATTGCCCCCGGTCTCCCCTAGACTGGTGAGAATTACATAGTCCTTATAAACTCGATGGCTATTCTATCAGTGTTTTACCTGCCTATAACCCTTACAATGTTTAGTTTTATTTAATATAGGTAATTGCAATGTATAATATCCAGGTATGACCGAAACGCCCTGGTGATTTAAGCCAATCAGACCCCCTAGCACACTAAGTTTTATGTCGGACATAAAGCATTCGCCCCATTCTGGCAAATGTGCGAGTGCAAGAGGGACAACAGCTTTATGTCCGACATAAAACTTAGTGTGCTAGGGGGTCAGATGACCGCGAGAAGCAGGACGCCTAATAGATCGCCTAAAAACCACATTTGGACGGTTTAGGTTCGTGGTGATTGTTACGAAAAGTGTGGACATTGTAAGTAGGTAACGATAATCGCGATAAAGTGCTTAAACTTTTCTCATTTGCTCAAAGGTTAGCTGGAAGAGATCCCTTATGAGGAAGAGGGATAAGTTCGCCTTTGTACTTAGATCTATTGTGTGACATGTATATTCCTTAACCTGTTATTGTGTACAATAAAGTGCTTACATGTACAGGGTGATATTTTAATCAGTGTGCAAAGTTTTTGTTGATAGGTATTTTTAAAATTATATTTTTTCTATCCCAAAAGTATTATCCGTACTGCGTGGTTACTGGGCATTCAGGAGGGCTACCGCGAAGTGCAAATGAACTTCGTTCGAATATCTCTCTCTCTCTGTCGCTCAAACTAGCAAGTGCGACGGAGACGGAGATACACAAACGAAGTTCGTTATCGTTTCGCGGTAGCCCCTCAGTACCACGCGGAGCGGGGAGGGGCCAAGGGAGGGGAGGCGTGCCGTGCGCAAACCTTACTACCAGCTGAGGTGCCCGCGCGGTAAGGTTTATTTGGGATAACTTTAAGCAGCAATTACTTGCAGCCCTACCTATACTTGTAGAGAAAACCTGCACGGCTATCACGCGACCGCGCGCGAGCTCACTCGATTTTTCTCTCACTATCCGTCTCTCTCTTATTAGAACACTTAGAACAAGACGTATAGGTAGTGCGAGAAAAATCGAGAGTATGTCGCGGCCGTCTCAAGATAGACAAGCTGAGCGGGAAAGTCCAAATTTCAGGGAAAGACTGGGTTAGCAGGTTTATAAAGGCTCTATCCGTAGACCTTTGGCTGGAACTTTCTTTGAACGCGGGGCCTGCAGGTTTTTTTTTTCTAAGTAAGTAGGTACACCATGGTATAGCTGGACCTAGCTGGAATGGAATAGTGTAAAGCGTGAATGATCACGCTTTACACTAGTTTTTAGAACGATTTCGATGGATGCGGTGCTGTCGCGCTGGCCATAGTAACTAGGCCCAGCAGTAGCGAGGCGGGATAGAATGTCTTTCGAAGAGTCCCAGATCGTGCAGAACTTTGAGGTGTTACGGAACTCTACGCTAGCCACCAAACCGAAGATCTATATCACTATTGTAAGAGAAAAGAGCCACACATTCTTGTGATATGACCCTCGGCCCAGCCTTGAAGACTCGAGCCTTTAAAGCTAAGACTAGCGTTAAGCGTTACTGAGAAGACTAACGTTAGCCCCGACGGCTCGAGTTTTTAAGGCTCGGCAGGGCTCAACCTGACATTACAAAACATGTAGCCGATAATCTACTTTTTGATTACCAATGTAATGGGTTCTGGATCTGGAACCACTTGGCCTACTAACTGGATGCAAAATCCAGTTAGTAGCCAAGTGGGGTATCATAAGGGCTTGAATTGCACATTCTATAACCGTTTTTTAATATTACCGAAAAACTATAAACATACCTCTATCTTGAAAATCTTCGATAATCATTTGTTAACTAAGTTTGTAATTTAATGTCTAATTTTTCCTTTCAAGTTCATTCGATAGTAGGTAATCTAAAGGTAGCTTCTTTCAAAAAAATTTTTTTTATCGAAATTGGTTCATGAGATAAGAATAATCTCTGAAAAACAAACATACTTACCTTTAGTTGGTTTACCATATCTGCTCATGACGTTAAATTGTATAGGAACTATTGTACATCAGTTCAATGTGACAAAAAAACGAAGTACTTATTGTTAAAAATTGCATTTTATTAATGGCACGTACACTGTACATGTTTAATCATATTTTGTAAATCAATCAAAAATCTCATCAATCCTCTACAAAAAAGAATGACATTTATTCACAAACATACAGGACATCATCATCCTCCTAGCGTTATTCCCGGTTTGACATCTCATCCCAAGATTTGGCATAGGCACTAGTTTTACCAAAGCGACTGTCATATGACCTTCCAACCCAGAGGGAAAGCTAGACCAGACCTTATTGTGATTAGACCGGGTTCCTCACGATGTTTACCTTCACATAAAATATGAAACAAGTGTGTGTGTATACTACGCAAAAGAGGCCGTTAAACAGGTTAATAATTTTGTTAATTGGCTGTCTCCTGCGTCACATTTGAATAGTACACAGTGTACGACTTTAAAGGGTTAATACACAAATAAGATGATCTCATATGCATGGCAGTAGACTTAGTTGCCCTGCTAATTAAGGAGGAACTTTGTCCAACCTCCGACATTGAGAGAACGATAGATCGTTCACTCCTGACAGTCCTGACTGGACAGACCTTGGCTACAATCATAGTGTTTCATATATAAAGCATCCGCCCCACTCGCTCTTATGAGCCAGTAAGGGACGAATGCTTTTTGTCTGACATAAAGGCGATCATGCTAGCTAGGCTGGTTTATAAGTCCATCTGTTACCCGATGACGGCTTAGGAGTCAATATCGACCCCCATATTAATACCCTCCAGTATCTCAACAGGTAGATTAAAACCAATCTTAATTGAACGCCACTCCACTAACTAACGTTGCAAATGTTTTAGGAAAAATATTTATTGCAAAGATTTTGATAAAATATTCTTAGAAGAGAATTATTTAGTCACACATTTTAGAAAGTGTATTAAATTCTATAGTTTTACAATATTAAGTCTCAGTATACCGAATTGAGAATAAATTAGCTTGCCGCATAGATGATGGGGCGTTTATTTTAAGATTGGTTTTACTCTGCCGCTATTGGCATCACCACCGGTATATAAAAAAGCAGTAACACATACCATAATAAAAACAGTTTATCAATGTAACGAAAACGGGCCAAGTGCGAGTCGGAAACGCACACGAATGGTCCCGTACCATTATCTATAAAAACGGCAAAAAAATCACGTTTGTTGTATGGGCACCCCTTAAATATTTATTTTATCAGCAACAGAAATACATCGTCTGTGAAAATTTCAACTGTCTAACTATCACGGTTGATGAGATACAGCCTGGCGACAGACGGACGGACAACGGAGCCTTAGTAATAGGGTCCCGTTTTACCCTTTGTATACGGAACCCTTAAAAAAGTAACGATAACATGCATCGGTTACCAAAAGCAGATAGGAAAGAACAATAACTTACCAGTTTAACTTCAATAGAAATGTGTTGCACATAGAATACAAACAATCTACTCGAATGTACTCGTAAACAGCCGGCCAACCACTTAAATGTATCGTATCGTATTGTCGAGAACGAAAACGCAAAATACATTGTCGTTTTTCTGTTGCAAATCCAGCAATTCCTTCTTGAACTTTCACCTTTGAAGCAAAAGGTAGGTAATTTACTGAAATTGCCGTTTGCTAATGTTTTCACGCGCACAAGGTCACCACACAACTCACAAGAAAACTCTTCGACATTCATTTTTTACGTCCTCTAACTAAGCACTAATTCTCACCTCATTTCAGTTTCTATCTATTGGAAACTCTCAACGTATTAATTAAACAAAACAACACAGAAAGAACCACGAAACAGATTTACGAATCTAAATTCAATTCGCGCGCGTCAACTCAAGATCGCAAAACATAACAAACCACAAGCAGGTGATAAAATTACGATGTATTTGAATGGGAAATAATGAACGCTTCATGAACGCATTTTTCTAAATTTGGTCGCCTAAAACCACGACGACGGTGGCGCTCGCTCGGGAGTTATCGGAACTATTTGGAATGTAAGAAAGAGAGAGAGCAATCATATCGCAAATCCACGGCTTGTTTATTGTGGGCTTCATATATCGTCTAGCCTACATGACGCGCAAGCGATCGCGTCCTTCCAAGCCAGACGGTCGGAATTGAGGAAGTTTTTACTTGAAGATTTTGATTACAGGTGTGTGAGTTATGTATGCGTGTGTTCGTAATTTATAGCGTTCTAGTCGTACTTTTTCCGAAGTACGCCTCAAGTGGCAAGCGACTCAGAGGTTAATAAGTGATTCGCGTGCGCGTGGGTTACCACGTGGTACAGCGAAATTCAAATTTATAATTCACGAAATAATTTTGATTGTTTATGTAATAATTTACGTTACAGTATTTTGCGTGTTAGTATTATATTATATTGTACTAACAAAATAGGGTAGGCAGTGCCTTTTTGCCTATATGGAGTGCACGCCACTGCCTTTTCGTGATCGCTAAAGTAAACTCGGTCACCGAATCGCGCTAGACTAAACCGCACCTTTCGCAGTTTTTACTTTGCGATGTATGACCCAGTTAGAAAAAAGGAGTCTTCTTATACATTACAACAATACACACAGCAGGTCTCAAGCGCATTTTTGAATACCATTTTTCGATAACTCTTACCGTTATATACCTCGTAGTAGTCTTGGATTTATTTCCTCCAGTAGCTTGTACAAAATCGTAGTTCACCCTGGTTTCATCATCATCATCCGCTGATAGACGTTCACTGCTGGACATAGGCCTCCCCCAAAGAGTACCAAAGTGACCGGTCCTGCGCCATCCTGCGACCTTTACCTCATTCCACCTTTTTGGGGAGCGTATCCACGCTGTGCCTTCGTACCCTAGTTTCTCGATAGGGCATTTGGGGCTTCCTACCCGCAAGTTGACAACTAGTTTAACCTAGTGTATAGTGACCCTGACTACCAAGCTGACGGTCCCAGACTCGAATCCAAAATATTTATGAAAACCGAACAATCTCACCAAGGATAGGGCTTCTCTTTGTGTATACGTTTATGTTTCCTGAAACTTGACGGGTGGGCAAACGTTTTATTGCAAATTTGGCACTCAAACGGTTTCTCTCCCGTGTGAATACGAGAATGTAACTTCAAGCCGGACAATATTCGGAAATCCTTCTTACATATTTCACACGAATATGGTTTTATTCCTGTGTGAAGTCGTCTGTGGAGATTTAATGCAGACTTATGTGTGAATTCTTTATTGCATACTTCGCAGGCATGAAATTTCAGCCCCGTGTGCACAAGCATGTGACTTTTTAGATGTGTTCTCGTTCGGAAAGGCTTATGACATACTTCACAGGTGAACGATTTTTCTCCTGTATGTGTTAGTTTATGGGCTTTCAAATTGCTTTTGAGCGTGAAACCTTTGTTACATATTTCACAGAAATGAGGCTTTACTCCCATGTGTCCATTCATGTGTCTGGATAATTCACTTTTACGTAGAAATTGTTTACCACAGACTTCGCAACTGAATAGTTTATCACCTGAATGGGTAAGTAAATGTTTCTTTAAAGTCGACTTTAATTTAAATTCCTTATTACATGTATCACATGAGTATGTTATATCATTGTCCGTATGTATTAGCGCGTGAGTCTTTAAGTTACCTTCTTGAGAAAATTGTTTCTTGCATATATTACACGTATATGGTTTCTCTCCGGTGTGTACGCGAGTATGTTTTATCAAGTAAGCCTTTTGCGTGAACCGTTTATTGCACACGTCACAAGAGAACCTATAATCGCCAGTGTGATATTTTAAATGAGCATTTAATGTGCATTTTTGCGTATACCGTTTATTGCATACATCACAACCGTATGGCTTTTCTCCTGTGTGTGTGACTTTATGGATGTCCAAGCGAGATTTCAGCGTGAATTTTCTGTCACATACCTCGCAGGAATACCGATAGTTGCCGGTGTGAGATTTCATATGAGAATTTAAGTATCCTTTTTTCTTAAATTGTTTACTGCATATGTCACACGAGTATAATTTATCTCCTGTGTGATCTGTTGTGTTGTCTGTTTTAGTGGACTCTGTTTCGTGCTCATGGACTTGAATGTTGGTCACACGGGTAGATTCAAGGTCGTAGGAGTCAGGTGGAGTTGGCTCGGTGTCTATCTCGCGGTCCAATAACCCTAAAAGAAGTAAGTCATTTGAGAATTATGCCTAAAGAAAATAAATTGCCTCAAAAACACTTTACATGGTTTATTGGATCATTTTCACAATAAGCACTTTTTCACAGTCGTCAATTTTCTTATTCGCATTTTTTTATGTAGCTAATATATTGTCAAAGCGATCGATGGCACCCTACTAATATTATAAATGCGAAAGTTTGGATGTTTGTTATTCAATAACGCTTACACGGCTAAACCGATTTGGATGAAATTTTGCACGAAGATAGTTTATAGCCTGGATTCAAATATGGGATAGTTTTTATCCCGCGTCCAGACGGAGTCAAAATCAAACATTTATCAACAGGAGGCTACAAGGGCACTTTTACATGTCAAACAATAAAAAATGGCCTGAACTGCTACGAAAAAAGGATTGTACGGCCGTGCCGCTGTTTTGCTCGACTTGACCGGGGCACTACCGTGCCCCCAGATTTACAATAGAAAAAAAAATAAGTCGCGGGCGGAAGCTAGGCTTAACCACCGCTCGTGCTATTTGAAAATAGCGAGTGAACATAAAAACAAAAGTATTTACGTGAGGCCAAGTCGCCATCACTTGTAGAACCGTCATCCCGGTCTTCTGACATCTCCAGCTTCACCGGTGGTTCCTCTTCTGAAGGTATAAATAATAGTAATAAATTTTTGGGTACAATCTTACGCAAATCGAACTAACCCCGTTAATAAGCTCAAAAAGGCCTGTGTTATGGGATGACGATATAAAATGTAGATATAAAATAAATACTTAAATACAAAGATAGTATCGCAGACCCAGAAACAAATATTCAAGCTTATACTACAGAATAAATAATAATAAGTATTACGCACAGAAGGTTCTCTGTTAACAAATTCCCTATATAGGTATGCCGAACGTGCCTAAATTTTAAAATGAGAACGAAACTCCATTTGTATGGAAATATGAAATTCGGCCGAGCTTAATGCGGACTCTTAACATGTGATGTCGTTGCTGAAAGGGTGTACAAGTATGTAGGCACGCTTTTATCAGTTGTTTTATTTGCTATAATGGTGGCAAACAATTATATATATGGCCTGTGGTGTCACCGCAATTATAAATGCAGGTACTTACGTATATCTACACGCATGGTCACGTGAGTTGGCGAATACTTTTCCGATTCCTCATTCTTCACTGCGGGATTGTCTTCTGGAGAGAGAGAAGATGCAATGTGAGTAAAAGAAAGAAATACGTTTGAAGTTTGAAATATTATGATGGAACTAATTAGATAAGAGATTGATAGAATGTTTGCCTGATTACCAAATCTTTTTATTTTATGATAGAAGTATAGGAATTTCTCATATATTCTCTCCTTATTTCCTTCCTGCTTTTAGCTTTTGTTTAATTCGCAATGCATGTAACTACGTTTGTTCGGGTGGAATCTTGCAACTCAATTTTGAAACAGATATCTTCAACAGATTGAGCTGAAATTTTGGTTTTATAATAATTTCGATGACAATTTGATATAATGGTACCAAAGAGCTGATCTGATGATGGAGACAGAAGGTGTGGCCATGGGAATTTCAGGCCTTAACAGACGTAACCCAATTGAGTTTGGGCTTGTTATTATCGTCTCAACGAGTAGTTGATGATGGCATACATAAAAGCACAGTTGGCGATAAAAGCTTGTACCATAAGTTGTATTTTTGAAAAAACATTTTCTTTTAAAAATTTTAAAATGTACCAATACTAAGTTTATTTACATAGGTGCCAGTAGCTGTTAAATATTTAACATTAACTAGTATCTTTTCTCCCCTATGGCAATGCCAAGTGTGGGGGCCGGTTGAAATAGACTAAGGGCAGGTTGTGCCAACTGACAACTACAGACCTATCACCGGCGTGCATATTTAACGGCGCTGGCACCTGTCATCCCACAGAAACTTGTCAAACATTCCATACATTCAGAATTTATCAAACGGTGCAACCCACCCTAAGCATGTTTGGGGAAATGAACTACCTATTTGTATTTGTGTGAATAAGTAGATATAGCTTATTACTATTAACTTATTTATTAAAACTGAAATAAAAAAAAACTATTAAGTACATAGCTTACTTTTTTCTTGCATGACTCTCGCCAAACAAGCTCTCAGCTCCGTCTGACTCCGCTCTACCTGCAGCTTGAAGTCAGTCACATTCCGTAAGGTGCACACACACATCTCACAAATTCCACAATCATCGTTACCTAAGGTTAGCTGCAAGTTAAGCAATAACAACATACATATATTAATAGAGAATTTTTTTCTTCAACTAGTCATATACAATATTTCCCATACTATTTGTTACTTTTAAATATTCCTAAGAATAGTGTCGCTACGTTTAGCTATGCTTTTGATTCTATCTTGATTCTAACGTGAGGCAATTCTGCGTAAACCTTGGTTTCTGCCTGAGTACTAGCATATACATAACGACAAGACATCCTAACACAAATGTATGTCATTGACATGCATTTGCCTAAATACAAACGGGATAACGTGTTTCTAAGTATTCATTCTTACCAGGTTCTTACGAGTATATTCAAACTTTCATTCTCATATCCTTTCCGTTCTAATTTCTTGTTGATGGAGCTTCTTGCTCCGTACGATCATACATGAGTGAGAGGTGAAGTGATTTCTCTTGATTCTCATTCTAATCACGATGCTGATTATATTCTTGTTCTATTCTGATTTCTTTCTATTCTTACGTATTGGCGGGAATTCTGTTCCCGCCGCGGGCCTCCACAACTCCCCTTATAGCCCGCCCCTGTCCTCTCATAACCATTTGGCATATTCTTGGCTATTTCTATTCTGTATGTTCCTCTTACTTGAATATCCCTTCATCTCTCAACTCATCCTTCTAATAATACACATAAGACTCTCACCGGGATCCCCAGCTGTCTTCTCCTCTATTCTATCCTCGTGGGTACTTACTGTTCATGTTTCTATTTCTTACTTCTATGTTCAGCGTACCTAATATGATGAACATTAGCGTGATTGTAGTTCTCCCACAATCCATTCTTTCCTGCCTTGCTAAACATATCTCTCACTGTTCGACATTTTCCTATATCTTCACATAAATACTACGATTGATACAGTTGTCATTGACTACTAATCAATCCTTTCCATTCATATCTATTCTTAAACTCGTTCACAATAACTCTCACTCTTTATTTCTATTACGGTATAGCTTTTATTCGAGATACAAAAACTAATTCCTTTTGGTCACCGTTACATCCATTTTTTCTGTCTGACAGTTCAATTCAAAATCCCGCCAGTGTTGACAGTTGAGTTCTATTGAGTCCGTTTCAGACATATTTTTACCGGCGTTGATCGATGATCGCGTTCGTCGCGACACTCCCGACCGCCGGGCGAATCTGGACTGCTGCCAGTTCTCCAGTCTATAGGGCAATCCTTACCTTACCCTTACTGCCTCCGTTCTTTCTAGTTTTTACACATTATTATCTAGGTTTGTTTTACAGGAGCAGAGGCACCAGGTATCTCTACCGTTTTAACACTATCTTGGACCACAACATTTCCATGCACCTGTGTAATGAGCTCTTTGGTCAGAGCCAGTGGTTCTATTTAAGGACTTCCAGTTCTTTTGGGGGAAAGGTGTCGGTTCTTTTGACTCTTGTAACATATACTGGTGTCCAGCATCTTCTACTTCTAAAGGATATAAATGTCATAAGCAATTCATGAAGTTATTTCCTCAGTCAGTCTTTATGCTCCATCAGTTCCTTTCTCCATAGTGGTGACCTTTCCCACTTTCTATTTTCTGTGTTCTTTGAGTCACTTTGATTTGGACTAGGTATGTTGGCTGGGCATTGTTTCGTTCTGACCCGCGGCTTCTTGTGATAATGTACCAGCATTCTCTTTCATTTCGGGCAAACTACACATGTATTGTTTTCATAAACATTTTTTTTGTAATTCTCCTAGAACCTATACACTAACTCTTCTTCCATATTTCTACGAGGTTTTCTTTTGCCACTGGAACATATTGCATCATATTGAAGGCAAGAAACGTATACCATAAGTCGGTCATTCTGCTAGCTTGAATAAAAAATCTATGTCGAAACTTGCACCGGTTAGAGGGTTTTAATTCATGTCATCTTCAATTTCTCCAATGACTGTCTGTATTCAGCGATTTATCCTTCCACCCAGCTGTCTTTCTTAGGTGAGTTTCATACAACGTTTACTGTGCCAACCATTCTCGTATAAGACCCTCCATACGACGGGCTTAGTCAGAGAATAATAATAAATTCCCACCTTATTGACGCTACAATACACCTTTGACAGCACTTCCGCCGCAGCTGAATAGTATCGCAATATTGGAAGCACTCAATTCTATATGCCTCTTGCTTACGTCATTTTCCTCGTAGTATGCGAACTTCCTACCCTTGTCATATCACCAACTACTTCTACATCAACAGTAGGTACATTTAGTTAGGCAGGTGTCTAAGCAACCTTATTTCTTCCTTACAGTTGTATGTACTTTTAAGGGCACTCAAGCATCACTAACTGCCCCGCATCTTAACACATCCATACTCGTCAATAACTAAGTATTTCTGGATAGACTGGAACTTCCCGATAATTCCTTAGGTCCACGACGTGTTTTTGTGACCTAAAGCTTCTTCTGCATCGAACCACCATTCTTCTCTTCTGGGGTCATTCTTTTTATTTCGACCCGATATATCCATCTTCATCTAATTTTCCAATCTCGATTCTAACTCCACAAAATGAGCTGACTGGCCATATTTATTTTACGTTGGCCAGCCCTCCCTACTTAGCGAGAGGAAATGTGGTCCATTGAACCACAATTCTTCCTTTGAGTATCATAGGCAGATCGGGTTTCTTAGATTAGCTAAATTTTATTCTATGTTTTTTCCCGCAATCATTCACTAGAGAACGGCATTGATAAAGAACCAATTCTTTCACTACTCTCACCAACCTCATAAAACCCACAAGAATCGAGATATGGACACGTTCCATCATATGTTATGTTATGTTATTCATTTATTTATACCTTACACTTTATTATATTTTCTGTATACGATGAAGCGCCTATTTTTTATTTTATTTTGCTCCATTTAAGATATCCTCGGCCTTCCGTTTTTCTTTTCCCTTCTATTTTCCTTCTTCTGACAATATCGTTCCCATCTCGATATTGATTTGATTTCGACTGAGTCGTCATTACCAAACAATAATAACTGTTCTTGATCCGGACTTAGCTCCAGTTTCTTCACAAGCTGTAGGATTGTGTAGCCTACAAGGCTATACATTACTATTCTTTGTTCGGTTCTGTTCTTTAGTCGCCTCACCTACCCTTGCCATTCTTTGCACAGTGTAGCCGGCCCGTTGAAGGATGCTTAGAGCTAGCATAACCCCTATTCTATATATGCACAACATTCTTTAAACGAGTATTCTTATACTTCAATTGGTTGAGACCTTCTACTAATTGGATCACTTCTACTTTAAACAACCAACTCTCAGGTATTCTATTTTGTCAACATCTGGTAAGCCGCTATTCATGGACTTAGCTTTGAACCAGGTTCCATTATACACTTTGGTAGTTTGGCTTTGCTAGTTACCAATATTGCCCTTTAAATATTTCCAAATTGTTGTTCTGTTTCGGAACAGGGACATATAAACTTCATTTTCTCATGTGATGTTCTGCTGGCTTTGGTTAATAAAAGTATGTAAATTATATTTCTTCATAACGTTTGACACTTAGTTTATGGTTACATTCGTACTTAAATTCTATTTCTTTAAGCAATTTCCATTTATGTCAGCGCATAACACAAACCAACTTCATTCAGGAAGCGTAAAGCTTAATTTCTTCCTTAGTTCCTTACTTGATTGTACTATCGACAGCACAACTAACCGACCATACGTGCACTTTATGTGCATTGTATTAAAGGTTCTATATAAATACAGGACGGTCAGTTAACTGCGTTGGCGTTTGTCCTTTGATGTATTGACAGTACAATTAATTCAAAGTGAATGGAAAAGATTTCCTGCCTCAGGACATTTAACAATATTTCAGGTATTTGCATGCTAGTATTACCCAATACAGATAGCAGAATAAGATACTTATTGTCATATAACTAAGGACACTGATATACCTACTTATTCTAGGCTAATAACGATTCTATTCTATTCTATTCATATCGATGTTTCTTGTATGAATTCTTGCTATGTAAACCCCAAGTAAGATAAAGAAAAGGAAAACATATTTTACACCTGAGTCCATACTAGGATTCCTAGGCTATGGACCTTCTTAAACATTATCCTAACTATAATTAATACTAAATTTATGAGCCCGAACTAGGATTCCTAGCATAGGGTCCAAAACAAAAATGTCGAGATAAAGAAGAGAGACTTTTAATTCTAACGAGACCACACTAGGATTCCTAGGCTAGACTCTTATCACGTTTTTCTACCCAGGTATGGGCACACATTTAACTTCTTAAATGTGTGTACTGTGTAGGTTTCTAGGTGAGTTTCTAGGTCTCTACCGAACTGTGAGTTTCTAGGTCTCCACCGAACTGTGAGTTTCTAGGTCTCCACCGAACTGTGAGTTTCTAGGTCTCCACCGAACTGTGAGTTTCTAGGTCTCCACCGAACTGTGAGTTTCTAGGTCTCCACCGAACTGTGAGTTTCTAGGTCTCCACCGAACTGTGAGTTTCTAGGTCTCCACCGCACTGTGAGTTTCTAGGTCTCCACCGAACTGTGAGTTTCTAGGTCTCCACCGAACTGTGAGTTTCTAGGTCTCCACCGCACTGTGAGTTTCTAGGTCTCCACCGAACTGTGAGTTTCTAGGTCTCCACCGAATTGTGAGTTTCTAGGTCTCCACCGAACTGTGAGTTTCTAGGTCTCCACCGAACTGTGAGTTTCTAGGTCTCCACCGAACTGTGAGTTTCTAGGTCTCCACCGAACTGTGAGTTTCTAGGTCTCCACCGAACTGTGAGTTTCTAGGTCTCCACCGCACTGTGAGTTTCTAGGTCTCCACCGAACTGTGAGTTTCTAGGTCTCCACCGAACTGTGAGTTTCTAGGTCTCCACCGAACTGTGAGTTTCTAGGTCTCCACCAAACTGAGTTTCTAGGTCTCCACCGAACTGTGAGTTTCTAGGTCTCCACCGAACTGTGAGTTTCTAGGTCTCCACCGCACTGTGAGTTTCTAGGTCTCCACCGAACTGTGAGTTTCTAGGTCTCCACCGAACTGTGAGTTTCTAGGTCTCCACCAAACTGTGAGTTTCTAGGTCTCCACCGAACTGTGAGTTTCTAGGTCTCCACCGAACTGTGAGTTTCTAGGTCTCCACCGAACTGTGAGTTTCTAGGTCTCCACCGAACTGTGAGTTTCTAGGTCTCCACCGAACTGTGAGTTTCTAGGTCTCCACCGAACTGTGAGTTTCTAGGTCTCCACCGAACTGTGAGTTTCTAGGTCTCCACCGCACTGTGAGTTTCTAGGTCTCCACCGAACTGTGAGTTTCTAGGTCTCCACCGAACTGTGAGTTTCTAGGTCTCCACCGAACTGTGAGTTTCTAGGTCTCCACCGAACTGTGAGTTTCTAGGTCTCCACCGAACTGTGAGTTTCTAGGTCTCCACCGAACTGTGAGTTTCTAGGTCTCCACCGAACTGTGAGTTTCTAGGTCTCCACCGAACTGTGAGTTTCTAGGTCTCCACCGCACTGTGAGTTTCTAGGTCTCCACCGAACTGTGAGTTTCTAGGTCTCCACCGAACTGTGAGTTTCTAGGTCTCCACCGAACTGTGAGTTTCTAGGTCTCCACCGAACTGTGAGTTTCTAGGTCTCCACCAAACTGAGTTTCTAGGTCTCCACCGAACTGTGAGTTTCTAGGTCTCCACCGAACTGTGAGTTTCTAGGTCTCCACCGCACTGTGAGTTTCTAGGTCTCCACCGAACTGTGAGTTTCTAGGTCTCCACCGAACTGTGAGTTTCTAGGTCTCCACCAAACTGTGAGTTTCTAGGTCTCCACCGAACTGTGAGTTTCTAGGTCTCCACCGAACTGTGAGTTTCTAGGTCTCCACCGCACTGTGAGTTTCTAGGTCTCCACCGAACTGTGAGTTTCTAGGTCTCCACCGAACTGTGAGTTTCTAGGTCTCCACCGAACTGTGAGTTTCTAGGTCTCCACCAAACTGAGTTTCTAGGTCTCCACCGAACTGTGAGTTTCTAGGTCTCCACCGAACTGTGAGTTTCTAGGTCTCCACCGAACTGTGAGTTTCTAGGTCTCCACCGAACTGTGAGTTTCTAGGTCTCCACCGAACTGTGAGTTTCTAGGTCTCCACCGAACTGTGAGTTTCTAGGTCTCCACCGAACTGTGAGTTTCTAGGTCTCCACCGAACTGTGAGTTTCTAGGTCTCCACCGAACTGTGAGTTTCTAGGTCTCCACCGAACTGTGAGTTTCTAGGTCTCCACCGAACTGTGAGTTTCTAGGTCTCCACCGAACTGTGAGTTTCTAGGTCTCCACCGAACTGTGAGTTTCTAGGTCTCCACCGAACTGTGAGTTTCTAGGTCTCCACCGAACTGTGAGTTTCTAGGTCTCCACCGAACTGTGAGTTTAATGGTCATCACTTATCCTGCAACAGTGAATTTAATTAGTCAAAGTAGTATTATAACGACTTTCTTAAGATTTTCATAACCTATGGAGCGCAGCGCTGGCGTTATTATTATTTTACCAAAACATTGATTTGGATTATTTTTCTTTTATATTCAAATAACATAGTAGTGCATTAATACAGGCACCTATAGTAATACAACCATGAGGTAAGGTCTGTATGTTTTCATGTTTGTGAGTAGGGGTAATCCCCGGACCATCCATGCAATCTCATGAAATTTTTCTCCAGTACAGGTATAATGGACCTTAGATATAGGCTGTACCTTATCCATCATATGCAGGCAGAGCCCCGCGAGCATATATTCTAATTCTAACCAATCTTTTTCATGTGACCAAGCTGAATTTACTCAGGTAATATAATCCAATATTTCTTAGTCTGGGACTGGTAACTTATTGTAAAAAATATTTCTACATGGGTCATTCATCTTCTTTAAATATGGAGGTCCATATACCTACCTACACATTCTGATAAAACACAAACTTTCTTACTTTTCTACATCAGAAGCAATATTAAAAATATCTGTGGTTTTGAAATGGATGAATTTAAACACCCATAGACCAACAAATATTTTAATCCTTTTATTTAATTTATATGCATATACAATATGACTTTTCTTTTAGTCCACATATTTAATTGCACATCAATGTAATCAATCATCACATCAAATCAATATTAATAACCAAACAATAAATAGAGTATCTCTTTCTACATTATTCTAGGACAGTGCGCTAAATTTTATTAAAAATTCTTAACAGTTCAAAAACTTACGTTCATTGAAGATCCCAATGAGACAGGTTTGAATAAGTGTTTCCACTTAGACATTTGTACATATTTGGAACTGCCTTAAGCCACACATCCACCATGGTTCTACCTACTCAGGAAATTCATACGGAACCTCCCGAGCCAAAGAAAGATGCTTTTTCTATTTTCTTTATGCTTCGCTCAATCTATTCTTAAATACAATTTTCGCTCAGTATCTCCACCAATTTGTCGCTACGTTTAGCTATGCTTTTGATTCTATCTTGATTCTAACGTGAGGCAATTCTGCGTAAACCTTGGTTTCTGCCTGAGTACTAGCATATACATAACGACAAGACATCCTAACACAAATGTATGTCATTGACATGCATTTGCCTAAATACAAACGGGATAACGTGTTTCTAAGTATTCATTCTTACCAGGTTCTTACGAGTATATTCAAACTTTCATTCTCATATCCTTTCCGTTCTAATTTCTTGTTGATGGAGCTTCTTGCTCCGTACGATCATACATGAGTGAGAGGTGAAGTGATTTCTCTTGATTCTCATTCTAATCACGATGCTGATTATATTCTTGTTCTATTCTGATTTCTTTCTATTCTTACGTATTGGCGGGAATTCTGTTCCCGCCGCGGGCCTCCACAACTCCCCTTATAGCCCGCCCCTGTCCTCTCATAACCATTTGGCATATTCTTGGCTATTTCTATTCTGTATGTTCCTCTTACTTGAATATCCCTTCATCTCTCAACTCATCCTTCTAATAATACACATAAGACTCTCACCGGGATCCCCAGCTGTCTTCTCCTCTATTCTATCCTCGTGGGTACTTACTGTTCATGTTTCTATTTCTTACTTCTATGTTCAGCGTACCTAATATGATGAACATTAGCGTGATTGTAGTTCTCCCACAATCCATTCTTTCCTGCCTTGCTAAACATATCTCTCACTGTTCGACATTTTCCTATATCTTCACATAAATACTACGATTGATACAGTTGTCATTGACTACTGATCAATCCTTTCCATTCATATCTATTCTTAAACTCGTTCACAATAACTCTCACTCTTTATTTCTATTACGGTATAGCTTTTATTCGAGATACAAAAACTAATTCCTTTTGGTCACCGTTACATCCATTTTTTCTGTCTGACAGTTCAATTCAAAATCCCGCCAGTGTTGACAGTTGAGTTCTATTGAGTCCGTTTCAGACATATTTTTACCGGCGTTGATCGATGATCGCGTTCGTCGCGACAAATAGCTCTTTACTAGTAACATCCATTGAATACAGATGCGCCGAGTATTCTTACAATTCTAACATTGAAAAAAGTATATTCTTTCAAAATAGGATTTATGCATACTGTTTGAGTAAACTGCTTGAAGCAACTATTATTACACTCACATGATGAGGGTTTCTTATTAGATACAATTAAAATCTTATATCAGAGATCTATATATCTATTTCTGGATCTATCTCAGGGGCTATGAAACCAAATAATTTGTGATTTAAGTTATTGATTGCTATGTTTCGATAGGTATGCATGGAAATGTTACAAAAAAACATAAACAATCTACACTCAACATGACCACCTACTTATATTTTAGACTTGAGGTTCAACTGAATGTAATTCCTATATGAGGTATCTGGCAAGAGAAAATATTCGTACTTACATCGATATCGAAGCATTCTGTGAGCATGTCCGAATATATCTCAGTTCTACCGAGATGGGTATAGATCGTCCTCAGACCCTTGTCTGGAGGACGTAGCAGACAGCACCGACACGCTTGTAGCACATCCATAACGTCTACATCCTCAAAATTAATCATTACAGCAAGTACTTTCACAAGAAAATCACTATTTGGGGCGTTCAAATTCAATAACCACGTATCGATTGCCTTTTAATTGTAATGTATTGCATTTGCATTGCAATGTTAACAGCATGCCATGGACCTATGTCCTATGATTAATTACCTACATATATATACTCTAAGCAGCATGCATTAGTGATGACAGATTCAATTTTGTTGTCCTATCCTGCAGTCGACCAGACAAAATCCTACAGACGGTCAGACAAGATAACCCTAAGGCTGCGAAAAACGCCTCATAACCTAGTGGTTATATTCTCTTTGCTCATAACTGTCAGTGTCAAATAATTGTTTTCGTGGGTCGAGCTGAGAATGCATTTCAATTGGAAATCTTTAAAACAAGTCTGTAAATGAAAATATTGGTAAAATGAGTGATTTTGCGAACGCTACTGAGGCAGCCTCGCTCGCCGTAAGATTTGATCAAGCAGGACAGGTAGATAAAGCGGTAGAATGCTACAGAACGGCAGCAAGATTACTGGACCGTGCTCGCGATCATGTTCCGCCAGAAAAGCAAATAGAGCTACGCGACAAAGTACGGGAATATCTTGAGAGGGCTACCCTCTTGCAGGAGCAGAAAGGTAATTTACACATTGATGTACATTTTACGGATTCAGAGAGTTCTAAATGTGGTCTGTTTTTTATCAACATCATTGGACTATGCATTGTCCATCAATGACTCATGCGATTATGACAATGTATATGTTGCAGGGAAATGGTCAAAACAGAGATTTGATCAAATCTCTAAGGGATATGATCAAATCACGCAGGATGTTAAAATGGCCAATCCATTTTATCATTTACCTAATACAAATCAGTAATTTGATCAAATCTCTGAATCTGTTTAGTGAAATGACGAAATCGGACAAAAAAGGCAACTCGTTTTTTCATTTCACTAGACTTGTTTAGTGATTTGATAAAATCCCTGAAACGCGTCAGTGAGTTGAAGAAACTAACGCGATAAAGATTTTTCCGCTCTTTTATAAAAAAAATAACCACGAAGACGGTGGCGGGAGCAGAGCTCCCGCCACCATCTTCTAATCTATCCGCCATCGGAGTCTAAGTCCCAGAACTGTTTAAATGACCAATGATTTAGGAGCCAATATCTGCGAGTTAGTTTCGTCAATTCACTGACGCGTTTCAGGGATTTATCAAATCACTAAACAAATCTAGTGAAATGAAAAAACGAGTTGCCTTTTTTGTCCGATTTCGTCATTTCACTAAACAGATTCAGAGATTTGATCAAATGACTGATTTGTATTAGGTAAATGATAAAATGGATTCGCCATTTTAACATCCTGCGTGATTTGATCATATCCCTTAGGGATTTGTTCAAACCTCTGTTTTGGCCATTTCACTGCGACATATACATTTCTTATTAACTTACGAGGGGTCTATGAACCATTATGCGTTCTATGATGCCCTCTTTAAGACACTGGATGGGTGGTGTAGAACTGGTGTACGATACATTTTATTAGAAACATTACTTTTGGTAAAGATTGCTTAGATTACACAAGAAGGGAATATACCTGTGTGTGTATGTGTAGGATACTTTGGTATATGAAGACATTATATATGACATTATTGGTATATGATTACTGTATTTTTATAAATAAGTTGTTTCAATGTCACACCTCACCTCACATTGTGGGTCATTCTGTTTATTAATGTGACAAAAATGGGAAACTTGTAGTATTGTATAGTTAATTACTAAATTTTAGATGAGATTCCCTAAACATTGATTTCCACATACTAAATTATATGATGTTTTGTATATTGGTATGTTAATGATTTATACATGGATACCCGAGTTCATTTCGAAACATGTCAAGCTATTTTCGACATTATAAATATGCGTGACCTGTTTTCATTATATGTTAAAATCCCAAGTTCCTCCAATACATTATAAGAATATATATTTTGAGCTAGTAGCCCTGGAACAACAACATTTGTGCAAAGTAGACTTTTATATTATTTATTTGACCTATTCCCTATCAGCACATGCCCTTTCCCTTTATAGACAATGCGCAGCAAGCTGAAAGTGAGCGGGGGCTACAGCAGTGCTACTTTCTGCTGCAGCAAGCCTTGGATGCCGACGAGGCTGGCCTTGAGGATCTGGCTCTGCAGTTATACACACAGGCTGTCGAGCTTGCTGTTACTATTGTGAGTCAATCTATAAGCCAAGCCCTATTTCGCAGCGTTGATAGAAACCCGATGGGGTGTAACAACACTTTACTGTCATACAATTTTTTTTTATATGCATTAATTTAATTAGGCCCCTACTTTTGAACTTGTTTTAACTGATTGAATTCATTTGTCAATGAAGTAATTAACTAATTATAGAATGTCTCTCAGCACAGTGTGTCTCTTGGCAAATGCCTCCTCCAACATCTTCCACTGATCTCTGTCTCTAGCAACTCATCTCGAATCAGGAGGTTCGCTTAGCTAGTACATATGTACAGTAAGCTTCAAAAGTAACTGAGCAAACAAAGACGTCAAAACTCTTTATGAAATGGGAATAAGAGCTTTTGGAGACGTCAATTGCACAGTTACTTTTAATGCTGACTGTACTCCCAATAGTGGTACATGTGTACAAATATTAGACTTAGCCCTGGCGGAATTCAATGAAAGTTAGAGAATGCTTTAAGCCTACTGAAGATACTTGAAGTTTCAAAGAATTCAATCTTTTGTTCATAATTTTTCAGTTCTCTTTTAATTGGTTTGACCTTTTCTTTTTTCAGAAATCAAGTGATCCGGAAATACAGACTAAAGTGAAGAACCTGGCACGACAGGCCCTGGACAGGGCTGAGGAACTGAAGGGCATCAACAAAGTAGGAGCCCTGTCAATAACGGAAGGGAAGAGGCCGCGTAAGTACTCATAAACTAAAGGCTCTGTAAACTGAAAAACTCGCAAGCCTTTCATCATCCTCCTAGGGTTATTCCCGGTTGTGCCCCTAAGGAGTCCGGGGTCCGCTTTGACACCTAATCCCATGATTCGGCATAGGCACTAAATTTGCGAAAATTTATGGAATGCCATCTGACCTTCCAACCCATATGGAAAACTAGACCTTATTGGGATTAGACCGGTTTCCTCTCGATGTTTTTCTGTTACCGAAAAGCTAACGGTATATATTCCGTGGGGTCCTGTCTCTTGACCAAACAACTTTTAGCCAAATGTATCATTTGACAAATGTTTCATTTGACCTAATGCATTTTTCGTCAAAACAGTGGTATTTTCGAGTAATCTTTAAATATCTTCAAATAGAAAGTCATTAGGTTAGGTTAGGTTTGTTTTATAATAATCCTATAAAGCTTTCTATTTAAGAAAAAAATGCATTAGGTTAAATGAAACATTTGGCCAAAAGTTGTTTGGTCTAACAAAGGAGAACCAGTTTCCGTACATAAGTTACAAAAAGCTCATTGGTACGACCCGGGATTCGCCACCCACGACCGCCGCTTGACAGCCGCATGCCTGAACCACTAGGCTAACGTAGCTTCCTCAGCAACTACAAAACAAAAAACAACTACAAAACTTGCAATCCTTTATCAAAACTTTTTATTTGTTTTATAAAAGCAAAATGACACAAATATAATATCTCTTTATTGTACCTGCTCACAAAATTTCACGAGAATCGGTTGAGAAATGCGACCTGTAGTGGAGAACAGTCAGACAGCAGGACATAAGACACCGAACGATTCTCAGCCCAAGCTGAAGCACTACTGAAAATAATACCAAATATCTTACTGTCTAAACCCAACTAAGGGCCCATTCGCGAAGAAATCCTGCAACGGAAAGGCTCACTTCAAATAAACAAGGTTATACAGCGTGAAGCGTAAGACTTAACACAAAATTAGTGTGTCCGACTCCATTGATGACGAGCATTATAGATAATGTACTCAATTGTCAAGTTGTCAAAACAAAAAACGATGACGTAATTAATGGACAAGCCCCTAGCTGTATGTTTTGTTTTATATGCCACCCTGTAGGTACCCATAATAAACGTGTTTATTGATACAATTGATGGAATCCAGACAGCAGTGGCGTAGTAGAACCCGTATCCATGGGTCTCAGTTCTTACCACGTTGCTTGATTCAAGCTATTTGATCACTTTGGCGTGTCTAAAGATAGGATTTGAGATCACGCCACTACCAGACGGTATATTTGTTTGATAGAATTTTATTTTTCAGCCCCGAACAAGGCTCAGTTCCAGAGGGAGCAGAGTGTTCACCTCAAAGTGACCGGAAAGCAGGTTTACTCGAATGAGGAGAAGGAGGTTCTGCGGCAGACATCCAACATCAATAATAACTGTTTTCTACCTTTTATGGACATTGATCTTTCAGAAAGGTAGGCTCAAGCACTGTATTATTATTGATTTTGTTAGCATCGTGTCAAAGAATATAACCTGTATTTCAAAAAAAATTAACATTCCTAAGATTCATTTCTTTAAGACAAGTATTCTAATTCACACAATTTAGAAAATAGTCAACATTTAATTTTAATCTGGTATTTACAGCGAATGATGATTTACAAGACAGTAAAACTTTTAAAGGTAATTTTCGTATTTTAGAATTTGAACTGAGTTTAAATATCGTATGGATAAATCTTGTATACAATCTTGTATGCAACTAGTTCCTATTGATACGTCATAACTGTCAATCATTAATTATATAGGCCAATTACGACATGCAGTGTTGTAATATTTAATTATTTAAGGTAAATAAAAACATCAGATATACTAGAAGTAGCACTGTAAAAATTTCATG
Organism: Epinotia demarniana; assembly: GCA_945867215.1. NCBI lineage: Eukaryota > Metazoa > Arthropoda > Insecta > Lepidoptera > Tortricidae > Epinotia > Epinotia demarniana. The sequence continues at coordinate 20,621,503 of OX244271.1, read as the reverse complement.
TGCTCTGCCTTCCCATATTCTACCTATATCAATCGATGTGTGTATGAAAATAAAACCAAAGTTTAGTGAATGGATGAGCAAATGTGCTATTTCGTTCAATACTCGTCGTGTATATTTTGGTTGTCGGTGTACAGGTTCCAATACGCCCTACCTTTCGAGGACCGAGCGAGCGAACTAAAGCTGTCTTCCAAACAAGCGAGCGAGTTCGACCGCTGGGTACGCCCGCACGAGATTTGCTCGGACCCTAAGATGATAGTCGGCGACCATGTGGATTGCTTCAGTATTAAACAGACGGTGAGTTCTATACTTACTAATATGAAACTCGTCTCTTTAAATCCTTACTTCCTGGCTATCGTATTTTATTCATCATCATCATCATATCAGCCGAAAGACGTCCACTGCTGGACATAGGCCTCCCCCAAAGAGTGCCAACAATGACCGGCCCTGCGCCACCCGATTCGAGCCGACTCCTGCGACCTTTACCAGGTCACCAGTCCACCTTGCGGGGGATCGAATCTACCCACGCTGCGCCTTCCGGAACGTGGTCGCCACTCGAGAAACTTTCCGCCCCAACGGCCATCGGTTCTACGTGCCCCGCCCACTGCCAGTTAAGTTTAGCGATTCGGAGGGCTATATCGGTTACCTTGGTTCTGCTGTGGATAGCCTCATTTCTGATGCGATCACGCAGAGAAACTCCCAACATAGCCCTTTCCATAGCCCTTTGGGTGACTTTGAGCCTTCTTCTGAGGCCGATAGTAAGTTATTTTACTAATTAAACGACCGGTTAATTTGACGACCTCTGTGTCCTAGTTGGTAGTGACCCTGCCTACGAAGCCGGAGGTCCGGGGTTCGAATCCCGGTAAGGGCATTTATTTGTGTGATGAGCATGAATATTTGTTACTGAGTCATGGATGTTTTCTATGTATTTAAGTATTTATTTATCTGTTTAAGTATGTATATCGTCGTCTAGTACCCATAGTACAAGCTTTGTTTAGTTTAGGACTAGATCGATTTCTGTAAGATTGTCCCCAAATATTTATTTATTTATTTTACTATCATAGAATATAATGCTGTCCGAAATGGATGATTATTTTAGTAACAAGCATAGAAACTGAAACAATTATAATTTTTCATCACACTTGCTCGTCAATGGCGTTATTACTTGCGAGCGTACAGAGCAGTTATAGCCGTTTTACCTCCCACGGGCTGTTAAGTTTAGTTTTAAAATATAGAACCCACTCATACTTCACTTCGGACTGAGGATGTAAGGTGTATTTCATATCTTCAAAGGTTTGCTACAACCAACTTTTAATACGTATAAAACATATCTGCTATAATTTAACTGCAATTTAATGTTTAGTATTTATTACAAATAATTTTTAATATTTTTATATGTTTTCAAACTGTGGCTGTATACCCAAGGGTCTTTGCCATACGCGCCTCACGTCAAATTCAACAAAATGACTGACATGTTGCAGTTCTTATTACGATTTGTATTAATTTCAACTAAAATGTATTTGTTTCCTCGCAAATGTGATGAAAAACATTGTGTATAACACGGGCGTAAGAATACTGCAAACTCGAGTCATCAAAAGCCCTTCGCCTTCGGCGTCGGGCTTCTGATAGACTCTTGTTCGCAATATTCCACTTACGCCCCTCGTTAAACAATGTACTATAGGATGTTCAGTTATGGGGTCCAACGCCAACCCCATCTCACTCTATTATTGACTATTGTCAAAAATGACAGCTAACGTCATCCCTTAGGTCGTGGACTTTCTGTACCTTTATGTACTATTAACTATTAACAAATTATAAAAACAAAACAAAATAAATATTTAAGGGGGGTTCCCATACAACAAACTTTTTTTGTTACTGTTTTTATAGATAATGGCACATAACCCTTCGTGCGCTAGTCCGACTCGCACTTGGCCGGTTTTTATTGTGTTTCTGTCCTGTCAGCGAGGAGACAACAGTCTCTAATGATACATGACTCATTATACATAGACGGCACGTTATTAAAGCAATGGGCAAGAACAAAAAATAGCTCTTCTTTTATAAACAATGTTTATGAATTCCAGATTAGGAATTATAGGAGCTACGGTAGCCTAGTGGTTCAAGGCATGCGGCTGTCAAGCGGCGGTCGTGGGTTCGAATCCCGGCTCGTACCAATGAGTTTTTCGGAACTTATGTACGGAGTATTTACCGTTAGCTGTTCGGAAGGAAAACATCGTGAGGAAACCGGTCTAATCCCAATAAGGTCTAGTTTTCCCTCTGGGTTGGAAGGTCAGATGGCAGTCGCTTTCGTAAAACTAGTGCCTATACCAAATGCTGGGATTAGGTGTCAAGGCGGACCCCGGGCTCGACTTTAGGGGCATTACCGGGAATAACGCTAGGAGGATGATGATGTTTATGAATTCCAGATAGTGTCCGACTGTTCGTTCGTCGCCTCGCTGGCCGTCAGCGCTCTCTATGAGAGGAGGTTCAACAAGAAGATCATCACCTCCATCATCTATCCGAAGAACAAGAATAAGGACCCTGTCTACAACCCGTTCGGTAAATACATGGTCAAGCTGCATCTAAACGGAGTACGAAGGAAGGTTAGTCGAAAACTAATAAAAATAATAATAAAACAGTGTGTCCGGAGCTCTTTGCAATAGCCCAATTTCAGGGTTGGTCTGAGACGGTCCTGAACGCAATTTGCCTAGTTGGAGTTTTGCCCACATTGCAGTTTGACCACCGAGCATTATGCCTAAAACGCAAAATGCCTACATCACATTTTCGTCGTTTTGAGGTTACGTCAGCGATATTGACGGAGCCCCGCGGAGCGGGGCTCCTATTTCTGGTCTGTTTGCCCTTCGGGCATCTGAAGAAACCTAAAGAACCTAACCTAAATTGTGATGTAGGCATTTTGCGTTTTAGGCATAATGCTCGGTAGTCAAACTGCAATGTGGGCAAAACTCCAACTAGGCAAATTGCGTTCAGGACCGTCTCAGACCAACCGCAATTTCATAATCCACCCATATCTCATCACCATAGACCTAGTTCTCTATCCATATTACCCACAATAGGCGCAACGCCTGTTAGAACCGGTTCACGAGTATCTACCGAGTACCCTTGAGATTCTAGCAGGTGTATTACATCAAATTAAACTTGTTATGTGTCACGCTTTCCAAATGACCGGGGTTCGCCCCATGAATTTCAACCGGAGATACATAATAATATAGAATTGCAACCAAAAAGTTTCGTGTTCGTAAAGTACCTAGATAAGTCTTTTTCGGGTCAATGTATCCATTTTTATAATAGTATAATAATAACCTAATGAAATTTTGGCTCTACCCTTTCCATCTCTTAAAAATTACTTGAAAAAGACATTGATGTCGAAGAGTTGAGGTAACTTTTTTCTAAGAAACTAGTTACTTGTCTCACGGGGCTGTGTAAAAACAAAAGAAAGTTCGATCATCCATATTTATTTGCAGATTATAATTGACGACCGACTCCCCTACAGTCGGTACGGGCGGCTGCTGTGTTCGTATTCGAGTAACAAGAACGAATTCTGGGTGTCATTGCTCGAGAAAGCTTACATGAAAGTGATGGGAGGCTATGACTTTCCTGGTTCCAATAGTGTAAGTATGTACATTCGAATACTCGTTAAGTTCAACATTGATGGAATTAAAAAGTTAAATAAGAAAGTTTTTGTTGTGGTCATGTCTCTTGAGGAACTTTAGAAAAAAGTCTACCAATAAATAGCACTGTTAGAAGAATCAGTATATGACCTATTTCTGCAAGATGGCAGGTCTAATGCATGACAATAGATTTTTGTGAAATTGTATGACTATTTTCTCCCGAGTAACGAGATAATCTTCCGGCCAAGTAGACTTAAGTGACTCAATGCCTCGACTATGTTGTCTTAAAATTATATTGAAACACAAGACAGACAACTTTGTATGAAATTCCTTTATGAATCTCTCGTCTCATCGAGCGTGCGTTCGCAACATGTTTCAGAAAGTGTGTATTGTTTATTTATTTACACTTAAGGAGTACCAACAGCTGCAAAAACATGATACAAGTCTTACATAGTAATACATACAAGGAACTCACAGATAAAGAAATCGCATAGAATAAAGAAAAATGTTTGACTCACTTCGGATACAATATCGCACCAGAAGAAAAGAAAAAAAAAATACATAAAACTATATAGTAACTAATTAGCAAAGAAGGAACACGTGAGCCAAGTTACACGCACCCAAACAAATCACCACCTGCAATTTTATTTATCTATCTTATTAGATTGGAGAATCTAGACACACGGCAGTGTGTCCGCCAAGTTCGAGCAAAAAAAAGCGACACACCGGCCGTGGGTTATATTACACGAACCATTTCGGGCCAATTTCGACCAACCTATAACTCGCAACATATTTTATCTACGCATATGAAATTTCGAGTGTCTGTTAACATCCCCTTAATTGTCTAGAATACAAAATTTCATTATTCTACCTATAGCAGTTCTTGAGATATTGACGTCAAAAAATCGCTATTTTTACTATACACTCACTGACTCACTGACTCACTGACTCACTCATCAAAAACCTAGACCACTTCCAATGGTCGTACTGACTTGAAATTTGGCATGGAGATAGGTCTTAAGGTCAAAGTAAAGGGAAAAATCTGAAAACGGCCAAGTGTGAGTCAGTTTTAAAAATAGCGAAGGTGTAACTTTGTTCTACTATGAAGTCATAATGAACTAAATGGGTCTATTTTCCAAATCTTCCAATGGTCGTACTGACTTGAAATTTGGCATGGAGATAGGTCTTAAGGTCAAAGTAAAGGGAAAAATCTGAAAACGGCCAAGAGTGAGTCAGTTTTAAAAATAGCGAAGGTGTAACTTTGTTCTACTATGAAGTCATAATGAACTAAATGGGTCTATCTTCCAATGGTCGTACCGACCTGAAATTTGGCTCGAAGGTTTGTCTTTAGGTCGAAATAAAGTAAAAATCTGAAAACGGCCAAGTGTGAGTCAGTTTCGAAAACAACGAATGTGTAATTTTGTTCTACTATAAGTAGGTAATAGGTATGGAGTGGAAATGAGATAAGACTTATTTAAATTTAGATAAATACCAATTTAAGACAATACATGTTTGTCTTAAAGACAAGAACAATAAAACTGTTCCATTTCCAATAAAGGGATCCAGACAGTGCCACGCAAGCGTAGAAAAAAGAATTAGAGTATAGTATAAAGTACATACCTAAGTGGAATGCGACATTTCCTAAAGCAAAAGTGATAAAAAAATAATAAATAACCTACACCTAACAAAAATAAATGAAATCCCATCAAAAACATAAATGTGAAAGGCTGCCAAGTTCGATACTATGGGAATGCTTCGCCTATAAAAGAAGTGAGATCTGAATAAGTACCAAGTTCCATAAAAATACCTCAAATCATAAATAGTTATAGGAATGCACACTTACTGATGAATGACAGTACTTTTTAATGATGTAACTTGGCAAGTTTTAATAGAAAATTATATACTTGACACATTGCAGTCCAAAAGTGTCGATTCATTGCATTGAAAAGGTGTGTGGTGTGTGAAAACTTGCCAAGTTATAGAATAAAACATTTAGTGCCAATGTGGAAATACTTATAAATAAGTATTTCCACATTGGCACTAAATGTTTTATTCTAATAATTTTATAAAGTTTTTTTTTATTTGTTAAACATTACTCCATCTTCATTTATTGCTAAAAGTACATACATAGTATAGATATTCACTTGGGCGGCATGATTATTTTGGACTTCGTAATAATCGTAGAATATTACCTCGTATATTAGACAAACGTCGAGTATTCATTGATCAAATCTTTCTTTATAAGCTATTAAACAACTACATTGACTCACCCATTCTTCTTAGAAGTATTACTTTTAAATTGCCTCGCTGCATTCCTTGTCGCCACCCCTTAACATTCCTCGTCAGACTTTGCCGTACCAAGTTTGCCAAAAACACATTCTTCAGACGAGCATGTCAAAATTATAACGCCAACTTTATTAGTTTAGATATTTTTTCTCTCTCATTTGTTCAATATCGCAGCGCTCTGCGTAGCCTGATCTACACCGAATAATTGAATAATGATAACTCCGGATTGTATGCATGAGTTAGAAACGCTTAATTTAGTTAGTTAATTAGTAACTGTTTTCTTTTTCATTTGTAAACCAAGGTAAATGTAGCATTTCATTATATTACAATATGAAACAACTTACATCATTCTGCGAAATAGACTTGCATGGTCTTACCCACTCTTTTTCGACACTTTTAATACTTTTTGTCTGTACCTATACTTAATGGAACTATAGGTTCAATCGTATATCTCATAAGCTAACATGATTCTGTTAACAAGCGTTTGTTTCCTAAATAAATTAAAAAAAAAAAAATTATTCTTACTCTAGCATATGAATGGCACTGATAGTAAATTGTAATTTTGTTTCTAATGATATCCGCATACATTTATTATCTAAGAGGCTTGATATCAGGTGTGATATCGAACCTTTTTATAGTAATCGAGAATTTTCAATGAGCACATGTATTATTATAAATCGACATTTTTTTTATCCTAGAATGTGTCCCGAGTTATCAAAGGTTTGTTTATGATTATAGAATATAGACCTTCACGCGCTGACGGGCTGGATTCCCGAGCGCTGCGCGATCCGCAGCGATACTGACTTCAACGGTGACGCCCTCTACGAGACGATACGGACCCGAATGCAACGGGGCGAAGTAGGTCGTTCTTCCCTATCAAATAGACTTCTAAATCATTTTTAATATTACCAAACATGGGAGAGCTACGGTAGCATAGTGGTTCAGACATGCGGCTGTCAAGCGGCGGTCTTGGGTTCGAATCCCGGCTCGTACCAATGAGTTTTTCGGAACTTATGTACGGAATATTTACCGTTAGCTTTTCGGTGAAGGAAAACATCGTGAGGAAACCGGTCTTATCCCAGTAAGGTCAAGTTTTCCCTCTGGGTTGGAAGGTCAGATGGCAGTCGCTTTCGTAAAACTAGTGCCTATGCCACATCTTCGGATTAGGTGTCAAAGCGGACCCCGGGCTCCTTTAGGGACATTACCGGGAATAACGAGGAGGGATGACTAAACATGGGATACCAATTTAATCTATTACATTTTCCCGCAAAACTGTTTTAACAGTTTGTCCGCAGGTACGAGTCTCTATAAAAACTATCTATCACAATATTTAACCTTTTTCACTATAATTTTAACAAATATGTATCTAATATAATTGCCTTATAAATGTACGCACATAGAGCGTTGCCCTAAAACATTTACGTGGCATTTGCATGTTAGCATTTGTCACTCAAGTGTAATTTTGTTTTCATTTGATTGACATTCAGTTCTGTTAAACGGCAACTTCCAAATGATTATTGTTGTATGATTATTATATTATTTTGATTGTAAATTATTGTAACTTTCTAAGCATCGTGTATTGTTCAGGTACTAGTGACGGTAGCGACGGGTACCCTGAGCGATGCGGACGCGGAACGGACGGGGCTGGTCCCCGCGCACGCGTACGCCGTACTCGATGTCAGGCTCGCTAAGGTCAGTCTACAGTTTCACACCCTATACGCCTGTATTTGATACATTTTTGATAGATAGTATGTGGTCGATAGTTATACACCGTGGACCCGAGTAACCCAAAAGATTTTAAGAACGCATTCCTTAGGTCATTATTAGGAGCAAAAAATGTTATATGAACCCCAGTCAAATCCGGCTTAGTTTTAAGATACTATCAATTTTCATGTAAACTATTTATTCATCATCATCATCATCATCATATCAGCCGAAAGACGTCCACTGCTGGACATAGGCCTCCCCCAAAGAGTGCCAAAGCGACCGACCCGCCGCAACGGCCATCGGTAGTACGTGCTATGTGCCCCGCCCACTGCCACTTAAGTTGTGATGAACTATTTACTGTGATTACTAAAGTGCATTTAGCTCTTTTGATTGCGACGTTGCTACCGATGTTGGCCAGTTCCGCGTCGCTATTGACGGATATCAAATTGCCAGCTACCACTCGCAAAATTTATCCTTTTTACAATATCGTTACCGTTTTAATAAAAGGGATAATTTCCATAAAGAAGCGGTAGTTATCCAAATTTTATTGTCAAAAACCGTCAAACCAAGAAAAAAAAATGTTTTGCTGAGTTTGAATTGACTAACGATTTCAGGAATGCGTGGTTAAAATCTTTCGGGATACTCGGGCCCACGGTGTATATAAAAGAGTATATTCATTAGCGTTAGACCCAGCTAATGACGATAGCACAGTAGCACACTGTAGTAGGTACTTAGGCAAGATATTTTGTCTATTGCCCATTGCATTGTCTCTTGAGTCACGCGAAAAGTATAATCTTTGAAAAACTTTACACACTTGTAAGAAAGTATATCACTTTGGTTTCCCGAGTCAAGAAGTTTACCGTCCCACTCGCAGAAAGTCCAAGACCTAAGGGATGACGTTAGCTGTCATTTTTGGCAATAGTCAATAATAGATTGAGATAGGGTTGGCGACGGACCCCATAACTGAACATCCTAAATTATAATTGTTTCAGTTTCTATGCTTGTTATTAAAATAATCATCCATTTCGGACAGAATTATATTCTATGATATTAAAATAAATAAATTAATATTTGGGGACAATCTTACAGAAATCGATCTAGTCCCAAACTAAGCAAAGCTTGTACTATGGGAACATACTCATATAGATAAATATATACTTAAATACATAGAAAACATCCATTACTCAGGAACAAATATTCGTGCTCATCACACATATAAATGCCCTTACCGGGATTCGAACCCAGGACCTCTTGCTTCGTAGGCAGGGTCACTACCAACTAGGTTAAAGCGGTCCTTGAATCTCGTATTCTCGTCTCCCTGGTATTGTAAATAATATTTTGGTGCCCATCAGGGTTCACAAAACTCTGGCTTCTAAGTTTACCACCTGAACTTTGTGAAATTGTAATAGAATATTGAGTGTTGAGGTTTTTGCAGGGTGTGAAACTACTCAAGCTCAAGAACCCCTGGTCCCACCTCCGCTGGCGGGGGAACTACTCCGAACTGGACACCCAACACTGGACCAGGGACTTGCGAGCCGAACTCAACTATGACCCCGACAGCGCCGCCCAGTACGACAATGGGGTGTTCTGGATAGACTACGCGAGCATATTGAACTTTTTCGACGTGTTCTATCTGAATTGGAACCCCGATATATTTCAATACACGTATTGTATACACCAGTAAGTGTTTTGTTTCAGATTAAATATTATTTTATATACAGAACTAGTTTCTGCCCGCGACTCCGTCCGCGTGGAACTCGTTTATATCGCAGCTCCATACAAACTTTTACCCCCCCGTTTCACCCTCTTAGGGGATGATTTCGGGGATAAAAACTATCCTATGTCACTCTCCATCCCTTCAACTATCTCCACCTAAAAATCACTTCAATTCATCGCTCTGTTTTGCGGTGAAAGACGGACAAACAAACACACACACACTTTGGCATTTATAATATTATATTAAGTATAAGTATATTCCAAAAAAATAACCTTAAAATTGCCATCAGAATAATGGATTCAGCTGAAAAATAGCTACGTCCATCATTTGGAAGAGTGTAAGTTTGCCAGTGTGGGATTGTTTTTTTATTTTATTGGCAATTTGGAGGTTTTTTTTTTAATCTATGAAGCCAATTCACATTAATTTAATTTCAAATTTGGTTTTATTACTCGCCTGTCGAAGGAGAGGAGGGTTATGTTTTTCGAGCGTATGTATGTATGTATGCCGAACAGGAGGCAAACATTGGATGAGATTAGCACAGGACCAAGGAGAGTGGCGTAATTAAGAAGAGGCCTATATTCAACAGTGGGTGGATACGGGCTGAATAGATAGATAGATAGTCTGTAATTTTATGGAATTTGCTAAGTATGTAAATAAACCGTCATACTGAAATTGACATTAAATGTCAATTTCAATACATTGTTTGTTTACATAGTTAGCAAATTCCATAAAATTACAATATAGATATATGTATATGTATGTATGTGACTATGTATTGTTATTCTTTGGCACGCCCTGCAGCTTAAACCGTTTGACGGATTTCGACATGTGAGGTGTCGTTGGATTCCTCTTAATCCTGGGAGTGAAATATGCTTTAAGAAAGTAGTTGGGTTTTTTGAAAAATCTTTTGATTCCACTTGTTGTGTGGTTGTTCTTTTAATGCCACAATTATTAAAGGCTAATTGGTCATTTAAAAAATCAACTGAACTGTTTACTTCGGGGACATTCCAGTAATACCGACTTTTTTTTCTAGAAAATGGGACGCCGGCAACGGTCCTGTCAAAGACGCTTACAACATTGGCGAGAACCCCCAGTTCTCCCTCCATGTGCAGGGTAAGGGGGCCGTGTGGTTGTTGTTAACCCGGCACATCACTCAGATAGACGATTTCAGGGACAACAAGGAATATATCACACTGCTCGTATATAAGAATAGTGGGAAGCGAGTTTATTATCCTTGTGAGTATGATTTTTTCATCCCAACCGTTTCGCGTTTTCCACATTCACTTCACTTGCTTGCACTTGCGTTTTTCACTTCATTGTGATTGTGTTAATTATTTATTTATTATGTGTATACGTTTGTATCGGCAGTATGTTGTGTTGCATTCCGTGGGTTACGTAAGGTGCTGTTTGAAAATCAGCGATGTAGGTGTCTGCGACCGATTCACTGCGGCGAAGACACACACATTATGTGTCAACCGTATTGTGTTTCTGGCGTTTCTGCTCCCTTTGTCTGTGTATGTTTTTTCTGTATTGAATAAATTTCTCCTTTCTTTCTTTTTTGTTTCTGATTTTATCTAGGTTTTTCTAGTTGAAACGCGAAGTTTCTGCCTCCCTTTGAAAAAAGAACTCCTCGGTCGCGAGCCAGTACATTTAAAGCAACAAAAAGTATATTGCCACACAAGACTGTATAGCAGTAGAATATATTCTTTTTCTAAAACATGATATGATATGATATGATATGATATGATATGATGTGATGATATGATATGATTCATTTATCTCATAATATGCAATTTCACTTAAAATTAATCACTTAATCAATTTTAGGAATTTATATTGTGATTGTCAGTTATTTTACATTTCAAATTAAGTACCTATGCAATGAAATATTGACGTTTTGTTCTTAATAACGGGCTTCGAAGTGTCACGTTTCGGGTGCAGCGAGACGAGATACCGGTAATGGCATTTCATACAAAATTGGAGGCCTAGGTCTGCAAGATGGTCTTTTTTAATTTCCATTCCACAATTTGTGGCACAGGATCACGGCGTCTAGCCATGAAAATCAAAATTTGATTTCTTGGAGTTTTTTAAATTTATTTCATTGCACGTTTGAGAAAGGCACCATACATACCTCGGCGTGAAAGTTGCCAGCCTCATAACTATCCGACCTAGCTACGCTCGGCCTATATGTACTCGGCCGGCAACCCTTTACTTCGCGGCCTCTGTAGTAATGTACTATTATTCACTTGTAGACGACCCCCCGCCCCACATAGACGGTGTTCGCATAAACAGCCCCCACTACTTGTGCAAGATAATCGTGGGGGAGAACAGTTGCGACCGCTACACGCTTGTCGTGTCGCAGTATGAGAAATCGCGCACGATTTTCTACACGCTGCGCGCTTATGCGACCTGCCCGATATCTTTGGGCAAGTTGGAGAGCTATCCGCACACTCGGACGGTGAGTGGATACTTATGGCCGCCTATGTTTAATAGAGTTTACAATGCACTTGCTCTGAAAGTGCGCCTTTGTATCAACATGAACACGGGAAGCTCTCCATGCCCGCACGGCGGTGCAGCCGTGCGGGAATGGATTTCGGGCCATTATTCCCACACAAGTGCGAGAATGAGATTTCAACAGTTAAAATTTCACCTTTTATGTATAGTTTTTAATCTCCTCGCATCATGCATTGTAAAATGTTGTATGGTAGGTACACATGCGTATAGGTAATTTCCAACTCGTGTCAATCAAAAACACTCCCTCACGGGCGTGTTTTTGGTCATCCTCACTCGTCGGGAATTACCTACTTTCCGCACTTGTATAATAAATAACTGTTTTACTTTTTTATTTTATTTTATTTATTAAGAGAACAAACAGAGTTACATGTACAGAATACGTAAGATGAACCACATAACAAACATCCATATACTTTGTTGTTTAAGTGTTGAAATGTTTCAGATACCCGGCGAATGGGCCGGCCGGTCCGCTGGCGGCTGCGAGAACCATCGCGACACGTACCGGAACAATCCCAAGTAAGTTAACTAGTTCTGAGGTTCTAGTTTATACTAGAACCTCTGAACTTATGTTTTACCGAAACAAAACGTTACGACCGCGTTCGCGTTTAGCTGTCAAATCCCATACAAATTGAGGGTAAAACGCAAACGCGATCGTAAAGTTTTGTTCCGGTAAAACTTATACTAGAGCCTCTGAGCAGATACGGTGAGGGAGACAGAAATGTTTGGGCCATAGCAATGTTTGGGCTTATTAGAACACTCTCAGGGTAGTTGATGACTGCAAAAAAGTAGTTTTTTTTTTGACAGAAACTTATTTTATTTCTATTGAACCATAACGATCAATCACATAGCACGTAGAACCGATGGCCGTTGGCGGAAAGGTTCTCGAGTGGCCACCACGTACCGGAAGGCTCAGCGTGGGTAGAACAAGGTGGACTGATGACCTGGTAAAGGTCGCGGGAGTCCGGTGGATGCGGGTGGCGCAGGACCGGTCACTTTGGCACTCTTTGGGGGAGGCATATGTCCAGCAGTGGACGTCTTTCGGCTGATATGATGATGATGATGAGAGTTTTTTTGACAGAAACTTAATTTATTTATCAAAAGTTAATTTTGTCTGACTTTTGCGTATTCTGCACCCAGGTACTACATCACCGTGCCTGATAGCCGGGTGCCTTGTCGCGTGGTCGCACAACTTAAGGGCCCCAAGCAATACCAGATGGGTCTGGACGCGAGGGTCGAGTCTCTGAGCGATCCTGACGTGACCGCGCCCTTTGTGAAGGAGTCTTCAGGAGCATACAGGTATGAAATCAGAGTCAAACGTTATTTATTCTTCAATTCAAATTCAACCATTTGTTTGTGGGAAGCAATACAGAAAATAAACGAAATACGACAAGTTTTGTCACGAAATGGACACAAAAATGGTTACAACTTGGAAAAGTTGAAAAACCCCCGACATTTTCATTTCAAAGTCCAATATCTCAAAAACGGCTAAACAGATTTTCATGAAACATGGCCAAGAACACTCGGGATAAAATTATCTATGAGGCAAAAAAACCGCATTCGAATCGGTATATCCGTTAGGGAGCTACGCTACCACAGACAGATACACAGACACGTTAAACTTATAACACCCCTGTTTTTGCGTCGGGGGTTATAATCAGCGCTGGTCTTCCGCTTCCGGGTCCATTCTGTGAAGGCACGGTAGGTACGCAGCAGAACCAAGGTAACCGATATAGCCCTCCGGATCGCTAAACTTAAGCGGCAGTGGGCGGGGCACATAGCACGTAGAACCGATGGCCGTTGGGGCGGAAAGGTTCTCGAGTGGCGACCACGTACCGGAAGGCGCAGCGTGGGTAGGCCCCCGACAAGGTGGACTGATGACCTGGTAAAGGTTGCGGGAGTCCGCTGGATGCGGGTGGTGCGGGATCGGTCGCTTTGGCACTCTTTGGGGGAGGCCTATGTCCAGCATTGGACGTCTTTCGGCTGATATGATGATGATGCTGATGACGGTAGGTAGCAACGGCACAATATCCACAAAATGAAAATGAGACAGTCAATTAACATCATGGAACTATGATACTCAGGACAAGCTTTGGTATTCGTTGTCCTTCTCATAGTTCCAGTTTTTTTTATTTGCCACAACTGATTTAGTATGAAATTGTGACACATAAACCATTACCCGTCCAAATTAAGTAGGTTGCTTATGGCAGGTCATCAGCCATTTTAAGACCAGGGAACCGATTTTTGACTTTCGAGCGCTCGAAAATCATATGAAAGTAAATACGTTTGTAGTGTCAAAATAGCCGGTACTTAATTGAATACAAGTGGTAATATACCACTCGTTTTTAAATTTTCTATCGCCATTTCAAAATAGCATTTCATAATTTTTGACAGTTTTCGAGTGATAGAGTCGAGCGCTCGAAAGTCAAAAATCGGTCCCCAGTTCTTTCCGTCTTTCACTGTGGCAACACGTATAGCCTGTCCTGAGTATTATAGATCAATGATTCGGACGCATTGACTTTTTTTTCTGCTGCAAGCGATTGCCCAAAAAAGGAGACTTTTTCCACAGATCCGGGTTCGTGGTACTAGAGCTCCCGGTGCTACCAGCCGGGCGGTACACCATCATGCCATCAACATACTACCCAGGGCAAGAGGGCCCCTTCATATTAGAGCTCAGGTCCACTATAGAGCTGACCTGTGAGGTGCGCAGTTAGGCGAGGCGAGAGAGAGCGAAGATTGACCATACCATTCACTAGAAGGAGAGAAAAACTATTAGCACACTAAACTGAGCGGCTACAACGAAGCGTCGTTGGTTCGTGTGTGCATCTCTATCGCTAGAATGCGATAGAGATATAGGTATACGCGTGCGACAGATATAGATACAAGTTCAAGTGCGATAGAGATAGAGATATAGGTATGAATTAATGAATTTTGGCGTTTCGCGGTAGCCGTTGGGGGCCTCTGTTTGATCTCTTTCGTATCCCAATTATATGTTAATATTTTGCGCGTTTTTTGTTGTTCACGTTGGATTAACTCGGGTGGGAGCGAGTGCGAGGAAAATATTCAAGTGTGATTTGGATCCGATGCGACGGACAAAAGTTCCTTTAGCGAAATTACATTTGTTTGAGTGACAGAATGGGAAATGAGACTTAGGGCAAAGTGTACGAATGAACTTTTTAATTTGATTTTCGTCATACAATATTAATCTTCATGTAGCAAATATAGCACAAGATTCGCGTATCATGTGCCATTAAATTAAAATCACCCTAAAAGTTATTTTACATTCCCACTTTGATCACTTCTTAATTATAAAATAACACTGGGTCTATCAACTTTTTGTTGTTGCTATCAGGATTGAAATCCTGTCTCGTGACCCAGGAGACAACGGTGATGGCTATTATTGAAAAAAAAACTTACATATCAGATAGCCCATATCGATATAACTTTTTGGGTTCGTTTAAAATCATACTTTTTAATGTGACCCAGGAGACATCGTCATAGCAGCAACAGAAAAAAGTTGATAGATACATGGCCCATAGGCCAAATTTTCATGATATTGACAATGACAATATGTAACTTCAAAAGGGGCAATACTTAAAACGCACGAAAAAATACGTCCGCGGAAATTGGCCTTCGTACTATCTACTTTGACTACTATTCGACTACTACTTCGTACTATCGATTTTGAACTTTATATCTCCTGATTATAAGGTCCAAAACGTAGACATACTTATTGACGTGACTTGTACCCTTTCAGCACTCAAAATAAGTGTTCGCAAAATATATTTTTAAATTGTGTATTTATTTTTTATGAAGTTTTTATTTTAGACCGTAAGTCACGCATTATAAGGTTGTTTTTCAATTGCTTCTCCACCTTCGCCTAGTCGCGTTTTCACACGTCTATACTACTCTGTGATATTTTCGCTTGAAAGTCGAAGAACTTTAATAAGAAACAAATATTAATCAAATTTGAACTATAAAGCATTAGGGTGGTAACGTAATAACGCTTGTCCCAGATCTTTTCCAATCTGCATTGCATCTCACTTACTCCTTAACCTTTCGTATGCCGAAGGGGCTCGCACACCTGTACCCGTCGTATGCCGTGTCTCGTATCCGTACCAAAGCTATAAAATGCCGGAGGAGCTCGCAAATTTGTACCTGTCGTATGCCGTGTCCCGTATCCGTATTTATACCAGTATTGTGCCGTGTCCTGTATCCGTCACGAAAATAGTTCTAACACGTTTTTGTAATTTTCAGTTTAAATATCCTAAAAATAAGGTTGGAAATGGCATTTTAACGAATCGGCATGAATGAATGATACCATTGCAAACTTTCACTTATTCATAAGTTCACTCATTCGGTCGTTACAAGCATTTGAATTCGCGCATCGTAACCGCTGGTTGAGGAACAAGTGGCCTGTAGAAAGTCGTGAAAAAATGTGAGAAAAACACAGTAAAGATAAAACAATTTATTATTTTATTGTAGTTTTGTTCTTTATGAAGCTATACAAATACATCAAACTCTGTAATACCAGCTAGTTTTCAAATATTTTACAATCAAAACTTCTGTTGGCTAAGAACCGTTTCGCGAGTGTAACTTATTTGCTGTTTCCTAAGAGTTTGAGTAATACTTTCTTCGAGTATCGTATATCATTTTGAAGATAATTTTATTGAGATTACTGTTACTCTCACGTTTGTTCAGTAAATCGAAATATATTAGTAAAATTTAATAATTTATCGAAGTGCATCCAAAATACACGCACACAAATGCAAATCAAAATGGCGGGCAACTCTGTACGTACACAACCTCAGCTGCACGAGGCCAATGACGGCCGGCTATGCGTGCCCGGATACGGCACACGGCAGATAGCGAAGTGAACCATTCACGCACACATGTACACAATCATCAGTTTATGAACGATTTGAAAACACACTTTTCTTTATTATTATTTATAAATGATTTGTATGTGGTGGAAAGAGTGTGATGCACTTTTAGAAAGCTGGTTTATTCTAGTTTATAATAATATCATTTATGTAGGGCATAGACTATCTAGAAGTTTGATAAATTAGTATAGAACGTGGGCCCACTCAAGACGCTTTATTTTCAGTTTTTGAGTCATAAAATTAATTTTACTTAACTTTTATACATTTTTGTGTGTTTAGTATAAAAAGGGATACACAATTTATTAAAAAAATATGTTATATAAATTCTACACCGCATAATTAAACGACAGGAGTGTCGAAAACTTCGTCTAGAACAAGTTCAAAATGGCGAACTTGTATGTTCGATTCTCACTTTTCATCTTGAAAATTCTGAACTAATTTCTTCTAAATTGTATAGTTTCTTGTATTAAGTATTTGCTTTGATGTCTCTAAAGGTTGGAAAATAAAACAAAAACTGGATTCGCGAAACCATTTTTTTGTTAAGTCGTAATTTCTTACGATGGGGACATTTCACATAAAATCTTGGAATCAAGAACCTGTAAATAAATTATAAAAGAGGTATTAGCAACAATGTGTAGCGCAAAATATAGTTTATTTAACGGACTTTCGATAAAACCACACTTGTAATACGTATTTAAGAACATGACTTATTATTTCTTTAAAAACTGAGCCTCTCCGATCGCCATTATCATTGACGAAAAGTGCCGGCAGACTAGGGATACAAATGTGAGAGGTGGCTTGGCATTTTATAGTGTACGACCGGATCCGGGACACGGCATACGACGGGTACAAGTGTGTGAGCCACTACGGCATACTACCGGTATAAGTACGGATACGGGACACGGCATACGAAAGGTTAAGCATGTGTGACGCAAATACTCATTGTACAAATATCTTGGACATGTGGAATACCACCCTTAGAAATTATTTTTAAAATCGAAATGAATTTTGTTTTATAAAAAGGGCAAAATGCAAAAATGTCATTTTTGGAAATGAATCTCTTAATGAATGGATCAATCAATTGTAATTAAGATTTTTGGACTTTATTCTGTTTGTGTGATATCTTGTAGTTTTTAAGTATCACAGTTTTGTAAAGTTGGGAAATATTATAAATATCGTTAAATAAATATTTTGATACATAGCTACGTGTTTTATTGATTTAAGGCGAGGTAGGTCTTGGCTTTAGTACCGTAGACCACATCCACACGCTTCGTCAGGTTATACAGAAGACCGAGGAGTATAACCTGTACCTCTGCTTAGCGTTTGTGGACTACGAGAAAGCCTTCGATTCGATTGAAACCTAGGCTGTACTACAGTCTCTCCAGCGGTGCCAAGTTGACTATCGCTATATCGAAGTGCTGAAGTGTTTGTATGAGAAGTAGCGTAGTGGCGCCTATGTCAGTCCGACCGGAGCTCGAAACCTATTCCGCTGCAGCGGGGAGTTGGGCAAGGAGATGTTATTACTCCAAAACTGTTCACCGCTGCACTGGAGGACGTTTTCAAGACTCTGGACTGGACAGAGGCGTCTTTACCTGTGCGTTGCACACGGGCGCAGCGGTCCTAGGGGGCGCCGAGCGCCGCCCGCTACGGAGCCCCACTCGGCGCGCGCGCTTACTAGGGGGCGCTAGAGTAATGTCTGCACACAGGCGCTACATGGGCTAGAGACGCCTCTAGGACAAGGCTAGGCATCAACATCAACGGCGAGTGCATATCCTTCAGTTTGCTGATTCTATAGTAGTCTTGGCTGAGACCATGGAGGACTTAAGTACAATGCTCGATTTAAGCTAGGTTTGATAAACATTTATGAGTAACGACATTAATAGTGCAGAGTGAAATCTCTACTTTTATTACATACCTTACAGGTAAAGTTTTTTTTTTGATTTTAGTAGTTCCGGAGCTCAACTCCATTGACTACGCATGAACGTCGGGGTTTTCCGAAGAGACAGCTCGTGGGGTACACTTTTAATACACTACAGTGTTGCCTGCTTCCTTAAGGGAAACAGGTCTTTTTCTCCATTGGATGGCGAATGTATGAATCACAAAGTCACTGATTGTCACAATTACGAGTTTATAGTGTCTGTTTTCACTTGTCGGGTAGCTCTTGACGAAGGAACTGGACGTAGATACTTGCTCCCACTGAAGTTGACAGAAAAGTGTCGATCAAACCCGAAGGCGCCGACTGTTCCGGGTAGGGGGCCCCGGCCTTCTCTGGTGGTGCAGAAAGAGGTTGTAGATTTGACTTGATTGTGCGTAGAGTAGGTTTAATCCCGCCCCAGGGCGCCGGCACCGGGCAGGAGGCTCTCTGGTGGGACAGCATGATGAATGTAAAATCCTAATTTGTGGCATTTGCTCCCACCGAAGTTGACAGAAAACCCCCGTGGTGTCGATCGAACCCGAAAGCCCCGACTGTTCCGGGTAGGGGGCTCCGGCCTTCTCGTACAGTCACCATCAAAAGTAACTGGACAAACGAAGACGTCAAAAGTCTTTATTAAAAGAGAATAAGAGCTTTTGCAGACGTCAATTGCGCAGTTACTATTGATGCTGACTGTACGAGGTGTGTAGAAATTGTAATGATTGTGGGAGGCTCTTGACGAAGGAACCTGAAGATTGTATGGAACGCGGAGCGGCTTATTGGTGATTATAGCGGAGCGCATGCGGCGGATGGTCGGTGCAGGTGTCAGCTCGCGGCGGCGGTCGGTCGGCGAATCCCCCAGTTAAAGTTGGTGAAATGTATGTTTGAAGCTTTTTTTTACGTGACGAAACTGTACAAAACATCTTCATTCAAATCACCATGGACCTAATATTACTCGGGACATATTGCCACAATGAGGGACGGAAAGGCTCCTATGCAGCTATGTTCTAAAATAGCTGATGGCTTTCCATAAACAATCTAGTTAATTTGGGCGGGTATTGGTTTATTTGACACAACCTCATGCTTAACCAGTTGCGGCAAATAAGAAAACTTGGAACTATGATAAGCACAACGAATTGAAGGAATGATATTTGCCCTCTCTGTCACACTTATTGAGATTTGTTCATCACCTATCTTGTTCTGAGTACCTATTAGGTATAAGGTGAACAAAACCATGAAACGCGGAAATTATACCCTACCTCCGATACACATATCCCCCTTCCATACGTATAAACTAACATATTCCCAGCCATTTTCTATATCGGGAGCGTAACCAAATCCACACGTAATCTAAGATCAAATACTCGTTTGCATTATTCCGACATGCGATATTGGACCTTGTCGCCCATGGAATAAGAAACTTTGAGGTTTAATACGCGACCCTTTCGCTTATCGTCGTGTGGAGTGGACCGCTTAAGTTAGAGGAGAAAGCGGAAGGAAGTACAAACATTTGTGACATTACATCTATTACTACAAAGGCAGAGATATAAGGGATTGCCTGACTAGTGTCATAAAGTCGGCCTAGCATAGGATAGCGAGGCAGGCCATCCCTAGTTCCGGCCGAGGTTACTATCGACAACACAAGCTAACTGACCACCCGTGCACTTTATGTGCATTGTAATAGGGTTCTATGTAGATACAGAATGGTCAGTTACCTAACTGTGTTGGCATTTGTACTAGTATGTATAGGGCTTTTCTCAAACATGCAATGCAATTGTTTATTTGGTTGAGTGGCATCAATTTTGGTGCATTTCATTTGTAAAAACACATGTCATATTGTCGCACCAACTCAATATATTTATTTCTTTCTAAGTATTTATGTATAGTAAGGAGAACCAACAGCTATAAAACTTATTATATTATTAACATGAATATTAACAAAAAAGCCAACTACAGGATCTCACACCAAAAAATACCTTAAGATATTTTTATGGCCCAACGGTATGCTTTTGTGTCACCAATTGAAGATGAAACAAAAGAAGATCACTTTTTTTGAGCCTCACGTCTGTATTAAGTGACTTCTAGACGGGCGATACTTTTTCGGAAATGAGTGGCCGGAAACTATGGCTGTCTAGAAGCCTCATTATCATTATACAAAACGGACCCGGGAACAGCACGTCTTTTTGTTTAATACTACTACAGTGGCAAACAAGCATACGGTCTACCTGACGGTAGACAAACACCGTGGCCTTGGCCGCTTGCGATTCCAGAAGACTATTCTGGAATTAAAAAGTGCGTAGTCGGATTTTGTATTGATTTGAGAACTCATAGAGACGAACGTGGCTTCCTTCACAGTCAACACAACACGGAGTTCTGGCGACCTTGTTCACCACCATAGCTGATATTCGCTAAGCGCTAAATGCGGCTCACCCCGCCGGTGACCTGTCGCGAAACTTGCTCTTTCTATCTAGGTACGCTTAGTTACTACGCATCGCGGTGTCAATATATATTTGCGGGTGGGCGCTGACGTGAGCTTAAAACAAGTTACAGAATAGGGGCGCAGGAACACAACACCACAAGCCTACAAAACAAGAAATAGCGTTATGATGGCATCGGGTGGAAGCACAGAATAACACTACTACAGCGCACTAGCAGAGACTGGGGGAGTACCTCCGCCTTACAGAAGACCACAGCCATAATAGCACTGCTGCCTATTCTGTAGGTATTGTAGTGTTGTGTTCCTGATGGTGAGTAAGGTTCCCAGAGCTCCATCCTTAAAGGCCGGCAACGCACTCACGACACCTCTGGTGTTGCAGGTGTCCATGGGCGGCGGTAATCGCTTACCATCAGGTGATCCGTCTGCTCGTTGGCCTCATATAACATTAAAAAAAAAGATAATAGTACAAGTACAGAAGGGACACTCCTTTAATCTTTACAAATGGCGCTTTTTTCTCAGCCAAAACATTAAGATTTCAGTATATGGCCCTCTGACGTCGTCGACGACGACATCGACGTTCATCGCTACAAGTACATGACGGTTACTCAACGTTGGGGCACCGGCATATACTTGTAGCGATGACCGTAAATCGCGGAGTGTCCACCGCCTGGTGGAGGTAAATCTCTAATCTAAATACGATTTTCCCGCTCGCCGCTTATCCCTTACCGATCTAGTGTAAATGTTTTATAAGGGTGTGCATCAAAATTTAATTCCAGCAGCGGAGTAGACGCCGTTGGCAGTTTTTGCTGCGAAGAGCATACGTCATGCTTTGATCAAAGTTTGTTTGTATTATTACAGAAAAAATAATACTCGCTACATGAATCGTTCATGACCTTTAGCACTTTCAGTGCTAGGAACCCACTGAGTGCTCGGCTCTTAGGGATCGTCCTAACACAACTACTACGCGATTAGGTATATCGCAAGTTCTGCTCGCCTATTCAAGTCTAATATTTTTGATCGCGCGTTCGGCCGAGTAGAATTCGAGCGATCTTGTAATAATCGCGTTGTATTAGACTGTGTTCGTGTCTTTAGGGTTTTTCGTATATGTTAAAGCGTAGCGTTAAGGAAATGTTAAGGTTAAGGCTTAGGCTTCTTCCGTTAGCTGAGGTGGTACCCTCGCCAGTGGATACTGCAACTCTGTGCACCCTTAAGAAAAAATAACATTGCTATCCGCGCTGATGGCTTTCCGCCTATTGGTGATTTTTTTCCCTCGTACACCGCTCCACAACCTCGCTGACTATCTACCCTTAGTTGCTTTAGACAGGCGAGGGAGACAGTTGGGCTCTTAAGACAGATAGGACTTAAAAGTACCTATGCCTCAATTGACGTACCTAACTTAACACATTTCACATTGGTTTTCCTTGTATATAGCGGAAAAGGACTATCGCGTAAGTGTCAATTGGTACAGAGGGCATGCAGAGGACATCAAACATAGTTGATCGTTTTAGTAGGTTGTCGCACTTAACGTGTGAATACTGCGACATTTGGAATGCGTCAAATATTGAAAGTGACAAGGTGCTAAAATGATCATCTACTTTTGCTGTTATACTATAACTATTTTAGAAATGTACATAAACCATTGCGTTCACAAACTTATAATTCAGTCCGGCTAGTATTTTAATGGGGTACTAAGCGAGTTTCCGTGTTATGCGTGTTATAGCCACTAACCTACTTGCTGAAACACGTGTTTTACTACCTAGTCACACAAATCAAAAGGTTTTAGGTGCCTGTGAATCTCATATAGTGATTCGACTTTTTGTTTCAGTAAGGCAGTACGCCGTAGTTATGCTGACTTCGTTCGAAAAGGTAGTAAGTTCATAGCGTTATGAAGACGTTTATGACGTTGTTTGTCATGTCTCTGTCATGGTTACGACATTGTTAAAAGTTACAACGACTTGGGATGCAACTCAGTTGACGATCGTCGTAAAAGTGGACGATATGAAAATAAAGATGAGTTTGGATGTCTTGTGTGTCTGTTTGGTTGATTGTGTCCTTGGAACTGTTGTTTGGGGACAGCTGACGCAAGCAGAACGCAATTTAGTTGATGCCTTCACTTACCTAACATACAGATGTACCTTCTTGTTAATGCTGATAGATACAGTTGGCCTTATTTCGAACGGAATGGTCATATTTTTGATGTAGGCCAGTCATTATACATTTTGACCCGTGAATAATTAGTTCTTGGATTTTTTTTCATAGGTCCCTCGGGGGTCTCTGGGAGTGTACATTAAAAAAGTAGACCGAATCGGGCTTCTGTGTATATTCGAAAAAAGGTTTTTCTTGAATAACTCGGGCATTTTTGATTTTACAGTAAAACCGTGAGGACAAAAACTGTAGGAAATTTGATTCTCTACAAGTTTGGTCCCCACAATTTAATTAATTAAATAAAAAATTATTTATTATTATTATTATTATTATTATTTTTTTATTAATTTTTATTTTTATTTAATTTTATATATTTTAGCCTTATATATGTATTTTTATTTTTTATTTTTTTAACATACGCAGAAGCCCGATTCGGTCTACTTTTTTAATTTACACTCCCAGTGACCCCCCGAGATACCTACGAAAAATAACTCCAAGCACTAATTATTCACGGGTAAATTTTAAATTATTACGTTTAAGATTATTACTATTTTATTGTAAATTACCGCTTGACATGTAAAAGTGCACTTGTTGCCTATTTGCAGAATAAATAATTGATTTTGATTATTTAGGTATTAAGGTATTAAATAATTCTTACGTGACTTCGTCCATGTGACCTCATACCAATTTTCGACCCCAATTTAATTCCCACATCCGGGACAAATAATGTGAAAAAAAGGATGATACGAGTATTTTTTTTTTTAAAAACGTATACTGCTAAAGCTAAAACGTAAAGCTAGAATCCTAGTTTTGGGGGATAACCATGAGAGGATAATTATTTTAGAAACGAGCGTTACCTAAATACAAAAGTTAGGTACTACATGTTAGGCATTAGGTATAGGTAGGGTAGGGTAATAGGTATGTGTAGAAATGGGAATTTAGATTATTGATAAATTTACGTCGTGGGGTGTCCGGTTTAGAATAGCACCACTTCCTTGCTTCTGGGTGTCTTATGAGGCGTTATGGGATAAGGTAAAGTGTGCTGTTTGCGATTTTTTCCATTTATAATCTGCAATTGCTAGAAGTGGCTTAGGGATTTGGTGTAATCTTGATAGTTGATACAAATGCTACGGACTAATTTGGCATACATCCGTAGCAACAATCCAAAGATTTCAGTGAGCATTAAGTTTCGCAGTGGTCTGTAGCGGCCAACGGAACTAAATTAATAGTATCCCGACCGGTATCCAGGGAAAATCACTAGGTTCTCCGATCGCTGCCTGGCCAGTGAACCACTATATTCCTTACTTTAGGTCTCGTAGTATTTTCTCGTAACATTATTGTCCAATTACAATACAATACAACACAAATACTCTTTCTCAAACATCCAATGAAATATTGACGTTCGTGTTCTTCATAATGGGCTTCGAAGTGTCACGTTTCGGGCGCAGCGAGGCGAGAGATCCGTAACGGCATTTCATACAAAATTTGAGGCCTAGGCCGGCAAGATGGTCTTTTTTAATTTCTATTCCACAATTTGTGGCACAGCATCACGGCGTTCATCCAAGAAAATTAAAGTCTGATTTCTTGGAGTTTTATTTATTTATTTCATTGCATGCTTGAGAACAGCGCTATACATTCCTCGGCGTGAAAAGGGTTGCCAGCCTCATAACTATCCAGGCTTGCTACGCTCGGACGTCTATATGTAGGTACTCGGCCGGCAACCCCTTACTTCCCGGCCTGTGTAGTAATGTACTATTATTGCACCACATCTCAATAGAAGAACACTGTACTGACACAAGTGAAAACAACAGACGGTCTTATCACTTGAGAGCGAGCGGAATATAACCAGTGCGATTCATAGTAGGTGATGCAGAGATAATTTATTAAACCTAGTAGCAATTACAATCTTACGTTCTTGGCAAGGGTGTGTGCGATTCGGCAAACGTGCCTGACACATGTAACGCTGAGATGGAAGCGTTTCGTGGCAATGTTGTTTTCTCTTTTGTATGCATTTATTCAATTAAATATTTACATATTATACAAAGAGTATGAATATAAAACTATGTACAATAACAAAAGTAGAAGAATCTAAAGCTAACTTAAAAATTTAAACTACCTCTAAAAAGGGCCCCCGTGGCATCGTACCAAAGATGCTGGCAGCATTGCCTCGCTGAATAGCAATGCTAATCCGCTGTGCGAGGAAGCTGCCAGCTCTTTGGTCGCCTCTAGTGTCGACAAGTGGTTTGTATGCTGATTTATGTGCATGTGTGTTTATGTCATGAATAAATGTTATTCTATTCTATGTAACCGGCCGTCCAGAGTGGACTCGCAAGTGCTGGCTCGCGGGTTGATGTGGTCACTTATGGCTGGCTTATGTATTTATAGGTTAGTGCCAAATCTCTACCCAAACAGCTCTCTGGCTTCTGAATGTCGCTTAATCTAGCAGAGGGAAGGTCTGCACTTATGCAACATAATATATTACACCTATATATATTATTTATATTATACTGCTTATAATTGTTTAGTTTATTTATATATTTTTTACTAGCTTCTGCCCGCGACTCCGTCCGCGTGGAACTCGGTTATATCGTAGCTCCATACAAACTTTCACCCCCCATTTCACCCCCTTAGGGGGTGATTTCGGAGATAAAACTATCTTATGTCCTTCCCCGGGACTCAAACTATCTCTATACCAAATTTCACCGAAATCGGTTCAGCGGATTAAGCGTGAAGCGGTAACAGACAGACAGACAGACACACTTTCGCATTTATAATATTAAGTATGGATTATTCTGCTGATTTTAAGTAAAACATTATGCTCTTTATGTTTTGTTCTCACTGCACCCTAGTTTCTGTTTGGCCATAAGGTTCACTGGTAGGGAATGCCTTGTGGCATTAAATTCGCCCTTTGTACTTATTAAAGTGAAATTAAGTTTAAAATAAATAAATCCGCGGGTCTAATTATAATGGCGCAACCGCGGACGCTGAAGCTAGTGAATTCCAGTACAACGAAATTGCGTGAATGCTGAATTGTTAGCATTTGTACTCTAGATTAATTTGTGTAGAATATTTAACCTGTGTTACAACGCTCTTGGAATAGCGTACCCATTGCAGACTTGTTGTTTCGTATTGTAGAAACGTTCTGTGCTTCTGAAACACTACTTAATAATGCAGTGCAAATGAATATTGAATATGTGTGAAATATCATTATTGGTATAGTCTGCAGCAGAAGTAGCTAAGCAAATTAACACGCTCAAAATTATCTAGACAGTCCTTATTTTCTTATCTCAGTAAATGTTTACTAAGTAGAATAGTCCGCTAACGAAATTCCAAATTGAAATCAGAGTGGAAAATTGAAAAATTCTATATTTGTTCCGTTGTTGTCGTTTCAGGGGGGCTAGCACAACTGACGCCGCGCCGCGACGCGAGTCGAGAAGGATCTACCCTCCTCTTTCTAATTTGCACGGTGCGAGTGTGACAGGGGACGCTCAGTCGCGCGACAAGCCGCTTGTCAGCAAGTTGTGCTAGACGTACAGAAGTTGTAATAGATAGATGAGATGGGTAGATGTCGCTACGAGCCTCCCTAAGGTGTAATTAGAAGAGTAGTTAATACATCTAAATAATGTTCGGGACAATACCACCGAGAAATGGCACAACCTACTAACTTTTTCATATAAAATTCTGCACGTTGCCGAAGATAAAGTACTTAAATAACATTTCCCTGACTCAAAAAATTAAAAACAATATTCAAACGGCTAATTTACCCACCCCCAACCTACATCCTAGATCCCATACAAATAAATATGATTTGTTTGACAAGGTCGAGGAGAAAAATCACGACGGAGACCTTAAGGGAGCGACACGACTTCTCTTTTCAAGCGATACCCTCGCACCCGACACTCCGGAGACCGCTGCGGCGTTACACTCTAAGCACCCCCACCAACCCACCCCCAGGCCCGTCCACCCCCTTTTTTGTAGACCCTCCAACCGACTCATCAGCCTGTATTCATGCAACTGAGCGAGATGTATTAGCAGCCCTCGCATCCTTCCCTAAGGGTTCGGCGTCTGGCCTGGACGGCATCTCCCCACAGCACCTCATAGACCTCTCCAGTCACGGCACGGGCGTTACTGGTGAGCAGCTTATTAAAAGCATCACCAAGCTGGTAAATCTTATGCTCCAGGGAGATGTCTGCCAAGAAGTGACGCCTGTGATATACGGGGCGAATCTCATAGCCCTCACTAAGAAGGATGGTGGGGTGCGCCCTATTGCAGTAGGGTCAACCTTCCGCCGTTTGGCTGCCAAAGTTTGCGTGCGTCTCACGCGTTCAAAATTACAAGCCCTCTTTGCACCCATACAGGTTGGCTTCGGAACCCGCGGGGGCTGCGAGGCTGCGGTTCATGCCGTGCGCACCTTTGTGCACAGCAGCTCATGTGAGGTACTTATGAAATTAGATGTCAAAAATGCTTTTAATTCGGTCAACCGGGACACCCTGCTAAACGAAATTAAACTTCATGTTCCGGAAATGTACAACTTTATGCTCCAATGTTATCACTCACCTTCTAAATTAATGCACAAAAACAATGAGATTCTTTCGGCAGTGGGTTGTCAGCAGGGTGATCCCCTCGGTCCAGCTATTTTTAGTTTAGCTACTAATTCGGTAATTCACAGCCTAAATTCGAAATTAAATGTATGGTACCTCGACGATGGAACCCTAGGAGGTGATTCACAGACTGTTCTGGCAGATTTAGTCCAAATTAAAAACAAATTCGCAGATATTGGCCTCGAATTAAACCTAAACAAATGCGAGTTGTATATTTCTGATATAGTGGATTCGTCATCGGCTTCACAAATTATACAAAATTTCAACATCATTTCCCCAAACATACAAATCATGCATCATACATCTCTTAGGTTCACCCATCTTTGATGAAGCCATCCCACCCCTTTTGAGTAAATCTATTTCCAAATTTAAAGACCATTCGGACCGCCTTACCAAAATTAGCAGTCACTCTGCTCTTTTTGTCTTAAAATTTTGTTTACTCATCCCCAAATTTACGTATCTGCTACGCTGCTGCCCTGTTTGGAAATACCCCCACCTTATCCAACCTATCGATCTTCTTTTAAAATTCCAAATAGACTCCATTCTTAACATCCGTCTCAGCGAGCAGGCATGGACCCAAGCCTCTTTACCGATAAGGTACGGTGGTTTGGGTACTCGCAAAATCTCCAGTATTGCTCTGCCGGCATTCTTGGCTTCTATCCATAGCACCTCAGATCTCGCAGGTAAGATCCTTAAGGCCTCCCCGGCTACAAACTGCGAGATTGCGTGCCTGGTTGAAGCCTCCAATGCCTGGCTGGCTGGACCGAGCCCAAATTATCCGTCCCGACCTAAAATACAAAGGGCCTGGGATACCATAGCCTCTATTTCAGTCAGAAATTCACTCATCGACGACGCGACAGGCAGGGATCGAGCCAGACTTTTGGCTGTATCCAGTCCAGAGTCAGGACACTGGCTACATGCATATCCATCGCCTAATACCGGAACATTCATAGACCCATCCACACTCCGTATAGCCGTCGATCTCCGGCTCGGGTCTGAGGTTTGTGTCGCCCACAGCTGCGCATCCTGTGGGGCCGCCGTAGACTGCTTCGGCCACCACGGACTCGCCTGTTCCTCAGGCGCCGGCCGCCTGTCCCGCCATGCCGCTCTCAACGACATCCTTAGAAGGGCGCTCGTCAGTGCCAATGTTCCCGCAGCTCTGGAGCCCCAGATCGTGCGGAGCGATGGTAAGCGCCCCGACGGGATGTCGTTGATTCCGTGGAAGATGGGACGTGCGCTGGTGTGGGACGCCACTTGCGCTGACACCTTGGCTGCGTCCTATCTTCCTTTGACTAGCAGACGTGCTAGCGCGGCGGCAGATACGCGGGAACGAGCAAAGGCGGTGAAGTACAGTTGTCTCGGCACCCAGTACGAGTTCGTTCCGTTTGGTGTCGAGAGTGCTCGTGGGGTAAAGGCGCGCGTGGGCTCCACGGGGCGCTCAGCAAACGCCTGAAGGAGGCAACAGGCGACCCTCGCGCGGGCAGCTTTCTCGCGCAAAGACTTGCAATCGCAATTCAGCGCGGGAATGCTGCCTGCGTGATGGGTACCCTGCCAAAGGGTCCAAATTTAGGAATTATTTAGTTTATGTTAGGTCGTTTTTAAGTTAGTTTTAGTTTTAATTTTAAATCTAGTTTTAATGTACTTTTGTATTTTATATATTTTTATGTGTGTTTAAAAACTGCTGGAAATCAAGGAAAAATTACGAAAAGTAGAAGTTCTAAATAATATAGATATCCAGTAGGTATAATAATACTATATGGCTTTTTCACTTGGCCTTTATATATGGCCTTTTCCTGCTAAAAGATTGGTTGTCGACATGCTTTCATCGCCAAATATCCAATTCTATTATTCCGTTACCAATTTCAGGTCACGTAACGACCTTGTTTTTCCCTAACGCAGTCCGGATAAAATTTAAATGTACATAATTTCACGACAACCGATGTTAGTAGTGGTCGTAAAATTTGTCGCCCATGTTTTTACTGTGTCCGTACCCGCCCTTTTATTTATTCGCCATAATGTTGGTCAATCTCAGAAAAGGTAACGTAGTAGTTGAAACAGAGGGACGGATTTCAAATTGATTTGTTACATGTCCAATTTTCGAACACGTGCATGAAACACTTTAGTTTTTGGACTTGAATGCGAATCGCATTTGAATGTGTTTAGCGCATCATGGTTCGAAACTTGTCGGACGATATTCGACCTAGACGTGACTGACCCGTTAATTACATTTAAATGTGCTTGGCGCAGATCAAAATACATTTGGTACCTACGTGAAAGAGATCAGCCTCTTGAAAATATGACATGTTGTCAACTGTGTGCTTAATAAAAATAATGAATCAGCCTATAAACGTCCCACTGCTAGGCACAGGCCTCCTCTCATGAATGAGAGGGATCGGGCAGTAGTTCCCTACGCTGGCCCACTGCGTGTTGGGGACTTCACATACACCTTTGAATTTCTTCGCAGATGTATGCAGGTTTCCTCAGGATGTTTTTCCTTCACCGAAAAGCTAACGGTAACTAACCTGGCTTTATAGTGTTTTTTAAATGACGATGGTAGAGTTATGCTCTATATTGAATATATCCTTAGCTCGATTGTTGACAACCACAATAAAGAATTGGTTTTCGGCGCTTCTTATACGGGGACACACTGCGTCATCCCTGTCTGTCACACCACAGTTTCTATCTCATCTAAATTAATTTAAAATTAAGTTAAATCTAAAAAAGGCTTTCGAGCTGTAATTACATACGTCCAGTTTGTTCCCCGGTACCTGTAGAGCGCGATTCACGCTAACTAAATGAAAACGGCTTTGAGAACGTTTTTCTAGACTAAACCTTTTTTAGTACAACTCACTTTCATCCTTTCACAAAATATATAAAGCTCAAAATCGTTCAGCAGGGTGATACGAGTAGTTTAGACGTGGATTAAGTGGAAACTTACACGGTCTGCAAGTAGTTAGAAAGGTGAAGCTAGTGTAATCCCGCTTAAGACTAGGTGACCTTAATACTTAGCAATATCCTAGGTTGTCCAGAGCTTAGTCGATTCAGTAAGGAGCGCAGTACAAAATTTGACCTTTCATTGGAATTTTAATTACGTCTGCGGGGGGCCGATTTCATTTTTGCTTATCTTATGTGTACCTACTACTCTCTCCTACCTACTGAATGTTTGGATGTTTGAATGTTTGTTACTCAATCACACTTAACCCGTTAAGCGAGCTAGGCACGTACGGTTGTGCCTAACTCGATTTAGTGTATGGTGCGCAAGGCAAATAGGGTTGTGACTAACGGCTACGCCCTGAGCGCCTTGCGCGCTTAGGGCGACGGGCTAAGAGAAAGACTCACGTTTGACGGGTTACATGGCTCAGCCGATTTGTGAAATTAGGCATTAAGATTAGATTAGAGTTTATCTGCTTGGATTAAAATATAGGATGATTTTTATCCCAGGGCCACGCAGACGAATCGCAGGCGGAAGCTAGAATCAAATGTTATAACGATAATTATTTTTTGTTTTTAAGCAGTAACGCTGCTAACGAAAATTATAAATTTTAAATGAAAGGAAAAATTGAAAAATTTAATGCTAAAGACGTTGGTGCCGTTAAGAAGCCTAAGTCTTCTGGTAGATGTCGCTACACGCCTCCCTAAGGCGTTGTATGAAGGAACTGATTGAAGGATTTGGTGCCCGAACCGGATTGTTCCGATAGCTCAGTTGGTTAGTAGCGACGGGCCATGAATGCCTGTGGTCGACGGTTCGAATCCGGCTCGGAGCATTAAATTTTTAAATTTTTCCTTTCATTTAAAATTTATTATAACGATAACGTTACGTATTTTAGGGTAAGAATACCTTGGCTGGCACATGACTAGGTGGGTGAGGTGCGGCGTGCGCTTAGGTGAGGTGACGTTAGGTGATAGCTCTAGGTAAGTAAAGACAGATTGAACGTCGTCGTAAATGTCAGAGATTTTCACGACTTGCCTCAATGTCAAGAATTAGATTGAAACGTGGTCGCTTACTATGGGCCTCAAAAGAAAGCTCAGTCACCCAAAGGGCAATGGAGAGGGCGCTGTTGGGAGTTTGTCTGCGTGATCGCATCAGAAATGAGGCTATCCGCAGCAGAACCAAGGTGACCGATATAGCCCTCCGAATCGCTAAACTTAAGTGCAGTGGGCGGGGCACCTAGCACGTAGAACTGATGGCCATTGGGGCGGAAAGGTTCTCGAGTGGCGACCACGTACCGGAAGGCACGGCGTGGGTAGGCCCCCCACAAGGTGGACTATGACCTGGTAAAGGTCGCGGGAGTCCGCTGGATGCGGGTGACGCAGGACCGGTCACTTTGGCACTCTTTGGGGGAGGCCTATGTCCAGCAGTGGACGTCTTTTGGCTGACATGGTGATGTTGATGAGACTCAATGTCTCTGGGGTTCTATTCCACTACTAATCCTAAGGACACGGCGACGATTGGACTTGAGCGTCGGCGGCAGGAGATGTCACTTCTAAAGATAACATTTCTGCAAACCCTAAAAAACAGTGAAATGCTTATACCGGTTGACCTTGTTAGAACCCGTCGTTAATCTTAAGTAACGTTAAAATCATATTGTAATACTTAGACAAGTTTTTTACAATTCTCTATGGAATGACAGCAGCCCGCCCAATAAGGTCTTAAAGGATTTGTTTCAATAATGATTACTGACATATCCTAACTACTTATAAGAATCTGATATAATATCTATTTTCCTCACGTACCTACTCTATTTTTTATTACTCGGAATTTACCAATCCAGGCACGTTCTTGTGAAGAAATAATAACAAATCCTACATGAAACAAATTACCTTTTATTATGAGTCCGCAGTAAGCTCGGCCGAATTTCACCTTCGAAATTCAAACGGAGTTTCGTTCTCATTATAAAACTACGTGTTGGATTGTGACGAAACTTTGCATATATAATGACATGAGGTATATCTATGTCTGTAATTGGTTTATATAGTTCCAGTTTATAAAACAAACGAAATTCAGCAAAACGGCCATTCTCACTGCGGGCGTTCTCAGCCTAATTGCCACCACCCTTTTTATTCCTCCACTATTTCCAAACAATACGACTGAAAATGGAAGCCTTACACGACTATTACCTATTTAATTACTTTAGCACTGTAATAGCGTACGCGATATTTGAGTTATGATGATCTTAATTTCTCTAGGGTCCAGGCAATTAGAATGTTGAAATTCGCTCCGTTCCGGCGATTATAAAAAAGAAATGTTGTTATGAAAACAACGTATGAAAACTCTCAAATGACCGCTATACTGGGAAAAATACACGATTTAGACAAAATAAATGTTTTGGCAGTTCTGCCTCGTCATGCACTTAGAGACTTTAACCGTGAACATTATTACAACATATTAAATTGATTAAAAGAAGGCAGTGCTCGACATTAGCATCCCTCACTACGAGAAACTCGTGAAGGCCGAGACGAGAAGGACAAAGCCAGCAAGGGAAGATTAGGGCGTACCAGATAGGCATCTCCTGACCTGACTACCGACGCAGTGTCCAGTAGTATAGCCTTCTGTCTCTGACACTTGAGCTACGCAATCTGCGGGAGAGTTTACTGAACGAGACTCTTCGCTATTAGACCGTTTGCAGAAACAACTATCCGTAAAATGATCTGTGAATCAACATTTCACATTGTGGTTACCTCATGATCCAGGTCTAGGTGCTTGCCTGAATTTGTCCTTCTCAACTTTCACTAGGTTCTCGTTGTGGAGGACGCTGACATCGACAAGCACTGTCTGGCGTTTCTATCAGCACAATATCTGGCCTGTTGGCTAGAATAGTCCTGTCCGTGATGACAGATCGATTGCAATGCAATAGAGCGTGGCATGACCATTTTACTTATAGCTCTGATAAAATTTGCGGAAAATTGTATTTTATATTTGTTTATATTTTAGTATATCGGTTATATTTAATATTATATACCTAATTATAATATATTTTAACACTAAATCAATACTTAGCAACAAGCCCTTCGCACGATGGCAATTAGAAAAATCCTGGCAAATAGCGTCGTGGCTCTTAGAGAGAAAGACATTTTCGTGGAAAAACTGCTGTTAAACGAAAAGATAGCTTACATATACATATAGATCAGAACCAACGAAGCACACAATTCTGCTTTCTTTATAATAAGCTGTAACCCACTGACGAAAACAGATGAATTATTAAACATGACGACATGAATTAGAAATTTCGAAAACCAAAGTCGAGGCAATTAGATACTTATGTGCAGTCCCACGATATCACTGACACAAATACGTCCGCACTCATCGAGCAGCTGTGCGCCCGCGATTGTAAGCGGTGCTGGCAATTATTACTTTAGGCTGGACAAGACTTTCATTAATTATTTTGTTAAAGAAAATGTAATGTATTGTGTTGTATTTTTTATATGTCGTAGGCAAACCAATAAAATGTTTAAAATGCTATAAAAAATGACATAAATCTGTATACTTTTAAAGTTTAAGACAATTTTGTAAACTAAGAAAGCGCGTGGACGCGTTGTGGTAATTTGAGAACAGGGCTTTAAAAAAATATATCTATTAAACAACTAATGACAAGGCTTTAATTTAAGGTGCAACACCCAGGTATAGACGTAAACTATCCTACAAAAAAATACCAATTTATTATTACTTGGTTTACATACGAATTTTGGCCCGGACGTGCAAAATTTAATGTTAATCAATGGCCGAAAACAAGATTTGCACGAAAAACTTAAATTCGCTGTATTTTTTTTACTATGGTATCTGAAGCTACAGAAACTAATTACAGACCTGGATATAACCTCATGTCGTTACCTACATGCAAAGTTTCGTTACAATCCAACACGTAGTTTTAAAATGAGAGCGTTAATACGTTTGAATGGAGAATCGAACTTACTGCGGGCTCTTAAGACAACTGCAACACTCAGAATTTTGTCTCGCTCACTCGCTAATGTTAGCTCGATATGCTATCATTGCTAGCGCACAGCTTCATCGTCATCATCATCATAATAATCATACAGTCAAAAGACGGACTGTTGAACGTAGGCCTCCCCCAAATATTGTCGCAGTAACCGTTACTGCGCCACATGCATTCAGCGGACTCCCGCAACCTTTACTAGGTCAACTGACCACCTTCTATATTATTGTGTAGACATTTGAATTCCAGTACTAGAAGTGAAAGGACTTGCTAGAAAGTTCAGCTTATTTATAAATAATTTATTAATAACTGAGAAATAAGATAATATGTACGGAGTATCATTTGATATTTCCCGTTAGCTTTTCGGTGAATGACAAACATCGTGACGAAAAGACATATATCTGCGAAGATATTCAAAGTTGTATACGCACTGGGCCAACGTGAGAACTACCCTGCCTGTGCCCAGCAGTGGGTTAGGTTGATTAATTAATGAATTAGTTACAAGTTTTTTTTTCAGATTGTTTCTCTGGCTCATTTAAGACCCAAGCGCTTTACAATCCAACACTCCACATGTCTACTTGCCTTAATAACTCCGGCATTATAAATGAACGGTTGTTTAATGTTTAGTGTTCATTTATAACGACCCATTTGAATTAGACTTTATTTAAAACGGAGTAAGGTAACGTTTCGCACAGCGTGTTGAAAACAACGGTAAATTTAAGTTGGTAAAGAACGGTAACTAGCCACTTTGCAAATCAACACCTAAATATCGAGGCGTTGCATTCGCGATATCGTATCGCGTTAGCGCAATCGTTCTAAGTTCAAACGTATGGTATTGAAAATAAGGTCGTAATTAGAACGAGAAGGTTGTATAAAATACGTGTTTACGAGGGTTTTGTCTGATATATTAGGAACTTTTTCTGCGGGGCTGGCAGAAGAGTGATGGCTCATTTGGAGGTGGCTGGTAATCTGGATGCCCGCGTTCAAATCCTTGCGCCAATAACTTTCTCTAAATTGGCCCATGTCAGATTGCGAGTAAAATAACCTTTACCATTTACCCATGGTAGAATAAAACAATGGCGTTTACTCAAACAGATTCTCTATGAATAATAAGAAAAAAATATATATAAATACATTAACACATTAGTTACTTTTAGATTTCACTAACAATATGGAATAAATAAAGCTTAAATAAATTAAAGAATAAAACAAGGTAAGTTATTTCCGACTATGTATCTTACCTAGTTCACACAAATATTGCTATTTGACCGACATCTATACAACAAGGAGTTTTGGTAATGCACGATTAATATTTAAAAAATAAATTGCTTGTATAACTATTTAATTTGGGGTGAAAAGACAGGCATCTGTATACAATTAGTACTTTAACGTAGATATTGATTGAAAGCACGTGGGGTACCTACGTGAGCACTTTATTCGGGTAATGTTACATCACCATCCTCACCACTTAGATGGTTGGCAGTCCTCAACTGTGCGCTTCTCCAGAAACTTCCTGCCTCGCACAGCTAAATATGTGGAATGGATTGTCGCCTGCGGTATTTCCGGACCGATACGACTTTCAAACCTTCAAGAAAAGAGCGTACACCCATCTTAAAGGCCGGCAACGCACTCACAACACCTCTGGTGTTGCAGGTGACCATGGGCGGCGGTAATCGCTTACCATCAGGTGATCCGTCTGCTCGTTTGCCTACTACCACATTAAAAAAAAGTATACTTCCAATTTACGTGCAATGTACGTTGGCAATTCCCTGACAGTCCGCCATTTTGAAACGTCACGCCACCTGTCACGGGAATAACTTATCTTGTTTAATGCTACCATGCATACATATACCTAAAGCTTAAAAAAGCTCATTTCAGGTTTCAGAAACACGTTTGGCTAACACAATATTTACTAAGTTTACAGCAACCATATAAAGTGAGTTGAAAACTAATTATTAATGATAATATAGTTCCCATATGTATGTACATAATATGATGTACACACTTACTTACTTACTCCGCTGGTTCAGCGACCCGAAGTGGATCTTGGCCTCCGATACGAGTTGGCGCCAGCGCCCTGTATCTATTTTGCGTGCAGGGCGCGAAGGTCTTTCTCAACCTCGTCCCTCCAACGATATCTAGGCCGACCAACCGGTCTTCGACCGCTCAACCTTCCTACGTAGATTTTTCGAAAAACTCATAGCTTTTTAACCGACGAAAAAAACGGAGGAGGTTCTCAAGTCAACGCGTATATTTTTTTAACAAATATTATAGCCTACGTCACTCACACGATCAGGACTTCTGTAATTAATAAAAGTACTTGAAGCAAAATAAAAGCGTCACATCTCATTTTGTCCTGCAAGCAATCAAAGCGGGGCGTTGCGTCGCAATAGCGAGTGACACATTATGATGTCGTGTGTCATCGGGCCCAAATGACGCGTACGATATTCGTCGCTCCATCACTGCTCGAACGAGGAATGATACGATACTTTAGATGGAAAGGGAAAACTTAAAGATGCGTAGGTGCGTTCGTGGTAATAATAGTAGGCAACTAGGCACCTGTCTACGTTACTTATGAATAAAACAGATAATGGTGGTAATCAGGTCGCTGGTATTTGGCGTCCGAGCCAAAGATAACGGCAATTATTATGTGAATAAACGCTTTCTTTCTTATTGTCCGAGTACAAAATTCTACAGAAAGTAGGACGTTCCGCACGCGGGTGGTACCTAATTGACACTTCATGGTCATCATAATCATATCAGCCGAAAGACGTCCACTGCTGGACTAAGGCCTATTGCACGTAGACCCGATGGCTGTTGGGACAAAAAGGTTCGCGATTGGCGACCACGTACCGGAAGGCGCGGCGTGGGTAGCCCCCCCCCCACAAGGAACATGTTGAATTCATTATATTCTAACTAGATATTTATCGGCGGCACAAATTCATCGGATATTTTAATTCGCAACTTGTCATACCTTTATTATCGTATGTGATGCGTTCGCAATTTTAAGTCTTCTCCTCTCCGAGAAGTGTTACTTTCTGGGAGCGAAGCAAACAGTAGTTTCCACTTTACGGCCAAGTCATATTCTTATTCGGTAAGGTAAGCACTTTAAAACTTGCAGAGAATTTACGTTGAACTAACCCAACCGAATCTAAACCATTGACTTTATTTGATTGTGAGCTAGTTAGCTTAGAAAGTTTTCCTCTGCAAAACATCGCATCGTTCTTTAAAAGTTCCGAGATTAGAATGACAATCTTTTGATGGAGAGATTGTAATGACCACCGTATCTATACAGTTTTATTTTGTTTTCATCTGAACTGAACGCGATGGACGATTCCGGAATGATACAATACAGATATTATTTGGCTAAATGAGGCGGAATGTCCATTGGTCCATTTCTTGGGCCTATTTATAACTATGCTTGCGTTGATTCGTTTTGGCCAAACATCAGTTAAGGGCGCTACAGACTAGGCAATTTGTAGGGCAATTAGGGAACTGACAGCAATTGGGTTTCAAGCTAGGGGACAAAATGTCTGACTGCGCAGTTTCATGTGGCGTGCGACACGCCGAACGATGCCGGCCGCCCTATTCTGTAACTTAATTTCACCTCAACGTTCACCCACAAATATATCTTGACACCACGATGCATAGTAACTAAGCGTTGGTAGAGGTCTAGTTTCGTGACGGGTGACCGACGGGGTGAGCCGCATTAGAGCGGTAACGTTGCGCCATTTCGCCCAATAGTAGGGCAGTTTCAGGTGATAATGTGGACACGCTGGACAAAAGCGACAAATTTTTTTCAGGTACTTGTTAGGTCCATAGCTTTAAGTGTTTGATAGGAACCACCTCCTCCGTTGGCCATCTTTAATTTTATGGCGGTCATTTTGAATAATACGTATATCATTAATATCTCGAGTTCTAAATTATCCGTAGAATCACAAACTTAGTATCGAAATATACATAATTGGGGTCAAGGAATACAATTTTTTTAGAGTATAATTCCCAAAGGATTTCAAACGGAACCCTGTTCCTAAGCTTCCTCTGTTCATCCGGCTGTCTGCGTATCAGCAATAGCTAGACTATTCAAATTTCCACAGAAGTTGTCTTTCTATTGCTGCTTGAACATACATTCATAAAAATAAAAATAAATTTAAAATTAAACAGTGCTCTGATAAATTTATAAATTTTTAAATGAAAGAAAAATTGAATTGAAATTGAATTTTCTTTAGCAGCGTTACTGCTTAAAAAACAAATATTAATTTAGTATAGGGTGGCGCATCGTTACTGACGATTTCTCGACATAATTTGAGACGTTGGTGCCGTAAAGAAGCCTAAGTCTTCTGGTAGATGTCGCTACATACGCCTCCCTAAGGCGTTATATGAAGGAACTGATTGAAGGATTTGGTGCCCGAACCAGATTGTTCCGATAGCTCAGTTGGTAGTAGCGACGGGCCATGAATGCCTGTGGTCGCCGGTTCGAATCCGGCTCGGAGCATTAAATTTTTCAATTTTTCCTTTCATTTAAAATTTATAATTTTCTTTAGCAGCGTTACTGCTTAAAAAACAAATATTAAGTGCTCTGATACACGAAACGTAATTTTATTGCCCGCCCATAACATTCGGTATATCTCTAGAACCGTAATATGTAGACACTTGAAATTTCCGTAGATTATGTATTAATATAGATTCTATAATAACAAGAAATAAAAATATAATAATGTTAATAATTGTTTCTTTAACATAACTTAAACCAACTTTAAGAAAAATCTTACATTTATATGCAGTGTTATATCGGTAAAATACTTATCTAGTTGAATTCCCTGACCCCAATTACGTATGTATATTTAGACACCAACTTTGTGGTTTGAAGTGTCTTAGAACTCGAGATATTAATAATTAATAATAATTAACATCGCCGCCAAAAAAAAGGCCAACGGAGGAGTTGGTTCCTATCAAAAACTTAAAGCTGTGGACCTAACAAGTGCCTGACTAAAAATTGGTGCCTTTGTCCAGCGTGTCCACATTTACGACCGTTCGGGCACTCTGCCCCACTACAACGTCGCCGAGACTTTCCATGGATTAAAACATATATATATATATATATATATATATATATACATTGACAACACTGGTCGCATAGCAGACCAAATAGGAAAAAAGTAGAAACAAATTACCGTTATTAAGAGTTCTCAGTACGGTCGTCTAAAGTCGACTACAAACGTAGTTTGGTTCTCATTCTAAAACGACATACTAGAATTACATGAATTACATGAAACTTTGTACCTATACGAGACGGGATCCACTATAACTAGGCCGGAAACAAGAATCTTGCTGGAAATTATAATTTTAAAAACTCAAGTGATTAGAGGCTGAAAGAAAAACGTTGGGCTAGTTTTTTCTATTTTAATTTTTAGTAACGTATACTATTTTCCATCCTAGAAACCGGATCCCATCGTTTATTTTGTGTACACGATGTGATCCTAGCGTGTCGTTTTAAAACTACGTTTGTATAGACAGTCGAGCGTTGTGGTGACCCAACCAATTTTCAGCAACTACCCATATTCGGATGGAGCTGAGATTTGCCATAGTTATATAAATTTGATATTTACCGTTAGGTATTCGGTGAAGGAAAAACATCGTGAGGAAACCTGCTTACATTCACGAAGAAATTCAAAGGTGTATGTGAAGTCCCCAACCCGCACTGGGCCAGCGTGGGGACTACTGCCCGTTCATCAATCATGAGAGGAAGCCTGTGCCCAGCAGTGGGACGTAATACAGGCTGATTTATGATTTATTATATAAATTCCTTGACAACGCAATATTGTGGATCCATATAGCTGGTCTGATGAAGTAGACGGATTCTGACCATAGCAACTCCTAAACTGTACAAGTTAAACCCTTCATTGGAATCCTCTTAATATTCCAAACTTCGAATCTAGATTTTCGTGGTTTCGTTAATTATGAAGAAAAAAAAACATAAAAATAATTTTTGGTACAAGCTTTTATTGCAAACTGTACTTTTCTGTATACCATCATCAACTACTCCTTGAGACGAATCCAACTAGCCCAATCTCAGCAGGGTTAAGTCCCGTTAAGTCCTAAATTCCCATGGCCACCTTCTGTCTCCACGATCATATTGGACGACGGTACCATAATATTGAATTGTCATCCAAACTATACTTTACCCAAAAAAAATCAGCTCAATCGGTTGAAGATATCTGCTTCAAAATTTGGTTTGCAAGATTGCACCTGAACAAACATGTTTACATACCTATATTGCAAGTTAAATAAAAGCTTGTAAACATACAATCCGGCGAGTCTGAATTATAATAGTAGAGTTTTCTTATATTATCTAAATATATAAATTAGATTTAGTTTCGAACGTGCTAATGATCGTGCCAAAATGACAAATATGAGGTATTATATCTCGATTTCAATGCTTTACTGTTCTAGTCGGTTTAACGTTTAAACCATTACCGGGCTATTGTCTGTTTAAATCGCGTAATCATAGAAAGTTTGAAACGTCTAGTTGGTATCTGACTTGGGCACAGAATAGATAGCTCTATACTTGGGATTGCTTAATTGGCTAAAAATATTTATATAAAATTATTATACGTAGAATTCGCATTTTTAAGGTCAAATATCGGTTGACAGTCTTTGACCAGTGAGTGTTGCCAGTGATGACATATGGCACTGAAACGTGGTCGCTTACTATGGGCCTGAGAAAAAAGCTCAAAGTCACCCAAAGGGCAATGGAGAGGGCCATGTTGGGAGTTTCTCTGCGTGATCGCATCAGAAATGAGGTTATCCGCAGCAGAACCAAGGTAACCGATATAGCCCTCCGAATCGCTAAACTAAAGTGGCAGTGGGCAAGGCACATAGCACGTAGAACCGATGGCCGTTGGGGCGGAAAGGCTCTCGAGTGGCGACCGCGTACCGGAAGGCGCGGCGTAGGTAGGCCCCCCACAAGGTGGACTGATGACCTGGTAAAGGTTGCGGGAGTCCACTGGATGCGGGTGGCGCAGGACCACTTTGGCATTCTTTGGGGGAGGCCTATGTCCAGCAGTGGACGTCTTTCGACTGATATGATGATGATGATGATGATCGGTTGACATGGGTTAATACGTCGTGGTCCTTATTCACGAGCGCTCGCTATGCCGGCGCGCTTAGCATAGCAGCAAAGTAAAAATACATTACAAGTGTCGCTGAACCGGTTTTGTGGCACTCTTAACTAGAGGGAGGCCTATGTCCAGCAGTGGGCGTATTTCGGATGACATTACGAGCATAACAAATCTAAACTCGCAAAATACTCGCTGGCTCGAAAGACTCGCAAAAAACTGGCGAAAATACTCGCAAAACATTAAGCTTGAAACAATTTTTTCTATTTTTTTTTTTATACATACCGAACTACCCTTGGTCTTTGACAAGTGCCCTGGGGATGTCACCCGGCCGATACACAAAACGAATGCTACATTACAAATGTTTAATACTGTCGACGTCATCGAATCAAGAACTGCGTGATCTTCAAGCCACGAACTGGCGAGAAAGAGCACAAGATCGTGACCAAGACTCGCTTTGAGTCGCTGAGCCATTACTTACAGTTAGTATAAAACAATAATTCAAACTTTACCAGCAACACAGGTGTATTAATTACACAGCTGTGTCATTAGTTACATCGGTTTGACTAACGACTGAGCGTTGTGTGGGATTTTGTGCGGCTACTGGTTGGGATTGAAATACCAATGGTTTAGGAACGTAAGTAGCCATGCCGCTTTACCATTTGGCAGTGCGAAGTTTGTGCAGTCTGCAGTATCAGTAAGCTGTGAGCTGTCAGTGCTTACTATCAGTCAAGTCAATATAGACCCCGTCTCATGGTCGGCCTTATTACACGATAAGTGACAGCATATAGCGTCCGTCACTGTCTGACTCCGTTCGATAGAACGAGACGACGCTCCTATCTTGTCACTTATCGCGTGATAAGGCCGACCATGATACAGGGTCAGATTATTTATAGCGCACCTACATTTAAAGTACTTGCAGTACTGTTAGCGTTTTGTGGCTAGTACTCTACATAAAGGAGCCCAGTGGTTTTAAGAAAGCGACTGCCTCTTGACCGTCCAACCCAGAGGGATAAACTAGACCTTATTGGGATCAACCGGTTCCCTCACGATGTTTTCCTTCACCGAAAAGCCTCTGTTCAATATCAAATAATATTCCGTACGAGTACATGGTTTATTTGGAAAAACCCAGTGCAGTCTTACGAGCAGGGATTCAAAGGTTGCGCGCGTAGTCGTGGCAGTATACATAGGTATTGCATACGTAATTCCAACATAAGCGAACAGCACATTGATAACAACACAAAAAGTCATGAAAATAATAAAGATACACAAGGAAGTAAGAACAGTGAACAAGAAAAAATCTATCCAGTTGATAAACGGGCGTAACACTACACGTAGATGTAGTCTCTAGAGACACGTACTTTAAAACCTTTTATCCGACGACAAAGTCGCATATCCATTTGCTTAATCTAACCATTTGCAGAACTACGTTCAGTCGTAGGCATTTACTACGAGACAAGATGGATGATCAATCACATCACTAGAACCAGGCAAGCGAGGATTTCTTCCTACCTTCGCTACCCACTGCCGTCTTAAAAATAAACTTTTCTAGTGAACCTAGCATTGACACGCAATGAACGTCGAACAAGCGATACGTTAGAGATGATGTAATTAATGTGAAATATCGACGAGTTACTTTCCGAAACTCGTTTATCTTGCGTTCGCTTTCAGAAATATCAACCTTATTCTTGCAGCACAGAGTTGGTTTATCAGTGACAACTGATTGTGATACGGAAGTGCTGTAGTAAATGGAAGGTATAGTTATAGGTCCCTAGCTAATGGGAACAGAGCTGGTCTGATGTATGGTGTACGGGCTATTGGTTGCTAGGAAGACAGTGAGGTATTGTTGTTTACGCAGTGTTTTAAAAGGGAGCCATTTTTAACCCAATATTGTCGATGTGAGTAGGCTTGTTATAGAATAGAAAGAATTGATCCAATAATCGTATCCTAGAATAGAATAGAATTTATTTGCAGAATAAGTAGGTACATCAGTTCCATTAGGCGCTAGGTGACAAAAGGTAGCTTATTCTGCTATTTGTACTAAAGACTAGCATATTTACTTAATCGTATTGTTCAATATTTTGAAAGAGGTAATCCTTTACACTGTAATAGTTCCTTTCTGTTAGGAGCTTGACAAATGTATTATCAACGAGCAATATTTGTATAGAGGTACTTATATTTCTTTGGCACTCTTTGGGGGAGGCCTATGAGCAGCAATGGACGTCTTTTGGCTGATATGATGATGATATTTCTAATCGCGCTC
Source organism: Epinotia demarniana (assembly GCA_945867215.1). Lineage (NCBI taxonomy): Eukaryota > Metazoa > Arthropoda > Insecta > Lepidoptera > Tortricidae > Epinotia > Epinotia demarniana. The sequence goes on along the minus strand of OX244271.1, from coordinate 20,577,368 downwards.
TCGTAAACAGTTTGAATTAAGAACAAAATTTTACAATGAAATGTGAAGGAGCCGAACCGAATTTAATAATAGCAATGGCCGTTCATCCATTCCCGGCAGATCGGTAATCAAGGAGAGTGCCTATACGATTTTAATCGATTCATTTTAGACGACCGCTTCGAGCTATTGACGATCTGATGGATTTTGCTTCCGTCTCACGCTTTTGTATTAATATGATTAAATCACTTCTGTTATTTTCAACAGATTTCAGAAAAGGGCTGCATTTGACTTTGGAATCGAATTTCAGGATGGGACGGGAGGTTTGGGGGTTTCATTGCCAGGAACCCGCCTAGTCGTAGTCGCTTTCCGCTACATACGAGGATAACCACGGGATCAGCTACGAGCGTAGCTATTCTTGGCAGTGAGTGTGTTGGCGCTACGCTCGTAGCCGATGCCGTGGTTATAGGCGTAGTCGCTCGCTAAAAAATAAAATCAGCAGGTCGATTACGTAACGCCTACGTAAGTTGGGTCGATCTAAATGTAAAATTTTATATGGAAAAATGACAGTTAAGACGGGTTCGAAACGTTACGTGATTGATTACCCCTCAGGTATGGCAAGGTAATGCCGATGCCGCCATCGATAGGCATTCTTTTGCGTTGGACAACTGCTGCGCTTGGACTGGTAGAGGGCCTATACCGTGTAGGCTCGGACAGGAATAGGCCTACGGTCTAAAAGTCTAAAATAAGGCGACTAAAGGGGGTCATCGGGGTCGCAGTGCTCTGGCGGGGGCTAGAGCACTCGCTTAAGAACCCCAGGGAAGGTGACAATGTCCTTTGCAATAGGACGAGCCAAATGTGGCGAGGCGCGATCGGGGGTCCAGTGCGTTCAGCATGAGATCCTGAAGCCCCTGCATGAGAGGGCACCGTGGAGTTTTTAGTGGATAGACATACCACTTTACCTGGTTGATTCGCAGGTTTTCTCCACGGAAATGACTGGTAGAGGGCCTAAGATGCAGAATCTGGATGAGGTTCTTACGGAGTAGAGTGAGCGGGAAATGTACGTAGTACTGTACTGTGGTACGATGAAAAATGAAATGGGGAAACCATTATAACTAATATCCCCGGATAAAGGAGTATGATGTCAGCTGATAAAGAACTGGATACTCCACCGGCACGTTTTCTTAAATTATAATGATGGCCGTGAATTTAAATGATTAATTACGATTTTTAAGAACACGTTCTTAACTGAGAAAATCATAAAGGACCAACATCAATTTTAGATTCAACTAAACTTTGCAAAACCATTCTATCTCGACGGGTTTCGCTCAATTTCAACTGTTTCGTCTCATTAAAAATGCGATTACGCGAAACTTGACAACTTGTTCATAATTTGACCAAGTTATCCTGCTCCGATAAAACGGGGCGCGCGTCTTATTTCTATAGTCGTATGGTCGGATTTTGAATCACATAGTTTGACACCGACAGCACAAGCAAGTTTGGTACATCAGTCATTCATTACTGCTTGTCACACAGGGATGACAGCGGCCGCAATCCGCGGAATGTTCATTTCATTCGTTCATTCGTTCAGTTGTATCGTTGTGTTGTTCGTGGCTGGAAGTGTATCTAATTACAGAGAGAGGACTTATTAGCGTTGCTTATTTTGAATCTGTGGTAAAATAGGGTAAACAATTCCGATTCTACAGTGGCTTCTAAACTTCCTAATTTTATTTAGGTGTCGCTAAAACACTTTGCTATTCTATGAGCAGCTGTCATAATCAAGTGACAGCTATAATTTGAATCTGACGTTTCTTATTTTAGGCGGTCTATTGAACTTAGCTTAGCTGCCTAAATGCTATTCTAAATATGTCGTTTTTAATCTCCCGCCTAAATTATGTCTAAAATTAGACAATTTAGTTTTAGGCTATTTAAGCCGTAGAATTGGGTCCCATGACTTTTGTACAGAGGCTCTAGTATAAGTTTTACCGAAACAAAACGTTACGACCGCGTTCGCGTTTAGCAGTCAAATCCCATATAATTTGAGGGTAAAACGCAAACGCGATCATAAAGTTTTGTTTCGGTAAAACTTATAGGTACTTAGAGCCTTAGGTTTTTTTAAAAGTCACTTTGCTTAGAATTTATACGAATATTATCAAACACAACCATACTAATATTATAAATGCAAAAGTGTGTCTGTCTGTCTGTCTGTTACATCTTCACGCTTATGACGCACGCTTACGAAATTTGGTATGGAAATAGTTTGAATCCCGGGGAAGGACATAGGATGGTTTTTATCCCGGAAATCATCCCCTGTGGGGGTGAAATGGGGGATGAAAGTTTGTATCGAGCTACGACATAAACGAGTTCCACGCGGACGGAGTAGCGGGCAGAAGCTAGTTCTATATATTTTTTGTATTTACTATCGTGTAATAAACCAAGCTTTTTACTTATTCGATTGCTGACGATACAGAATGATGACGTGATATATAAATATAAATATATATATCTGGGGGCACGGAAGTGCCCACGCCAAGACGAGCCACGAGAAGCGAAAGTGCACAAAAAAAGTATAGACCCGTCTCGCTTATTAATATCATCATAAATTCATACCGTACGCACGCACGGCTCCCGTGGCGACCAGGATGTGCCCAAAAAGCTATACTTTTTAGTCAAGATGCAGAATTTGTAGAGCGTGGCTGGTAGAGTTAAGCCTACGAACGAGGAAAAAAATACATCACCAATTTACATGTAGGGGAAGTACCGTAACAAAAAAAAAAACAGGATTTTATTCTACTGTTTGGTCGGCGTGATTGGTTTATATACCCACGCCGAATTGCAGTTTTCTAGTTGTAAGGGTTACTGAGCTAAGCCGAAGACGGACAGACAGACAGACGGACGGACATGGCGAAACTATAAGGTTTCCTTGTTGACTACGGAACCCTAAAAACAGGGAACCTATACACTACCATAAATGGTATTAAAGCTGATACCAAAGTAATTTGTAAATGAACGATAGGGTTCTTTTCTTTCTGATTAAAGTCTAGCCTATAAATGGATCCATTCATAAATAAATTACCAACATAGGTATGTACTTTAGAATTAAATGAAACGCTGTTTTTTCGTAATCTTAATTGGTTTATGTCAAGTCAAATGCAGGCGTCGATTTCGCCGAATAATCAACTCGACATTAATCTGATTTCAGATTTATTCCACAAAACCGAAAAATAATAATCACTACACAGATATACATGGGTATCACCTCGGCTTTGTTTAATGTACTACATTAGACTAGTCGGTAGTGACCCTGCCAACGAAGCTAGACGTCCTAGGTTCGAATCTCGGTAAGGGCAATTACTTGTGTGATGACTATATAGTTATTTGTGTCATAAGGGAGCAAAATAGTATATTTACGGCGAGGGCGGTGTATTGAATCCTGAACGTAGCGAGGGATCCTACAATAGAATCCTGAGCGTAGCGAGGGATTCTAACGTAGGATCCTGAGCGTAGTGAGGGATACAATTGTTTACGCCCGAGACGAAAATAGTTTTGCTACCGAGTGACACATACTATTTTTCACACCGACTATGAGGAAATTTAAAAAAAGCTATTGTTAAAATATATCTAAATTAAGTATCTTAATTTTTATTACTAATTTTTAAATATTACGAAATAATTATAAATTTTTATACAACGTTGTTAGAGTTAAAACTTGAATATGTTCGTTCTGAATCGACTACGATGAAATTACAATCGATTATTTTATTAACATATGTGTTCAATTGGCACATTGCGTACAAATGCTCCAATGCCAATGCATAAATTAAAAAAGTAGCTTGAACAGAAAAGTAGCGTTTTGGTCCCTCTCGTCGTGGAGCAAAACTTACTTTTCCGAATGAAAGGTGTGAAAAATATTTTTTCCCGAGTTATGAATGTTAACTATGTATCTATGTATGTATTTATCTATAGGTATAAGTATGTAGGTCGTCCTCTAGTACTTATAGAACAAGCTTTGTTTAGTTTGGGACTAGGTCGTTTAGTGTAAGATTGTCCCAAAATATTTGTTTATTTATTAGATAACATGTAGATCGTTCACTCAACAAAAAAGCACCCCAAAAGTAGTACACAATTAGAGATCAATCTATACATATTTATTAAGAGGTTATGTTTATAACTCTATGCGTTCCAGAATAGTAATTTTGTATGTAGGAAGGGGGTTGCCTCCGGATACCGGTTTCCTCACGATGTTTCCTTCACCGAAAAGCTAACGATAAATATTCCGTCCATAAGTTCCGAAAAACGCATTGGTACGAACCGGGATTCGAACCCACGATTGCCGCTTGGCAGCCGCATGCGTGAACCACTAGGCCACCGTAGCTATATCAGCCTCAATCGTTGAACAAACGGAATGAAATCTCTTTCACCCATCAATTGTTTGCATGCACACCAAATCGCTGCGCAATCAGTCAAGCTTCAGATCCAATCTACCAAAGTGATTGGCCTATTAATTCAATTAATCGTGCAAAATACGTTTATTTGGTGGAACATGCTGGGTAAAATTGTGGTTACTCCAAGTGTACAGTCGAGTTTATAAATTGCACATTGTAAACAGTATGTTGTACGGTCGAGTATACAGATGACCTTTAAAAAATATCTTTAAAGATACTTTATTGTTACTGACATTAGACACTATTTTTGAAAGGTTGTCTTTATAGATATTGAAGACCTCGACTGTACCGACGGTATTTGTAGTATACAATGTGGACTATGACAGGGTGGAGACACAGGTAGGTACGGGAATGGTGACTGCTAGAAAAAAGACTCGTACTTCTGTGGTTGGGTTTTATTACACTTCTTTGCTTGTAAATGTTTACTAAGCAGAAACGCCCGCCAACGAAATTCTAAATTTCGATCAAAGTGGTAAAATGAAAAATTATTTGGCGCGAGCGGAATTTGCGAGAAGATTTGGAAGTTGGCGAAAGCGATGGACGGATTCCATAGGTCGCGCGTTCAAACCCCCCTCGTCGCAAATAATATTTAAAATTTCGACTTTATATATGGACAATAATTATATACAATAATTTACTTTAAAAACAAAGTTTTAACCGACTTCAATTTAGTACTCCGCCAAGCCACGAGCACATTTCCTATTTTTTACAATTTACCACATGAACTGATTTCCGATAGCAAATGCGTTGATTACTATAGAAAAAAACCAAATCGCTGTATGTGGGCCGATAATATTTGAGGACTTCCATCGATTCCCCAAGATCATCACCAATGGCACTTCATTAGTTCCTATTTCAACGGAATCTTATCAGAACCTGTGACGTACTTTTGCACTTTTAAGTACATAATTGAGGAATTCGATAAGTCATCTGTGGTCTTCATCATCAATTCCTCGCCACCAAATTTATGATTCCGGATGTAAATACGCGAGTTATAACAGAAAATACCAAAATCACTACACGCGTGCCTTATAAAATTGAGGAGTCCCCTCAATTCCTCATGGATCCCATCATCTAACTGAATTTTGGAAAAAATGGGACCCACCTGGAAGTATATACATACAAACAAAAAAAAAAATTTCCGAATCGGTTCATCAATGACGGAGTTCTAAGGTAACAAACATTGAAAAAAAAAAAATAAAAAAAATACAACCGAATTGAGAACCTCCTCCTTTTTTTTGAAGTCGGTCAAAAATTTAAGTAAGACGCTTAGCCACTTATAGGTGACCAAACCATCATCTAAAATTACATTCATTAATATTTACGCTTAATAGTAGATTAGTAAAACTGTAAAGTTAGCTTAGCTGTGTTGAAAGCTGAGGGATGCTAGCTAAGGGATGGAAACTCCGGAGAGCTAATGACCGAACCCTTTGAGTGATAGTTGAACACTGCTTTATTGTTTCCACCGATACCTATAAAAGATTGCGACATGGCAATGCAAGTCATGCAAATATTAATAAGTAAATAGGTATTTTGCCTGTGCGAGTTGAACGTACTTATATGTGCGTCAGCTCGTACATCTTGCCAACCCGAAAAGAAGGAAATGGCATCTTTATAATTGCTAAAATAACAGTAAAGCTTAAGTTAAATTATAGTAGGTATTCATTTGTTATTTAGCACTTCATGTAGAAACAATATTAGCTGAAGAAATGAATGCTTATAAGTTTCACTTAGCGGTCCATATTTATGTATAATTTTTGCGGTTATCCTAGCAAGATATAAACGTTTTTAAATGTCAAAGGAAAACTAGTTGCCCCCGGTGGGCTCGATTATTTCACTAAAAGAATCACACGGTATGGGAATAGACACTGAACGAGGAGGCTTAGGAGGCGCCGCGCCTCTATTTGCACTTAAAATGCCCATGCTCACTGATTTACGTAATTCAATACACTCGCGTGGTACGTGTTGCTGGTCGCGGTGCGTACGCGCGTCGTTTGCAGCCGCGCAGGCGCGCGCTGAGCTCACCGGGCCCTCCCGCCCGGGAGACGCTGCTAGCTGCATGCTCCGTCGTTTTCTGGCTCGAAGATAGGCTGCTATAGTTCCCATTACCACCAGTACGGCGATTATGCCGTAAATAACGGAAAACTGATGGACATCGTGTATGCTGAGGTCGGATGCTGATTGCTGTTTCAGGTTGTTGATCTCGTCCATTACCTGACGATATGTTTGCTCGTGGTTTTCTATCTTAAAGCCGTAGCTGGTTCCAGAAGTCTTTATTACGCTGTTCAAAATAGATACCTCTGGGGCTTCGATAGAAGGTTGAATATTTACTTTTCGTAAAAAGCTGTTGTGGGAGTGAATAGTGAATGTATCACCCTTATATGTACAGCCCTGACCTATTTCTAGAAGGCCAGTGCCTGATAAGGTACTCATAGTTACATCAGCTGGGCAATAAGAGCGAATATTGCATTTATCGCAACACGAATAAAGCCAAGAGTTCGGTCGGTGTAACTTGATCCATCTATTTACACAAGTTGAATGCTCATAAATACAAGGTGATGTAGATTTGCCTGTATTTATTAAAGTGATATTACACAATGTTTGCTGCAAGTTTAAGTCATAAGTAGGTTTATCTAGACTACATAGTAGTTTTTCTTCTGATACATGAAGACAAGCTTGCAAATCATAATCTGATAAGAATATAACTGCGTCTTTGCGTAAGTTAAATGCTAAGTAAGGGTAGGTAGGTATGGTAAGGTAGGAATCTCCATTTTTGTTCTGCGGAACGCTAATTATTTTGTCGAGCTCGTAGATTTCATTGCTTACTAGTTGGACTCTTATTTCAATTATTAGATAATTTTTAAAGACTTTAGCAAATACTTTTAGTAGCTTGTATAAATCCCGTATATTCCCGGTCTCAGATGGTGCTTTTAGATCGCCCTGTAGCTGGCCGGATATAAAGTTGATTTGTTCTTCAAGTTGCTCGCTGGTTATTAAGTGTGTATCGATGCGGCCGTGACTGATGTCGGTCACAGTGTTTATGAGTGACGTTTGCATTCGTCTGAGATTCTCGAGGATGATATTCGCTTCTAATGCTGATGACGTAATGTAGAGCCCGTCTTTGACGTCAGACCGTAATTTATTTATGTCCGTTGTTATATTATGGAGATGCTCATTGATAAGTGAAAATTGTTTGTTCATTATTTGCTCATTGCGTTGTATGATGTTTAATTCTGCTTCAACCACTGTAGTCTGGTTTTTGATAAGACTTTTAAGATGATTTTCGTTGTAGGAAATTTTCTCAATGTCTTTAGCATATTGCTGGGCAAATTTGTCGTCTAATACGCCAAATAAGTAGTGAGCTACGTTTCCGATACCATTTACTAAACCTCGTTTCTGTCGCTTGTTATTAGAGCTTTGTAGTAATCGGTTGTAATGCTCAATTTCCGTTAGCTCGTGTGTTAGCTGGTTAGTTATTTGCTGGAATTGAGTGCTAGATTTCGTAGTCAAGCCTTTCAGATTTCTCACGTAAGTATACATGTCAGTGATTGCTTGCCAGTAGCCAGTGAGATTGTAGTATACTACTAGCTTCCACTCGTCTCGAATACATTGTAAGTTTGATACCTTGTCACAGTATAGTGGTTTTGAATCATTGAGAGCTGTGGTACTGAAATGAGGTACCTTTTGCTGTGTAGTTGGAGATACCAACATTGAAAATAGTAAGAGAACTAAGGTGAAAAAGTTTTTGAAGTGTTTACGCTTATTTCCACGTGCTCGTACATTCGAGCTTGCAGGTGGTGGAGTTTGCTGATTAGTATGCTGTTGAGCTGAGAGGTCGTCTTCTTTTTTAGCTGTTTCAACCGGTAACAGCATAAGCTTTGTTACTGGTCGCTTGAAAATGTTAGCTTCGGTTTTGACAGATACAACCCTAACGTATCCATCGCTTCCAGGGTGCAGGTCTACCACTCTGCCGAGTGCCCACTTGCCTGGAGGTAAGTTGTCGTCTTTTATGAGTACAATGTCGTTAAGCTGAAGGTTTTTTGTAGATGTTCTCCATTTGGAACGAGTTTGAAGATGCTGAAGATAATCTGACGACCATAGCTTCCAAAAGTGCTTGTTCATGCTTTGTACAAGTTGCCAACGTGCTCGTAAGTTGACGTCATCTGGGTCGGTCTGAGGTCGTGATAATAAAGAGTCTCCAATCAAGAAATGTCCTGGGGTCAAGTAGGCATCCTCAGGATTCTCCGTCAGAGGAAACATAGGACGGGAGTTTAGACACGCTTCGATCTGCTGCAGCAGTGTAGTAAACTCCTCGTAAGTAAGCTTTTGCTCACCTAAGACTCGTTTCAGATGTTGTTTGAAGCTTTTCACGGCGGCTTCCCATAAGCCACCCGCACTGGGCCACGCTGGAGCATTGAAAGACCACTCGATGTTCATTTCGCTTAGATGCTTAAAGTAGCCTTGATTGATAGTGCTTGAAATTTCCTTGTATTCACTGTCCAATGCTCGTTTAGCTCCGATAAAGTTCGTACCTTGGTCGCTGTAAATTCGGCGGGGCGTACCTCTCCGTGCACAGAAACGGCGAAAAGCTACTAAAAATGCTGGAGTGCTAAGGTCAGACACCAGTTCTAGGTGCACGGCCTTAGTCGCTAGGCAGACGAACACAGCCACATAGCCTTTGTTTGTTTTGACTCCCCTGCCCTTGCTTGCTTTTAGGTCTACGTACCCGGTATAATCCACGCCAGTGTGCGTAAATGGACGTGAGGGTGTCACTCTGGCTCGTGGTAAGTCGGCCATGAATTGATGCTGCTTTTCAGTGCTGAAACGACGGCATTTTACGCATTTACGAAGCTGTTTTTTAACTGTTCTCATGCCGCTTAAAATCCAATACTTTTCACGTAAATAAGATAGTGTTAGCCGCGGTCCACCGTGTAAGGTTGTAATATGAGCTTGGTCAACTAGCAATTCGGTAAAACGGCTGTGACTTGACAAGATAATTGGATGTTTAGCTGAACTGCTAAGTGTGGACTGACCGAGGCGACCACCCACTCTCAAAATTCCTTTTTCATCAATAAAAGGAGAGATATTCGCTAAAGAGCTGCTAGAACCGACATATTCCTTTTCCTTTAATTTTTCCAAGTCCTTTCCAAAATCATTCGCTTGCTCGTTTTTGATAATAAACTCATAAGCTTTGTTTATTTCAGTAGTGGACAGGACTGTATCATGTTCCATGTGTTTGTGACGTAACGCTGCTGCGAAACGTGATACCCATGCCACTACTTTTACTGTTCGAGTGATAGAGCTGTTGCTCGTTAATAATTCATTTATAAATGAATAGCTATGTTGATGTAAAGCTGAGTTCACACAGACCTTTTTAGTTTCAATGGTCGGTGATCATAAGTTCTGTTTTTGATGTTGCTTGGTTCAAAGGTAGCTAGCGATTCCGGTCCGTTCCACCAAAGTGTATTATTCAGAAGCTTTGTTATGGTTAGTCCTCTGGTGGCACAGTCCGCTGCATTTTCTTCCGACCGGACATGGTTCCAATTCGATGCTGGTATGACATCGGTTATTTGCTGAACTCGATTCGCGACGAATTGCTTCCAACGAGATAAGTCGCCATGAAGCCAACCCAAAACTACTGTTGAGTCCGTCCATGCGTATGTCTCATATGCAGTGGCTGTTAAAGAAGCTTTTATGATTTGTATAAGCTGAGCTAGAAGTAAAGCTCCACACAGTTCAAGTCGCGGTAGTGAAACTTTCTTCTTTAGTGGCGCTAGTTGCGTTTTAGCTGCGACGAGTCGCCTCGTGCACTCGCCCTTTTCGTTCGTTGCTACTAAGTACACGGCGCAGGCATAAGATTTTTGCGATGCGTCGCTATAGCCGTGTAATTCAAATTGTTTTTGTGTGTCATCTAAGTATCTAGGTATGTTGAATTGATTAACGTTTTGAAGGTCATTTCGTAGCTGGACCCATTCCTTCTGGATTTCTTCCGGAATAGGGTCATTCCATCCTTCACAGGAAATCCATGTATATTGGAAGAGAAGCTTAGCTCGAACCGTCAGGGGTGAGAGCCATCCCAACGGATCAAATATCTTTGATATTTCTGATAGTAGCTGGCGTTTCGTATTACATAACTCGGCGTGCGGCGGGCGTAAATATAAATGAATCGGACGAGGGTGTCCATGTTAGACCGAGTGTTTTACGAGACTCTGAACACTTAAAGTCGAAAGGCTGATCAAGCTGATCTGTAGATAAATCTTGTAGTAGCTCTGGATGATTAGCTGACCATTTTCGTAAATTCATTCCTGCTCCTCTCATTATTTTGATTAGCTGTTGCTGCAGTTCTTTTGTAGCTTCGATAGTGTTTTCACCACTAAGTAGATCATCCATATAAAATTGATTTTCTAATGCTGCTGCTGCGAGAGGGTATTTCGTGGCATCGTCTTTAGCTAGCTGTCGCAGGGTTCTCATAGCCAAATACGCAGCTGGTTTTGTGCCATAACTTATTGTAGTAAGTAAGTATTCCTGCATTGGCTCTCGAGGGGAATCCCTCCAGATAATACCCTGTAGATGTTGATCGCTTTCTCTGATTAAAATCTGTCGAAACATTTTTTCTATGTCCGCAGTAACTACATATTTATATTGACGCCAGTTTAAGATCAAAGTAGGTAGGTCATGCTGCAAGTTCGGACCACATTCCATGACGTCATTGAGGCTTAGCCCTGAGCTGGTTTTAGCTGAAGCGTTGAAAACTACGCGAAGGCTGGATGTAGTAGATTCAGGCCGGACCACTCCATGATGCGGCAAATGGTATGAAATGTGGTCACCCTGGTTAGCTGGACGCATATGACCTAGTTCTAGATATTCGTGAATGAATTGTTTATAGCTGTTAGAATAAGATTCGTTTTTTACCATTTTGCTCTCTAATTGTAAAAACTGTGCTGTCGCTTTAGCTTTGGAAGTACCTAAACTTTTTTCATAGTTAGGCTTCATTGGTAGGGCTACCTCGTACCTACCGTTGTCAAGTCGCTTGGTAGTAGCTGTGTAATGCTCTTCACAGTACTGTTCTTCTGTAGTAAGGTCGCTCGATATGCTAGGTATTTCCTCCATCTCCCAATATTTAGCTATTTCGTCAAGATTATTAACGACAACGCTGCAGTTAAATGTTTTTACATTTCCTGACAAAATCCAGCCAAGCTTAGTTTGTTGAGCTATGGGCGCGTTATGTGACCCTTTTACTAGACCACTCATAATCACGTCCGAGTAAACACAAGCATCAAGCAAAATATCAACTGATTTAGATAAGTTGTATTCTGGATCAGCTAAGTTCATGTGCTGGATGTGAGGCCACGATTTTTTAGTGAATGAAACATTGGGAAGATCACCAATAACTCGAGGAATAATGCATGCTTCAGTGTTGAAACTGTAATCATCGTAGATAGATTTACATTCAAGTGATATAAGCTGTTTGCTGTGCTTAGGGACGACACCGACGCCGGATACCGATGCGCTAAATTTACGGCGTGGCAACCCTAGTAGTTGTGCTGCGTTCTCCGATACTAAAGTAATCTGAGAACCTTGATCGAGTAATGCTCGTAGTGTGACGTAATTACCGTCAATCGCTTTGATTTGTAACAAAACAGTCGCTAATAAAACTTCTTCATCGTCAGCCGCAACGTGATTTGCTGCGTAAGGCTTGTTGCTAGGTTGGTTATTTGATGGTAGCGCTTTAGTCATTAAAGGTGAGTTTTGCTCAGCTGTAGGCACTGTCGTAGCACGGTGCAGTGACCCGTTACATGCGTCGTGCAAAATCGTATGATGTTCGCAGTTGCATTCTTTGCACCTTTTTGTTGAATTGCATTTATTACTTGCATGTTTAAATAAACAATTCTTACAAAGTTGAAGTTTCGCAACTGACCTCAATTTGGCATCCGCTGACATGTTGATGAACTTTTGGCATCGGTATAGCTCGTGATCAAAATTACATAGAGGGCACTTACACGTGGATGTAGAAGCGGCTTGATACCTCGATGTATGCTTGCTATTATAGTAGCTCGGCTTGTAGTTAGGCTTAGTTTGATAAATTGAAGCTGGCTTAGCTTGATAGATTGAAGCTGGCTTAGCTGTAGCTGTAGATTCTCTCTCTCTCTTGTGAGTAGGCTCTAGTGCTATAAACTTACTCTCGAGAAAAGTCATTAGCTCAGATAAAAGAGGCAATTCTCTAGGAGACTTACGCGATTCTTTATAGGCGTTGTAGGTATCGCTGTCTAGCTTTTTGGTCAGTAAATGGACTAATATCGGATCCCAAGTGTTAGTATTCACACCGAGGTTGTGTATGGCGTGAATGCACTCGGTGGTGGTATCGTAAAGACGTTTTATCTCGAAAGATGTTTGCTTGCTGATGCTGGGTTGATTCAGGAAAGTCTCGATTTGATTCGTAAAGAGTACTTGAGGATTATTATAACGATGCGTCAATATTTCCCAAGCAATATCATAATTGTCTGCTGAGATATTTAAATGTTGAATTAATCGCTCCGCTTCTCCCTTGACCTTACCCTTAAGATGCTGCATCTTTTGAGCTTTTGATAGGAAGTTATTATTATGAATAGATTCAGAGAATAAATCATAGAACGTAGGCCAGTAGGTATACTTGCCTGAAAAAGTGGGTATTTCAAGTACTCCTTTACTTGCTGGATGTGAGAAGTAGCAGATAGCTTTTGGTTTAGCGCTTTCTTAAGTTTCTTATATGACTCTTCCTGTTTCATAAATTCATCTAGGTAAACTTCATCCTCACCTTCAAGAATGTTGTCTATTTCTAGATGCAGCTTGTCGATGGCGTTCCATCTAGATTGGATGCTGCGGAGCTCGTCTTCTAACTCCCATTTTTCGCTGATCTCGCTGACTTTGATGCTAGATATTAGTCGCTTGAAAGCTCGAAAGTTAGTCCGCTGTAAGGACAAAAGTTCATCTACCTTGTTTGGACCAGTCCCGGTGTTAGTATCGCTACCCGAACCTGACCCTACTAAAGGCTTTTCTTTCTGATATGGCTCATAATCTGCTATTTTCGCTCGAGTGTCAGTATAATACTTGAGAGTACGAGTGTAAATATTTTCTTGAAAGTAACGCTGCGATTTAACAAGTACAGTACTAAGTGTTTTATCGTTAAGTTCGAACTCTCCCCAGAGATTATCTAAAGCGTCTAACCTTAACTTCAAATACTCCGAGGTTTTTCGACGAGCTGAGTCCTTGTCAAAATTAGTGCCGATGCGCTGAAGCTCGCTGACGATCGCTGCTAGACGGCCGAAGAGTTCTTCGTATTCCGGCATGGTAGCTAGTTAGCCAAGTAATATGAACGATCTTACTTGGATACTGCTGCTTGCGAGTCTCTCGACTCACGGTGTTGCTGATGCTAAGAGTTGTTGCTGGTGCTGCTGTGTGAGTCCCTGACCCACGGCTGCTCGTACGCTGATGCTCGAGTTGCTTCACGTTAATCACGTTTATCACTTATAAAAGTCAATGTTCGCTCGCTAATACCCGTTATATCGCTCGCTAGGTAGAGACACGTGTCACTATATAGTTTCAGTATAACTGGGTCAATGAACGTATGCCGAACCGACGGAAATCTATTTTCTACACTCCCGAAAGGTCCCGCTTATACGATGGTTCGAAGGACCAATGTAAAGTTAGCTTAGCTGTGTTGAAAGCTGAGGGATGCTAGCTAAGGGATGGAAACTCCGGAGAGCTAATGACCGAACCCTTTGAGTGATAGTTGAACACTGCTTTATTGTTTCCACCGATACCTATAAAAGATTGCGACATGGCAATGCAAGTCATGCAAATATTAATAAGTAAATAGGTATTTTGCCTGTGCGAGTTGAACGTACTTATATGTGCGTCAGCTCGTACAAAAACATTAGCAAAAGTTTTAAGTAGGTAGGTACATTTCATCCTACTCCTTTAAAAATTGGAAAAATGCACAAGGTAAATTGTAGAAGTTGAATATATTAAATCTAGACTAATATGCAACGTTTATATTCTGTCCCGCGTTTATTTACTCAGAGTAATATAGTAAAAACCGCAACCAACTCTGAACTAAAACTGGTTCGCACCGCAATACTAATGATATTCTAGACCAAGCGAAACTAACTGGAAGCTCGCCTAGCCGTATTAAACAGATTTGTTTCAATTAGGCTACGGGCTTAGTGAGCGAGTTAAAATATACAGCTTTATATCAGATTGGTGCGTGCAAATGGTTTCGGCGCGCTGCGTTAGGAGGCTTCCTGATGCGTCGGTGCGGAGGCACGATCATCATCATATCAGAGCCCAGGCCTCCTCCAAAGAGTGCCACAATGACCGGTCCTGGGTTTTAATGCCATGCTTTTATCAGACTCAGAAGGAATTACAAAGTAAATCATTCTTAGTCTGGTAAGAGCATGACATTCACACAGTAAGTTTTATATTGTCTCATTCTCCTCGCTACATATTCCACAGTCTAACGGTACGATATCAGGAAGCTTCAGCTGAAAGTGTTAACTGTCAGTGGAGACATCACAGATTCTTCGCTTCGCTACATGTGAGTACCTCCTAACTGTATATTTAACACAACTTGCTGCTCAGTCGCTTCGCGCGCAACTGAGCATCTCATGTCTAACTCGCGTATTAGAAAGAGGAGGATAGATTTCTCTCGACTCGCAAGCTTCGCTGGCGCTAGTAGAACAGTACGGTAGTACTGCAATCACTTTTTCTTATCTCAGAAATAGGGTGTAGCTAACATAAGAGATGCAAACTTATGTGCGCATGCATACCGTAAGTTCAGAGGCGTTTCTAGCCCAGGTAGCGCAGTAATAGCGCACCCAGCGAGTGGCGCCCTGAGAGTGGCGCTTGGCGCCCCCTAGGACCGTGCGCCCGGGTGCAACGCACGCCCTGCACTATAGGTAAAGCCGCCCCCGTCTAAGTTTAATGTAGGTCGCATTGAAAGTTTGTAGTTACAGACACAATAGTGTGCCATCGTCGCGTGTCACCACGTCCATGGCCGCACTTTTATCCCGGTAATGAGCTGCGCGACAATGCGCTTTGTTCCCGAGCATATACGGCCATCTGCCTTTTAATTATGAACGGTTTCTTAACTAACCCTGATAACATTTTGTAAAAGACTCTACGGCTATGCCAGTTTTAGTTTAATAAATGTTATCTCAAGTAAAAATTTGGTTGAAGTGAAAGTTTAAAACCGCGTGTTTCCATTACCTTTTCTCGGGTTACGTACTCGTACCTGAAAAGGAAAACAGGAACCTTATTACTAGGAGGATCACTCCGTTGTCTGTCAGTCTGTCAAGACCCTTTTCTTCGAGAACGCGTGGAGTTGAAATTATTCAAATAGTTAAAATATATGCGATTTCATAGATTCAAAAAATCAAAAATATAATTCTTGTTTCACTAAAAAATCTATTGTAAAACAACTGTTTGAACACCCGTTTCCTTACTTTTCATGCAACGGTTAGGCCGGACTGTGTTCATAATTCTGTATCAATTATTATGAGCCGTTTTTGCGATCGCTACGATGTCTCATTATATGTCTTTCGTTGTGCTGTAATTGTAGTCGGTCCCATCCCATACACACGTTAGATCCTCTCTAAAAACTGGTTTGAATGGCAACGTGGAAAGAGTAGCCAATACGCCATCTAGCGGGTAATATTTATACCAAACTATTACAAAACAAGTGGTCATCTAAAGTCTAAAGCCCACGTTTCCCCCTTTCAGTAAAAGTTGCTGCCCTCCGTTACCCTTCACTCGCTATTTTTGTTTCCCTTTTTAATAAATCCCCCGTATCTAATCCCGGTGACGTTATTGGACTCTTATCTGCATAGTCGAGCCACGTGCATAGGTTAGAACTAGGAAGAAGGGTCTTTATATCGCAGGGGTTCAAGAAAATAGAACAACTAAAATGCATAAAATGACTAATACGTGACATGATATGTCAAATTTTATATTTTCTTAATAAACAATTGAATTGAATTGAATTGAATTTAATATTCAGATTATTTGAAAGAGAGGTGATACATCAGTTTATACAGTTTAAAGGCACATACATGATAGGTAAATTGACGACAGTGTACAAAATAGACTTAAAATAGAATAAAATTACTAATAAACTAAAACTACTCAATTGATGTCTCCCAGAACGGGCCCCTGCGGCGGGGTCCCCATTAGGCTGGCTGCGTTCCCTGTCGAGATCGCTATGCTGATCCGTTGAGTGATGAGTCGTATCGTTACTGAAAGCTTATGGCAGTTACGTCTTTTTCTTTAAGGAAGGCGGTTTTTTAGAAATATCTCGAAAACCTTTGAACCGATCTTGTTCAAAACAATTTTCGCTAATAGAATTTAATAAGTCCTATTTGCAAGTTTTTTTATATTTTTAATCATAATCATAATCATAATCATAATCATTTATTTCGGATACTAGTCCATATT
The DNA here is from genome assembly GCA_945867215.1 of Epinotia demarniana. Lineage (NCBI taxonomy): Eukaryota > Metazoa > Arthropoda > Insecta > Lepidoptera > Tortricidae > Epinotia > Epinotia demarniana. The sequence continues at coordinate 20,560,479 of OX244271.1, read as the reverse complement.
TGTTAGTAGCGTACAAAAATTCTCAAATTTTCTTCTTTTTAGAATCCACGGTTCAAAATTGGGGGGGGGGGGGGGGGGGGGGCAATTTAAAGGAAGGCGGGCACGGAACCTTTTCACTTTTACGAGCAAAACTCGCACACTGCAAGCCTGCAACGCACCTACTGCCAGAGCCACTGCATTACTCAATGAGTTCCTTGCACAAATCCAGGATGCTGATGTGTTTGCGGATAGTTGGTCATCACTTAGACTTAAAATTATCCGTTTCGCAAATAGTCTCACTTTTTTGTAAAATGTTACAATTAGGTAGTACCTAAGTAGTAAGTAGTTTTAAGTTTAGCGCCTAAGCAAACTTGTAAAATAACTCTCTTTTGGACGTTTTGGGTAACTCGGCTGCTCTACGGAAAAACAAAGTAACTAACATTTTTTTCAAAATCGATGTTTTTACATTTTTGACACTTTTAGACCATAACGGATGTTGCTACATTCTTGGAATCGTCAAAAGAGCTTTAGTTTCAGAGATAAAATTTCGACACACAAAGTAACTGCAGGCACTTTTCCCAAAAATCTACAGAAAAACAAAGCAAAACACAATTGCAAAGCATAAATGAAGCAATTGCATGTCGATTACTTTGTTTTTACGTTGTACTTGGTTTTTTGTTTGGTATAAATGTTTTTTATTGATACTGAAATTTAACTAAAAAGAAAGTAAATAGCATTACTTCATTTTTGTTTTGTAAAAAAGTGTCAAAATTACCAATTTATCTACGCAAAAACAAAGTAAATAAATATTAAAAGAAAAACAAAGTAAATGAATGACACTTACTTTGTTATTACATTTTTATTTTAATAAACTTTACTTTTAAACAGCATTTACTTCGTTTATAGATTGCTAATCACTTCATTTTAATATTTTCAAGATAATGTTTTGGCACTTACTTTTGTTTTTGCTTTCGGAACGCGGCTGTAACATCATCAAATTACGCGCGCAAAAAATAAATTTGACAATTGACAGGATCCAATTGGACAACAGTCTTCTTTTGTGAAAATTCATCCTCAACTCTACTGTGAAAAGTTACATTGTCGTGTCTGTGTGTTATAAAGTACAGTACTGTAGAAAGTTTTATTTCTAAAATTAGAAATGCTTGTGAAATATGCACCGTTTACGTTCAAAGTTGATTTTACAGTTAGCTCAAAGGTAAGTAGAGAAATTTAAATTACGGTGCATTTTATTGTATTTTGATGATTGGTTTGGAATTCTACGCATAATAACCTAAGTGGTTCATGTGTTTTGGTATAGTTATGTATCGAAATTTATTCATTTTAATTAACATAGAGGTTATTTTATCGCCATTATTTTTAGCAAAACATACAAACTAGTGAAAATTCTTCTGATTTGATAGACGAAGACAGACAACCATATATCAAATGAAATGGTGAAATAATACATAAGTACTTAATAATAAGGGGAACAACATCGGATGTATTATGTTGTGCGCTCGGAGATGGTAGCTATGTGTATCCCTTTCCGTTTTAGATTATTTTTGTTTTAAAGGGCCTCTGCGCTGTTGGCTTCGGCCCCACGCATGCCTCCCAAAAGTCCCGGACCCCATGGTCCCGAGACATGGAAAAGACATGAAAATAATAATAATACTTATTATTGAGTGGTAGATTACCGTTTTTTAAGATTTTTCAAAATAAAATGTGGCATCTTTTATAATGATTCTTGAATCTTTTACAACCTATTTCATGAAATAGGTTGTATTTGTTACTATTATTAAGTTCCTTTACTGTACTGCTTAATTGCTACCAATTTAGTCTGAAATGGTTCCATTTTGGTGATATCTTAATAAGAATGTCTATATACTTATTAAGAAGATTGTCTTACTAATAATGGTTACAAAGAAGTGTATGATCTTGTTTTTGTGATTTTAATAAGATAAGAGTGCCATAGTCACAATAGCTATTTGTTTTTGAGTTGATTGCAATAAAAATGTTACAATTTACACCTATGATGGTTTACTGTATATTGGTACTTACCTACAGTATAATTTAATACACAACAGATGACAATCTTAATACCACCCAGCCCTCAGTCGAGTCGGTTTGCATATTAATCCTGTTAAGGAGTTTAAAAAAGCAAATGCTTTTACATTGTCTAGTAAAGATTTTTTAATCTTGAAATGTCTTCCTAACACTTGTAACAGCAAGGTAAGTGCTATTACTTCAATATTTAAATGTAAACTTGTGTGAGGTATATGATTATTAGCAACTAAAAAACAAAGTAAAAATATTTACTTTGTTTTTGAGTTGACATATTTATTCATAAATAAATAATTTACTACCGATAAACAGTTTTTTGTAATTTAAAAGAGAATTAAAAACTATTTGTCATAAAATTGTTACACAATAAGTAGAGCAAATTATTTGAACCAATATTCAATTTTTAAAATGATGAAATACGTAAAGAAACGTTTTATATGAAGTATTTTTAGTTTTTTCCTCCTCCTTTAAAATTTACTCAACTGTAATTACTTTGTTTTACCATAGGGCAGCCGAACTGTAAGTCCATAAGAACATGATTATATAAATAAATAAATAAATAAATTTTAGTGACTTTCGGGGCGATTATCTCCGAATCTATTCACTTAATCAAAAATTAGCTTAGGGACTGTGGCGTGCCTAGGGTTTCGGAATAGGGCAAGCCGAGACATATGTTTTTGTAGTTTTTACGGTTATTGTGGATAAATCCATCTTCTTGCCTCATTATTGATCAATCTTCAGTTGCACATGCACTTGCTAGCGAGGACGAGCTCACCAGCATATGTAATTTTACCAATGAGTTTTGTACCTTGATTTATTAAACTGTCTTTTATACGATTTACGGATTGACTACTCTGAGAAATACACAAATCAGGCGACAAAACCTGGCGAACAAATAAGTTGTTTCTTCTGTCTGAGCAAAGTTTAAAGAGTTTACCTTTCCCTAGCCAAGCAAAACTTGCACACACTTTAAATTATCACAATCACATGGAACTACTTCCTCCATTGTAAATCCGATTAAACAGCAACACAGCAAACAAAATACTTAATGACCGCTAAAATAAATAACAAACTGATCGCTTAAATAAACAACAAACAAACAAAAGTAATTAAAATTGAAACTTGAAACCAGAGTTGGGCACTCAAGAATAAAATCATTATTTGAATAAGAATACGCATGAATAAAATCATGTTGATTTTATTCCCGTCAAAGTTATTCAAATAATATCGCCGTGAATAATTCTTATGTGAGAAAATTGAATGAAGTTAACTTATTCTTATTCAAATAAATCTAATCGTGATTTTTTATTTTAACTAATACACCATGAATATGAATGTAGTTTCGGTCGGACACTCGGGGCACTTAAACACGACTCATTTGGTAATTTTGGTATCGGTATTATAGAGGCACTAAGTAGACTCTTGAATGTAGTGTAAGTTATACCTATTGTATATGTCTGTGGATAGTGGAACTCCTCAATGGCTACTTTTATAGCCCTCGAGTTTGGGCTCATTTGGTTTGTATTGATATTGACGAGTTCTATACATTACACTTGGTGACGATGGTCTGATGATGGAGTCAGGAGGCGGATAGTGGAACTCCTCAATGGCTACTTGTATAGCCCTCGAGTTTGCGCTCATTTTGTTTGTAGTGACGAGTTCTATACATTACACTTGGTGACGATGGTCTGATGATGGAGTCAGGAGGTGGATAGTGGTACTCCTCAACGGCTACTTGTATAGCCCTCGAGTTTGGGCTCATTTAGTTTGTATTGAAGAGTTCTATACATTACACTTGGTGACGATGGTCTAATGATGGAGTCAGGAGGCGGATAGTGGAACTCCTCAATGGCTACTTGTATAGCCCTCGAGTTTGGGCTCATTTGGTTTGTATTGACGAGTTCTATACATTACACTTGGTGACGATGGTCTGATGATGGAGTCAGGAGGTGGATAGTGGAACTCCTCAATGGCTACTTGTATAGCCCTCGAGTTTCGGCTCGTTTGGTTGACGAGTTCTATACATTATACTTGGTGATGATGAGAAACTCCTCAATGGCCACTAGTATACCCCTCGAGTTTGGGTTCATTTTGTTGAGCCCAAACCCGAGGGGTATAAATAAATAAATATTTGGGGACAATCTGACACAAATCGATCTAGTCCCAAACTAAGCAAAGCTTGTACTATGGGTACTAGACGACGATAAACATACTTATATAGATAAATAAATACTTAAATACATAGAAAACATCCATGACTCAGGAACAAATATTCATGCTCATCACACAAATAAATGCCGGGATTCGAACCCAGGACCTCTTGCTTCGTAGGCAGGGTCACTACCAACTAGGCTAAAGCGGTCTTCAAGTATCGTATACAAGTGGCCATTGAGGAGTTCCACTATCCACCTCCTGATTCCATTATCAGACCATCTTTAACAAGTATAATGTATAGAACTCGTCAAAACAAACCAAATGAGCCCAAACTCGAGGGGTATACAATAGCCATTGAGGAGTTCCACTATCCATCTCCTGACTCCATCATCACACCATCGTCACCAAGTGTAATGTATAGAACTCGTCAATACAAACCAAATGAGCCCAAACACGAGGGGTATACATTAGCCATTGAGGAGTTCCACTATCCACCTCCTGACTCCATCATCACACCATCGTCATCAAGTGTAATGTATAGAACTCGTCAAAACAAACCAAGTAAACCCAAACTTATCATAAAATCCATTGTGTGAAAATCAACTTACAAAAGTTTTACCGACAATACCACAAAATTAACTTTATTTGAATAACGTTTTATTTCAATAAAATGTTAGTTAGAATAACCCCATTTGTGGAATAATTATTCCGTATTTCATTCCTTATTTAAAATAAAAGTAGCATGATTTATTCACCTTCATGTTATTTTAAATAACGGGCGCAAGAATTATTCTTTTTCAAATCGATTTGAATAAGAATAAAAATTCTGTTTTTCTTTTGGGCTTGTATGGCAGTACCGCCACTGCTTAGGGACCTTATATTTATTTTGAGAGGCCTACCTATCGATTGATGTGCCACACGTGGGCATGCATTGAAAAATATTTTTTTGATTTTCAGTTTTATGTAAATAATAAAAATATATATATTTTTTGTAATTTCATTATTCTATGTAGCGGTTAACAAAATACACCTATCCTCAAAATTTTATTCAAATACACCTTATAGTTTTCGAGTAAAATGCCTGTGCCATACGGACGGACAGACAGACAGACAGACATGACGAGTCTATAAGGGTTCCGTTTTTTGCCATTTGGCTCAGGAACCCTAAAACACGGATATCCGTATAATTACAAACGTAGTGGACGCGAAATGGCGTTGGGCCGGACACATAGCGAGAACCAAAGACGACAGGTGGGCGAAAAAATGCTTCACTGGGACCCGCATGACGGCGGGTGAGGACCAGGGTACCAGTGCCGCTGGCGATACGTAATACGACATCATCGAACAAGCAGGCAGAGCTTGGACCAGACTGGCAGCCGATAGAGACCTATGGTGTGAAATGGAGGACGCCTACGTCCAAGAATGGACCCAAAAAACTAAGTACCTACTTAGTTTAAATTATTCCTATTTCTTATCTTCGAATCGTACTGAATTCTATTTTTACGTGTAACTTTACTGAACCTTTGAACTTGTAACTATACTTTTTTTGGACAAATAAACGGCTTTCTTATTATTATTATTATTTATGTATGTTAGTCTGTAAGAATGGGCCTCGTTATTCAAATAAATAAACCACCCAAGTTAAGATTTTTGTACTGTGCCGAGAACTGTGTGGCTGTAGGGTGGCTAAAAATGATACGTCGTTAGTAATGCACCACCCAAGTTAACGTTTGGAACGTGTTGAGGATTGTACGGCATTAGGGTGAATAAAAATTATGTCGTTAGCGTCTTAAACTCAAGACTGGGCACACCTTGTTGTATAAGAACCTTGCCCCTCTACATGGACCCCTGAGAGCGTAGATTATTATTTTTCTATAGTGCGTTTTTTTAGGATTAGAAAAACGGTAAACAAAGAAGCAGTCGTCGTCAACCTTTTCTGCTTGGGACAAATATTAGATGTTACCCGGAAATCCATCCTTGCTGCAAAGTTCACACACCAACTTGTGAATGTTCACCACCATATGTTTCTTATTTGTTGTTAATGGACTCTGTTTCTGTCTCTTTGCTTGTGGGGAAGGCAAAACGTTCAGGGGAGAACGAGTCGGTCTTTTTTGCAAGCCACTTGGACCTGCCTCTGGTTGGTCCATCGCAGTCCGCACGCCACCACACAAAGCGAAAAATAAAATCTTAATATTAATTAACAAATAGATACTCGTATAATAATATCGTAATCTTCAACAGTTTGTTGGTTACCAAGAAAACAAGAAAAATAACGTGAGATGCGATTGACAATTTTGACAATGTTGACAGCGAAAAAACGAACCGATCGTTTCAAACCTCTTCTTCTTTAGGTTTTTTATTCTGCAACCTTTCCAGAACTGAATAACGAAATTCAAAATAACAGAGTCAAAAAATAAATACTTTAAAAATAAATATATTGTTGTGAGTATTATTTAGATACAAATAATGAAAACACTTCCATAATTTTAGGGTAGACAACAATAACAGGCTTTTTAATGCTGTTTGAGATACTTTGACAGTTGTGTGGCATAAAGTGTCATAAGTATATAAAAGACCTCGTGCTTAGTGCTTTATCCTTCTTTCTAATGCTAAAAAACCGCACAATAATAATCGTGGGAACAACATAAAAGACACATATATATACAAAGAATTGAAAATAAAACACAACGAAAAATATTTGGAAGTCTCCAAATATTTTTCGTTGTGTTCGTTTCGTTTCGTAACTACCTCCAATTAAACACTCGGGAACACCAATATTTATACAGCCCGTGCACCTTCAGTCAGCCACGCATCTCTGGCGTCCATTCACACTTTGTGAGCTGACTGAAAATATGCGTCCAGACTGAGATAACGCATTCATTAATGTGCTAAATGCACTGCGAACAGGTGAACTGTTATCTGAGCACTTGAGTGTACTACTGGGAAGAGTTCTTCAAGATGCAGTTGGCGAGTTCGCTATCGATAAGGCGTTAAGAGTCTATCCAATTAACCAACAGGTTAGCAATCACAAAAATGAGGTTCTTAATTTGTTCCGAAAAACAAGTGTCCGTAAACAGGGTGTGACCTGAAACAGGGGCAAAAAATTAAACGGTTAGACTATTGGGCGTGTGAGCACTTATTTCCAGGTAATTTCAATTGATTATTATAAAGTCTTTTCTTTTTTTTCTTTAAAGCAATTTCACGTGTATTGTTTACCCTTCTGGGGTGACCCAGGTAGTTTTTTTAATTTAAAAAACACTAAAAAGTTAAAAAATCACAAAAATATCTTTTAAAAACAAAATTGCTAAAACTATTATGACTTAGCACATGATGTTACCTCAAAATCTGCATTGACTGCTGTGCTATAACTTTAGGTCAACATTACTCCGCATAAAAAAAATGGACACAAGGTTACTTCAGATGCTCTAAGGAAGAGTCCTTTTAAATTGCCCCTGTTACAGGCCACACACTGTATACACAATCAAAGCCCTGCAGGTCAATCACGTAAAGCATTGTATGCGCATCAGGTAGATCCAAATGTCACTTTTAATCTGTGCTTTTAATATGGAAACATGACTGTTACATTGTTCAAACGCACGTTCGAAACGTTACGTGATTACCTCTCAGGACCACCTAGTAGATGCTACACGAAATATGAGCAACGTTAATATAAACTATATCATACCCGCATATATCAACAAGACAGGTGGGGCAAGAACTTGAAATATTTGTAGGAGCAAAAGTTATGTTAAGCTCTAACGTGGACGTCTCAAAAGGGTTGGTGGGTGCTATCGGCAATATCACAGAAATTGTATGGCCTCGTTTCGTCGGACGCAGATGTATGAAACAGACATAGGTATCATCGGTTCACATTGATTTTGAAATGGATGGTGTACACCTTATCCATCCTAAAGCTATACAATTTCCAGCAAAGTACAATAATGGTACGGCTGAGAGAGGAATGATTGAGAAAATTCAGTGTGAGGAATTGTTAGGAAAGAAGCCGTGCAACAAGCTATGAGAGAGCTAGAAAGGATGAAGTGTATTCGCAATGATACAACCTAAAAACTGGAAAATAAAACAGATATTTGTTTTTTAAGTCAAACGGTTTTATATTCATAACCTGTGTAATAAATTTTAATGTGTAGAAAATGTGTTGCGCCCCACGTTTTTATTTAAACGTTTCCTTGTCGGCGTGATTGATTTACATTTCCATGCCGAATAACAGGTCTCTAGTTGTAATGGTTCCTGAGCAAAACCGAAGACGGACAGACGGACATAAGGCGAAACTGTAAGTGTTCCTTGTTGACTACGGAACCCTGAAATAGAGTTTTTTTTTCTATGTTTACAAAAATCATCCACGCTGTAAAAAACACTCCGAATATTCCGAAGAGTACTCATTCTAATTTATTGCTTCTACTAAGATTCTAGCACTCCTCCTGTTTGGAAGCAGTAGGTCTAAACTGTTCGTTTAAGGCCGCTTTTAACCAGTGATCCATCTGGAACAAAGTAAGTTACGTTCAGTAGTAGTTATTTTTTACGCAGTTGCCTCCGTATTAAGTCGGGGATATTCAGGTCTTAGGCAGCATATAACGGTTCACCCTGTATTCGTAAAACGGTGTATTGCAGTCGACAACTGCTATCGCTTATACCCTTTTCAGTTTGCAAAATACTGGTAAGTTATACTTTTATGTGCGGGTAGTATTATGCAGGGTAGGAAATGGCAATATTACATTGCCACCCAATGTAATATTGCCATTTCCTACCCTATGGAGACGGGCATCACAATATGTGTTAAGTGTTTATTTAGCCTTAGGATATTTTAACCTGATAATTTTCAGCCTATAATAAGCAACATACACACGTCAATGTTGTATTGCATGTTTAGCAAAGCACTAGGACGTATATTTACTCGGCCGGCCATCCCTGTTTTCCCGCTCTTTGGTTTAATCTACTATTTTTATATCAAGGTCATACATAGTCAAAAAACAAAAGTCGTATTGCCTGTGGTCAGTAGATAAAGGGTTCCAGAGGATTTACAAAATGTCTCTGTCACATATAAGAGAGAGAGAGAGAGAGAGAGAAACAGAGAGAGAGAGATGTAGGAGATGGCGTTTATAACGCCATACACTTAACACTAATTGGTTTATATGAACTTCATTCCACTTTGAGACATATGTAAGAGTAAGAGCAGAGAGTGTCTAATTTTGGCACTTTGAGACATATGTAAGAAATATTTTTTTATATTTTGTCTCTTATTGTTTTTAACATGTAAACTCTGTTCACATACTATTTAGTTAAAAGTAACATTATTTTATTTAAGTATACCCATTCAGGCCAGGTCAAAAGTACCCTAAACCGACGAGCATGTATGAGAAATATGATGAAAGTGAGTGAAGCGAAAGTGGTTTGCCAGGATCGTAGCAAATGGAGATCCGTGATCTCTGCCTACCCCTCTGGGAAAGAGGCGTGATTCTATGATTGATGATTGATTGATTGATATCCATTCTCTTAATCCAGTCAGATTCTTAAACAAACTCCATATGAAATTGGATTTGAATACCGGCCATAATGAAACAGTTAAATCTGCATTACCGCGGGATCAACCTCCAATTTCAATCTGCAGAACGAATTGATTAATTCCGTTAACACAATCTTATACAGGATGAAGTGGAACCAGGGACTTTCCGGAAAATATAAATATGGAATGATTAGGTACCTATTACGCAAACGTTCCTGCAGTCCAGCAAATATATATTTTTTGAGATGAAGACTGTACACGTTTGTTTTCAGTTATTCCAACGCGATAGTAGTACACCGAAATAAGACCAAATACTTAGGGGAAATAATCGGTGCAAAAGCGAATTTTGGTAAAGTAGTAGATAAATGTGTCTTAAACAACATACTAAGAATACTGATAATTGGGGGCGGAGCTTACAGGCACGAGGTAAAGCCCCTTTATTTAGTTTTTCGTAACTAACTCGTAATTGGTAGCTCATGCCAAAAAGTGTTTTTACTTATATATAAGTAATCTACATAAAATTCTGTCCAAAAACGATTCGTTACACTTTTTCGCTGGGATCAAGAGATAAACATCATAGTCGAAAGTGTCTTCGATGGGGGCTCCGTTATTGCAGGAAAACCACACCGCCAACACTGGAGCAACCAATTCCCGGCGTAAGGCATACCCATACCCAGACATGCAGCGGCTTAATGTGTGTCGGAAATGTCGTTGGTTGTCACACACAGTGCTATGCCCCGTACGTGTAAGCGAGAGATCTGACGGGCTGCACCCCACAAGCTGGGAGATTTCTGATACACAATTAAGCGCATTAAGCAATTGTAATGGAATGAACTTCAACAACTTACATTCGCCAAGATAATTCTCCTTTTTCATAAGTTCAACGGATAACTCAGGCATTCTTGTTAATCTTTATATGCTAGCTAAATAAAATGTTGTTACTTGGCAATCATATAATAGTACATTGTTTTAGGTATGCAAAAATCTATAAATGCAGTAAAGTTGTGTGATTGCCAAGTTGCAGAATTTTATTTAGCAAGCAAGTAAAGATTAAAAAGAATGCCTGAGACTTGGCTCTACGAAATATCTCAAAACTTTTTACGGTGGAAGAGTTTCGAGACTTGGCCTCTTTTCTACATGGAATGTTTTTATGAGATTGGCATTTAAATTTTTAACCCCCGTCGAAATAAGAGGGGTGTTATAAGTTAAACGTGTCTCTCTGTGTATCTGTGTATTTGTGTATCTGTGTATCTGGGTATCGTAGCTCCCACACGGATCGACTGATTTGAATGCTGTTTTTTTTGTGTCATAGATAATGTAATCCCGAGTGTTCTTAGCCATGTTTCATCAAAATTTGTTTAGCCGTTTTTGAGATATTGGACTTTGAAATGAAAATGTCGGGGGTTTTTCAACTTTTCTGAAGCTGAAGGTCCTGGGTTCGAATCCCGGTAAGGGCAAATATTTGTGTGATGAGCATGAATATTTGTTTCTGAGTTATGGATGTTTTCTATGTAATTAAGTATTTATATGTACTATACCCATAACACAAGCCTTACTGAGCTTGCTATGGGACTAGGTCGATTTGTGTAAGATTGTCCCCTTATATTATTTATTTATTTATTTATTTAAGTTGTAGTTATACACTATTTAAATAATGAGAATTTGGGCTTAACGATCTACGCACACAATATACATTTCGATGAACTGAATAATTAATTTGAAGGCTTTTATCATTCTGAATAATTCGTTTTAAGGGTTATGTTATTTTCTTTTCTTTTTTTTAGTCGTTTTACTTACATCCTGTATGTGACAAATGGTAAAATTATCTAAACACAGATAGAGTAAATACTCGATGCTTGTTCGGGTGGCAAGACATGCCTAGATAGTCATAACTGATTCTATAAAATAAAAAGTTAGATTCAATAAGTATATTGATTTAAGAGTGCCCATCATGCTCGACACAAGTCGACTCCGCCATACAAACTTAGTAAACCTTGGATTCGCTATGGGATCGACTTACGCAACACCTTTGTCATCCATATACAACGTGTTGGTAAAATAACGCAGAACCTGAAAACAATTTATTCAGAATCGAGAGTAGAATGTGAAATGTATATAAGTTCTGTAATAAATTATTATAAATATACATACACTATAAATATCATTATTCATCAGTCGCTTTTAGCGTAAAAATATGCGTAAAAATATAGTAGGCATTGTAAAATTAATTTCTATATACTTTACTTGAATTCTTCCTCCATCTCTTGTGAAGTCTTCCCTTTAGTTTCTGGGAGTATAAAATAGAGAAGTACAGTACCGGCTAACGTTAAAACGCCATGCACTAGGAAGATACTACAGTAACCAAGATAATCTGCCATTAATGGGGTTACCCATGACGAAAGATACAAAAAAATACGTTGCTGAGCTCAGACCAGAGCCGTGACCCCGAATTCTCATTGGGAATATTTCCGCACACATCACCCATGGAAGTGGCACGAGGCCGATGCATACCGCAAACATGTACAATATCAGACACAATAAAGGTGGCCACGGCATGCCCGTGCCTGCCGTATAACACGTTATGGATACGCATATCAGTGACAAAGCAGTGAGTACGCCGCTGAATAAGCACACAGGTCGCCTGTCGATATATTGGCAAATCACACACGCTAACGCAAACACAACCACCATACCTACATATAACCACTGTGCAGCAACGTAACCATTGAGGTTAGGAACGAACGCTTGTTCTATTATATTCACAGAGTAAAACATGACAACATGTACACCAGATAATTCAGAAACTATGAAAAAGAACGTCATTATAAACAACGGTTTCAACAGTTTTCGGCTTTTCAGCATCCTCAGCTTCCCCAGCCAATTCATAGCTGGCTCTGAATCTATCCTTCTTTGTTTCTCTAAGATTCCTCTCAGCTCAGCATTAGCTTCATCGTTGTAGCCCCTCAACCAGCCATAAGCTTTCACTCCTTCTTCTACTCTCCCTTTAGCGATAAGCCACGTGGGGCTCTCCGGAATAACAAATAATATTCCCATAGCCAGAAGAGGGAAGATACAGCATATGCAGGCTATCCATTGCCAAGTCAGGGATGAACCTAAAATATGTATTGCAAGAAGACCTTGAGCTTGAACTAGTGATAGTCCTGCTAGAAAGAAGCCTCTGTGTTTGGGTTCCATGGTTTCGCCGATGTAGATTGGGCTGAGGGGGGCACTCAGACCGATGCAGATGCCGCTGAGGAAGCGGCCGGCTAGCAGGAAGTGAATGCGAACACTAGAGATGGTGGCTGCCACGGTGAGGATCCAGCCATTAAAAATAAGCACGCAGATGATTCCTAGCGAGGTGCGGCGACCAAATAGCTCCATAATCCAACCGGATATCAAGCATCCTGGGGCAATGGGGAGCCCCGCCATCGCAGCTGAAGAAAAAACAGTGTTACAAATAACATACATTAACATATGTCTATATAATCCTATACTATAATATACATTTTGTTAATCATACAATAAGAGATCGAGTAAAAGAAATAACAACATTGGAGAGAAAATAAAACTACTATCACAACATGCAATTTAGATCAAGTCAAATGTTCCGCAAATTAGCGGGGAGCGTTGGTGACATGTATACTGACCTATCCAGGCCATTGTGGCCATATCCACCCGGCTGGCACTATCGCCCCTGAGCTGGGACGACAAGATGGCGACATACCCCAACGTCAGGCCGGAGACGAACGCGATGAGTATGGAGGCTGATGCAGCTGTCACCTGCATATATAAGTTCCTTAAAAATACAATGAACAGCTCTGAAAAGGCAAAAAAAAAGAGTAACAGAAGTAATTTCGAATCTACCAGGAATCATACTAAATTAAAAATAACCAATGACTTCCATTGATCCAGAGATTGCGCTTTTCGAGTCGTAACTTAGACTTCTTATAGCTAAGTTAAATTAATGGGATATCAATTCGACGGGAAAGCAAGTCGTTTGGACTATTCAATCATTGAGTCGCTATGGTTGTAAATAAATTAAATTATATATTATTTCTATACAGCAATATGTTTATAAATATAAATAAAATAAGTTACTTTTCAAATCGTTCGGCAGGGTAACGATGAGTTGGATATTTATTCACCGCGTTAACAATGACGTTTTAACTTAAACCGGTAGTGACAAAAATAAAAATCAAAATCAAGAAGGTATTTATTTTGCAAATAGGCAACAAGGGCACTTTTACATGTCAAACGGTAATTTACAATAAGTGATAATAATCTTACTTATTAATAATTTAAATGCAGATTAGGGACCGATATAAACGGTTTACAAACTAAATGTCGCTAAGTTAATGAATACAAAACATAATTGCAAAATATGACCATTACATTTTGATGATTTTTCAGATTACGAGTATCCTTGTAGTAAAGTATCGTTGTACAGTCACCGGCATCAATATCTGCCGAAACAAAGCAGGCAAAAATATCTGACACGTCCTTATGGCATTAGACATAGAGTCGTGTCAGATATTTATGCGTGCTATGTTGTGGCAGATGTTATTGCTGGTGACTGTACTGTCAGTATTATTTGCGCAGAAGCGGGGGCGGTACGGTACTAGAGTACTGCATTCTGCAATAATGTGGGTGCGCAGCAAATATTCTGTACTGACATGACACTGACAGCTGTTTGACACTCCGCACCACCAAAAGCGTCGAAATGTCTATTATATCTCTTACAACCCTTACTGTACGAGTGTGCGGAATGATAATTACTCGGATTGTACGTTTTTGGTATTTATCTTACTGTTAAAAAGGAAAAAAAAAAGAAACGGAAAAAGGCTATGAAAAGGTACTCACCAACTAAAGTTAATATAATATTTCTTCCACGTGTTTATTTGGACACTGTTCAGTATTTAGTACCACACGACTGTTTTCGGAATCACATTAGCAACTGCGTCGTAATCTCATGTTTGCGGCATGTACTAGGGGACTGTTAGTGTTGATATTCAAAAGATTCGATATAAATGGACTGCAAACATCTTAAAATGATTTGCGTATTTAGTGACTAGTTTTATCTTTTTTAGGGTACCGTAACAAATAGGTAAAAAGGATCCCTTGTAGTGTGACTCTTCCGGCAGGAATTCACGCAAGTAAAAGATACAAATCTGTTGTACTTTTTTAGTCATCAAAAATCATTTCTAAAATAAATTTGTTGGAATCACATTAGCAACTGCGACGTAATCTCATGGTTGTGGCACGTACTAGGGGACTGTCAGTGTTGATATTCAAAAGATTCGATATATGGACTGCAAACGTCTTAAAATGATTTGCGTATTTAGTGACTAGTTTTATCTTTTTTAGGGTACCGTAACAAATAGGTAAAAAGGATCCCTTGTAGTGTGACTCTTCCGGCAGGAATTCACGCAAGTAAAAGATACAAATCTGTTGTACTTTTTTAGTCATCAAAAATCATTTCTAAAATAAATTTGTTATTTCATTTTTTTAGGTTCCTTCTTTCAGATGAAAATGGATATAGAAATCGTTTCACGTGATAAATAAATATATCTGAAAAACAAAAATAATAGGTTGCAAGTTATAATCAACAAAATGTATCAATCAATCAATCAATCAAATCGTTTATTTGCTAGAATACAGGTAGGTACAAGTGAGGTCTTATATTCTAAATTGATCCATGTATTCAGCCTGCGCGCAGGCATGCAAACATTTTAAAGTGCACGCACGTTACAAACAAATAAAATTAAAATAAATTCTAAACTCAAATTAAATTTCCATTATTCTTAAAAAAATATATTAAATTCAGTAACATAGCACCATGTCAAAAAGTATAAATAAGTACAAAACAAACAGGCATGTCAAACTTATAACAAAAGACTAACTTACGGAAGGCGGGTTTAAGTAGCTTTTTACGCTATAAAAGCACTTGTCCAGGAGCCAGGTGGACAGCCTGTGTTTAAAACTATTACCCCGTAGTAGCTTTATTTCATCTGGTAAGTTGTTAAACAGTTCTATACACATGTTGAACACATTTTTGCTGTATATCGCCTTGCGAGCCGGAGGTTTATACAACTGGTTCATGACTTTCTGTCTGGTTCGCCTGTCTCTTATTTCACCACGTGTTTTGAAGTGTGACTGGTTGTTACAGACAAACACACACACATCTCTAATATATAAACAGGGTAGTGGCAGTATATTTAATTTTTTAAATAAGGGTATACAGCTATCATCAATCCGAGCATTGCAGACGGCCCTGACACATTTTTTCTGAATTTTGAAAACTCTATCCACATCCACAGAGTTACCCCACAGTATTAACCCGTAGGAGAGAACAGATGATACATATCCGTGGTAGGTTGGCGGCCTCCACTGATACGGTGTTTCTTAGCCTACGAAGAGCAAACACGAACCGGTTGAGTTTATTGCAAACCTGGTCTATGTGCTCCTTCCAGTTTAGATGTTTATCAATTGTGACACCAAGGAACTTGAGAGAATGTACCGATAGATGGCGATGCAGCTGCATCCATGACGATTACCAAGCGCTGTTAAGGGTTTTCCAGAATGAAAGAGGTCAGGACGAGTATAGTACATGAAAGTTCGAATGGAACCCTCGGTGGGCGAGACAGAGTCGAACTTGACCGATTTACTGTTTATAGGTTCATATCATCATATTCATGTTTATGTCATAGTTCACATGATATAATAACGTTTTGACGACCGGTTAGCCTAGTGGGTAGTGACGCTGCCTACGAAGCTGAAGGTCCTGGGTTCGAATCCCGGTAAGGACAAATATTTGTGTGATGAGCATGAATATTTGTTTCTGAGTCATGGATGTTTTCTATGTATTTAAGTATTTATATCTATTATATATATCGTCGTCTAGTACCCATAACACAAGCCTTACTGAGCTTACTATGGTACTAGGTCGGTTTGTGTAAGATTGTCCCCCTATATTTATTTTATTTTATTTTTATTATTTTATTAATAACCTGAAATAGGCGTATATTAGTATCGTTCTTAGGGTAGATACACTCGAGAGCAAAAGTTCGGGTCACTAGCATTTACTTATTTATTTATTTAAACTTTATTGCACAAATAAGAAGTACAAATGGCGGACTTAATGCCTTAAGGCATTCTCTACCAGTCAACCACAGGGCTAAACAGAAAAGCTTATAGGTGCAGGCAGCTGACAAAGAAAACACAAATGGAAAGGATAAGGTAGCCAATGAAATACATTTCCTGATATAATAAATAAGTACATTTCCTAATATAATAAATAAATACATTTACTTACATAAATACAAAAATATAATATACATACATTCATATTACTTTGCGTACCCAGTGCAAAAAAACTATGCCACTAAACTAACCAGAGATATCGTTGAGAAGATGCTTGCGCAACATGCGCTTGAAGGTGAGTTTCGTTTGAGCTTGTCTGATAGTAAGCGGGAGAGCATTCCAAAGCCTTTACTTCAATATCTTGAAAACGTAATAAGCTATAAATATATTTTGGTTGGGTCTAGGTTCCATCTATCCCCACGCACGCCTTCCAAACGTCAGTTCACCCCGTGAATTTAAATCGGAGATACAAAATAATAATCATAAATCTTTCATTTCGGACGTAATCCATAGGTTACAAACGTATTTACTAGTGTTTGTCATTACTTATAATTTTAAATATCTTACAAGTATTTGTGTAATAACTTATCTTATCTTTTTATTATCTGCATATGTCATCTTATCTTATCTTATCTTATCTAGATGAGGGCCCTTTCGGATGCACTTCGACCCAGTGGGATCTTTTGTGCATTTGCCCTCTCCTTATGTCTACTCCCAACTTCGCTCCATCATTTCCACATAGCGGATGATGCAGCTCAGCGGAAGTACCTTGAATTCCTTTGGTTGCGGATAACCGTTACCGAAGTAATTCATTCTTTGTCTGGCCAGGGCATGACATTCACACAATAAGTGTTCCATAGTCTCATCCTCCTCGCCACACATTCTACAGTCTAAACTGTCCGATAGTCCCATCTTGGCCAAGAGATCCTTGACCCCGAAGTGACCTGTGAACACCCCAGATATGATTCTGAGCTGCTTCCTACTGGATTTCCAGAGTTTGTTAGTCCAGCCCGAGTCCACTCCTTCTATGAAGAGCTTAGAGTGCCTTAAGCCCGCCTCATTCCTCCACTCGTGTTGGTGTTTGGTTTTGGCGTGGGCTTTAAAGGCCAAAGTTATGGTTCCCTGCGAGAGTCCCACACATGGTTCTGGACCTACAAAGTGATTTGTAGACCCCACTCTTGCAAGCTCATCCGCTCTTTCGTTGCCGATGAAGCCCTCGTGCCCTGGTATCCAAACTAGTTGCACCTTATTATGCTTTCCAAGCTTGTTCAGTGCCTGGACGCCGTTATAGACTAGTCTAGATTCCACTTTCGGCGCCGTAAGTGCTTTAAGGGCCGCTTGACTGTCACTGAGTATATAGATGGTCTGCCCTCTGGTTTGCCTGTCTATATTCTCCTGTGCACAGGCAATTATAGCGTATGTCTCCGCCTGGAAGACGGTTGCCAAACTACCCATGCTTACACTACTACTGTAGTCATTCGCATAAATGCCTGCTCCCGTACCGGATCCCATTTTTGATCCGTCCGTGTACCATATACTGTCTTCGATACCAGACCTAGGCGGTTCTAGACCTTCGGCCCATTCAGCCCTGGATGGAACTTTTGTTGTGTAGTTCCTATGGAATACAAACTTGGGTAGCATTTTGTCACTTCCCATGCTTGTTATTCTGTCTAAGAAACCATCAGTCTCCATGTTTGTGTGTTTAGTCTTTGGTTTGTTGTCGCTCCACAGTCCAAGAGTTCTTAATCTGTAGAGCGATTTCCGCGCCTCTGACTTAATCACCAAGTGAAGTGGCGGTAGGTCCAGTAGGACTTCTAGCGCCGCTGTAGGCGTGGTACGAAACGCCCCTGTTATAGCCATGCAAGCCGATCTCTGCACCTTCATCAGAGCCTCTCTGCATGTGCTCATTAAAGTCCTTGGCCACCATACCAGGCTGCCGTACAATAATATGGGCCTCACCATCATAGTGTAGATCCACTTAAGTACCTTTGGGTTCAATCTCCATGTTTTGCCATACGCTGATCTACACATTCCAAATACCCTCAGTGCCTTTGTGATGGTAAGATATACCACAGTTTTGCCTGGATTAATGGATAGTTGGTGCAGGTCGCACCATTTCTCCACTATCCGCAGTGCCTTGTTCATGATTTCTGATACCGTGCCTGGGAACTTCCCATTAACCAGTATCACTAGATCATCAGCATATCCCACCGTGTGGATGGGACCCTTATTGAGTTCTACCAGGAGTGAGTTCACCACCAGACTCCAGAGAGTTGGTGAGAGTACCCCCCCCCCTGTGGACATCCCTATGTGGCCGTGGCCATTATCTCATCCCCTAAGAGAGATGACTTTATTAGTCTGCCATTTAGCATATTGCCTATCCATTTATATAGGGTGGGCTCTACACCATGTTTTGCAGCTGCTTCGCTGATAGCTTTATACGTGGTACGTATGCATATGTCATAGTTCACATGATAACCTGAAGGTCGATAACGTAACGCATTGTCCGCGCGTCAGGAGCGTTACCACGAAAATCGTATCTCGAAGTTCGTATATCTCTGTCTTTGTCGCTCGGATACCATAAACCGGTTCTCTAATTTATTGCCAAAAATTCGATATTTGTGATTTGATTTTCGTTGTTTTAGCTCAGGTAGGTCTAAATGGGTCATACTCAAATTTAGGTTCGCGTCTTTCCTGTGGACACTATAAAAGTTAAGGCGTAGCCCTAGTGTGTGCCGTAGAGTTTTCGGGTGAACCCTGATGTGTATAAACGAAATTCGTCTCTCCTACATACATACATACATACATTCACGCCTTTATTCCCAAAAGGGGTAGGCAGAGCACATGAAACGCATGTTCCAGCGCCACTTTTAGCATAAATGTGGGTATAAAATATTGACAAAATGTGATATTGCAGTGATAGGTTGCTAGCCTATCGCCCACAACACACTTCAACCCTGGTCCCTTAGTCGACTTTTACGACACCCACGGGAAGAAAGGGGGTGGTGAAATTCTAACCCGACACCACACGGGGTAAACGTAACGTGACGGGGGGGTGTCGTCTCTCCTGTGGTCAATAATTAAGAGCTCACGTGCATATAAATAAGGTTTTTATCGAATAGTAATATAGAAGAGGAGACGCTGTTTATGCGGATTAAGAGTTCAAACCAAAATTAGGCTTCGTAGCCCTTAACTTTTATAGTGTCTACGGGAAAGACGCGAACCTAAATTTGAGTATGACCCAAATGTCACTATTTTGCATGTATTGTAGTGACAGCTAAAGTGACCAAACGTGCGTTCGAAACGTTACGCGATTACCCCTCTGAATGCAATTTTGTTTTGTTTATATCTTTTAAACAGTAATAGGTTTACAAGGTAAAAGTCCCAAGTTTGGACGCATTAATTTCAATAATTGTTGAAGCCTGGTGTTATAACAGTTGTCAATGTTTCTCTTGGTTTGAGAATATCTCCTTAATACGATATGATTTCTGTTTTATGAAAGATAACGCCAAATTTCTTGATTCACGTTATAATTATTTTTTGTAGTCTCCATTGATATTTATTGATATTAGCACGGGGACATTTAACTATCAAACTTGAACTTTTTACTGTGTACTAAAATTAACTATGGTCCTCACGACGTTAATAAAGTTTGTTACGAAAGCGTGACCTGGACTTTTTTTAAAGTGGCAACATTATAATCTGTCAAAGGCACGTTAAATTCTTTAGTTAGATTTTGTTTACATAATTATTTTGCATTAATAATTGCCGTAATATGGGTATTATTAATGCCTTAGTAAAACGTAGTAGTATTATAATGTATTAGTAAAACAATAAAAAGTAATGTGCGAAAGATGCTACATACTATGATCAGCATACCTAGAACAAATCATGCGGATGACGTCAAACCACTCATAGGATGATTTCAAAAAGTATTTTTATAAACAATTACTACTTATCAATTATCAACCTCTTTAATAAAACTATATCGCCACTTGACATGAGCCGAGTAGGTACATAACATCTTTGACTGACATTGTCATTCAGTTGAACAATAAAGTGACTTCGTAATTATTTAGATTTATCTTTACAATTTTTTCAAAAGACGCAAAAGAATGTCGCGTTTACAAGAATATTGTTGTAATTTTCCGTTTTTGGAGATACGTGATAAAAACGTGTATTGCTCGTGCTCGATCAAAACATAGCACCGAAAATAATGTTGTTGTTGCAATACAGACATCACCTGTGTGCAAAATTAGGTACGTCATTTTTACGTCATCCGCATGATTTGTTCGAGGTATGATGATCAGCAAGTTCAAGCAAAAACAAGAGAAGAAAGAAGTTATTTTCCAAGAGAAACAACAATGTTTAGATGCGATGTCGGATTTTTTAGGTTAGTATGACTTTGTAATCTTAATCCTTGTCGGCTGATTATTTGTTATAATAATATTGACGATAATGATGATACGTTTCTTATGTTTACAGATAATCTTGAAAATATTCAAGGAATCCGTAAAAAACAATAGTAATACCATAAGTAAAAAAATTAATTTGCCTGTTTTCCCAGGTCAAACTTTCGTTTGCCAGACTCTAGGTTAAAAAGGATAACCTTACAAGTTTATTTTATTTTATTTTAAATGATACACGATATAATAGGAAACTACTACAGAGGCCGGCAGGTAAGGGGCTGCCAGCCGAGTACATATTGACGGCCGAGCGTAGCGAGGTCGGATAGTTATCAGGCTGGCAACCCCTTTTCACGCCGAGGTATGTATAGCGCTTTTCTCAAACATGCAATGAAAAATTAACAGAACAACAAATATATACAATAAAACGTTCGCTGAATGTAAAAGGCTAACTACAACATACTTAAAAAGCATAAATTACCATGAGGCAGAATGTATCACGCATTGACACACTAATTTCATGTTACAGTTACATTTCAAATAATAAAGGTTAATCTACAATGTACGTTATTATAGTGTAAACAATTAAGCTTAGTAAACTAATATAGTTCTATAGTTATCACTAACTTTTTTCAACTTTGTCATACTTTTTTAACAAAATATTATTATTGTTAACTTACTCGTATCTTATAACCTTGTACGAAAGAGCGAATACCTCCTAACACAAGTGTCATACTTAAAAGGAGGGTTCGACACATAAGATGTAATAACCTAAGTTACAAATAAAATAATTTTGAATTTTAGATTTTTTTTGAATTTTGAATGAAATAAATAAAAAAAAACTCCAAGAAATCAAACTTTAATTTTCATGGCTGAACGCCGTGATCCTGTGCCACAAATTGTGGAATTAAATGGCTAGGTCTCCAATTTTGTATGAAATGCCATTACGGATCTCTCGTCTCGCTGCGCCCGAAACGGGACACTTCGAAGCCCATTATGATGAACATAACGTCAATATTTCATTGCATGTTTGAGAAAAGTTACTTTCATGATATTTTGGATTACAAAAGCTTATAATTCTGTAAGGTGATCGTCACTGACCGATTATTTAACCCTTTCGATCATATTACAAAGATAGAGATTGTTAAGGTTGTATACCTAATGTAGATTTATATTGGCAGCTAATAGTTTTCTTTATGAGTTCAGTCGTCTGTCGGAAAATAGCAATGTCAAGTAATTTATGTTATTGTGTGATTATAATGTTTTAATATAATAAATATCGATTCACGGAACAACCTCTCGTCATCATTTACAGAGATGAAGGTAGGCGGTTAAACATTGGGACGTTATTAAAAGCTGTATTAAAGTTGCGTAGCACGCGTTATTAAGCCTTAATGACAAAAAGGCTCGGTACTCGTAAAATTTCTTTGTTTGACCAAGAAGCGTTGAAATTCAAAATGAGTGAGTGGTGTGGCCATGAAGTGCGATGTTACAACTTGTATCTTAATTACACGAAAGACTTAAATATGGGTGTAGACTCAAAATGTATTATTATTCCAAAAGAAAGAAGGCAAACAAATGCCTAGTGACGAAAATCCCGTTCACATATTTCCAAAAATACCTTGTTAGATTTTTCTTTCGAAAACGCTGGCAGATTGTGACGTCACGTTTATTTATCTTTTTGTTTTGCTTTTTTCTCCATTTGCCAATATTTTTAATCATTTTTCGTGATAAATCATAATTATTGGTTATTTAACTTGGTGTCTAAAATAACCAATAATTATTCAAATAAAATATCACTTAATAAATGAAGTTGACATTTATGCTGCCACTTTGTCTAGTGTGGTATTTTACCTATATCGCTTTTAGCTTACATCGCGGAAGGTCTAAAACGCAAAATGACCACTCATAGGTAGGTTAGGTTCGTTAGGTATCTTCAGATGCCCGAAGGACAAATAGAGCAGGAATAGGCGCCTCGCGGTAGCGGGGCTCCGTCGACATCGCTAACGTAAAGATAACGTAAAGATAAAACGATGAAAATTATGTAGATATTTTGCGTTCTAGACCGTTCGCGATGTAGACTAAAAGCGATATGGGCAAAATAATACTTAGGTAGGTACGTAATAATTATTTAAATATTATAAAGGCGTTGGTCTCTGACGGTCCTGAACGCAATTTGCCTAGTTGGAGTTTTGCTCACATTGCAGTTTGACCACCGAGCATTATGCCTAAAACGCAAAGTGACCACTTATAGGTAGGTTAGGTTCGTTAGGTTTCTTCAGATGCCCAAAGAGCAAACAGACCAGAAATAGGCGCGGGGCTCCGTCAATATCGCTAACGTAACCTCAAAACGACGAAAATGTGATGTAGGCATTTTGCGTTTTAGGCATAATGCTCGGTGGTCAAACTGCAATGTGGGCAAAACTCCAACTAGGCAAATTGCGTTCAGGACCGTCTGAGACCAACCCCATAGGTGTTAGTTACAGACTTATATTCTAGAGTTATTAAATGTCCGACTTCAAGAAAGAGGTCAGTCGTCGAATCCGACTCGGCTGGGCAGCGTTCGAGAATCTACGGCACATCTTATCGTCCAATATTCCGCAGTGTCTCAAGAATATGGCACTGAACCGTGGTCGCTTACTATGGGCGTCATAAGAAAGCTCAAAGTCACCCAAAGAGCAATGGAGAGGGCCATGTTGGCAGTTTCTCTGCGTGATCGCATCAGAAATGAGGCTAAACGCAGCAGAAGGTAACCGATATAGCCCTCCGGATCGCTTAACTTAAGTGGCAGTTGGCGGGGCACATAGCACGTTGAACCGATAGCCGTTGGGGCGGAAAGGTATTCGAGTGGCGCCCACGTACCGGAAGGCGCGGCGTGGGTGAGGACCCACAAGGTGATGGACTGATGACCTGGTAAAGTTGACGTTGGATGCGGGTGGCGCAGGACTGGTCACTTTGGCACTCTTTGGGGGAGGCCTATGTCCAGCAGTGGACGTCTTTCGGCTGATGTGATGATGATGATGATTAAATACAGAAGCCTCGGCCGACGGTACAACTTTGTACCATTTGGCGTCTGTTCTGTAGAGCATCCATGACGTACTTTTTTTAACCGGTATTTAAAACTAGATTTTTTATTATCATCCAATGTGTGGGGTCTTAAAATATTTCACTGTTAATCGCTAGTTCTGTGTCGCCAGTAGACAATAATAAAGACTGGTATTATTGCGCGCTGGCTCACGCGGGCTGAGTGTAAATGAGTTGCCTAGGCTTATCGCAAATACCTTCTATTTTAATGTGGAACATACGGGGTACTTGATGATTATACATAAAGCGAAAAGTGGCCACGCTACGTGCGTACACTACTATGTAGCGAAAATCGTCCGTATTAGTTTAAAGGGCTGCTGGCGCTGCCATAGTGAGCTAGTAAAAATATCATAAATAAATGCGCTACGCTCGTAGCCGATCCCGTGGTTTTCCTCGGTATGTAGCGGAAAGCGGCTACGGCGTAAGCACCCGCTAGGCGAGTTCCTGGCAGCGAAAGTGTTGATATAAAGAGTCACTCGTAGACCTCGTAGTACTCTGACGCTTGCACGGCCCACTATATTTAGTAAAATTTTATTTATATTTAATATTTATTGCACAAAAGAAGAACTTATAGTACTGTCACCGTCACGTACACCTGAGCGGTCAAGGTGTTCGCAAACACCTGAACACGACTTTATTGTCAAACCATAGAGTGCATGTTCAGATATTTTTGCAGCCTGAAGAGTACAGATGTATGTGACGCTGACTGCACAAAAGGCTTACCTAATGCTATCATTCTCTACCAGTCAACCTTAAGGCAAAGAAGATAAATTGTGGGCAACTTAATACACGTAATTTATTTATTATTAAATGCTATAAAATTCTTTTATGTCATACCTGGCCATAATGCGAGTTTTACTGCGTACCTTTACCAGTTTTACGCTGCGCGTACGGGAAAACTCGCATTGTGGCCAGGTGAAGACGTAAAATGTTGTACTCAACACGGGTGGTAATTTGTAAAGCTCCAGATCGCAGGTGTTTGTGGCCCGAACCGAAGGTGAGGGCATTCACGAATTCACCGCCCTAGTTACGTAATGTACTATTACGTCACACCATAAATTTTACTGCACGCTGCGCGTACGGGAAAACTCGCACTGTGGCCAGGTGAAGACGTAAAATGTTGTACTCAACACGGGCGGTAATTTGTAAAGCCCCAGAGCGCATATTTATGCCTGCCTGCAAACACCTGCGCCCTAGTTACGTAATGTACTATTAAATAATATGATCGTGTCGGACAGAAAATAAGTAATTTCACTGCCTGCGCGCTTACGCCTAAAGGCCTCCACCCACCGGACGCGTGTGCTGCGCGTGTGCTGCGCGTGTGCTGCGCTGCAGCTGCGCGGGTGCTGCGCGTGTGCCGCGTTCGATGCGTGTTTGAAGTGTAGTTTCAATGCTTTACAACTTGCGCGTGTGCCGCGCAGCACACGCGCCGCGCAGCACATGCGTCCGGTGGGTGGAGGCCTTAAGTCGCTTTCCGCTATATACGAGTAAAACCACGAGATCGTCTACGAGCGTAGAGCGTAGCGATTCTTGCCAGTGAATGTGTTAGTTAATCATCTTTTCAACAAGATTTAAAAGCTTCTAATGCATGCTTAAGCGCAGAAATTAAGCAATTAGGAAAACGTTTAGGTATTGTCTCGCCACGACAATTAGTAGAGATTTAATTATTTAAGCGGGAGCGCGTCTCTGTCGGCCACAGCAATTCATTTCAAGTCACTAACACCCATTTGCAATTCATTGCAGCTACAGTGGCTTAGTAAATACAGGCTATGCATAATAACGTGGAACAATCTAGAAATAACAGTGTATAATAGATTTAATGGCAATTCCTCCCTGGCGAAATTCCTGATGACATTGCCTTGAAAATGGCTTTGAATTAAGTGGCAATAGACAGCACACGTCTGCTTTGAAAGGCGCGTTAAGCCGTGGATTCCCGTCATTGTCTATAATAGCGTCGTTTGCCGAGCATAAGGCGAGTCGATATGCGAAAAATTTGCTTTAGAAGCGCGAAACTTGCCACTCTTACGAGGTTATAATCAGCGAACGAAGAATCCATAGAAAGCGAGCTCTTTACAAAGGACCATGCGTCAAAATGGTCCTGAAACCAACAGCACTGAGGGTTATGTCATTAAATAGGTCTTTAAATCTACTTTATTTCATTATAAAGGCACAAAGTCCAATTCCATTGCAGAACGAAGATATTCGTATTTTAGCCACAGTCAGTAGTACGAGCTATGAAAAAACGCATTCGGAGAATATTCATATTTAGTATTCAGGAGGGTAGTTATGACAAAATGTACTAATGATGATGGCACATCGAGCGTGGCATATATTCATATTTTATTAATAAAACAATTAATTAGCTACAAAAAACATGTTTATTTTACACACTAACCTTACCTAATAATTCTGAATATGTATTCACCGAGAGAACCCGTTTTCTCATAGATCCTATACTCACTTTAACTTAAATATGAATATCTCAGTTCTGCAATGGAATTCAACTTAATGCCCATAGAACGAATTGAAGTAGTTTTAAAGACCTATTTAATGACCTACGTTTCAGCCTTGTTGGATTCAGGACCAGGCTCCATACAAAGTTGCCCATGGTCCTTTCTACCCAAACACGTGCATAAAACCCGGTATGCGCATGTTCGATCTAGACGGCTGCCTGGCATCGTTTTGACACCCCGCCCCCACCCCGCATAATGGCAATGGCATCCTGTGGGGCCATTTTGCAGCGCTAGATTTCTATGTATTTTTCGTTTACTGATTAATGTGTTTTGCACGAAGTTCTTTCTAACACATTTTATTTATTACATTATTACTTTATCGTAATTTATATGAAAATTTCAAACATAATACATTTTCTGAATAAATTAATTGAATTAAATTGAATTTACTTACTCGAAGTGAGCGTGCGAAACGCATTTAACGACTGATGGTCAAATGCGTAACTCGGGTAACATTGACCCAATCGAGGGTTACTTCGACCCGCATGATAAGCACTAGCAATGTGACATAAAAAGTATACAACATGAGCAGTTAGCTGAAACTAAAAATAAGATGATATGACCCTGTTCAAATTCATAAAAAAGCTGTGGACAGAGTAATTCGCGAAAGCTAAGGTTACCCTCCAGGGTCAAAGTAACACGGGTTTCCGGTACCTAATATTTTTAAGAGTCGCCAGAACGCTCAACTCTCCATACAAACGTAGTTTGGTTTGGTTTGCATTTTAAAACGACACGCTAGAATAACATGAAACTTTGTATAGACCATGGCATCCAACATATCTAGGCCGGAAACTAGACACTGTGAACCGACAGCTTTTACAAAAAGCTTATTATACTGTAAAGGATTTCGTAGTTCATTTATGTTAAAATAGAATATATACAGTGAGTGGCCTGTAACAGGGGCAAATATTTAAAAGGACGCTTCTTTAGAGCATCTGTTGGAACCCCTTGTGTCCAATATTTTCTTTTTTATTCGGAGTAATGTTGATTTAAAGTTATGACCTTCAAGTAATGTATCTTGGCACCACGAGATCATAGCACAGCAGTCAATGCAGATTTTGAGGTAACATCAGGTACTGAGTCATAATGGTTTTTGCATTTTTGTTTTTAGAAGATATTTTTGTGATTTTTTAATATTTTTTTATCGTTTTAATGTTTTTTAAATAAAAAAACTACCTGTGTCATCCCAGAAGGGTAAAAAATACGCGTGAACTTACATTAAGGAAAAAAAAAGAAAAAAAAAAACTTAAAATTACCTGGAAATAAGTGCTCACACGCCCAATAGTCTACCGTTTAATTTCTTGCCCCTGTTTCAGGCCACACCCTGGACATAAATATAAAGTTATAAGATGACATGTAAAATAGCTATTATAAGCCTATTAACAGAATAAATATTCTGGTATTGATTTTGGATTTTGCCGTCAATTTTTTTAGAAACTTGTATCCGACTTAGATATGGCGGATTCCATTGTATATAAAAAGTTTCATGTTATTCCATCGTCGTCGTTCGGTTCTCTCGCTCATTCATAAGGGAGTTCCCGCCCACCGCTATGCTAGTCCAGTAAAAACGGCTGCCGCATACGGACGCAATGGCATGAGCTTTGGAAATCTCCCTCACCCCGACAGAATGTTTTAATGTTTATTTGGGCAAATAACGGTACAATAATACTCAATACTACGGCGATAGGATATACCAGCAAAGTTGCCACCATTTAATGATACATTTTTAAACTACGTTAGCTAAAACCAACAATGTGAATACTAGTTTAATATTAAAATTAAGTAACAAAACAAGGAAACAAAAATTTAATTTATCCACGCACATATCATAAGTGCTCTAAAATGCGTTCAGAAACCGATTTTACTATGAGAACTTTCTTGTCTGTGGTAGTAGGTAAAATACAAAAATCTGTACTGTACAGATTTTTGTATCGTTATGAGTTTAAATTTGGAACAGTTGTCAAAACTCAAGCGGGTCTCTATTCTAGCATCCATAGATATTAAAACATTTATCGATACGGAACGTCAATTCAATATGTGTTTTTTCATATATACCGCACGACATTTGATCTCGAGTGATATGAGCATAGGGACTTCATTCGGTTGTCTATGATTAAAAAAAACCATTCATCATGACGAATTGCCGCCATTGCTGTTGTCATTTTATTGTTGGTTTTTTGCTGTTACTTACCTACTTATGATATGTGTGTAGATAAAGTAGTATATGCAACTGTACATAATTAGGCCTTAAAACACTCGTGTAATCCTATTATGAAACTGGCTGACGCTCGTTTCATAAAACCACACTCGTATTTTAAGGCCTCTCATTATGGATCAGTCGCATAAACTACTATAATGATACTGCGATAGGCTATACCAGCAAAGTTGCCACCACAAATATTTTTTAACATTGATAGTAACCAAACCTACGAGCTACGGTAGCGGTAGTAGTTCAGGCATGCGGCTGTCAAGCGGCGGTTGTGGGTTCGAATCCCAGCTCGTACCAATGAGTTTTTCGGAACTTTTGTACGGAATATTTACCGTTAGCTTTTCGGTGAAGGAAAACATCGTGAGGAAACCGGTCTAATCCCAATAAGGTCTAATTTTCCCGCTGGGTTGGAAGGTCAGATGGCCGTCGCTTTCGTAAAACTGTTGCCTATGCCATATCTTGGGATTAGGTGTCAAAGCGGACCCCGGGCTCCTTTAGGGACACTACCGGGAATGTCACTAGAAGGATGATAGTAAGTAACCAAACCAACAATGTGAATACCTACCAGTTTTAATTTAATTAACAAAAATTAAAGCACAGGTGATTAATAAGTGTATCTTTATGTTACTCTTTTAAAGTGCAAACCAGACTCCGCTTATATTGAGATTCTGACATATCATGTGTGAGGGGGACACAGAAGAAGAAGAATGACGGCCCTATCGACCAATGAAAATGCGCCTTAAGGAATTTCTGCTCGCGTTAATGTAGGTACAAGTAAATAAGTGTATGGTACCCGAATAGATAAGGGATTCCTTTAGAAACAATTTTGAAATAGACCAGCTCCGTATAGGTGCGTAACTTGTTTCGTACTTAAACGGAATATATTAATAGTTTTAAATAGCATTATCCCTTTATAGTGCGAGATCCAGACCAATGATTGGAGGACACGTAATTTTTCGAAGGAATGTACAATGCGTTACTTAATCGACAAGCGAAATTAGATAGGTAGTTAAAAACATAAGTTTACACAAAACCACAATATCAATACAAGCTCGAGTGTAATAATGGGGTGAATTCTGGGTGAATTAGATTCAATTTCGAATGCACGGGTAAAGTCGTACCATGTCCGACCCCTGCTAATGATATATATTGTGTTCATGGTATTATTAATATTGAATCAATTAAATCAAAATACGTCCCACTGCTGGGTACAGGCCCCCTTCATCTTAAGGGCCTTGGACGAATATTTTCCGAATCTTCTTTGGTATCTTCTTTGTTACTCATATCAAAGAAAACGATGCAACACAGAGTAATGTACTAAACTAAACTAACCTTTTCAAATTAAATACTGTCCTGACGAAACGGGAAGCTTGTAGGGTTCCAACAAGGAACCATTTTTTTAAAAAATATGTTATCACTAAATCTTTATTCTCCGTGCGGTGTCGGATTAGAATTTCATCATCCCTTTTCATCCCGGGGTCGTAAAAGTCGACTAAAGGAGCAGGATTGAAGTGTGTTGAGTTGAAAGCGATGTGCTAGGAACCTATCACTGCGATATCACAATTTTGTCGATCTTTTACACCCACATTTATGTTAAAAATGGCACTGGAATATAGTGGCATGGCATGTACATATATTTAGTTTCATTTGCTCTGCCTACCCCTTATGGGAATAAAGGCGTGAATCTATGTATGTAAGTATCTTTATTAATATCCCTGCTTATTACTATTCTGGTAGTCTACCTCACAAGAAGCTGAACATTTATGTACCTATGTCACTTTAACGTTATGTTTGAATTGCCTTACGAAGGTGGCAAACGGGTGAGAGCGACAAGGAATCACGTTGTAAGCAACTTATGATTTCGTCTGTGGCTAACACTTTTTGAGTATGTTCAGCATGAATATTTCGTTCCCTATACCCTGGTCAGTTTATTATGGGTCATGGGTCTGGGACACTTGTTGAGTGCAACAGTGATTGACGTGGCTGTCATACGGACTAGACTATTAATTGGTTAAACGACTCAACGTGACTGCTACGCCACGAGTGGTCATTACAGCTGCATCTCACAAAGTGTCACAGACCCACAACCTACGTATCATAGCTTCAATAAAAAAACATTCAATTTTTTCTGTGTGTATTTAATACGTATTTTTTAAACTCTCATTTAATATTTAAAGATAGATGTTGTGTCATTGTCTATGCTGCAGCAAGACGGCAGAAAAATAATACGAGTGACTTGACAATTTATTGATTAATGTCATTCAATGAAATACATATAATAAACATTGCGTTATGTGATTTGATTTAATAAGAATACATTACAAATTGGCGACGAGGATGGAGGAAATTGAACGCCTTTCACGCCTTCGCGCATCTATACGCGGACAGCTTACCAAACTGCAACAACATCTACGGCAAATTCAAGATGCTTCGGACTTAGAAATAAGTCAAAGGCTTACAAGCCTTGACAACTACGAAAGAAAATTTAACAATATACAAACGGAAATAGAATCGGTGGCCGAAAACATAGAAACTGAAATAGAACAACGCCACACAACAGAGGAAATTATCCTACAATTAAAGCTAAAACTACACGGCTTGCGCCCGCCTGCGCCTGCTGCCGACGCACCCTCTACGTACGTATCAGCTTCCCTACACACACGGAGCTACGAAGGGACGCGCGATTGCACTCCTACTAATACGCACCAACCGAAACTAAATTTCCAACCGTTTCAAGAAAGTGAAAACTTCACGTATTTTGTAAAAAGATTAGAAACATACTTAAAACTAAGCCACTGCGAAGATCCAAGAACACGAACACTCATGCTTCTTAGTTCTGTTCCCCCACAACTACATCAGAAAGCTTACGATTTATGTGCACCGGACGATCCCTGCGAATTAGATTTCAACGAAGTTGTCAAAATATTGAAAGAATATATGGATCCGAAACCAAGCGTTTGGGCTTGCCAACACAAATTCATCACAAGGACGCAAAATACACATGAAACAGTCATAGCATATACCTCAGAATTGAAACGATTGTGTCAAGACTGCGAATTTTCATGTAGTCACTGTAAGAAGTCAATCAGTGACAACTTTTTAACGCTACAATTTATAAGAGGACTACGTGACTATGATATACGCACAAAACTCCTCCAAGAAACCCAGATAACGAGTTTCACAGAAGTCGTAAAAAAGGCGACGACGCTCGAACTTGCAAAATCAGAGAGCAGCTACATGTCACCCGCACACTGCGGCAGTCAAGATCAACACGCTGTTCGAACGGACCCCAGTAAATATAAAGCAAGTAACAAACCTCTGTCGATCAGAGATCTGAAGGGAAAATGCTTCCGTTGTGGAAGTCAGGAACACCAAGCGAATAAATGTCGAAGCATTCATGACACCTGTAACAAATGCAAAAAGAAAGGTCACCTGGCGCGTGTTTGCCTTCAACACACTCAGGTTAATAAACAAATAGAACCTGAGCACGGGGAGCAGCAATATTCCGATAGCGCCTCTGACACTGTCGATGAAAGCACCCCCTGGGATATGAATTTAATACCATCCGGTAAAACAGACAAGTATATGATACATCTATCCATTAACAACAAAAACACGTGTATGGAGATCGACACAGGAGCGGCCCTCTCGACGATGTCATATAAAGAGTTCCAAAAACTGGACACAGGATGTAAAACATACAAAACTAACGTTACTATGAGAACGTACACGGGAGAGATATTCGCACCCATCGGCGTGACATATGTCACATGCAAATACAAAAATCAAACTTTCGATGGAAAACTATACATAATTAAACAAGACGTGGACGCTATCTTTGGACGAGCATGGATACGGTTAATAAACTTGGATCTAGCCAACATAAACCAAGTAAATCCGAAAGCACAACCCGAACTTGACAATATTTTTACGGAATTTGCCGATGTATTTGTACTACAAAGGCCGTTTCACCCTATGCGATGATAATACAACTCCAATTTTCGTGAAGCCCAGACGTATACCGTACGCTCTTAAGGACAAAGTCGACGTCGAAATAGAACGCTTATGCAAACAAGGAGTCATCACAAAGGTTGACAATTCAGAGTGGGGAACACCAGTCGTACCAATCGTCAAACCCAACGGCAGCATACGCTTATGTGCACACTACAAGGTCACCCTGAATAAAGCCATCAGAGATGAGCAGTACCCTATCCCAATCATAGAAGTGGAAATGAATGGAGGACAGTTGTTTTGTACATTGGACCTGAGTCAAGCTTATCTACACATGATGATGGACGATGAATGCGCTATGATGCAAACTCTTAGCACGCATAAAGGTACATATAAGGTTAATAGACTTATGTTTGGCGTCAAGGTGGCTCCAAACTTATGGCAAAAGTTTATGGATAAACTGCTACTGCTACTGAAAATACCCGAATTTGCATTCGCGCACATGCATTTAAGTTGACCAGTGTTTGTTTATATAGGAGTCGCAACGTCGC
Organism: Epinotia demarniana; assembly: GCA_945867215.1. Lineage (NCBI taxonomy): Eukaryota > Metazoa > Arthropoda > Insecta > Lepidoptera > Tortricidae > Epinotia > Epinotia demarniana. The sequence continues at coordinate 20,526,910 of OX244271.1, read as the reverse complement.
GCGCAATCACTTTCGCTGTCGCGCGGCAAAATTAACCGGCAACGTGGCGTGAGCGGCGCTCCGAATTTGGCTTATTTTTCATAGAAAATCTTCTGTTTCACGCGCAGGACTGTGGCGAACTATCTCTTTCACTCTTATTGGATTTCGTATTAAGAAATGTACTGAGTCTTTTTTCTTAGGAGCGCAATCGTGAGCGCTCCGCTTGGCGCGTTACCGATGAAATGATACGGTAGGATGATGGGTATAGCGCCTACCTATGATCTTGTAATGTGTAAAGGTAATTATTTTATTGGTATTGGTACAGTCGTATTTTAAGTGGATTTTAAATAGTAATATTAATAATGAGATTAATGAGTATAATTTAGTTATAATTATTTATGGGAGTTCACTACACCAGCGCTCCTTAGGGCGAGCCGCCTCTGTTACTGGGCGTTTTCCGCAAGTCGACATCCAGTGTGCCTATTTTGCGTGAATTGGTGGGGTAGCGCTACTCTAACCACCCCAGTTCCTCCAGAAAGTTTGTGAGTGCCTTGGTATTGCTGACTGCGTCCTTTAGTGTGTCCGGAGACCCTAGGTGTTTTTTCCTGTATATTTCTACCTGCTTACAGTCCAGTAGAATATGCTTGGTTGTTTCTTCTGCTTCCATGCACGCTCTGCACATGGGGCTGTCTGTGATACCTTAGTTGTAGAGGTGTCTGTTCAGAGTGTTGTGTCCTGTTATTATTCCAACTATCTTGCGTAGTTGGCTTCTCTGTGTCCTCAGTAGTGCGGTAGTGAGTTTGTTGTCGCGTTTCGACAAAATCTCTTTAGTCTGTCTGCATGTGTCTATGTCCTCCCAGTATCTTTGGTGTTGGTCTTTGGTGTATAGCTCCAGTTGATTATATATGTAGCTTTGTGGCAGGGGTAAGATTGGCTCCGGTCCGTATGCCGTTGTTTCTGAGCCTTTCCTGGCCAGTTCATCCGCTGCATCGTTTCCTCTTGAGACACTGTGCCCCTTGATCCATTGTATAGTAACGTTGTTTTTATCTGCGCACACCTCTGTGAGGCTTTGGTGGCATTCGTATAGCAGGCTAGATGTGATGTTATCACTGCTCAGTGCCTGTAGTACCGATTTCCTGTCTGAGAGTATCCGTATGTTTGTATTCTCGACTTGTCGTCTTTTTATGGCATTGCAGGCTTCAGTTATCCCTACGCATTCGGCCTGGAATACCGTGTTATGTTTACCTAGTGGTTTGGATATGTGTATGTTTAAATCCTCTGAGAACACACCACATCCCGTTCCCGTGTTCGTTTTTGAGCCATCTGTAAATATTCTGAGGTCCGTTTGGTTTAGCCCCTCTTTCGAGTCTTCTGTTAGTGATATGTCATAGTCTTTCCTGAAGACTGGAGTTCTTGGTATTTTATCGATTGAAGCCTCCATCATGGGGAGGCTTGTGATCAGTCTGTTATGGATTTTAGTGTGTGGTGCGTTAAGTTTCGTCAATAGGTTGAGGCTTTTTAGGCGTATTGCCGTCGCTGCCGCTTCCTTCTGTATATGCATGTGTAAAGGTAGGAGTCCTAGCATGATTTCTAGTGCGGCTGTTGGGGTTGTTCTCATGCAACCTGTAGCCGCAACACATGCTAGCCTTTGTGTTTTCTGGATTTTGTTTATTGCACTTGTGGTTTGGGTGCGCGGCCACCATACTATGGCACCATAGCTTATCATTGGTACTATCACCACTTTGTATAGCCACAGTATGATTTGGGGGGCCAGGCCCCATCTCTTCCCCACCATCCTTCTGCATTGCCAGAAGGCTACTGTTGCTTTGTTTAGTCTACTGTCTAGGTGTTTGCTCCAGTTCAGTTTGTCATCTAGTGTTATACCCAGATATTTCACCTCTTTCGAGAGTGTTAGTTTTGTGCCGAATAGAGTTGGCATTTCGTAGGTACCCAATTTGCGTTTATTTCGGTGCGTCGGTTTTCTTTGGGTTTACCGATAGGTCATTCTCCTTGCACCATTTCTCTATTATTTTCAGTGCTGTTTGTGTGAGTTCACATAGTGTGTTTATGATTAGGCCGCTGACCAGTATGACTAGGTCGTTCGCGTATCCTATCGTTAGAAATTGGTTATTGTTTAGTTTCGTTATCAGGTCGTTTACTACTAGGTTCCACAGCAGTGGCGAGAGGACGCCTCCTTGTGGGCATCCTCTTATGACTAACGCCTGATGACTTTTGTTTTCGGATAGTTTTATGATTCTCTTCTTTAGCATGTTCATAATCCATTCTATGAGCAGCTGTTCGGTTTTGTGTTTTTCTAGTGCTAGTTTTATGCTGCTGAAGTTTGTTTTGTCGAAAGCACCCTCTATATCAATGAAGGTGCCTAGACAGGAGTTCTTTCTAGCGAGCGCATCTTCTATGTTCGTTACTACAGCATGGAGGGCTGAATCTGTCGATTTGCCCTGGCTATAGGCATGCTGGTTTGGGTGTATCTTTATGTTTTTGAGGGCCGTATCCTTCAGCTCCCTGTCGCAGAGTCTCTCCAGGGTCTTTAACATGAATGAGGTTAGGCTTATGGGTCTAAATGATTTTGGGTCCGAGTAATCACTCTTTCCTGGTTTCGGCAGGAAGATTACTTTTACCTCCCTCCATTTCGTTGGTATGTATCTGTAGGCAATGCAGCTACATAATAGGTTTGATAAATGCTCGATCAGCTTTTGTCCTCCCCACTTTAATAAAGCAGGGTAGATACCGTCCAGGCCCGGAGATTTATAGTCGTCGAAACTTTTTATCGCCCAGGCTGTTTTGTTTTTATCTGTTATTCGTTCTGCTGTCTTCCACTCCTTATCTGTTGGATGATAGTTTTCCTCCTGTTCTGCCCAGGTTTGTACGTCAACTACTTTGCACCCCGGGAAGTGGGTTTCCACCAGTAGACTTTCAGTCTCAGATGGATTGCTGGTGTGGGTGTTGTCTGGTCTCCTCAGTGTGCCCAGTAGTTGATTGGGTTGGTTGGCTAGTATTTTCCTTGTTCTGTTGGCCTGTGTGCTGCTGGATATTTTATCACAGAAGTTCCGCCAGGACGCAGATCTTCTGTATCGTGTTCGTTTTTTGTAGTCTGCTTTGACTGTTTTGTACTTGTCCCAGTCCTCTTCTGCTTTTGTATTCATTGCTCTGTTTAAAAGTCTTCTCATTTTGGTTCTCATCCGCTCCATTTCCGAACCCCACCAGTTGGAGTTCATGTTGTTCCCAATACCTGATGGTGTCGATAATGGACATGTGTTCTCATAGCTCTCTGTTACGTGTTTTTACCTGTTCCTCCAACTCTGCAGTGTTGTGAGGTCTGTTTGTCATTGTCTTATCATCTAGTTTACCTTCCAGAGTCTCCTTGTACGCCTTAACGTCCGTGCGTCTCGGGTTTCTTCTGGGTGTTGGTTCGTTTGTATCGGCTGTGAGGTCGTAACGAACCCACCTGTGGTCGGAGCACGACAGCTCTTCCGACACATGCCAGTTGGACACATGCCGAGCTGCTAGCCCTTTGCTTAGAGTAATGTCAATTATAGTGTTACATCTACGAGTGACAAAAGTAGGTTTTGATCCTGTATTTAGGATGTCTAGGTTAGTAGTTATTAGATATTCAACAATATCGTTACCTCTTTTGTTGTTTGTTTGCATTCCCCATAGGTTGTGGTGACCGTTGCTGTCCGCCGAAATGACCAGCTCCAGCCCTTTGTGTTCGCAGTAGCGTATAAGTTTGTTCATTTCCACCGGAGGGGGTTCGTCCTCAGCCGCCATGTAGACGGAGGCGAGAACAATCTCTGGTATGCTTGAGGTTTGTGCTCTGAGGAGTTTTATAGCACACACGTCTCTGGAACAGAATTCAGTTAGAGGTTGTGCTATTATGTTACGAGATATATGTATGCATGTTCTAGGTTTACTTTGTGTGTTGTAAATTACTTTACCTCCTGTGTTGCAGAGGCCATTTAAACGTGTGTTTCTGATCCACGGCTCTTGGATCAGGGCTATTGATGTTTGGTTAACCTCCAGCCATTTGCGGAGTTGGGCCGTTGCTGTTTCGCTGTGCTGGAGGTTAACTTGGAGGATCTTACACAGGGAAGGAGCCATTGGGCGATGTCCCCTCCATCCTCTTCGCCTTAAGGGCTAGGAGGCTGATCCCCTTCGTGCAGCCATCCTCGTCGTCCGAGCCGAGCAAGATGCCCTCCTCGTCGTCTGAGATTGGCTCGTTTACTTCGGCGCCATCTGTTTCCATGGCGGTGGGGGTGCTCTTGTCGCTCCCCTCCGCGGCTTTGTCTGTGTCCGTCTGGGTGTCGTCCTCTTCCAGGTTTGCATTCTTCTCCGGTGGAGAATCCCTGAAGTGGCCCCCGCCGTGCTGGAAACGGATATAGATTGTCCCACATAGGTAGTTCAATCTTCTATCCTTTTCCATCACAGTAGGGACCACATCCTCTGGTATTCCCACCAGCAGAAGAGTGCAACCTCTTGTCCTTAGAGGGACGGCATTGTGTATTGTCCATCGCTTCACCTGGGCCCAAGAGTTCTGGTAGTTCAGGACTCTACCGATCTTGGTGAGGTCGTCCTCTAGCGATGGAATAAGTATACCGCACATGGTTTTCCTTACCATCTCGTCCTCCCTCTTCCCGACAAGATGGTCTCCGTTCGTGAGGGTGGCTGTTGCGATCCAGGACATCAGCCACGTTTTGGTGCTTGCGTTTTGGCACCACAGCTTCAGGTATCCGTCGACCAGACTTGGTCTCCCTGTGGGCCTCCGCTTCTGTATCTATGTCGGTCTCGATCGCTGCCTGGAAGATAGCGTCACCGATCTTTTTCTCCACCTCCGTAGCGTCCTGTTGCGACAGTCTGCCCGTGCGCTCGTTGGTGATTGCAACCGTCAGATCTGTCGCGGCGGCCGCCGCGTAGGTGGGGTGGGTTTTCTGCGTCCCCAGGGCGTCCGTTTTAATTTTTTTGTGGTCGCCTCTTGGGGATATGGTCTCATCTAGGCGTGCTCTCTTGGTTTTATTGACCTGCTCCGCCTGAGTCTGTTCTTTTGAGGTCGTCGCTTCCACATCTGCTGTGTTGGGAGCTTCGACCTTTTGTGTGTTCACAGAGGAGCGGCTCTCCAGCTCTCCTCGCTTTTGGAGCTTCTGCCGCCGTCTCTGCCCGACCTTCTTCTTCGCTGGGTCGTTGGTTTGGGGTTGCGGCTGGGCAGATTTCCTCTCTGCTCTCTGTTTGCACCTTATCTCCCAGCCGGGATCTATGGCCTGTTTCGAGGGTTCAACTTCCGTCGTCCCGCTCTCCACTGCCTTTGGTTTTGTCTGTGAGGCGTTCGAGGGTCCCGCCGTCTCTGGCTCGGTCGCCTTGGCCGGGGCTCCTTTCGGTACCCTAGCGTCCGGCGTCCTACCCAGCTTCAGCGGTTCCTTCTCGGTCGTCACGTCCTTGTGTGTCACCTTCTTAGGCGGTTCAGCTTCCGCCGTCCCAGCCACAGAAGGCGTTGTTTTTGGCTTGGTTTTAATTGTATTTTTATTATTTTTTTCAGTTGTTTCCAAATTGTACCCACGAGTAGCTAGAGAATAAGGGTCCATCTACGCAGAGCCCCGTTTGCGTAGATAAGGCTATTATACAACGGGTTTCGCCCGATACCCGAGGTCCACCGTTCGCGACTGAGCTCCTCTCAGCCATGCATCCATCAGCACGGTCGGTCACACTTTGGATTAGAGTTTTTGAGGTCGAGGTTTTCTCCTCCGGGGAGTGGGGGAAGGAACAGGGAGCGGGTTGAAGGATTGGGTCTGGGTTGGGTTTTTTTTGGAAGTTTGGAGTTGGGTTGTGGGGAAAGGGTAGGTGAGGGGAGATGAGCTTGACTTGGGAGTGGTTCGAGCTCACCCTTCCATTGTCCGGGTCCATGCTAAATGGATGACGGGCTATCCGCAACCTGCCCACCCGCTCGGTCGCTTTGGAAGAAACAGCGTGTCTTCCGGGTAGAAGCCCCAAATTTGCGTCATGGGACCGTTCCATAGAACGGTCAAATGTCACTTACTTGGAACTTCAGCCTAGACGACCCGAGTCCTGTTCCTGTGGATACCATACCCCGCAACATAATTGACGTGCATACTGCATTCCAACTGACCCAAATGAACACAATCGCCGTCGATCGTTTGAAAATTGCGGAAGAAACTCAAAATGATGGCGAGTACAACAAACTGCTACAAGCACTAATGACGGGGACGACGGTGCGCCGATACGGTTAAGACGACAACGAACTTACCATCCAGGACGGATGTTTGCTAAAGGGAACGCGAGTCATGATTCCGGAAGGGCTGACAAAACGGGTATTAGACGAATTACATTCAGGACACCTCGGAATAGTTAAAATGAAATTACTAGCACGAAGCTACGTATATTGGAAAAATATAGATAAAGACATAGAAGAGCTAGTAAAGAGCTGTCGTGAATGCCGGCTACACCAGAATGAACCCCCACACGTTACTCTACACCACTGGGAGCCGCCGACAGGCCCGTGGCAGAGGCTCCACATCGACTTCGCAGGGCCGCTAAAGGGACATTCACTGTTCATAATTGTGGACGCTTACACCAAATGGGTCGAAATTATCCCAACTACAACAACGACCAGCAGCTGGTGTATCAGAAAATTACAGGAGCTATTTGTATCGTTCGGTTTTCCTTTAACACTGGTCTCGGACAATGGACGGCAGTTCGTTTCAGCAGAATTTGAGAATGACCTTAAGAAAAGTGGAGTGGTGCATAAAACGTCGGCGCCGTATCATCCGGCTACTAACGGACAGGCGGAGAGATATGTCCAGACAGTAAAGAAAGCCTTAAAGAGAATGGATTCGGATCCAGGTAACCTGCAGGAAAAACTCCTAGCAATTAAAGAGCACTTACTGAGAACGCCGAGTGTCACCACTGGCAAAACGCCGTATGAACTTATGTTTAACTGAACGATAACGAACGAACAGTCCGAACGTTTGTCTTCGGTCAGCGAGTTCAGATACGGGATTATAGTAATGGACGGAACAAGTGGGAGTTTGGAACTGTTACAAGGATTTTGGGCAGGTTACACTATGAGCTCAAGACGGATTCAGGAGAGACTTGGAAGAGACATGTAGATCAGATGCTAAGTACCAGGGTGCCAAGAGTAGACAGGGCAGACAGCCTATCGTAAAGATTTACAGCGGAGGTGTTGTGTCATTGTCTATGCTGCAGCAAGACGGCAGAAAAATAATACGAGTGACTTGACAATTTATTGATTAATGTCATTCAATGAAATACATATAATAAACATTGCGTTATGTGATTTGATTTAATAAGAATACATTACAATAGATTTATTGGTAACTCGTCGTAATCATTTCGTCTGAAAAAAATGAAAAATACCTTCTATAAAATACCAAAATTTTACGACGCAATACAATTTCTATGCCGAATCTTGTACTATACAAAGTTAGATGAAAATTATTACCGGTCCCTTAGACGACGAAGCCACCTGGTTATTGAATAAGATATGGTAACTATGTAGCATAAGTAGTCTCTGTCCATTCAGTATTGAAGAAGTCACTATTACTGTAAAATTTCCGCTGCCTTTGCCAGGTGATCAGTCCACCTTTTAAGTCTATCCACGCTGCGCCTATTATTGTGATTCACTAGATGCGGGTGGCGCAGAACCTTTGGGGGAGGCCTATGTCCAGCAGTGGACGTCTTTCGGCTAATATGATGATCTCATAATCATCATCATCATCATCAACATCATTATCATCATCACAATAAGCTTATAATACGCACTCCACCAGGCACAGGTCTGCCAGACAATATCCCCATGCTAGCTCGATATGTACGGGTTTGACACTTTGCATACAAATTTAGAATGTCACGTGATGTTTCTTTTCACCATAAAGCTCGCTTTCTGTCTCTGGTCGGTCCTTCATGTCTGGAAATCGTGGTCATGGGGAGGCAAATCTGGGCTGTTATTCGCTACGCGCTAAAGCGGCTCACCCCGCCGGTCACCCGTCACGAAACTAGACCTCTAACTACGCTTAGTTTCTATGCATCGCAGTGTCAAGATATATTTGTGGGTGAGCGTTGAGATGAGCTTAAAAAAAGTTACAGAATAGGGGGGCTGGAACGGATGAACCGTCTCCATCGGCTCGTGTCAGTTGCAATGTTAGTGACGGTGTAAAATTTTGATAGGTCTGGATTCTTTAATTCTCTAATTGGTCCGACCATTTTGTTAGTGAGAGGCCGCTCAAACGACAACACGTGCAGTCGAGTTCTAAAATATGTGCACCGACAATGTGTTCAAAAATATGTGAACACGAATTTATTTTCAAGGGCATAAGTACCCTTAAGCCGTTGAATGAACTCGACTGCACAACATAGGTTCCAAAAACCTCATTGGCATGCGTCGAAATTTGTAGAACCCAAAATATATCCAGTTTCCGTTCTAAACTCAAGTGGCGTCCTATCCGATCCAGACGTAACTCTCACATCCTCACCCACCTTTATGGAATTCTTTTTAACCCTGCAACTCCTCGCTACCTCAAGGAACGCTTTAAATTTCTTTCTTCTACTAGGTCTGCTCAGAAGTTACTTCTGAGTGTTCCCCCATCTAACTCTAAATTTTACAACAATTCTTTTACTTTCCGTGCTGTTCGATTGTGGAATTCTTTGCCTATTGAAATCAAACGTGCAAAGTCTCTTCCCATTTTTAAAACTAGACTTAAGGATTATTTTTTTTCTCTTCCGTAACTAGTCATTCCTACTTGGTGTGTGCTGTTTTTTTTTCGACTGTAAGTGATACTGTTTCTATATGACATTTAGTTATTGATGTATGTGTATGTAGGTTTATATAAATATGTATTTATGTATGTGTATTTCTTATAGTTAAGTTACTTATATTCTATTTTTTTCTGTTTTCACCTACTCAAATCATATCTTGTCTTGCATTGTCTCCACCACCCAAAGGTTGTCTGTAAGAGATAGCGATAAGACCGACTGTTGTCTACCATTGTATATGTTTAATTAGCACTATTTTTCTACTGTCTACTATGTCTGGTGAGCAATAAAGAATATTTGTATTGTTGTATTTGTATATCAAAGTTGTTGTTTGTATTTGCAAAGGTTGTCTGGAAGGGTTCGCTTTAAAGCGATAAGACCGCCTGTTGTGTCCATTATTTATTAAGCAATTTTTTTGTAACCTGTTTGTCTCTCTTGTTGTGGTGCAATAAAGAGTATTTATTATTATTATTATTATTATATAGATTTAACCAGTACGTTTAGACAATAAGGATGGCCTTATTGTCTAAACGTACTGGTTAAATCTAAATATGATGATGATGGCCTCATCATAAGGAATACTATTGGATCTCAAGGTAAACGCCCATTCCCATTGGAAACTTCCTTACCAAATTCCCAAACTTGTTTTTAATTTCACGTGCAAGCTCCCAGAACCATTTGAGAACTTTCCTGTTATTTTGAGAATATTCAATCGTAACACGAACCTCGTACGTTGGAAGTAGCTTGAAAATGCCTCTGTAAACATATTTACTCGTACTTCTAAAAGGAACCATTTCGAATAGTGAGCCTATTCCATAAACGGTTATGCGTCTGGGTTCTGTTTTATGGCAGGGTTTATTAGTGGCGTATCCATTTGTTTTACTGTCTGTAGTTATCACTGACTGCCGTTCAAGAGTGTTTTGCGCTAAACGTACCTATCTACAAATCCTTTTGCAGGTGTTATAGCAAGTCACTTGAAAACGCTCAAAATTCAATATTAGATTTGTAAAAATCTTGCACTTACTCGCGTAGCGGGCGTCGTCCCTGGCACACAAAACGCAAAAATTGACGAGACAAAAGAACACGTCCTATGCATCAGAGCGGGATGGCGCGTTTACCAGGCGGTGGTTGGTAGTTGAGGGCGGTGGCCACTGCATGGCAAACTGCCAGCCTTAGGTGTCAAAGCGGACCCCGGGCTCCTTTAGGGGCACTACCGGGAATAACGCTAGGAGGATGATGATGGGGGACTAGAGAAGGTGAGAGTGGACTTCACCCTGCACAAAAGATCCCACTGGGTCGAAGTGCATCCGAAAGGGCCCTCATCTAGATAAGATAAGATAAGACTTCACCCTGGGGTTTATGGCTCTCCACTTAATGAGAGATACTCAGAAGTACTGCCTGTACAATAGTTATTTGTTCATCAATTCACACGGTATAATATATATTTGTATATACAAGTAGTTACATGTTTAATCAATCATTCATATTTCTCGCACGTTACTCAATCTATTGCTGATTTTACATATACACGTTCTATATAATATCTTATCGCTACTAAATATATTTAGAATTTGCCTTGTCAGCACAGCGTGATTTGAGTAGTTTATATCATCTGTAAAACATTGGTTCCGTTAGATAGAGGACGTTAGTTAGGTAAGTCCTCATCATCATCATGTTTGTCGAAAGATGTCCACTGCTGGACTTCCCCAAAGAGTGCCAAAGAGATCGGTCCTGCGCTACCCACATCCAGCTGACTCCCGAGGCTGTTATTTACCTTGTGGGAGGGTCTACTCACGCTGCGTTCTGCCCCAACGGCCATCGGTTCTACGTATCGTTTCGGTACTATTATTTATTATGTGGTGATACTCCGAGCTCTTGTACCATATTAGTACATAGGGTTCAAATAACCCGGTCTTTACTCTTTTAATACTTAAGTACTACGTACGTACTTACGTCATAATGAGGGCAACGGTATCGAATGCCACTCTGTAGGTCAAATTAACAAGTGTCAGCGCTGTAATTCTGTAATGAACTGCGATTTTTAACGACGCCCGCATTACGTAAACTGTACGCATGTTATTTGGGCCGATTTTCACTGTCGGTTGGACTTTTTTATCATGAGAAAATTATTTATACGCAAACTTGTAGGTGTACATCATTATCATTAGCCTTTACCAGGTATCCTATCACGATCACTTTTCATTTCCCATTGGCATCGTTTGTCTGAATTTTCTTTTCGGCAAAAAGTCCGTTTTCTCGAAGTCCTCGAAGCTATTGATTATTTTTAAATACTTACTGTGTGGAAACCGTTATGTTGGGTAAGTTTGTTTTATAATAATCCTGAAAATATCATAGTTTCAGAGAAATACGGCTTCTTGCTGTACCTAATGAAAAATTGGAAAAACGTTACAGTTGGTAAGTAAAATTTAGTGATTGCTAAAGGTAACCCCATTGCACCAACTTACGATTACAGATCGTCCAACGTTGAATATGGGGCCGGCAGCTGTCATTCCATTATAACTTGTCAATATTTCCATACAATACAATACAAATACTCTTTATTGCACACCTGACACAAACAAAGCAGTTATAAAGAAAAAAAAAAATAACATGTATGTATGTATGTATGTAAGCACTTTATTGTACACAATAACAGGTCAAGGAATATACATGTCACACAATAGATCAAAGTACAAAGGCGAACTTATCCCTATAAGGGATCTCTTCCAGCTAACCTTTGAGCAATTGAGAGGAAGGTAGGTAGAACGAGATAGGCAAACTTATACCGTGTACAAAAACAGAGAAAATAAAGCAAATCCTAATTAGTATTAATTCTAGACAAATAAAAACATGCCAATACATATATAAATATACAATATAAAATATAATACACACTAACATATGTTACATATATATCGCAAATATACAATAAATAAATAAATACTATATTCAACCAATTCACAAGTCATTGGAAAGCCACAACTTCTTCAAATTCATCTTAAGTGACGCAACAGACTGCGACTGTCTCAGCGACAAAGGCAACTCATTCCACAATTTAACAGCGCGCGCAGTAAAAGATCTGGAGTATGTTCGCGTCTTTCTAGACGGTACAGCAAGAGTAAGGTTAGTACTCGACCGCAAGCGGTGGCCACTGCCGTCTGCCATATAACTAAACCGCTCAGAAAGGTAAGGAGGGGAAGTAGGGCTGAACAGTGTATTGAAAAGTAATGACAGGATATGCACATCCCTGCGCCGGCGAATCGGTAACCATCGAAGCTTAGAGCGGAATTCAGAGTAGCATGTAGAGTAGGTCTAACATGTAGGTAGAGGTAGACACCAAACCATTCATTCAAATTTTAAAGAACACCGCTTACGATTGCAAACGGTTAAGTGCAACCTACCCTCAAGCTACGTCCATAAAATTGCTGCACTTGCGTACGTGGCTTTGATTGGACATTCTAATGAATGAATTAGAAATCAGCACGGCTATCACAAGACAAGGCGCGAGCTCTCTCCATTTTTCTCGCACTATCCGTCTCTCTTTTATTAGAACACAGAAAAAGAGGTATAGTGCGAAAAAAATCGAGAGAGCTTGCGCGCCGTCTTGTGATAGCCGTGCTGATGCGATGAATGCTGGGAGGCTGCAGAGCCTTCAAGGAAAGAAGATATTGCGAAAGTGACAATAGGCATGATGACACATTTTGAAAAACTGTTCTATAATGTTTAGAAAAAATTATTATGTACAACGAATAAGATTTTTCAAGAGAATATAACAGTTAAGTAGGAAAAAAATGCATTTTACTTTTTAAATTTCAAATTGGCGCTGAAACGCATGTCAGTGTCATGGCGTCCCGAGTGACGTCACGTTTGTATAAACAGAACGCAGACCTTTGACGTTTGCTACCTCGATCGCTCAATTGCTCATTGAATGAACATAAATTAAAAAGTTTACAAGTTTTATGCGGCCGTGCGAGTGAGAAAGCGGGACAATGACGTATGAAGAGACAGATAACATGGTTCTATCCCTGTCTTACTATTCGTTCACTACGCAAGTTTTCTCTGTAATCTATGGTAATGGCCGTTATGGGTATTTGTTTATACAAACGTGACGTCATGCGCTCTGATTGGTGTTTAACATATCATGGCGGGCGTCCGTATTTTTCGGTTTAATTTTATCAAAATAAATAATAATCCCTCACAATAAAAAAATATGAGCATTTTTCGAATTCTATGATTAAAATTTTACTAAGAAAATACCATATTTTAGTGATTTTCAATTACTGTCATCATGCCTATTATGTCAACACTGCTTTATCTGCTGAACGTAACCAGTGACGTCGTAAGCCACTTTATGACCAAATAAGCTAGCGGCCGACATTGTGAGACTGCTGTTTTATGAATCTCTCATACGCTGTCAAAACTATATGACACTTAAACAGGGCCCTGCTGGCGGATTGCGTAACGTTTTGTACGTTGGGTAGGGTAGGTGTCAAGTATGTATATTGAGTCAGTTCTCACCTGCGCTAATGGAGCGCGGGCAACGTGCGGGATGCAAAGCCCGGCTCCCGCGCGCCGCGCTCACCCCGTTATCGTCATACTCCTGCACCCACTCGCCGCCCAGGTGAAGACTGAGACGGTCGGCCTGTAATAATAATAATATTTTCGGACAATCTTACCACAAATGAACCTAGTCCCAAACTAAGTACAATGGGGCTACACGGCGATGTATTGGCGTTGAGATGAAATTGGCGTTTTTCTTCACTAAGTCAAAGTCAAAGTGATTAATTTGTATACACTGACACAGATATTATTTTGTACGTAATTTATTCATTTCTATTGCAAATTCAAAATATTTTTTTTAATTTCAATATAAGACTATGTAACAAAGGTTTTTAATACAAATAATAGGTTTTAGTTTTTTATTTAATGTTTCAAATTTCAATTACGTATAGTTTTATGATGCGAACTGTTTTTAAGTAATTAATATATATGTGTAACGTAGCTTAACAGTATTCTATATTCCTACCAAATTTTTGTTTGGTTTGAATTCGACATTGCTGAACAATCCGCAAAATTCCATGTATGAAAATCACAGTTTTCATAAAATTCTCCATACAAAAAGCCAATTTCATAGGTATAGACCAATACATACTTCTATAGATAAATAAATACTTTAATACATAGAAATCATCCATGAGTCAGGAACAAATATTCGTGCTCATCACACAAATAAATGCCTTTACCGGGATTCCAACCCAGGACCTCTTGGCGTCGTACGCAGTCACTACCAACTAGGCTAAAGCGGTCGTCGGATGTACTATGATACTCGTACCATGCTCATAGTGACGCGCAAATGGTGATGGATGGACACTTCGTAGGGGTGGAGGAAAAAATGTATGTGTTGCCATAACTATGTCGCATTAAGTCCTCCTTTCGTACGACCAGTTTTTCGTTAGTGTAATAAATTAAATAAATACCCTGCATAAAGCCTCAAAAAAGCTGGTTTGAGTCAAATTCACAGTCATCCTGTATATTCCTGAAAACATCAAAACTCCCTTTACGGAAAACCTTAGTTATAATTCAGTTACCGACCGTAGACCCGCTACGCCGCTACGCGGCTACGAAACTTCGTAGACGTGAGGTCTACGTACTTCACAACTTTTTGTGAGTGAAATTGTGTTTACTATTTCTTATGGCGTTCGAGCTCTCTTCGGATTCTATCACGTTCTTATTATAGTTATATAATATTTATAGGTTTAGAGGGTTTCAAACATCTATAATATAAAAGGTGATCTATTTCACTAACGTAGTAGACGAGTAACTGCTTGTTATGACGTTAAGCGTGCAAATGGAAAATATTTGTTTCTAGAACGTTAATGTCTTAAAACTAGAGTTTTTAACTATGTCCATAACTATAATGTACCAAAATATGCGGTATATCGGCGGCTCTTTTGATTGCGCGTTAACTCATAAGATTTTTTTATACGTTTAACGTGTCAATAAAATAACGCAAAACCTTAAAACCGTTTGTTTAGAATCAAAAGTAGAATGTGAAAAGAACAGGTTTTTTTTGACGAATTTTTACCTTTTTATGGAGCGTTGGCTGCTTGGGGCGACCTGCTTCATACAAATATAAAAAATAAATCGCGCCAAAAAAAAACGCATCCTACTATCTATTCTAAACAAACGGTTTTCAGGTTTTGCGTTATTTTATTAACACGTATAATAACTACAATAATAATAATACATATTTGGGGACAATCATACACAAATCGACCTAATACCATAGAAGCTAAAAAAGGCTTGTGTTATGGGTACTACACGACGACAAATATTTGCCCTTATCTGATGGCGACTTTACAAATAGATGGACAACGAAGTAATTCTGTAAGAGTTCCATTTTTCCTTGTAGAAAACTGTTAATAATAAATAACGGATAAATCGATTCACTAATGATAAACTCAAGAATGTAACAGAAAGTTCACTCCACACTAATTGATCTTAAGCTGGAAGGAATTCTCGGAAAATACGGAGTTCATAATTATATCATAAAGGTAACTGTCAGAGTTTCCGTACTTAGTCAGAGCGTATTTAAACAGAGAAGGCACTTTGAAATTGACCGCATCTCGCCACTTTATAGAAAAAAATAGACCTAGTTAATAAACCGCTCCAGATCAGCTCTTGCTAAGCGCTCTCCGGAGTATATGCATTTATGCATCTATAATAACATCTGCCAAACTCATTCCATTCAACACTATGCAATAGGCCAAGTTAAGATGATTATTAAAAAGTGGCTAGTGGCACTGTCATATCATGACACGGAGGTCCTTCTCCTTGTCAACTAATACTCACACCACTCTCCACACACACACACACAGTCACACACACACACACACACACACACACACACACACACACACACACACACACACACACACACACACACACACACACACACACACACACACACACACACACACACACACACACACACACACACACACACACACACACACACACACGCACACACGCACACACGCGCACACACACACACGCGCACACGCGCACACACACACTCACTCACTCACTCACTCACTCACTCACTCACCCACCCACTCACTCACTCACGCACTCACTCACTCACTCACTCACTCACTCACTCACTCACTCACTCACTCACTCACTCACCCACCGTATGAATGTGTATGGTGAGAAGAGGTAGGCCGTAAAGTGGATGGTGGGCGATAAATAACCTGTTTACACAAAATACATGCACATTTAAATATTATAATAATAATCTTTAAAGGAATTCGTTTCGCGTGTTTAATAATTTATCGAGTATACTCTTTACAATATTGAGACGTTTTGAGAGTACTTTGAATCTTGCCAAAGGGAAAATGCCATCTGACCTCGCTGTTTTAAGCTATGGCAATGCTCCTAATTGCCAATTAACAATGGAATAAGTCACATCCTTACGTTACTTTTGATTTTCCCCTTCGTTAAAGCATTGACGTTGCGTTTTATTTAAACCAATTTGTTGGCAAAACATTTAAAGATATAGTATCATTTTGATTACAGGGTTTTAGAGCTTTAAGGGGCTCCCATATGCCAATGACCTTCGATCGGAATCCCTTAGTTTTCTTATGTTTTTTGTAGCTTATTATATTAACGACAACGGCTTTAAGCAATATAGTATCCCATATTTACTTCAAAGCTCACTATTTTCGAGATATTTGTCATCAAAGTTGAACAATTTTAGGCCTAAAAACCGGTTTTCTGGCCATAACTTTTGTGTTAATTGGTTTAAAATGAAAACCCTAGACCAGTTTTTAGAGACGTCACAGACGAACCCAAATATGTAGATTTCGTATATGTTAGATCCTTCACGTCAATAGAGATACGAAATAAGTGTTTTTTTAGACAATGTTTAAAACAATCATACACAATTAAGTATTCATTTGTTTCAAAATCCGGTAGACCAAAACGGAGATAAAAGATTGAAGAACCGATAACCGTTTGACTTATACTTCTATCTGTAGTGCAAAAGTAGGAGATACGATTCAAAACTTGTCAAAAATCGATGAAAACCTCGGGTAGCCCCTTAAAAGTGTTCGGTATTTTCTTACTAGGCACAATTCCATAAGTACCAGATTATATATTTAATACTTCTTTACATAGAAAGCATCCCAGATCCAGACACAAATATTCTTGCTTCTCACAAAAGCTTTACCGGGATTCGAACCTAAGGCCGTCAGTTTCGTGGACAGGTTCACTACCCTCTAGGATAGCCATTAAGGCCTCCACCCACCGGACGCGTGTGCTGCGCGTGTCGGGCCCGTTTGAAGCGGTATATTCACACCGGAAGCGGGCGGCGTGTAGCAACGCGTGTGCAGCGCGGCTGCCGCGCCGCTGCCGCGCGGGTGATGCGCGTGTGCCGCGCGGGTGCTGCGCTGCAGTTAGCACGTACGTATAGTTGTCGAAAACCCATAATATTTTTGAACAAGCTATCCAACGATACCTTGCACTATAGGTTTAACGAGAAAAAAAAATACATCACCAATTTGCATGTAGGGGAGGTACCATAAAAAAAAAACAGGATTTTATTCTACTATTTTGTCGGCGTGATTGGTTTTGCCCACGCCGAATTGCAGTTTTCTAGTTGTAAGGGTTACTGGGCTAAGCCGAAGACGGACAGACATACAGACGGACGGACATGGCGAAACTATACGGGTTCCTTGTTGACTACGGAACCCTAAAAAACGTCATTATCGCCAAACCACCGCTCAACATTCCGATACCGAAGTTCAAATTGGTCGATGCCATTACTCGAGCAAAATCATTTTATATATCAGGACACGGAAATTGAAATACCGTTATTGGAAGTTTCCCTTTCAGGCGGGATATACGAGTGTTCCGGAATATATCTGGAATATTCCGGGATATCTGGGACACCGCTGGTTATTGGAAAGGCGAAGTCAAACGTCGGTTCGGGTTTTAAAAGCCGCAATTTTATATTTTCTCATTGGCCGTGTGAAGTTAATTACAACATTACATCAGAATTTTAAGGCTGGACTTTATTATAAGTGTTGTTCTGGGATGAGATGATCTTCATTATGCAAGACATTAGTGATGATTAATCTAATTTAATTGACATAGATAACTATTACACAGTAGGGTAGGGCTGAGCTGCAGGCTACTACCGGGGTCCACAGGCGGCGGATAGTGGAATGGCCATCTGATATGATGGTTAGCTGCGAATATACTGAATAAGCAGTCCCCGACCACGCAGCGGCAGGGTTATCAGGATGTAGTGGGTAAGCTTGTAGGAGGGGCTACTCTATAAAAAGCTACAATATCCGACGACGATTCTGTGACATGGCGAGTAGTTGCCGCCATTAAATAAGCAATCCTCTAGTGTCAGGCAGCAGTAGCACTACTACCGACTGGAGAACGAAGATAGGAATCTGGAAGGGCTCTTGTTTGGACATCACGGAGCCGGTGAACCTCGGTTCGTGTACTGCGGTGTGGAAGGCAAGGGGGAAACCACCACACTATGCTTCCTCAAAAAACGAGTAATGGATTACTCCACCGACAAGAGCCACGCTCTTAAATAAATGATGATGAACTATTACACTTAACATTTTATTTTGAAATGTTAAATGATAAGCAAGTGTGAAATCGGCTACAAAAAAACATTTTACGTTAACAGAGATAAATTTATTAATATTATATTTAGCATAAAACTTTAATACTTCGTTACTTGAATAAACAACTACATTGTAAACAACTTTGCTGTGACAAAAGATATAAGTACAAATCATTTCCACAATGCAGGTTTCGTCAATATATCCCACCACCAAATCCAACATGCTTCGTCAATCATTCATCATCGTCTGATATGATGATTCATATCGGCCGAAAGACATCCACTGTTAACACAATGACCAATGACCAATCCTGCGCCACCCGTATCCAGCGGACTCCCTATCCCTATGATATAAAACATTAACTAAATTATAATAAAACTAAGTTCAATCCTAAAAAGGCCCTCGAGGCATTTTGCCGAGGATACTGGCGGCATTTCCTCGCTGAATTGCAATGCTCATGCGTTGCGCGAGAAAGCCACCAAGTAAGTTTTATTAAGTATTTAATTTAGAAATCTCGGGAATTTTATTAATGAATTGAATCGAGTCCCCCTTCATATCACTCAACATACAACGGCGCCGCCAGTGGAGGTATTTATCTATCCGATTATCCGATCACTGATCATCACAAATAGCCCACTTTAGCATTTGGCGGTGTGAAGTCCTTGTAAACTGACAGCTGTCAGTAAATATTATATTTACCGCACGCCTATTATCATCATCATCATCATCATCACCACTACTAATCGAGTGCTGAATGAGTGCTGGCTGATTACCACTACAAAGTAAGATTTATTTGTGGGCAATACCTGTCAGCCAGCTAATCCACTTTCGTGGAAAGTCTGGGGGTATGTACTCGTAATTTATTAATTCAAGTAATTGCTTCTACATTTCAAACCCCGCAATATAGTAAAACTTGCATGCAATTTCTTGCATGTGCAGGTAAATTGCGCTTAAATCTGTAGTAAGTAGCTACTACAAACTACATATTACTTACATTTCACCTCCTTGCGCCTTGCCTCTACAGACTTGTTTTAAGACGTTTTCGTCATTGCCTGCTACTCTTAGGTGCCTTATTCATTTGCTAAGTAAAATTAATTAGTATATGGTTCCTAAAAAGTACTCCTTATTTTAATGTGATTTCGTTGTTTACTTGTTTTTTTTTTAGTTTTAGTTATAATTTTTCACTTCTCATGCTCAAAAAGTGCGTCATATAAGACTAAGCAAGCGGGGCTAAAGTAGTAGGTTTAGCCCATAGGGAAAATATGTATTCATATGTATGATTTATAAAACATTTTAATTTGACCAATCACAACCGTGAACTGTTGTGATTGATATTACATCCATCAATCACAACTCTTTAAAAAAACATTAGTATTTGCTATCTACTAACCAGAATACAGCTAGACATTAAAATTGACCAATCAGGAAACAGAATTCAATTCAAACATTAGGTGTTTTTTATTCATTTATTCACGATAATAAAAAAAACGCCTCGACCGACTATAGCTCCGTCCAAACGTTCAAGCGTGGATGACTGCATACATGACGTAAGCTATGAAGATTGAGCGGGATAGACTGCTGTCAATGAATGAATGAAGCAGAAGTTTCCAAGGGACAGCGATAATTACCACTACTCCTGTAGGACTCAAATAGCAAACATTTTAAGGCATTTGAAGAGCGTGAAGCGCGGAAGAAGTCGCAAGCAAAAAAATTAAAACATGAAAACAGTGCGTCGATATCTTTATTACGGCTCTTTAATAATTTTCCTTTCATTTATATGAGCGAGAATCGTTCAGTGTTATTAAAACACTCAAGTCTGTTTAATCATTTATACAACAGATTCAACAATTGTGCCTGAAACAGCTTTATTGTCCCCGACTCCTAATCTTTGCTTTAAATATGGCTGATTTGGACTAAAGTCTCGGCGTCTTTAGCAACTAAAAAACACATAATTCGTAAATTCTAAATTGGATTTCCAAGGAAGTTGGCTTTAGTTACACCGTAGCGGGGCAGAACAGTGTCGGCCGGTGTTCTATCAACTAATTCAAGATTTTGGTCAAGACTGAGTTTAGTCACAGAATTAATCAAAAATCAACTAATTTATTTGGGAAATGTTTCCATAATTCGTTAGGTACTAATAAAGATCTTAAAAACTATGTTAGAAGGTTTTATATATACTATCGCAAGTCGTCATCCATTTGCAGGAGGCTGTTCATGCAATTGTAATAGTAATTTTACTACGCATAGGAGGTCCTCGGTCTAACAAGTCATGCCATCCCGCTCTACCGCACCATGCCATCTCGACTAGTTAATGTTGTCGCGTTTTGTGTCACACTTGATATAAAAAAAATAAGAAAAAAATTGAATATATGATAGAAAAAGTGTATGAAAAATAAAACTGTCGCGAGGCAGCCGATTAAAACAGCTGTTACCTAAAAGTGTGTACGCTGTTTATATAATGAAATGCTGGTTCTCAATTATTCGGTTACACCTGGCGACATTTTATTTATTTATTTATACATAAGGAGTACCAACAGCTCCAAAAAACATGGCATAAATCTTACATAGCAATACAAAGCCAATTACAGAAACTCACAGATAGAAGTGGCATAGAGAAAATAATCACGTTTGACACATGTTTTTTTTTACATGTTATATATTTTCGCCGGGTCTCTATTGTTTCCCATAAAATTTAACATCCGATTTTTTCAGTCCATAACGTTTTCCACCATAATTTTTTATATTCATATTGTCGAAAGTCATAAAATTTAACAATATACATTGGAGTTCCGATTTTTGCAGGTCATCATTTTTGTTAGTCATAAAATTGGTTAGCCATAACGTTCAATGTCCCGGTGGTATGCAATTACATAATGTTACAGGCAATAATCTAGTTTGTAATAATTATTGTAAGGTATTTTTTCGCAAGTCATAATGATTGGTAGTCATCTGATTAGTTAGTCATATCATTCAATTTCACGGTGGTGTCACTCTTCATAATGTTAAAGCCCATAAACACACTCCCAGAAAAATAATAAAATACATGTTTTTTTTACTAACGAACGTTACTGAACGCGTTCTTCAAGACTGCTTTATAACATACCCACATACCCATTAATTATAATTAATGTGGGTACTTTGGCAAAAATAAAGAGTGATCCGATTGAAAGATATTTATGCCGCTCACTGTTTTGTTTAGTGGTCAGAATACGTTAAAATAAGTATGTTTTGTTTTGAAACCTTTTTCTCTAAAATCAAAAATGGCCAAAAGATTTGACCCGAAAGTTAGGAAAAATATGTACTTGTCAACATTTCGATGAATGATGAACGGTACAACTAACACTCCTCCTCGCTTCGCTCGTCGTCG
Organism: Epinotia demarniana; assembly: GCA_945867215.1. NCBI lineage: Eukaryota > Metazoa > Arthropoda > Insecta > Lepidoptera > Tortricidae > Epinotia > Epinotia demarniana. Next base: position 20,505,118 of record OX244271.1, on the reverse strand, counting down.
TACCTACACCGATCTGCCTTAGAAGTCCAATATCTTGGACATTTTTATTTTCAGAGAAAAGGTTTCTAATAAAACATGCTTATTTAAACGTATTCTTTACGAAACAGTCATAAACCCTTCGCGCAGTAAGTACCTAGTACCCCTTTCAAATGTATGTCTAGAAATGTTTCTGAGTAATTATCTATATGACTTTGGATGTTATAGATCTGGTCTCTTAGACATAATTCACTTTAGGCATTAAAACGATATGAATAACAATCATTAGTACGTTGAAATATATGCCTTAGAATATTTATGAATAATTATCGATAGACCTTTGATCGTTATGGACATCAATTTCTGACTTTTGTGATTATAATACTTAATATTATGGGTCATTAATGTTAGAACTACAAAACATTATACTTAACAAAGATTATGACTACTGATGTTTATGTCTATAAATTATATGGATATCAATTTCTGACTATCGAAATTCAGAACAATAAGTTTATGGGAAACAAAGGGACCCCATTTTCGCCCCAGTCCAATTTGGCTCAGTTCCAGTTGCACATCAAGGTTCCTCAACGCCTCGGGAGCTCAAATACCGCGTGCCATCCGGTTGCCTCTCGGACACTGCAACAGGATGCTTGATTGCAGGATTTTCGAAATCCTTTTTTAGTCGAAGTGAGAGGCCTGGTTTTGTATGATAATTGGCGATATTTTCAAGGCCGATTCTCAGAGGTGACCTTCGGTGCCTGACTACGGTGCCGATTTTTTTTACTTTATAGACATATGATGTTAAAATTAAGAATAAAGTTTAAATATAAAAAATAATGGTGGTGAAAACCTCCTTCTAGACGCAAGGGTTCACGAGATATTTAAGTTTTTCAAAACACTGAAATCAAACACACTCACCGAAATCAATATTCATAAAAAAGGTGCTACTGAATTCAAAATTTACTAATATTTAAAAAATATATTAACATTAAAGTCCACACTTTATAAAAGTAACTGCTTTTTGTACGCATGTTCATATTAGGTTGCAGATTGTACTGTAAATAAATAAATACTATGAATGTGGCACCAGCTTCACAATCAAAATTATACATTAATTCGGACATGCATAATATGCACATGCTAGTAGCATATGTTAGCATAAACAAATAAAAATATCTTTGTGTACTGTAAAGTACAAAAATAACGAACAATTTATACTAAAAATTGACGACGGTGCACTATTTTTTGATTTCGGTGGTCGAAAAACCCACTGAATCCGCGGTAATCACACCCACTGAATTCAATTTTAATCGCTATTAAATAATTACAGAAATAGTAATCATAGTGTGAAAAAGAGTCTAATATCCAAATGACATACCTCTGAGGATGGCTTACGCACTATCAAACCGAACAAATCACAAGCACATAAACAATTAATTGCTTCACCGAATTCAAAAAAATTACGTAACCAAACCCACCGAATGCCGAAAACACCTTTACGAAATCCACTTGCAGGCCGACAGCCGACGTCGGCTCTCGCCGGTAAACATGGCGCGACTGAAGCTACCTGCGTACGCGGCGCGGCGTCGCTGGTGTATTCCTTTGTGAAATGCCAACAAGGTTTATAAATTCCAGTGAAATCACGTGTTGCCGCGGGATAAGTCGAATAATTGGATTTATTTCATAATTTTAATACGTGAATTTACGAAAGCGCGGCAATGCTGCCAGCCTTCTGGGCACACTACCGCCTGGCAGCGACCTGGGGCAAATTTTTTACCTTTATTTTTAGTTTTATTCTTTTTTCTTTTATTTAGAATAGAATTATTTTAATGTACGTTACAAATTAAATGTAGGTATTAGTCTCTCTTGTGACAGTGGAGTTTCTATGTTTAAAGCAATATTTTATTGACATACGTGAATTATTTTGAGTCCAATAATATGAGCAATAGACTAATGTAGAATACGTGAACCATAATAAAAAAATAAAATAGAATTCCTGCCTTAAGTTATGATTTTTTGTTTCAACAAATCTGGGCGTGGGACATACCCACTGTTCGTCAATTTTGGCAATTAACATTTATTGTCTTATAATATAATATATATACTACATATAACATTTTACTACTGGTCCAGGTGTCTGATGGATTTGTCTCATTTAATTCAATTTTTTTTAACAATAAATTCACGTGTTTATGCCCCCGTACACATAAAAACGCCACCTCTGAGAAATGCCCTCAAATATGCAAATCACAGGAACATGAGAAGCCCTTGCCCAACAGTGGGACACAACATGGCTAGCAAAAATAAGGACGATGATGCATTCTGAATTTTTTAACACGGTCTAATTATATGAACAGAATGATGAAACAGGATAATTTTAACCAAACTAAATGTGCTATGCTAGTTTCGCGTACTCACTTTAACACCATATTAGGATGGGAAATGTATATCACAGTTTGGGGTACACTACATAAATACGAAAAACTAAATTCCGATAATCGAAATCACGAATTTCATAATACCGATTTTCATAATTCCGAATGTTTTAAAACTCCTAATATAAGTATTCCGATTCGTCATAAATCCGATTTTCATTAATCCGAAATTTCAATAGGTCTAACGGTTACAACTCCGATTTTTCAAATTCCGAATTTCAATACCCCGAATAATAAAAAGTCCGATCCGAAATATGAAAAATCCGAATTCCGATTATTAAAATACCGATTTTCAAAAATCCGAATATCATTATACCGACCAATTATAAACCTGAATAAACAAAAAACTGAAAAATCAGAATTGCGAATTCATGTTACTAATAACTATCAAATTAATAGGAAGATGGGTAGATGGAAAACGAATTACAAGCATTTCCCATACACAATATTGTGAGAAAATTGTGTACTACACATTATCCTCGTAAATATATAATAAAAAGAAGATTAAGAATAAGAAGATTATAAAAAATTGAATATTGGGCGTATAAAGGCAGACTTAATGCAATAATGCAACCTAACCGCCAGCGGGTCGACGTCACCCCGCTTTGCGGGGTGCCTATTTCCGCTTTAAGGGACACAAGCTAACCCTAACCTAACCTACTAATAATACTATTGTTACGACATTATTTGTTTTTTTTTTTACTGCGTGGGCTTCGAAGAAAAGGCAGAACCCTATTCTCTAGGGGAAATAATAATCGTAATTTTCGGACTTTTTATTCCCCGTGTAGTTTCAAAAATCCGAATTTCATAATTCCTAAGAACTAAAATTCCGATTATTGAAAACACGAAGTTCATTATCCCGAAATCAGATTTCCGAATAAGTAATGAAATTTCGGAAATTTGATAATCGGAGTACTGTTTTTCGGGCCAGTGACACTTCGCGCTTTTGATTGTTCGGAGTTATAATAATCGGAAAAACAAACTATCGACATTATGAAATTCGGTAAAATGAAATTCATGTTTTTTAGTAATCGTAATTAAGTCTTAGGAATTATGAATTTCGGAGTTATGAAAATCGGAATTAGCAAATTCGGAATTAAATATTTCGGAGTATTTGGGTGTTCCCCACAGTTTGATCCTTTGCGACTTGTTTCGATTAGGACTACCACACCAGCCTAGGCATGATCGCTTTTATGTTGGACTTAAAGCATTCCTCCCTCTCGCATAAACTATTATTATTACTCCAAAAGAAAGCAGGCAAAATATGCCTAGTGACGAAAATCCCATTCAGATACCTCGAAGAATTACGAAGCTACAACACATTTAATATTGCTTGTTAGAGAGAGAGAAAGCAAACAGTGTGTGACGTCACAATATGGGATGCTACTAGTAAGAAACGAATGCTTTATGAGCGATGCTATGATTCGTAGAATGTTTACGTACCCATAGAGCCGCGCTTCACTGCGTTGTAAATAATTAATCCTCATATGACATGTCACACCGCTTATGGGATGCGTGCACGCCCCGCAAGCCGTGTGGTATGTGCTATTAGTATTCCTACTTTACAACGCAGTGGAAAATGCACGTCTAAGGGTGAGGTTGCACCTAAGTAATCGTAAGCGGTGTTTGTTAAAATCTGAATGTATGGAACGTTTGACAAGTTTTTATGGACATGGACTGACAGCCGTCAGCGCCATATTAAACGTTGATCGGTCTGTAATCGTAGGTCGGTGCAACCCGCCCTAAGAGTACGTTTTAGGTGTAGCAGACATTTAGTGGCGCCACACTTTCAATCATTAGTAAAAACGCTATTTCACTGTATCGGCTTGGTGACAGTACGGTGTGACGTTAGCCTTCCTTTGAATGGCTGATCCGGTTAGAACGGTCGAATGGGATACAAACGGTGTTTAATCCTTCCTCTTAATCTTTAGCATAAAGTTGAAAGCAAATTTTATTCTTCTGGTGGATACTTTGCGGCTTCTAGTGATTGACTGACTGACAACAAACATAAACAATACTTATGATTATTCTCTGTCAAAAGTATTTTGTTGTTGCTTTTGTTGCTGACTGTTTTTATTGCAGTAAAAAAATACTCGTTCATTGGGTAAATTACTAGAGTTTGACCATCGATTCGTGTCACAAGAAAAAAGCAGCATATTAAAAAAAAGAAGAATGCTGGTAACTTGGTATGTAGTTATTAAGTTGTTTGGTGGATATAAGGTGACCGAAGAGCTGACGGCTTTCTCGCGCAGCGCAACGCGTCGGCATTGCACTTCTACGAAGAAATTTAACATATGCCGCCAGCATCCTCGGTAATATGGTAGTATAGTATAGTATGCGCGACTTCGTATGATTTGCCTATTCGAATAATTAGCGATTACTAATGTCAATATTCGAATGGTAATATTCGAATGATGACTACTAATTCGTAGTAACGAATCGTTGCTACTAGTACCCAACGGTAACCGCCGTAAGCGTGACTCTCATTTCATACTATTAACAACAGTAAAGTTACAGGTCGACACACGTAAAAAGAGCCCTGGCGGCCATATAAAATGTATGGCCGCCAGGGTTCTTTTTACATGTGTCGACCTGTAACGTCAAGTCGACTCGGGCGAGCGACCGGGCGTCGATTAGTAGTATTACTGATGATTGAATGATTTTGGAATTAGTCCACTTAGTCGAATGATTATATAATTGACTAATAGAATTAGTATCATTTAAAGTCGCGCATCACTAATCTTCTGTACAATGCCTCCAGGGCTTTTTTTATTTAACTATGTTTTAATTTAATTTAGTTGATGTTAATTATCATCGATTCGATTATTTCGATTCGATTATTTATTTCATGATAAAAAATTACATTACAGATTTGCATACAATGTCAAAAAAATAAGAATTTTTATCACGATCGTCAAAAACAGAGAAAAATAAAATATAATATTAAGACAATGTCAACAAATGTCAGAACACAATAACAAGGAAATAGAAAAAACAAATTAAAAGCAAAAGAACACAAATATATCAACCTCTAGGTATCGTCATTCTTTACAATATTTAGTGCACCAGAAAATACGTGACACAATACATTTAATGTCAAATCATATTCGTACAAATTTAAAAAGGTGATAATAATAATAATAATTTATTATGTCAAGTCAAGCCTCATATATTCTTTGACTGAGTATAATGGATTTTCCAATAAAAGGTTTTTAAGGCGGCGTCTAAATGCTTCGTCAGATGGTTCCTGTCTAAGATCAGCGGGCAGTCGCTCGTAGTAGGTAGGCCCAATGACACGCGGGTTCTTGCATGCAAGTGCCATGCGACGGGGAACTGTTCTCAAACGCCCAGTGCGGCGGAGTGTTTTGCCAATCACATTAACAGTATCGAAAGAAAATGCTGCATATACTTTAGAAAATAAATGATTATTTCTTAAATACTTTTAACTGACAGCTTATTCCTTCGGCTCTGTTGCCAGATAAAGAATTTGAGTGAAACTATTTTCCCTCCCGTGATTCAATAAAATTACACTGTGATCGAAAAAACAAAATTATGCCAATTTTCTGCTCAAAAGTGAATTTAAAAACGAAATTTTACAACAGTTAGAAGGTTCACAAATAAATTAACCCTTTACCCGCCCTCATCTGATATATCAGGCTATGTGTATAAATGACACCATAGTTTATTATGACTGAGTTGAAATTTGCCTGTATCTTAGTTTGGCGGTTAAAAGATTAGAATATGATTTTTGCTCGTTCGCGTGCACAACGTCTACAGACGTCGCGACAAAAGGCTAAACCACGACTTATTTGACGTTCATCACGTGAACGTGTTAAGATTACATATAAGTGAAAAAAACTAAATGATAATAATTTATTTTCCTGTTAGCAGTACGTCACTGCGCTAGCATCGAGACAAACCAAACGGTTTAACGATGCTACTTTTTTTTTGTATAAGTTTCTAAATATTTAAATAAAAAAAAATAACTCAGTATACATCGGTTCCCCGCAATGTATTGAAACGCGCATACAATTTCTTGCACCTGTAAATTGACTTTACATACGAACAGAGCCAGTAAATAAAATGTTAGTAATAATAGCGGACAATTTTACATTAATTCAATTCGACGTAAGATCATTGCATCGTCTCGACAAGGATGATTGGAAGAGATCGGTTTTTAGCGATGAGATCGCCTCTTGTAGTCTCGTCATCATCATCATATCTGGATATAGGCCTCCCCCAAAGAGTGCCATGACAGATCCTGCGCCACCCGCATCCAGCGGACTCCCGCGACCTTTACCAGTTCAGCAGTCTACCCTGTACGTGGTCGCCACTCGAGAACATTTCCGCCCCAGCGGCCATCAGTTCGCAGTGCAACAGGCCTCGCCCAATGCCACATAAAGCCCGCGTTCGATGTGTGTTTGAAGTGTAGTTTCAATGCTTTACAACTGGCGCGGGCCCGCGTAGCACACGCGGAGTGCACGACACGCGTTCGGTGGGTGGGGGCCTTTAGTTTCGTGATCGGAAAGCTATATTGGATCTGATGCGATCACGCAGAGAAACTCCCGGCATAGTCCTCTCCATTGTGTCCTTTGGGTGACTTGGAGCCTTATTCGCATGAGTTGTTAGTCTACCATTAATAATCAGAAATCTATGCAAAATTGAGAGCAAATTAATGACATTGACGTAAATGATTTAATAACCAGTATCATATTCGACCCTTTATTATCTGTAATTAAATACAATTCATTAATTACAACCATGCCGGCATGAAAGGCTTTCAAAACTGGAAAATCTAGATAATGGAGAGATTTTCCCATAATTCACAATAATATTGCAACAGTTTCACAATAATATTGTGAATTATGGGAAAATCTCTCCATTTCAAGAGATTATTCATGGAACTGTCTTGTATTGGGTTCTTTATTAATAGTGGGGCAGAGTGCCCGAACAAACGGTCGTAAATGTGGACACGCTGGACAAAAGCTCCAATTTTTTTTCAGGCACTTGTTAGGTTTAAGGCTTTAAGTTTTTGATCAACTCCTCCGTCGGCCATTTTTTTTGTCGGCCATGTTTATTTTAGTTAATTATTGATATCTCGAGTTCTAGGACACTTAGAACCACAAAGTTGGTGTGTACATAAATATACGTATTTGGGGTCAGGGAATTCAACTAGGTACATATATACAAGTATTTTACCGATATAACACTGCATATAAATGTAAAACATATTTTTCTTAGAGTTGGTTTCAGTTATGTTAAAAAAAACAATTATTAACATTATTATATTTTTATTACTTGTTATTATAGAAGCTATAGTAATACATAATAGTAATATACATAGTAGTAATTATGCACTCGTGACCGGCGCGGGTAGGATATTGCGGGGGGATTCAGACTGCCCTCAGCTGGTCTCGCAGCTGTTGCGCCTCCGTGTCCCTTCTCTGTCTCAGGCAAAGTTTAATTTCAGAGCTCGTCATTGCGACTTACTTGCAGCACCTAAAGCGCGCACTGTGGCGTACAGGCAATCACCAAGGGTCCGCGCTTTGCACTACATCAACGCACTTCTCAAGTCGGATTCTGACTGTGATGTGTTTGCCAGTAGGTGGAGGCTAATTTGTGAGAAATGCAAAAACCTTTGTGAAGCGATGGATGACCGTCCGTCCTCAGTTAGTTATTAAGATTGTTGTTATGTGTACTTTCTGTCCTAAATTTCGCAGTGCATTAGTATTTACTGTAATGCTGTGTAATTTCTTTTGTACCAATAAATAAATAAATAAAAAATGTGCGGAAATTTCAAGTGTCTACATGTTACGGTTCTAGAGATATACCGATGGTTATGGGCGCGGGCAATAAAATTACGTTTCATGTATGAGAGCACTGTTTAATTTTAAATTTACTTTATTTTTATGAATGTATGTTAAAGCAGCAATAGAAAAACAACTTCTGTGAAAATTTGAACAGTCTAGCTATTACTGATACGCAGACAGCCGGATGGACAGCGGAAGCTTAGGAACAGGGTTCCGTTTGATATCCTTTGGGAACTCAACTCTAAACAGTTTTATTCCTTGACCCCAATTATGTATATTTAGACACTAAGTTAGTGATCTCAGTTTAACGAAAGCGACTGCCATTTGACCTTCCAACCCAGAAGGAAAACTATACTTTTATTGATTAGACCGGTTTCTAACAATGGTATATTATTATAATTTCTAAGAATTCAAACCCACGGGAGCAGCTTGGCAGCCGCATGCCCGAACCACTAGGCTACCGTAGCTTAGTTATGTTAACTAACATGTTATATAATGAGGAAGATACAACACTACTATACTGAACTTGAAAAAAAACTTACTATCTTTGCTTCACACCTTGTATCGAAGTTAAAGTAAAACATAAGTATGTACTATGTACTATAGTATTGAACTACAAAATAGATAAATAATAGAGTAATTAACAACAGTGAATATAAATAGTTTTTTTATAAGCAACAGACAAACATTATGAAAATACACTGAAAGTATGTCTTTCATTTTATGTTAACTATTTTAAAATTTTGTGACGTCACAGGTAAGAAATCCCTACAAGTTCCACTAACTGAGCATTTTTGACGTTTCATGAAAAGAAGCTAGCACCGTATTCCAATAATTCTTTATTAACAATGTGAGTCAATAGATTGCAATAAAAACGATTTATTTCCTATCAAAAGAGGCTGTGAATAGTTATAAGCCTTTTTGACGCCTCCATTCAGGCTCAGTAATACTCAAACATTACCAAAGTAATCTCAGATTACACGTTCAAACATTTACAACATCGCATAGCTCGCGCCGTACACATAGGGTCTATTATTGCTCGGATTATCGCACAATGTGCGAGAAAGACGTATGTCACATATTTTTAACAAATGATATAGTCGTTTTTGAAATCAGGCGACATCAAATAGCAATAAAAACGCGGCACGTCCTAATCCGCATGTAATAAAAGGCTTATAACTCTAAAAAGCGTACGGCGCTTACGTCCTTTGTTCGCGCATGCGTCGCTGGTGCGTGCTCACACGTACGCGTGTTTGCACAGGGAAGCATTTCACTCGTGATGGGGCCTGCACAGTCCAGTCCACTTCGCAAGAGGTGAAATGTTCAGTTACTTTTTCTCACTATACCGCTGTTAAACCTATATTTAGTTGGCAGTGTTTTATGTATATGTTGCAGGGAAATGGTCAAAACAGAGATTTGATCAAATCTCTAAGGGATATGATCAAATCACGCAGGATGTTAAAATGGCGAATCCATTTTATCATTTGCCTAATACAAATCAGTAATTTGATCAAATCTCTGAATCTGTTTAGTGAAATGAGCTCCCGCCACCATCTTCTAACCTATCCGCCGTCCGAGTCTGAGTCCCAGAACCGTTTAAATGACTAATGATTTAGGAGCCAATATCTGCGAGTTAGTTTCGTCAATTCACTGAACAAATTTATCAAACCACTAAACAAATCTAGTGAAATGAAAAAACGAGTTGCCTTTTTTGTCCGATTTCGTCATTTCACTAAACAGATTCAGAGATTTGATCAAATGACTGATTTGTATTAGGTAAATGATAAAATGGTTTCGCCACTTTAACATCCTGCGTGATTTGATCATATCCATTAGGGATTTGTTCAAATCTCTGGTTTGGCCATTTCACGGCGACATATACACATTTTTTAGGTCACCTTTTTTGCATTTTTGTGTGTTCTATAGAGAGCAATAGAGGCTTGACCACTCGATTTTTTGCGCCATGTTGAGGGTTAATAATATATACCACCCGATAGGGGTATGCGCTGGCCTAATAAAATAATAATAAGCACACCCAAATGGTTACGTTATAAACCTTAGTATGAAAGAGTTTATTCATCTTTTTCCATTTGGTTAATTTCAAACAAAAAATTAACATTCAGAAATGCAACGTAAATCCAACTTTATCTCTTTCGTGCAGAATACAAATTCAAGTCTCGTGACTTTTATGTAACGTGTTGTAATGTATTCTCAAATGTTTTATGAAGACATGTGAAAGATTAAGTTTTTCGTATTCCATGGGGAAGTACAACCCATCTCACTTTTAGCCTGTCGCATATTGGATTCGAATTTGAGTCATAGGTAAGTTAAAGTACCAGTTCAAAAACGACATTCCTTCTTCGTACACGTTGAATGTTTCTGTGCGTAATGTGGAAGTTCTGATTGCGGATGAAAGTGCTGTACAGTACATTTTTACATCAAAACCTTAAAAGCCTCGTACTCGTATACTCATCTAAAGGCAATTTTGATTCTAATAATGTAAATTTGTATTAGTTACACTTTACCCTTTATCTTTTCTCTTATACATAATATATCCTAGAAGTAGAAGTCACAGACAAAACTTACTGATGATTCCAAAATATGCCCATTCTCCTTTTTCACCGGTTTCAAGTATGCAGCAACGAAAATATGGAATGATTTGCCACCACCACTAAGGCTCAATGCTCTTGTTATAATTCAAGAGGCTCTTCAAGATACACTTTACTGATTTACAAAACCCTAATAAATTAAAAAGAGCAGAAACAAATGAAATACAGTATAAATAAGTAAAGTTTTTTTTGTAAACACTTCAACACATATCTATGATAATTTTTAATGCAAGTAAGGAGTAACGCACACGCACATACACTTGCACGCGAGCGGAAAATAAAATACAAATGTAAACGCGGCCGACCTGTTTATTTTATTATATAGTCTATCATATCAAATATTATTAAAATCAGCGCTGAATGGTTACTGAGGTCCCATCCAGCTAAGGCAGAGACTACCTATTGCCTAGATATTTAAGTATTTACAACTTTTTTCTTCGTTTGTTAAGTTTGCCTATAGATCTTTTTTTCTTTTACTCTAGAGTAAATGGGATTAATTTAAAGATTAAATCAATATATAGTTACACTTTGAGTATCTATACAATTTTTGCAACAACATTTTTTTTCCTTTACCTGCAAAAAAACTTAAAACGATTATAGACCTTGAAAGTGTCGAAAAAATATGCATTTTCTATTACTATCCAAGAGTAAATTTTAAGCTACCAATAGAATCCTTACGCTTTTATAGAAGCTTTAATTCTCCATACAACGATTAGTACAAATACACAGTGGTGACGTCATACTTCTGTGTCAATTAGTGTGAAGCGTTTCGTCTGCCGCCAGGAAGGTACATCTTTCAGTAAATTTTTGGTCTATTATGTACTTTATACTCACCCGTACAAACATGTGTTCCTCTCTAAAAACTCGTTCTAATGGCATCGAAAAAACCGTAGAAATTATGCCAATTCCATGTAACTTCGTGAAGTTGGCCACATTAGTTCTTTTTGACTAAGCTAGCTTTAATTTATATTGTCAATTGTAAATAGTGAAATAAATACTAGAAACTAAACGTGATCATTTCCGTCAATCGGGCAGTTTAGTTATAAGTATTCAGCGCGGTCGTGCGTTGAACGGGTTCTGGCTTCGATAACTTTGGGTCCGCCACCACGCGGCATAGACGACCCAAACCACAGGCACGGCGACACGCCTTCGCTAGCCACGGCGTACCGAGGCAGTTGGAGAGTGAGGGAGAAAGTGAGACCTCTTCTATTCGGTCGCACTTTCTCTAGGAGTGGAATCCGCAGGACGGAAAGAGAAAACAATAATCTCTGGTTCTCAGGGCTTGATGGTGAGGGAGATGGCTAGATGTTTTCGGCTCGAGTTGCAGGTGATGAATGGAATTAATATCGGGAGCCATTTTTTATATATATAGCCAATTCGCTTACCATGAAGTGATCAACTTTTATTTTCCAAAATAGGTAATGCATTACATCATTTTCATTATCGATTTAGTGCTTACGTCTTAACACTAATTATATCTAATTATCTCAAAATGCTGTGTTGCATTTTTATAATACAGAATTACGTGAGGAATGACAAGATATAAGTTATATGTATATAATTCAATTCTATTTCGAGAAATTACCATGTGAATGTCCAATTTAGGAGAAAGTATGAACAATTAAGATTTTAATATTGATACTGAGACTAACAGCGGGCTTACAGACTAGGTTTTACTATGTTAATAGTTATGTATAGTGATGCAGAATTACAATTTAATAAAATCTTTTAGCTACAGTTAATTGTTAGTTATTTATTTACGTGTGAACCTGATTACATAAGTAAGTTTTACGAATACTAGTACAAATATGAGTATGAACGAACGGTTTTCGATATGACGAAATGTCTTTCAGACATGTCAACTTAACTAGGGGTAGGCGCAGTGCCTTTGAAACAGAATTACTAAAGAGATTGACGTGAAGCTACTACAAAAACAAGGTTAAATAAATCTACGTTAAAAACAATGTGGGTCAATCTGTGTGAAAACTAAATTGCGGTCTGGTTAGGTTTGTGCCGACTTACACAGCAGGCTATGCAAGCCTAAGCACGACCTGATAAGGGTGGTCAACCCAGAGTCACTATTCAGGTATTATCTTTAGGTAGGCTATTCAAATGTGCGTTCCTCGGGAACGCACATGACCTAAGGCGTGCAATGTTACATTTTATTTGGATACAGGGTATCTTGTTTGCAGCCTGATAACGTGTTAACGTTATGATGTCAAATCCGGTGTTATGAATGGCTAGTAAACTATACCTATTCGTTATCTAAAGATGTTGTTATCGGATAGACGATTCGTATGACATAAGTAGACATACGTAGCAGAGAGAGCTATTTCCAGGTGGTAACTAAGTATGGGAAAGAAATAGTCAGGATTGACGGGTGTTCCAAACAGTCCCCCCCACGTACGCGAGTACTAACATATGCTAACCAAACTAGTCAATCTATCGAGATAAGTCTAATCAGTCTATCAAGATGAGTCTAGAGGTCGGGCGACGTATGAGTCCAGCAATTGTTCTCACCTCTGTGACGCGTACCTTGCCGTCGGGTCCGGGATAAACTTTCTCTATGAGCCCGCGGGGCCAGGTTCCTCTCGGCAGGGTACTGTCTACTATTAAGACGACGTCGCCGGGCTTCAAATTCGGTCGATCTGCGGTCCGTTTGCGCGGTAGTAAAACGGGTTTATATTCTATTAGCCATTTTCTCCAAAATCTTTCGGCGAGCTGCTGCACTTCCTGCCAGGTATTTTTTAACGTTTTATTGTCGCTGAAGGACCCGAAAGGTATCATTCCGTTAGATCGTTGAATAAGGAAGTGATTAGGCGTAAGTTGTTCTTCCGTTAGGTTAGCGTTAATGGGTGTCAACGGTCGCGAGTTTACTATATGTTCGGCTTCCAATAAGAGTGTGTGGAGCGTGTCTTCAGATGGTATTTTATCTTTCAAGGTGGAGTATAGAGCGTTCTTGATACATTTCACCATGACTTCCCATGCGCCTCCCATGGACGGTGCCCCTGGGGGAATCTTTTTCCAAATTATACGTTTGTTCGTGAGAAAATTGCTTAATTCAGCGCTGTCTAGAGCTTCCTTTATCTCACGTTCGGCCCCGATATAATTGGTACCGTTGTCGCTGAAAAGGATGGTAGGGGTACCTCTCCTTGCCATCATGCGTCGGAGGGTTTGTATCATGGAGCTGGCCGAGAGCGAGTTAGCTATTTCTATGTGTACTGCTCGGGTAGTTAGACAGGTGTACAAAGCTCCCCATCGTTTCTCGACGCGGCGTCCAATGGTAGCCTTTATAGGTCCGAAAAAATCCGTAGCTGTGGCTGTAAATGCGGGTTGATGGTGCATAAGACGTTCTGGTGGTAAGTCGCCTTGTTGATGTTTTACCGGCTTTGTTTTCCTCACTTTGCACCATTGACATCGCGCGTGGACGTTGCGTAGATGGCTTCTCAGACCGATAATATGATATTTTTGTTGTAACTCGTTAATCACGGTGTGGTGGTTGCCGTGATTAAATTGTTCGTGATAGTGATGTACGATCAATTGTGTTATATGGTTTTTTATGTCTAATATTATCGGTTGTCTCTGGTTGGTAGCATTGTTGATCTTGTACCTTCCGTCGAGTGTGAGTAATCCGTCTGTGGTTATCTTTACTGCTAGTCGGTGTAGCTTAGATGATTTCGAGACATTGTCGTTGTTACGTAGTCGGGTAAATTCTTCGGCGAAGCTTTCCTCTTGACATCGTCGCAATAGCAGGTGTTCGGCTATAAGTAGATGTCGTGATTTTAAATCTTTATTTGCCGTGTTCTCTGTTCGTTTCCGCGTAAATAATTCGACGGCTAACAGTATACGACCTAAACTACGTTGAAGTCGGATGTATCTAGAAAAACGCTTCGGATCGGGTAGGTGTGAGTATGTCTCCTTTGTGCATTCGCTAGCGGTAACCGTGTTAACCAGATTTCGTTCTTCGCCTGTGCTGATTATGGGCCGTACAGTCTCCCTCGGCTTGGGCCATTTGTCTGGGGTCTCCAAGATAAACTGGGGTCCCGAAAACCATCGATGGTTTATGTCGAAATCGGTCCCTATTCCGCGCGTCGCGAGATCAGCTACGTTATCGCTCGCAGGTACCCAATGCCAGTCTGACGGTCTAGTGTAGGTCTCTAGTTCGGCCAACCTATGAGCTACGAATGGTTTAAACGTTCCAGGGTCCGCGTGAATCCAGGCGAGCACCGTTCGAGAGTCGGTCCAGCAGTGAGTTTGACTGATCTTATAGTCGGCTTCGCGTTTTACCGAGTCTGCCAATCTACAACCGAGTATCGTGGCTTGAAGTTCCAGGCGGGGAATAGAGATACACTTTAGAGGTGTTACTCTAGCTTTGCTGCTGACCAAATGTGATGATCTATTGCCCTTGGAATCGATCGTTACTAAATACACGGCCGCGGCATACGCCTTCTCGCTTGCGTCGGTAAATACATGTAACTGCATCGGTCCCTCGGATCTAGGTATGCATCCAGGTACGGCTAGGTTTTGCAACAAGTCTAAACTGTCTATCCACTCGCGCCATGCCTTGTTCAGGCTGTCGGGTATCGCCTCGTCCCAGTCGCAGGATGCCCTCCATAAGTCCTGTATGAGCACTTTACCTAGGATTGTTACGGGCGTGGCTAGACCGGTTGGATCGAAAACACTAAATACAGCGCTGGTGACCTGTCGTTTGGTTGGTATCTTTAACCCTTTTACTACGTCTGAGGGTGTGTTTTGCAGGTTCAGGTTAAAACCTAAGTTGTCCGTGCGATGATTCCATAAGAGTCCCAGAGCCCGTTCCTGGTCCGATTCACCCAAGGTAGTAGTAAGCTCCGTGGATACGTCTTTTAAGTTATTCAAAGCTGTGGGTTCGTTGGACGCCCATCCGCATAGTATAAACGAAGCTTTTTTAAACACTTTGTCCATGTCGCTAATCGTTTTTTGTGCTTGCTCCATTGTGTTAAAAGCGCCCAAAAAGTCGTCTACGTAGAAGCTCCCTTCCGCGAGTTTAGCTATTTCGGGGTAAGTATCGCGATAATCGTTTGCGTTTTTATTCTTAACATATATGGCCGTTGCCGGACCCGCCGCACTACCGAATATCAACGAAGTCACTCTGCACGTTTGGGGAGGTGAGTCTCTACTATCCCCGCGCCATAAAAATCGTAGACTATCGCGGTCCCTCTCAACCACTCCTATTTGTAGGAACATTTGTTTGATGTCCGATATTACTCCCATTTTGCCCTCGCGGAACCTTACAAGAACTCCGAACAACGATTGGATCAGGTCGGGGCCCGACAGAATAGCGTCGTTTAACGCTTTGCCGCTCGTACGACACGCCGCATCGTGAACTAGTCTCATTTTACCCTTTTTTTTGTGGAATACCGGAAAGTGCGGTAAGTAAAATACTCGCGACGAGTCGGGGTTCGTTTCTACCTTTTCTGCAAAGCCCTGGTCCAAGAAGTCGTTCATTTGTCTATTGTATTCGCTCTTAAGTGCAGAATCGCTATCTAATCTTTTTTCCAACGAGTATAGCCGTTTTAACGCGTGATTTCTATTTTCAGGTAACGTCTCGCCGTCAGTTTTCCATAACAATCCTGCCTCAAATCTGTTTTGTCCGGGTAATCGTTTGCACGTCTTTTCTAGTATCTGCATAGCTCTGTCCTCGGGGTCATTCGCTCGTTTACGCGGTTCGATGCCTAATGATTCTATACTGAAGTGTTCGCGTATCAAAGCTAGAGCTGGGTCTTGACTGTCGTATATAGGTTTAATGTGGTTAACTGAGCCGTTTAATCTGCGAGGTCTTTCGTTTATACCGTGTAAAACCCATCCTAATTGAGTCAGAGACGCGCAGGGTTGTTGCTTACCGCCCTCGCATACTTGCCTGGATACTATTAGATGCCACGAGTCCTGTCCTATTAGTACGGTGGGTTGCGCTGATTCGTAGCACAATTCGTCTTGTAAGTGTCTTAAGTGATCGCACTTGCTCACGACGGTCCTTTCTACGCTTTGTGATGCTAAATTTAATCTATCGACCGTGTGTGCCGTGAGATCGTGAAATTCACTGCTGGACGTACCGCGAATGCTAAGTTTGACACGAGAGGAGTCGTGGTCGACGACCTCGTGCCCTCCTACTCCTTCGAAAGAGAGGGTTTCTCGCTTACCGGGGTTTGTTACTTCGTTAGCCACGTCTTTTTGAATCAATGAAAGCGTCGCGCC
Organism: Epinotia demarniana; assembly: GCA_945867215.1. Taxonomy (NCBI): domain Eukaryota; kingdom Metazoa; phylum Arthropoda; class Insecta; order Lepidoptera; family Tortricidae; genus Epinotia; species Epinotia demarniana. The sequence continues at coordinate 20,488,051 of OX244271.1, read as the reverse complement.
TTCGTCCATCAATGCGTACGTAGATACCGAACCTTTAGGACCGCTTAATTCTACCGGAATTATCTTTAAATACGCTTGTGATTGGTTGGTGTAATTTACTGAGCTAACGTGTTCCCTAACCGCGATAGTGTTCTCTTTCGGATTTAAGTTACTTCTGCCGTGTAGTGCGTTGTGGTGAGCTGCTTCACAGCCACCCTTGCCGCAGGCTTTGTAGCGACACCTACTCGAATTAGATCGATGCGTATCGCCTAGACATTTGAAACATAACTTAAATCGTTTCACCGTTTCCCATCGGTCGGTGATGTTTTGTTTAAGAAAATCGGCGCAATTAACTATCGAATGACTGCCGGAGCATATTATGCATTTATTTTGCCGATTGTCATCGTTTTTCCTAACAAAATTACTACTCTTTTCCGGTTGTGGTTTAGGTTTCCTATCACTACCGCCCTTGGTGCGCTTATCGCGAGTCGCGCGCCTATTCGCTGTCGCGATGTAGTGTCGTTCCGATTCAGACTCGCTTTCGGTTTCGTAACTTACGTTCCTATGTCTACGTGACTCGGATGCGCGGAGGTCGCGGCTTGATACGGAGTTATCGTCGTAGAAGTCGCTTTGATCCCCTGCGTCCTGGGACGACGTAGAGCTTTCTCTTGTCCTAAAATTGCGTTTAGTGTTAACATTATTAACCTGGCGAGATCGCCCGTGCGATTTCTGTTTTGCCTGCTCGTACGCGAACATAGAGTTGAAATTAACGCTTAATTCTTTTAAAAACCGGGACAGAGCGAGTAGTTCTGGCACGTTTTCGTGACCAGATTTATACCTATACCATTCGAATTTGACGATGTTATTTAATTTTTCTACTATACGACTGACCAATTCGGGTGCGTATAAGTACTGCGGTTTGTTCAGCGCAGTTATGGACGAGACTACGTTACACACGCGGTTGCTAAATTCCGTAATATTGCGGCCGTCTTCGCTCATACGCGGCATTTTTTTTACGTTTTGAATTTCCGCTAATATTATTACGTCTGGCTTCCCGTAGGATCTATCTAACGCATCTATTACTTCGTACGGGTTGCTACACGTGTGTAAGATAGCTCTTATCGAGTCGCGTGCTTGGCCTTTCACGGCCTTACGAAGGCGACCCATATTTGCTATGTCCGAGAAAGCGTTCTCGGTGTCTAAGTATACTTTTTTAAAAGATATCCAATCCGAGGGATTGCCGTCAAAGAAAGGTAAGTCTCCTATGTACTTATTTGACGTTTGCGTCGGTTGGGGCGAAGAGTGACTGTCAGTCCTATTCATACTGATAGCTTGTACTATAGCGTCGCGCAGAGCGCTTATTTCGCTCGTCGAAGTGTTCGATTCGCGATTCCTATCGGTCGTATGGGGCTCTCTCCGCGGTGAGATATTACGAGCGGGCTTTTCCCTTTCGGGTAAGGCGTTAGGCGCATTGGGTTGACTATTAAAAGTGGGTGACGGCGTATGCCTAGCCGAACGATGGCTCTCCGCTAGCACTAACTCGTACCTAGCGGCGGCGTACGACGCTGCGGCCCTAGCCTGATCCAACTGTGACGCACGGAAATCTGCCTCCGCGCGCAACCTAACTAACCTCTCATCTTCGGCCCTAGAGTGCTCCTCCATATTAATACCTAACCCGGATGAAATTCGATCGTGCCCTTCCTCAACTGGACCGACTCTGGAAACACTACGCGGAAAAAATTCCTCAAATGCGGCGCCCGCGTTGTTTGCGCCTACGGCTTTGTCGCGTGAGGTGCTCGTACCTCCTAAATTCGCGTCGGCGGCTTGGCTGCGTGGGGCGGCCGGGCCCCCTAAATTCGCATCTACTTGTTCGGCCGCGAACGTATTATGCCTAGGAACGCCTACTGGATACGCACCTAATCCGTTCGCGCCTACGGCTTGCACGCGTGAGGGCGCCGTGCCTCCTAAACTCGCGTTAACTGCTTCGATCGCGCCTATCTTTTGACCGTTGACTAATGAAACGGGAATCCCGCGCGCGTCTGCACCCGTGTTGCCTAACTCGTTATCTAACGGAAAACTATGGTCCGTATCGCTTGAACACGCCGGTGTGTTCAACGATGCCGTGTTGGTCGTCTGCTCCGCGGTGTTGGTTCCATGGCTCCAGGTATTCGTTTCTTGCGATGTAGTGGTGCCGTACGACGACGTGTCGCCGGTACCTCCGGATCCTTCGCCGCTGGTGCTCTGCTCCTCTTCTGAGTCCATCTTCTTTTGCTTGCCCGACCTCGTGACTGGCCCTACCCCCTTTCCTGACATCCTACCTACCTAACACTAACGGCCCTAGCTGCTCGCTCGGCGTACTACCGTAGTGATGCCGATTGAGAATAGGAATGTAGGGAAATTGGATGGGTAAAGGTACCGTCTGGCAGAGGAATACTATGCGCTGTTAATGCTCTATGACGTGGGGGATAGTCACGCCCTTCAGCTTGCCAACCTGTGGCTTAACAACACATAGCAACATACCAGCCACGGCCGAGTACTTATAAACGCTCTGAAAAGTGCGCTGCGATACCGACTCGATATACCGCACTAAGACGTGTTTACGCTCTGGTTGACACCGTTAGGCCAGAGCCACGCCACCTGCCAGTATGCATCGAAGATCGACAAAATTCGGCACTTAACAGGATTTAAAATTACTCACACGACGGCTTGTTTCTTCGACTTCGAAGTTTTCGCAGCACTAAGTCCCGTTCGGGATTTTTCTTTCTTGAGGTTTCTTTGGCCTTTGGAAGGCTTTTCTTTTTTGAGAATTCTTGCTTCCTTATCCCTGTTGAGGGCTCTTCTTTCTTGAGGCTTCTTTGGCCTTTGGAAGGCTTTTCTTTTTTGAGAATTCTTGCTTCCTTATCCCTGTTGAGGGCTCTTCTTACTTGAGGCTTGAATTTTCTTATCGCTGGAAACTTCGATGACGGTGACAGTGATTTATTGTGATAGGCACTGTTTTTTCTTTATTCTTTTTTCTTGTTTCGTGTGAGGTTATAACGAGGATTTTCTTTTTCGAGCTTGGACTTGCTTGAGGATATAGTTTGACGACACTGTTTTCTTTCTTGAATTTTTCTTAATTTTTTCAGCCTTGATATTGTTGTTTCTTCCCTAACAGCTTCATAAAAGGACGCACTACGTATGAACACTCGTTGCGGCTGCTTCACGACGTTTCCGGAAAGTCAATCTTGCTGCGGTGCCCGTGGATTGAAGAAGCACGACGACAATCGGATTACGATACTTCTTAAAAAGTCAATCTTCTCAGTACGGTGCACGGCGATTGAGAAACTCGATGAATTCGCACGAAATATTCTTGCTTGAGCTGCTTTCTGCTTCAGTGATCCGGCCTCCGAAGGACCATTATTCAGCGCGGTCGTGCGTTGAACGGGTTCTGGCTTCGATAACTTTGGGTCCGCCACCACGCGGCATAGACGACCCAAACCACAGGCACGGCGACACGCCTTCGCTAGCCACGGCGTACCGAGGCAGTTGGAGAGTGAGGGAGAAAGTGAGACCTCTTCTATTCGGTCGCACTTTCTCTAGGAGTGGAATCCGCAGGACGGAAAGAGAAAACAATAATCTCTGGTTCTCAGGGCTTGATGGTGAGGGAGATGGCTAGATGTTTTCGGCTCGAGTTGCAGGTGATGAATGGAATTAATATCGGGAGCCATTTTTTATATATATAGCCAATTCGCTTACCATGAAGTGATCAACTTTTATTTTCCAAAATAGGTAATGCATTACATCATTTTCATTATCGATTTAGTGCTTACGTCTTAACACTAATTATATCTAATTATCTCAAAATGCTGTGTTGCATTTTTATAATACAGAATTACGTGAGGAATGACAAGATATAAGTTATATGTATATAATTCAATTCTATTTCGAGAAATTACCATGTGAATGTCCAATTTAGGAGAAAGTATGAACAATTAAGATTTTAATATTGATACTGAGACTAACAGCGGGCTTACAGACTAGGTTTTACTATGTTAATAGTTATGTATAGTGATGCAGAATTACAATTTAATAAAATCTTTTAGCTACAGTTAATTGTTAGTTATTTATTTACGTGTGAACCTGATTACATAAGTAAGTTTTACGAATACTAGTACAAATATGAGTATGAACGAACGGTTTTCGATATGACGAAATGTCTTTCAGACATGTCAACTTAACTAGGGGTAGGCGCAGTGCCTTTGAAACAGAATTACTAAAGAGATTGACGTGAAGCTACTACAAAAACAAGGTTAAATAAATCTACGTTAAAAACAATGTGGGTCAATCTGTGTGAAAACTAAATTGCGGTCTGGTTAGGTTTGTGCCGACTTACACAGCAGGCTATGCAAGCCTAAGCACGACCTGATAAGGGTGGTCAACCCAGAGTCACTATTCAGGTATTATCTTTAGGTAGGCTATTCAAATGTGCGTTCCTCGGGAACGCACATGACCTAAGGCGTGCAATGTTACATTTTATTTGGATACAGGGTATCTTGTTTGCAGCCTGATAACGTGTTAACGTTATGATGTCAAATCCGGTGTTATGAATGGCTAGTAAACTATACCTATTCGTTATCTAAAGATGTTGTTATCGGATAGACGATTCGTATGACATAAGTAGACATACGTAGCAGAGAGAGCTATTTCCAGGTGGTAACTAAGTATGGGAAAGAAATAGTCAGGATTGACGGGTGTTCCAAACAGTCCCCCCCACGTACGCGAGTACTAACATATGCTAACCAAACTAGTCAATCTATCGAGATAAGTCTAATCAGTCTATCAAGATGAGTCTAGAGGTCGGGCGACGTATGAGTCCAGCAATTGTTCTCACCTCTGTGACGCGTACCTTGCCGTCGGGTCCGGGATAAACTTTCTCTATGAGCCCGCGGGGCCAGGTTCCTCTCGGCAGGGTACTGTCTACTATTAAGACGACGTCGCCGGGCTTCAAATTCGGTCGATCTGCGGTCCGTTTGCGCGGTAGTAAAACGGGTTTATATTCTATTAGCCATTTTCTCCAAAATCTTTCGGCGAGCTGCTGCACTTCCTGCCAGGTGTTTTTTAACGTTTTATTGTCGCTGAAGGACCCGAAAGGTATCATTCCGTTAGATCGTTGAATAAGGAAGTGATTAGGCGTAAGTTGTTCTTCCGTTAGGTTAGCGTTAATGGGTGTCAACGGTCGCGAGTTTACTATATGTTCGGCTTCCAATAAGAGTGTGTGGAGCGTGTCTTCAGATGGTATTTTATCTTTCAAGGTGGAGTATAGAGCGTTCTTGATACATTTCACCATGACTTCCCATGCGCCTCCCATGGACGGTGCCCCTGGGGGAATCTTTTTCCAAATTATACGTTTGTTCGTGAGAAAATTGCTTAATTCAGCGCTGTCTAGAGCTTCCTTTATCTCACGTTCGGCCCCGATATAATTGGTACCGTTGTCGCTGAAAAGGATGGTAGGGGTACCTCTCCTTGCCATCATGCGTCGGAGGGTTTGTATCATGGAGCTGGCCGAGAGCGAGTTAGCTATTTCTATGTGTACTGCTCGGGTAGTTAGACAGGTGTACAAAGCTCCCCATCGTTTCTCGACGCGGCGTCCAATGGTAGCCTTTATAGGTCCGAAAAAATCCGTAGCTGTGGCTGTAAATGCGGGTTGATGGTGCATAAGACGTTCTGGTGGTAAGTCGCCTTGTTGATGTTTTACCGGCTTTGTTTTCCTCACTTTGCACCATTGACATCGCGCGTGGACGTTGCGTAGATGGCTTCTCAGACCGATAATATGATATTTTTGTTGTAACTCGTTAATCACGGTGTGGTGGTTGCCGTGATTAAATTGTTCGTGATAGTGATGTACGATCAATTGTGTTATATGGTTTTTTATGTCTAATATTATCGGTTGTCTCTGGTTGGTAGCATTGTTGATCTTGTACCTTCCGTCGAGTGTGAGTAATCCGTCTGTGGTTATCTTTACTGCTAGTCGGTGTAGCTTAGATGATTTCGAGACATTGTCGTTGTTACGTAGTCGGGTAAATTCTTCGGCGAAGCTTTCCTCTTGACATCGTCGCAATAGCAGGTGTTCGGCTATAAGTAGATGTCGTGATTTTAAATCTTTATTTGCCGTGTTCTCTGTTCGTTTCCGCGTAAATAATTCGACGGCTAACAGTATACGACCTAAACTACGTTGAAGTCGGATGTATCTAGAAAAACGCTTCGGATCGGGTAGGTGTGAGTATGTCTCCTTTGTGCATTCGCTAGCGGTAACCGTGTTAACCAGATTTCGTTCTTCGCCTGTGCTGATTATGGGCCGTACAGTCTCCCTCGGCTTGGGCCATTTGTCTGGGGTCTCCAAGATAAACTGGGGTCCCGAAAACCATCGATGGTTTATGTCGAAATCGGTCCCTATTCCGCGCGTCGCGAGATCAGCTACGTTATCGCTCGCAGGTACCCAATGCCAGTCTGACGGTCTAGTGTAGGTCTCTAGTTCGGCCAACCTATGAGCTACGAATGGTTTAAACGTTCCAGGGTCCGCGTGAATCCAGGCGAGCACCGTTCGAGAGTCGGTCCAGCAGTGAGTTTGACTGATCTTATAGTCGGCTTCGCGTTTTACCGAGTCTGCCAATCTACAACCGAGTATCGTGGCTTGAAGTTCCAGGCGGGGAATAGAGATACACTTTAGAGGTGTTACTCTAGCTTTGCTGCTGACCAAATGTGATGATCTATTGCCCTTGGAATCGATCGTTACTAAATACACGGCCGCGGCATACGCCTTCTCGCTTGCGTCGGTAAATACATGTAACTGCATCGGTCCCTCGGATCTAGGTATGCATCCAGGTACGGCTAGGTTTTGCAACAAGTCTAAACTGTCTATCCACTCGCGCCATGCCTTGTTCAGGCTGTCGGGTATCGCCTCGTCCCAGTCGCAGGATGCCCTCCATAAGTCCTGTATGAGCACTTTACCTAGGATTGTTACGGGCGTGGCTAGACCGGTTGGATCGAAAACACTAAATACAGCGCTGGTGACCTGTCGTTTGGTTGGTATCTTTAACCCTTTTACTACGTCTGAGGGTGTGTTTTGCAGGTTCAGGTTAAAACCTAAGTTGTCCGTGCGATGATTCCATAAGAGTCCCAGAGCCCGTTCCTGGTCCGATTCACCCAAGGTAGTAGTAAGCTCCGTGGATACGTCTTTTAAGTTATTCAAAGCTGTGGGTTCGTTGGACGCCCATCCGCATAGTATAAACGAAGCTTTTTTAAACACTTTGTCCATGTCGCTAATCGTTTTTTGTGCTTGCTCCATTGTGTTAAAAGCGCCCAAAAAGTCGTCTACGTAGAAGCTCCCTTCCGCGAGTTTAGCTATTTCGGGGTAAGTATCGCGATAATCGTTTGCGTTTTTATTCTTAACATATATGGCCGTTGCCGGACCCGCCGCACTACCGAATATCAACGAAGTCACTCTGCACGTTTGGGGAGGTGAGTCTCTACTATCCCCGCGCCATAAAAATCGTAGACTATCGCGGTCCCTCTCAACCACTCCTATTTGTAGGAACATTTGTTTGATGTCCGATATTACTCCCATTTTGCCCTCGCGGAACCTTACAAGAACTCCGAACAACGATTGGATCAGGTCGGGGCCCGACAGAATAGCGTCGTTTAACGCTTTGCCGCTCGTACGACACGCCGCATCGTGAACTAGTCTCATTTTACCCTTTTTTTTGTGGAATACCGGAAAGTGCGGTAAGTAAAATACTCGCGACGAGTCGGGGTTCGTTTCTACCTTTTCTGCAAAGCCCTGGTCCAAGAAGTCGTTCATTTGTCTATTGTATTCGCTCTTAAGTGCAGAATCGCTATCTAATCTTTTTTCCAACGAGTATAGCCGTTTTAACGCGTGATTTCTATTTTCAGGTAACGTCTCGCCGTCAGTTTTCCATAACAATCCTGCCTCAAATCTGTTTTGTCCGGGTAATCGTTTGCACGTCTTTTCTAGTATCTGCATAGCTCTGTCCTCGGGGTCATTCGCTCGTTTACGCGGTTCGATGCCTAATGATTCTATACTGAAGTGTTCGCGTATCAAAGCTAGAGCTGGGTCTTGACTGTCGTATATAGGTTTAATGTGGTTAACTGAGCCGTTTAATCTGCGAGGTCTTTCGTTTATACCGTGTAAAACCCATCCTAATTGAGTCAGAGACGCGCAGGGTTGTTGCTTACCGCCCTCGCATACTTGCCTGGATACTATTAGATGCCACGAGTCCTGTCCTATTAGTACGGTGGGTTGCGCTGATTCGTAGCACAATTCGTCTTGTAAGTGTCTTAAGTGATCGCACTTGCTCACGACGGTCCTTTCTACGCTTTGTGATGCTAAATTTAATCTATCGACCGTGTGTGCCGTGAGATCGTGAAATTCACTGCTGGACGTACCGCGAATGCTAAGTTTGACACGAGAGGAGTCGTGGTCGACGACCTCGTGCCCTCCTACTCCTTCGAAAGAGAGGGTTTCTCGCTTACCGGGGTTTGTTACTTCGTTAGCCACGTCTTTTTGAATCAATGAAAGCGTCGCGCCTTCGTCCATCAATGCGTACGTAGATACCGAACCTTTAGGACCGCTTAATTCTACCGGAATTATCTTTAAATACGCTTGTGATTGGTTGGTGTAATTTACTGAGCTAACGTGTTCCCTAACCGCGATAGTGTTCTCTTTCGGATTTAAGTTACTTCTGCCGTGTAGTGCGTTGTGGTGAGCTGCTTCACAGCCACCCTTGCCGCAGGCTTTGTAGCGACACCTACTCGAATTAGATCGATGCGTATCGCCTAGACATTTGAAACATAACTTAAATCGTTTCACCGTTTCCCATCGGTCGGTGATGTTTTGTTTAAGAAAATCGGCGCAATTAACTATCGAATGACTGCCGGAGCATATTATGCATTTATTTTGCCGATTGTCATCGTTTTTCCTAACAAAATTACTACTCTTTTCCGGTTGTGGTTTAGGTTTCCTATCACTACCGCCCTTGGTGCGCTTATCGCGAGTCGCGCGCCTATTCGCTGTCGCGATGTAGTGTCGTTCCGATTCAGACTCGCTTTCGGTTTCGTAACTTACGTTCCTATGTCTACGTGACTCGGATGCGCGGAGGTCGCGGCTTGATACGGAGTTATCGTCGTAGAAGTCGCTTTGATCCCCTGCGTCCTGGGACGACGTAGAGCTTTCTCTTGTCCTAAAATTGCGTTTAGTGTTAACATTATTAACCTGGCGAGATCGCCCGTGCGATTTCTGTTTTGCCTGCTCGTACGCGAACATAGAGTTGAAATTAACGCTTAATTCTTTTAAAAACCGGGACAGAGCGAGTAGTTCTGGCACGTTTTCGTGACCAGATTTATACCTATACCATTCGAATTTGACGATGTTATTTAATTTTTCTACTATACGACTGACCAATTCGGGTGCGTATAAGTACTGCGGTTTGTTCAGCGCAGTTATGGACGAGACTACGTTACACACGCGGTTGCTAAATTCCGTAATATTGCGGCCGTCTTCGCTCATACGCGGCATTTTTTTTACGTTTTGAATTTCCGCTAATATTATTACGTCTGGCTTCCCGTAGGATCTATCTAACGCATCTATTACTTCGTACGGGTTGCTACACGTGTGTAAGATAGCTCTTATCGAGTCGCGTGCTTGGCCTTTCACGGCCTTACGAAGGCGACCCATATTTGCTATGTCCGAGAAAGCGTTCTCGGTGTCTAAGTATACTTTTTTAAAAGATATCCAATCCGAGGGATTGCCGTCAAAGAAAGGTAAGTCTCCTATGTACTTATTTGACGTTTGCGTCGGTTGGGGCGAAGAGTGACTGTCAGTCCTATTCATACTGATAGCTTGTACTATAGCGTCGCGCAGAGCGCTTATTTCGCTCGTCGAAGTGTTCGATTCGCGATTCCTATCGGTCGTATGGGGCTCTCTCCGCGGTGAGATATTACGAGCGGGCTTTTCCCTTTCGGGTAAGGCGTTAGGCGCATTGGGTTGACTATTAAAAGTGGGTGACGGCGTATGCCTAGCCGAACGATGGCTCTCCGCTAGCACTAACTCGTACCTAGCGGCGGCGTACGACGCTGCGGCCCTAGCCTGATCCAACTGTGACGCACGGAAATCTGCCTCCGCGCGCAACCTAACTAACCTCTCATCTTCGGCCCTAGAGTGCTCCTCCATATTAATACCTAACCCGGATGAAATTCGATCGTGCCCTTCCTCAACTGGACCGACTCTGGAAACACTACGCGGAAAAAATTCCTCAAATGCGGCGCCCGCGTTGTTTGCGCCTACGGCTTTGTCGCGTGAGGTGCTCGTACCTCCTAAATTCGCGTCGGCGGCTTGGCTGCGTGGGGCGGCCGGGCCCCCTAAATTCGCATCTACTTGTTCGGCCGCGAACGTATTATGCCTAGGAACGCCTACTGGATACGCACCTAATCCGTTCGCGCCTACGGCTTGCACGCGTGAGGGCGCCGTGCCTCCTAAACTCGCGTTAACTGCTTCGATCGCGCCTATCTTTTGACCGTTGACTAATGAAACGGGAATCCCGCGCGCGTCTGCACCCGTGTTGCCTAACTCGTTATCTAACGGAAAACTATGGTCCGTATCGCTTGAACACGCCGGTGTGTTCAACGATGCCGTGTTGGTCGTCTGCTCCGCGGTGTTGGTTCCATGGCTCCAGGTATTCGTTTCTTGCGATGTAGTGGTGCCGTACGACGACGTGTCGCCGGTACCTCCGGATCCTTCGCCGCTGGTGCTCTGCTCCTCTTCTGAGTCCATCTTCTTTTGCTTGCCCGACCTCGTGACTGGCCCTACCCCCTTTCCTGACATCCTACCTACCTAACACTAACGGCCCTAGCTGCTCGCTCGGCGTACTACCGTAGTGATGCCGATTGAGAATAGGAATGTAGGGAAATTGGATGGGTAAAGGTACCGTCTGGCAGAGGAATACTATGCGCTGTTAATGCTCTATGACGTGGGGGATAGTCACGCCCTTCAGCTTGCCAACCTGTGGCTTAACAACACATAGCAACATACCAGCCACGGCCGAGTACTTATAAACGCTCTGAAAAGTGCGCTGCGATACCGACTCGATATACCGCACTAAGACGTGTTTACGCTCTGGTTGACACCGTTAGGCCAGAGCCACGCCACCTGCCAGTATGCATCGAAGATCGACAAAATTCGGCACTTAACAGGATTTAAAATTACTCACACGACGGCTTGTTTCTTCGACTTCGAAGTTTTCGCAGCACTAAGTCCCGTTCGGGATTTTTCTTTCTTGAGGTTTCTTTGGCCTTTGGAAGGCTTTTCTTTTTTGAGAATTCTTGCTTCCTTATCCCTGTTGAGGGCTCTTCTTTCTTGAGGCTTCTTTGGCCTTTGGAAGGCTTTTCTTTTTTGAGAATTCTTGCTTCCTTATCCCTGTTGAGGGCTCTTCTTACTTGAGGCTTGAATTTTCTTATCGCTGGAAACTTCGATGACGGTGACAGTGATTTATTGTGATAGGCACTGTTTTTTCTTTATTCTTTTTTCTTGTTTCGTGTGAGGTTATAACGAGGATTTTCTTTTTCGAGCTTGGACTTGCTTGAGGATATAGTTTGACGACACTGTTTTCTTTCTTGAATTTTTCTTAATTTTTTCAGCCTTGATATTGTTGTTTCTTCCCTAACAGCTTCATAAAAGGACGCACTACGTATGAACACTCGTTGCGGCTGCTTCACGACGTTTCCGGAAAGTCAATCTTGCTGCGGTGCCCGTGGATTGAAGAAGCACGACGACAATCGGATTACGATACTTCTTAAAAAGTCAATCTTCTCAGTACGGTGCACGGCGATTGAGAAACTCGATGAATTCGCACGAAATATTCTTGCTTGAGCTGCTTTCTGCTTCAGTGATCCGGCCTCCGAAGGACCATTATTCAGCGCGGTCGTGCGTTGAACGGGTTCTGGCTTCGATAACTTTGGGTCCGCCACCACGCGGCATAGACGACCCAAACCACAGGCACGGCGACACGCCTTCGCTAGCCACGGCGTACCGAGGCAGTTGGAGAGTGAGGGAGAAAGTGAGACCTCTTCTATTCGGTCGCACTTTCTCTAGGAGTGGAATCCGCAGGACGGAAAGAGAAAACAATAATCTCTGGTTCTCAGGGCTTGATGGTGAGGGAGATGGCTAGATGTTTTCGGCTCGAGTTGCAGGTGATGAATGGAATTAATATCGGGAGCCATTTTTTATATATATAGCCAATTCGCTTACCATGAAGTGATCAACTTTTATTTTCCAAAATAGGTAATGCATTACATCATTTTCATTATCGATTTAGTGCTTACGTCTTAACACTAATTATATCTAATTATCTCAAAATGCTGTGTTGCATTTTTATAATACAGAATTACGTGAGGAATGACAAGATATAAGTTATATGTATATAATTCAATTCTATTTCGAGAAATTACCATGTGAATGTCCAATTTAGGAGAAAGTATGAACAATTAAGATTTTAATATTGATACTGAGACTAACAGCGGGCTTACAGACTAGGTTTTACTATGTTAATAGTTATGTATAGTGATGCAGAATTACAATTTAATAAAATCTTTTAGCTACAGTTAATTGTTAGTTATTTATTTACGTGTGAACCTGATTACATAAGTAAGTTTTACGAATACTAGTACAAATATGAGTATGAACGAACGGTTTTCGATATGACGAAATGTCTTTCAGACATGTCAACTTAACTAGGGGTAGGCGCAGTGCCTTTGAAACAGAATTACTAAAGAGATTGACGTGAAGCTACTACAAAAACAAGGTTAAATAAATCTACGTTAAAAACAATGTGGGTCAATCTGTGTGAAAACTAAATTGCGGTCTGGTTAGGTTTGTGCCGACTTACACAGCAGGCTATGCAAGCCTAAGCACGACCTGATAAGGGTGGTCAACCCAGAGTCACTATTCAGGTATTATCTTTAGGTAGGCTATTCAAATGTGCGTTCCTCGGGAACGCACATGACCTAAGGCGTGCAATGTTACATTTTATTTGGATACAGGGTATCTTGTTTGCAGCCTGATAACGTGTTAACGTTATGATGTCAAATCCGGTGTTATGAATGGCTAGTAAACTATACCTATTCGTTATCTAAAGATGTTGTTATCGGATAGACGATTCGTATGACATAAGTAGACATACGTAGCAGAGAGAGCTATTTCCAGGTGGTAACTAAGTATGGGAAAGAAATAGTCAGGATTGACGGGTGTTCCAAACAATAAGCATACGACCTGCTTAATGGTAGGCATACACGTTAGCTTATTTATAGCCACTTGCATTTTCAGAACGCCAAGTCTTTATATTAGACGATTTAATAATGTTTCGGTAAATTACGCAAATTTTTTACTCCCTAACTATTTATCCCATATTTTTATTTGGGGGAAGATTTATTTCCCAACTCAACGTTTCCCAGTGACATAATTTCCCGAATATGTGATAAATTATTGTAAGGAAAATTATTACCTGGATTTTTTTAAATCGCATTCATCAAATGTTTTGATTGGCATATACAATACAATACTAGCAACATATTGAATACCATATATTATGTGAGTATTAGGTATAAAAAGTGTACGGTTCTGGCCAGTGGCATGCACAGAGACTGGGTAGGCAAAAAAATATCTACTTACTAACTTACCAAGTTAAGTACCTACCAAAAATGTGTTATGGGCGCAACCCGCCAATAATACGAATCATATTGTTTCGGATTGAATTTGCGATTTACTTTCCCACTTGTTTGTGTTAACTGCAATGCCGTTGTACATCGTCCTTTTTCGATCACCTCTTTTTTCTTGCTAAAAGACAGCTTTGAAAAAGCATCATTTTTAATAGTCTGTACACACACACCCACCGTACAACTTTCACAATTTAAAATATCCTTTTTTTTCAGTAATCACCATTATTTGCCGGCCGGCAACTGTTATTTCACCAAAACAAACAAATAATGACGGCCGAATAAAAAATGTAAATAGACTTACCCAAATACAGTAAACGCATAAAAGAATAGTCTCGTATATGCACAACATTACCATAAAAAATGCTACTTTTTAAAATAGACATGTAATCATCGCATTGAAACTATTCGGAAACCTTCGGGCGTCATCGTTTCGGATTGCCACGAAAGACGCAAGACACTGTCTTTCTGTGTCTAATTGTGCGCGTTACTTGTATCATTGTGTGCTCGTATTTATAGGAAGACCCACTACAGTGTAACCGCGTAACTACGACTCACGGAGATGCACACATATAAAGGTTTAGACGGAAATGTTTTCTGTCTTTGCCGTGCAAGGCACGCAGCGGCGCTAGTGCCGCGTGGTGGAAACTTTGTCGCGATACCATAGATGATGACTCTTGAGTCTATCGATGACAATGATCAACCGGTAGATGGAGTGCTTATTAATTTTTAGAATAATGGATTACTGATATTACTACTTAATTTAAACATTGATTTAAATTAAGTAGTTTAAAAGGATAGGTATCGGAATTATAGTAGGGTAGGGCAGTGTCTTTTTGTCTTTATGAAGTGCACGCCACTGGTTCTGGCGCTTCGCCGGCCGCTGCCGCGCCACGCTTGATTCGCTCGCTCGGCTCGCGCGTTGTAGTGCCGCGGTTCTTCCTAACAATCCTCCTCGCTTTGCTGGTCGTCGTACCTACGCCGACCTGCCTTAGAGCCTACCTAAAATATTTATGCTAAAAATAATAGTATTTCTCATAATTCCAGAGCCAATGTTTAAACTTTCCCAAATGACAATCGACGATTTTTTTTGCCTAAGAAAAACATTTGCTTCGTAATTACTTGCTAAATAAAAGTTTGTTTGATAAAATTCTACATAATAAAATATTGCCAAATAAGAAATTTTACATAATAAAATATTTCCAAATAAGAAAAGTGCAAAGAAAAGTAATGCCGATGATTGGTTTGCCAAATGAAACTTCTGCGAAAAGTTGGTTGCGAAGTGAAATTTGGCGAAACTTATTTCGCCGAAAAGGCAGTACCTATACCGTATTAGACAGTAGCTGCCTGCGTGTCTTCGCCCGTGTATAGCAAAAACGCAGGCAAACCCATACTAAACACAGGTGAAAGAATTTTTGAAATTGGTCCCGAACTACAAATTTACGATACGAAACACAATCTCACAGCTCCTCATAATATTAGTATAAATAGATTTACAGATATTTGTAGATGTTTTCTCAAAGACGGTTTTACTTCACATTATTAGAAGTTAGAAGCGAGGCAGCGCCTTAATGTTACGAGTAAATTGAAATAAATCATTTGTCAGAAAGTTTGTGCAATAAATTTATGATATCTGCATTTTCCATGACAATGCTCCTGACAATAATGCGGGTCGGTATAACAAAGCCAAGGATATAGTGGTGGTCAACAAAAATGGCCATGACAAACTGCACGTTTTCATGTATCTATGAGTTTTGATTCGACAGTTTTTGGGTTCGTGTTCAATTATTTTTTATCAACAAATAGATGGAAAACAGAAACTAGGTTACTACCTAATGAAAATAGAGGGAAGAGAAAAAGAAGTATACGTTATTGGAAGCTTCCTTTAATCGAACAGGGTACGAGTAATTGCTTACGCTAAAAAATGCAGCTGATGTGCTTTAATGCGCGTTCGTAAAGTGATACAATTCCCAAGATGGTAATAGCAATCGATGGCAAACAGTTAAAACACCTGTCAGGATCGAACCTATGTCCTCTAGCTTGATAAACACAAACAATATAAATCTGTTTTCGGTTTAAGATAAGACACGTTTTGTGTATCCCTACAGTATCAAATAATTTAATTCTTACCTAACTTAACCCCACGCCTCCTACAGTGAAATATTACCTATGCATTTTAGTGTTAGTTTTTTCTATCGACTACCATTTATATACCAGTTTTATATGTAAGCTCTTAATTCTCCAAATCGGAGAAATTCTATAGAAAGGTCAGGTCAATACTACCCTAAACCGACGAGCATGTATGAGGAATGGCATGAAAGTGATGAAGCAAGAAAGGTACTACAGGCAATGCCTAGTGTGGGGGTCAGTATTATTGTAATATATTAAGTACGTTTTGAGAAATAAACTATTTGATTTTTGTGTTTGTAGGTTTGACAAGATCGTAGCAAATGGAAATCCGTTACCTCTGCCTACCGCTCCGGAAAATATGTATGTAGGTATTCTCCATTTACTTCATATGACCACCCACGTACCGACTAAAAATAATGATTAATTTATAATGTTCAACATGGAAAACCAACAGCGCAACATATTTATAGATACAATAATAAAACCATATAGCCAATTACAGGTTCTCACTTATATACAATGTAATTTTATTTATTGAACAGTATTATCGGAATATAACTAAACTAAGCCTATATTATAAACTAAACCTATAAAAAGTAAATGCCCCCCAGGTCCCCGTCATTGGCTATGGTGCCCAGAAGGCTGGCAACGTTGCCTCTTTGGATTGCTAGGCTAATCCTTTGGCCAAAATAGCAGCCAGCCCTCTGCAAGTTCCACTTCAAATTTCAAACATAAAACTAAACTTTAACAGCCACTCTCAAGTCTCAACTACCAGTCTCAAAGGGGGTTATGTTATTTTAACACCCGAACTGAAATCTTAGGACCGTATAAAGTACAATCGGCAACATTTTATACGCTCTCAAATGCTTGTACAGTTTACGACTTTGGGAATATCCCCAGCGAGCTCGTTTCCTCACGATGCTGCCTCGTAAACGCCTTAAGCGGGAAACAATCGCGACGGACTGTACAGATTGTATGAAATTAGGTGTAAAATGCAGCTTAAAGTTTTATATGGCTTGAACGTTTTATTCTCGCTTTGTTTCAATAGGATCTTGCAACTTTTACTGGAAGAGCTGGGATGCCTCTGTGACCGAGTGGTTGTGGGTGAGGCAAACAATTTGATAGATATTTAACAGTGGTTGTACGGTCATGGAAAACATCGCGAGGAAACCGGTCTAATCTCTATAACGTCGCTGCGCTTGCAAAATCCGGCATGAATTTTTTTGAAAATCGGCTTTTGGCATAATTTTGAACTACCTACTTCCGAAGGCGTATCTTCCTCTATAATCGATTTGTCAAAATTGTAACTGCTTCACTAAAAGTAAAAATCAACTATGTAAAATAAGTATTGAAAATGCCCTTCAAAATGCGTTTTGTGTTAAATCGCCACATAGCGCATCTTTTGACTATACACCTGTCATTCTATTTTGCGCCTTGCATTAGCACTCAGCGGATTTTACGAAAAAATAGTTAGCCGTACTATTCGACTTTTATTATGAAAAGCCGTAATTTAATTCGATTTTACCTACTCGTATTGAATATTATGTGCTATTTGGTAAAAGAGCATTAAATTTTGATGTGTGAAAGTATGCCAAAACCATCATGCGTCTTACTACGTATATATTATCAAAATCATGAGTTATCTAATTTGCATATCGCTATAGGTAATATACATACACAATATTTGAGATTAATCATATGAGTCGGAAGACGTCTGCTAATGGACAAATGCCCCCCACCATAGAGCGCCACAAATGACCGCTTCTAAGCCACCCGAATCCAGCGGACTCCCGCGGACCTTCACTTCCCAGTACGTGGTCGCCACTCGTGAACCATCCCGTCCCAACGGCCATCGGTTCTGTCTATATACGTGCCATGTACCCCGCCAACTGAAATGAAATGAAATGAAATGATTTATTTGCGTAATCATGGTTGTTACAGTTGGTGTAATTATAAAATTAATTTATGAAACATGTTTAGCCAATATGGCATGCAAAACTTATTACATGTAGTTGATGTCCATAAATAATGTCTAGTATGATAATGTATCTAATAAAATGTCAATGTTTAATGTAATGTCTAATAAAATTAATTTAATTTAACTAACATCTAAAATATATGTATGTCTATTGCTTATTGTTTACAAATTCACACAGAGAATAAAAACATTTGTCTCTTAACCATTTCTTTAATTTTGCTTCAAACATTTTGTCAGTTAATAATCTTATTTCTTGTGGTATCTTATTGTAAACTTGAATACTCATAACATAACAATTTTTCCTGAATAATGATGTCCTACATGGTGGCATCAGCAGCTTGGACATGTCTCTTGCTCGTAATTTAGTGTTATTTTTGGGTCTTTCGAAGTAACAAGGAAATTTTCTAACTAAACACGATAACTCCAATACATACAGACCAACCAAAGTGAGCAGTCCAAGTCTTTTAAACAGAGGTCGACAAGAATCTCTTGTCCGGCACCACATACCGCTTTTACACATTTTTTTTGATTATAAAGACTTTGTTTACATCTGTGCAGTTACCCCATGATATTCCGTATTTTAGTGCAGAAGTTACATAACCATGATATGCCAGTATTGCGATTTTCTCTCCTGCGACAATCCTCAGCTGTTTTAACGCGTACACAAATCTGTCGAGTTTGTCGCATACCATCTTTACATGGTTTTTCCAGGAACAGGAACACTGCCACTCACGTTTAGTAATTCGAAGGGCTATATAGGTTACCTTAGGTCTGTTGCGGATAGCCTCATTTCCCCTCTTTTTATCACTCAGAGTAACCACCTCTCCGTTGCTTTTTGGGTGACTTTGACAACGCATCCAGGTCAAAGACGCTCGTCTTCAGACACGACGGAATATTGGACGAAAAGATGAGACGTAGCTTCCCGAACGCTGCCTAGCCGAGTCGCATTCGACGATTAACCCAGGGACCGGAATACCCTTTCATTTGATTAAGCCTTTCGATAGGGTAACCCTATCAAATGATTACCCAAACGATATGGTTTCCCTATCAACGTGTTAGCCTATCGTTATGAATACCGTTTTGAACAGGGTAACCGTTTCCAAAGTGGTTACCAAGTCGAATAGGGTGAATATTTACCGGTTATATTTAAGTAATTACAGGGCATTTCGTGATGATTCGTTTGCGTGTGAATTACCTAATCTAAGATGTAAGAATAAGCTTTATATAAAGCGTGCAGAGATTAAAATTGCCTGATTGTTTTCTAAAAACCCTCGATAGGGTAACCTTATCATAGGGTTTTAATGTTGGTAAGCGCTTACCTGAATTAACTCTATCAATTTGGTTATACTATCGTTTCGGTAAGTCGATCGATATGCTTACCGAATTGATAGGGTTTTGAAAAACAATTCTATCAAATACCCGATCCAAAACCCTTTAATGGTAACCGGTTCCGGTCCCTGGATTAACCTCTTTCTCGAATTATTTACCTACCTACATAGCTGGACAGCCTGTCTTAGGTATACGTAACCATCTCCAACTTTGACCGTAAAGCGTCCGATTATAATGGGAGTTGGTACTACACGGGCATTTGACATGATCTTCGTCTTATCCATGTTAATCCTTAGTCCAACTCGCTCGGAGGCTTTACTGAGGTCATCGAGCATAGTACTCAAGTCCTCCATGGTCTCAGCCAAGACTATTATATCATCAGCAAACAGAAGTTTAGTAATGTACTCGCGGTAGATGTTATTGCCTAGCCTTTTCCAGTCCAGAGTCTTGAAAACATCCTCCAGTGCAGCGGTGAACAGTTTCGGGGAAATGACAACCCCTTGCCGGACACCCCGCTGTAGCGGAATGGGTTTTGAACTCCGATCCTGAAGTCGGACTGACATAGTGGCGTTCTTGTATAGACACTTCAGTACTTCAATATAGGTGGCAGTCTACTTGGCACCGCTGTGTAGGCTTAAATGATATTGTCATCATGGACTTAGTCGCAGTAACCTCACGAAGACCAATAAAGTCATCACAATCTCACCTTACGGAAGCCATCAAAATTGTGTTTTCCTTTCGCTCTTGTGGTAACCAGTTCTAAAAAAAGTTTCTGGCAATAATTTCATTTTTCGTTGGAGCGTACCCACGCGTTTCGAATCCAGGCTCGTACCTACCAATGAGTTATTCGGAATTTAAGAACGTTTGATATCTCCCGTTAGCTTTTCGGTGAACGAAAAACACCGTGAGGGAACCTGCATACATCATCATCATCATCATCATCATCAGCCTATATACGTCCCACTGCTGGGCACAGGCCTCCTCTCATGTATGAGAGGGAACGGGCAGTAGTCCCCACCGCATACATATGTGAAGAAATTCAAGGGGTCCCGCACTGGGTCAGCGTAGGGACTATACAAGTATGCATGCAATTGGAACACCCTAGACTTCATCATAATTTACCATCAGGTGAGATAGCGAAATAGCGTACCTATAAGTAAAAATTAAAAAAAAAGACTGGGTTGCACTCCCGGAGTGCCGGCAGAAGTGAAAACTCAGACACACCTAAAAAGCTCAATATCACTAGTTATAGGAGACTTACATGCAATGCAATCCATTCTGTATGTATTTTAACGACAAGGGTGTTTTGACCTAGCGCTCTACAATTAAGGTTCAGTTTCGAGCAACGACTGTCTTGACGTGCACAGCGCCGCTCCCCCCGCCCCCAAACCTCGTCCCGAATATCTCACCTATATACGGTCACGTGATCTCCTACGCTCCTACACCTGTGGCGAGTTTAACAATTTTTCCCCATCCCAAAAAGTGCACTGAAGCGAGGTTGAAGAAGCTCTCACTTCAAAAACAGTTTAGAGGTTAGTTCATTTATTAAATGTCGCATGTACAAAAAAAAACTAAGTAACTATGTTGTATAGTTTGTCCAACATTGTGTTGCATCTTGTTTTAGATATTTCAACTAATCAAATCTACATCTTTTGGACGAGTTCTTTGAAGACTTTCAACCTCGCCGCTGACAGACTTGTCCGACTGGATTAAAACCAAAATTCGATCGTATTATATGTAAACATAGTTTTCTTCATCTTTGGAGCTTATTCATCCTATCAGGTGTATAGGATTTTCTATTCCATAGAATAACTTAACTCTTTTTTACTGCAAAAGAACATTTTGTAAACCTTTACTAAATTTACCGTATCGTTAGACATCACCTTACAACGGACAAATTTCACAGTTGCCGCACCTTCTCCTAATGTGTTCAGCATTCAAACATTTACAAAAACAAAAACACGTAAGTGCCGCGTTTTTCTACATGACGTACGTCTGTTGGTTATGGACCGGCATAGCCGTATAATCTCACTGCCTTAATCCCTTAAGGGCTGCCCAGTTCTTTACTGATGTGATACGCACCTTGTGGAATTTGAGAAAGCGTTAGCACGAACAAATATAAAGGCTCAGCACTATTGTAATGTAACGAATTACTATTACATGAGTATAGGTACTGACTACATACTTTATAGTAGTTTATATTAATGTTTGTATCCGAACGTCATAATTACTAGTAGTGCGCAAAGTATCTAAACTAGAGACGACCCTTTATTGATTAAAGTATTTCTTTTACATCATGACAGTGGCAAACTAGCATATGGCCTGCATGATGGGAAGCAGAAACCGTAGTATATGGGTGCTTCCGACTGCCAGAGTCATAACTCCTAAGCGAGTTGCACTCTCAAAACCCGACGAAGGACCCTGTTCAGCCCAAAAGACGTCGCTGATAATGAAAATTTACAAGTTGTTTCTCTTTATGTTTTGTTTGTGTAAGGTGTGCAATAAAGAGTATTTGTATCGTTTTGTATTGTTAGTTCAATAGTAATACATACATACATATAGATTCACGCCTTTATTCCCATAAGGGGTAGGCAGAGATATGTTCCAGTGCCACCTTTAGCAAAAAAGAGGGTATAAAAGATCGATCGATGTGATATCGCAGTGATAGGTTGCTAGTCCATCGCCCACGACAAACTTCAACCCGACTCCCTTAGTCGACTATTACTACACCCAGCAGATGAAAGGGGGTGGCGAAATTCTAACCCGATATAATAAAAAGTAGAAAGCTCTTAGCACATAGAAAAATCAATCTCGATTGTATCTTTCGTACGGACGGCCAGCTAGTTGCAAAAGCGAGCAAGTCTCATTCTACTGACTGACCAAAATAGAAGCCGAAATGATATTTTCTCTGCCCTTACTCCAAACAGTTAATTGCATTCATTACAGAGGTTTCAGTTCATGATGATCATCATTACAAGTTTTTGCATAACTAAGTCGGAACACCCGTAATTTGCATTCCAAAATGGCCAGACTTCATCTACCTCGTATTTAAAGCGATGAAATTATTGTAAAAGCAACTTTGATCTTTGTTGCATAAAGTCTAAAATACAGTGATTAACTTTGATAGGGCGATTAGTTGAAATAACGACTGCTGATGAGTCCACAAATGGTTTCAAATGCGATAGTTTTATGGGCTCTTGGCTCGCCACATGTGACATACACATAACGGACATTTAGTCCCTCAGATTTGTCACTTACAACACAGAGCTCTTACGTCACGCGAGAAGTGCCGGTTTTTATTTCCTTAATGTATTGTATTTTTTGGAGTGGATACCACGGACCGGTGGGCGCGCAGCGTGGATAGATGGAGACCACAAGGTCGACTGTCCCGCTATTCTGTAACTTGTTTTAAGCTGATCTCAACGCTCACTCACAAATTCAAATTCAAATTCAAATTATTTATTCTGCAAATAGGCCACAAGGGCACTTTTACATGTCAAACGGTAATTTACAATAAAAATAATAATCTTACAATAAAAGAATAATAATCTTACACAATAATAATTTAAAATTTGCACATTAAGGACTGATATAACAACACACTAAATGTCACAAAGTTAATGAAAACAAAACAAAATATGACCATTACATTCGATTAGGATAAGGTCTGTGCATTAACAGAAAGTTAATGATATTAATTCAGTATTCCAGAGATGTATAAGGTCTCTGAGCGTCCAAGTACAATTAATAATTATTCAATGTTCGTAGAGATGTATACGGTCTCTAAGCGTCCAAACAAAACAATAAAAAAAGGAATATTAATGTAATATTGTCAGTGATGTACATGGTCAATAACAATAAAACGTGTCAAGATCGGAATGATGTCTCTCGTCAATACAATAATAATAAAATAACACTAGTATTTAAGAAGTTAGGTACTATGCCCTTGCAAGCATGAACAGTCCGGACTCCACAAACAGCACCCGATCACGAGTATGACGCATATCTCAGCCATCGCCTCCCTCAACCATATGTTAGGGAAGGTGGCGACCCGATCAACGACGCCACCGTAAGCAAAGCCCTTTAAGCGAGCATGACATATTCAAGCCACCGGACAGTGTTAAGAACAAAGATTAATAAGCGACTTGCTCGGCGAGAAACAGCATTACGTGCTCTCTTCTTACATAAAATGGAACAATTATTTCAGGTAGGTACTTATAATGTGTATTTAGGTATATTCCTAATAGAATTAGCCTACTACTGGCTTAAAGGCATTTTTGTCGTTTAAGAAATCGTTGACAGTATAATACGCCTTGCTTAGCAAATTACTTTTAACATGAGACTTAAATTGACTGAACGGTAAATTAACAATTTCGGGGGGTATTTTATTATAAAAACGTATGCAGTTCCCCACGAACGACGTGCTAACCTTGCGGAGACGACTGGCCTTCACTGCGATCTTGTTTTTACTTCTGGTGTTGAAGTCGTGGATATCGCTGTTGAGTTTGAACTCGTGAAGGTTTTTCCGCACATACATGATATTCTCAAGAATGTATTGGCATGCTACAGTAAGAATGTTTGCCTCCTTAAATTTGTCCCTGAGATAGATATCAGAACACGATACCTGTTAAGCCCTTGAGCGGTTCATACCCCATTTTTGTTACACCCTGTATACAGACACACGTCACATACGAGTGTATGCAATCACACGCTAGATGATTGGTCTAGATTTAGATTAAGAAAGGTATTTCAACAGTCTTAACAAGTATGTAAGTCCATCCTATTGGTCGACGTCTTCTTGGTCTTTTGCCAGTAAGTATTTGTTGTCCGTGTCTAAAATATCGTATTAACCGCTTAAGGACTATAAATAAAATACCATCGAATACCTCTTATATACAAAGTATTATATGGTATGAAGTGGCCTCTCATCAAAAATGACGATACGTTTCTACAGCCGCCGCGCGCCGGAACCCTTCAGGAGAGGAAGTAGTTGTACCCTCGATTCGTCATAATTTGGGCGGTTCATTTAGATTTATCACCGTTACCCCCTAGTCACTGAATGCGGATTAAATTTATGTCATTTACGTAATAAATAGCACATGGGTTTAGGGAACCGTAGCATAATTACTGAAATGAAAATTCCTTTGTTCGTAATTCCGTGTAACATATTTTCTATAGCTCAAAAAAAAGTAGTTAGTAGTTAGACTTAAGTAATATTTCATAAATCTCTAAAGTCATGAAAGTAAAGAGGTCTCTCAAGATCAAGGTAAATAGGGTAAGGTCGTCAACATTAAGTTTTTTTAATCCACGTCTGCTTTTGTGTTACGTTTTGTTTTTGGTACTTTTTTGTTAAATTTGTGTTAGGTTAGCCAATAAGACCTCAATAAGAATGAATGAATGTTTCCATATATCGTATATTGAATTATATTTAACTAAAGACTAGGTCATGTAATTTATAGCTGCTTAAGACTCAGGTATAGTTTTGCTTAACGTTTTGATGGACACTATTCCAGACACAATAGAAATAACAATAGAATTACGCCTGTACTCTACTGTCCATCAATGCATTAAAATGGCTTCTAGAACTTTAGGTTAACTTGGTTTGTTTTGTAACAAAATGATCTCATTAAATACCTACGAGTACTTATATAATATTAAAAGACTGGAAACCTCGAAAAAATACTTTGAGAATTCTCTCGCGATAAATATGGTGGAGAAATCAGAAATCCTAGTCGACACCTATAGTTTATTGTAGAAAGTGTCAAGTATTGGGCTAGTGTCGAGCACTGGGACATTATTTTTACCATATAAAATGATGGACCGCGTAATTGCGCGCAGATCATCGATATTTACTGCTGGGTACGGCGACCAAAATAAGTTTTATTTTTAAAAATCGATATTTGGTAGTTGTATTGCGCTTAACACAAAATCTTTGTCTTGCCCCTACTACTAGCGACCTATCTGTTTTCTTGAAAGGCTCACAAGAAAAAACAAAATTACAATAAAGAGGTAAGTACAATAATTTTGGTACCTATCATGATAAAATCGGTTTGTCTGATGTTGGAGCAAAAAGGTGGACAGTAGAACTCTTCGATGGGTAATAGTTAAGTAAAACATCGAACGTGCACGTACCTATTATCAATAATGTCACGAAAACGCCTTCGTTTGAATTATACTTTATAAAAACTTACTTGGCCACGGCAAAGTATTTAATACCTACCGTAAATAAAAGACTCCAGAGGGGTAATTAAGTAACGTTTCGAATGCGCGTAAAGAAAATTTTACAGATTTGCATATAAAAACTGACATTTAGATCTACCTGACGCCACACTGACGCGCGTACAATGCATTACGTGATCGACAACACAACACATTTTCTAGAGGCCTTTTTTATTTGGAGCTAATGCTTCAAGGTAAGCTCGGCTTTGTCAGTGTGTCACACTCGATAAGTTTGAGGACGGTTCAGTGGGTCGATGAGCAAGTTATGTTTGGCATTTAAGTTGATTTTATGTCCAGCCGGCTGGACGCTCGACAAATTAAGAGCTAGATTACGTCTTTGACTGGCGGCGGCAGAGGCCGCAAGGTGTCATAATACGTGTCTCGTGGCCGAGTCCTAAGGGTTAACGGGAGGTCTTAAGAGAGTGGTCAATCGTATTACTTCGGTACTAAACGGGTTAGCTACTCAATATCCAAAAAACTAGTAGCTCTGTGGTCTTTGAGAAATGCGACCTGTAGGGGGGAGTCGTACACGCCCCCTAGACAGAGACACGCTGATGCCCACGAGAAAAAGACATGTAACACTCTTCGTGTATCGCTGTTTTGGACAAATCATATAGTCAAGAATCATATATCCGAAGATCAGATCTTATTGTTTCTTAATCTAGTTAGAACGGCTTTTCAAAGCACGCGATAATTTCCAATGCTCGCTCTTCCAAAAATGAGGCCTGTTTAAATCGAGACTTCTTTCTTCTTCGTTCTTTGTTCTTCGTGATGTTTATGAATGTCCTGGTTGATCGCTTGTCTTGTCAATGCTTGTTGTACGCCGACAATCTAAAGGGTTTTAACTCCGTCACCGATGCTTAAGACTGAAAGATCTTGGACAAATATCATCTAAACGTTGCGAAATGCCATGTTATATCTTTCTGGAACAAAAAGAATAAACTTATATATAACTACGAATTACAGGGTCAGACTCTCGATGGAAAATATATTGTTAACGACTTTGGGATCCTTTTCGATGATCAGCTTAGCTTCCGTTGTCACTATGAATACATCATTAGTAGGGGAAGGCAGTTATTGGGTTTCATTTTTAGATTGAAAAAGGGTTCCAAAAGGCCGGGTAGTTTGCTAACGCTTTTCTTTAAACGTTTAGTCAGAAGTGTCTTTGAGTATGGTTCGCCGATGTGGTCTCCGTACTACTCGGTACACACCATCAGTATAGAATGAGTACAAAAATATTTCTTGAAGATTTTAGTACTCAGGTATAACCTCGGACGAACATATACATAAGCCATACTTTAGTAGGCTGAAAAAATTTAGTATTCCTACACTGGAAGCCCGCCGCAAAATGTACGACTTTCTATACTTACATAGAATTGGGCATTCTAACATCGATTCAACTAGTCTGCTTTCAGCCCTAACCTTTAACACGCCCCGTTTCAGAGGTCGCGCCTGCAAAGTTTTTTCCCTAAAGGTGGGTACTGACTACCTAAGGGTGGGACGTGCAGTCAGTACGTCGTGTTACGGTACGGGGAAACGGGCGAGCAACGCGCCGCTCGTTGCTCGCTTTGAGTGCTCCACCCGGCTGTCGGTTTTTTGGCGAATCCTTTGACTGATACGCGGTTCTCAGTACGGTGTAACAAGTACGGCCATCTTGACTGAGAGTGGCTGGCGAATATGGAGCACAGAGTTTTGACGAGCATACGCCGATTTTTAGGACACAGCGAACATGTTCTGCTCGATGCGACTGTAAATTACGCCTCGGAGGCGAATGGAGAGGATTAGTTGGAAGGATAAGAAGACGAATGAGGAGGTGCTTGAGAGAGTGAAAGAGAAAAGAACGTTGTTGAAGACCATTGAGAACAGGAGAGGCAGGATGTTGGGCCACTTGTTACGACACGATGATTTTATGAAAACCATAGTAGAAGGGAAGATAGAGGGAAAGAGGAAGAGAGGGAGACCAAGAAGATCTTTTATGGACCAAATAAAAGAAAAAGTAAACGGCGCGTCGTATCAAGAGGTCAAAACAATAGCTGAGAACAGAGAGGAATGGAAATTGCTCCACCGACAAGATTTTGAATCTTAAATATAATGAATGAATGAACGTTTACCACCCACCTTAAGAGTATACAGAAATAACACATCTTTCTATAATCCAGTCACAAGGATGTGTCGTCAGTACAATGACTAGGCTGCTAATAATAATAATGTCCTAGTTGATATATTTGATCCACGCATTACTAAATTCCAAAAGACCTTAACGGACGTCCTCTTCTCTACTGACCCAGAATAGTACTAAGTTGTCATTTTAATTTTTGTTTTAGATTTGCATAAGTTCGTTTTAGACGTTAACATTCTGAACTTGTGGACATTTTTTAATGATTTATACCCACTTACTGGTTAAACGTATGATATTAATATTCAATGCAGATTCGTCGCTATAGCTTGCATATGCGCTAACCTGCTGATCATGCTATGTGCACTTGCCTTGGATGTCTTGCTAGTCTATAAGGCACTATAAGCTATTTATAATGAACCATTGTATCTTATAATGTGTGATGTCTGTGAAGTGTACCTAATAAATAAATAAATAAACTTCAATTATTTTCACTATTTTTGTAATTCAATCGAGTTTCTATGTATAATGCGCTTATGTCTTGTTAGCTCAGCAGGTGTGAAGGCAAGTGCGCGATACACATTGAAATTACACTGGAATGCAAATTGTATGTCTCAGATGGATTCCTCCTGTGCTGCAGTGCAGTAAAATATAAAAGGGCTTACCTTGATAAGCTTCTTAGACGTATTTATCAAATATTCCCGCGTGTTGATAAGTGTTCTATTAATTGGAACCGTAGAGAAATAGAAAGCAATCCCATAGCGAAGTCTCTGCAGCTAAATTTAAAATGGCTTACCATGGACAACCTTCAGCAAGTGGTTAATGGTTTGTTTGCCACAACCTCATATCCCTTCAGCTGTGTTCATCCCTCTGTGGGCTTTATATTTTTTCCTGCAGGTCGGTGGAGCGGCCCTCGGAGGGGCGCAATGGCTTTGCTTACTTTCTTAGAAATAAAAGCGGCATTCGTGTATCGATCTCGCTTTAATCCATTGAAACGTATAGCCAATTCAGTGAGACAGCTAGCAAGCGAAAACTTCAATGGCCAATGGAGGAAAAAATCAATTTAGTCGTTAGTCTAAAATAGTCAGTGGCACGTTTGACACGGTCGGTGTTCGCGAGTGAAAATTAGTGGGTTTAGTGCTGAATTGTAGTGCCAGAAGCACAGTTTTTGTAGACATGTAAGTAATCTTTAGAATTACATAGAAACAAGTGTTATTTCAACGGGTTAACTGTAATAAAACCGTGACTAACATGACATACCTACTCATGGTCAAAATTTGGCAACACGTTTTTTAGCGCTTTTCTAATAATTTAATATTACTATTAGCTATTAAAATTACCGTTAGTTATCATACATTTGTTTAAACTGAACTTAAATGGATTATCAATGGCCCGAAAGTAAATAAATCGATTGAAGTTGGTAACGATCACAACAAACCCCTCAGAGGGGGACCTAACCGACCGGGAATTTCCCTCCGAGTGATGCCCACATGATACCTCGTGACGTCACTACGATCCGCACTCTATACTAATCATGACCTTGATTTATACCGTTTTCAAATCATGTTTTGATGTGATTTTTGTTTAACTGATGGTTATATTATAGTTTTAACTAAAAGTATACTTAATGGGAATTTTAAGAAACCTAATTTGTTTGGTTCAAAACATATAGTTGCTGTGATAATTGCACTCGTTTGGAAGAGGTTATTTTGTATGAAAGTAGACATACTTTTTTCATTTTACTCTCAGATAAAACCTGCTGCACTTACAATAAAAAAAGCTACGGTAACACCTAGTTGATGACCCATATTTATTGTTCAGGCATGAATTTGATTACATACAGTATAAAACACTTCAGATATAAGCATGAAAATCGAAGCCTACACGAGCAACTTCTGAGTGTTTTTTCGCCACAGCTGAAGGGATATTAACCAGATTATTGTAACGTAAAAAACATGATACAAATAAAATACAAATTAATCGGTACACTAATTAAGACGCGTTACATAAATTTGTTTATATGTGACGCGAAGGTGTTACTGCGCTAACAAAATTATTATTTTACTATTTTATTTAGTTGGTAGTTAATTAAACTAGGCGAGTACCTACCGTTATTTGATGGGCATTTTCAAATGATTGTGTACTTAAACAAACATTAATTAACTCAGTGTCAGTTTTGTGGCTAAAATTAAGCATATTATAATTTATGTAACTAGTTACACATTTGAGTAACGTGTTCTTGCATATCAATAATAAAAAGAAAGGATAAAGTAACTTTTCATACAAACAGATAACTTAATGGACGTCATAAACCTGACACTGAGTTAATTTTTGTTGGACGACTCACACTTACTGTGTACAAAATAATCTCAAAACAACACCAGTAATCCCAACAACTCGCTGTGGGCCGCTCCCGTTATAAAACCAAATCTTTAATGCGTTTTTTAAAGACTTTTTGTACAGGGGTCCGATTTTTGACTTTCGAGCGCTCGACTCTTTCACTCGAAAACTGTCAAAAATTATGAAATGCTATTTTGAAATAGCGATAGAATACTTGAAAACGAGTGGTATTGACCACATGTATTTAATTCTATTGGTAGAAAGTAAGTGCCTGCTATTTTGACACTACAAACGTATTTACTTTTATTTGATTTTCGAGCGCTCGAAAGTCAAAAATCGGTCCCCAAATCTTGTGGTAAATTATTCAGTAGGTATTTCGGGTAACATTTATATTCCCGATTCTTTTACCTTACGCGTTTATATATTTTAGCAGAATATGCCTAGATTGAAATCATTTAAGCTGCACAGCTTAAAAAGCCGCAGAAGCAGATAAAATAATGCTGTATGCACCTAATTTTATTAACTTATTGTTTTATATTATCATATTTTTCAAGTAAAGCCTACCAGCAGTTCGACGTCTTTCGGCTGATTTGATGATGATGAATGGTCCTTCAAGTATAACAAACAAATAAAAAATAAGCGACTGTGACAAAAACAACCATTGATATATCGGTCTCTATCTCACTTATTGCATTTTCGAAAATTTTACATCTCAATGTAATTTACTGGTCAATTACGTATAGACCAAAAAAATCATTTTAATACTGGATATTTATTTTTATTTATTATTATTATGAGTGATTACCAGAACCCTGAATTTTAATAGAATTTATTAGCTGCCATAGTGAATTCTTATTCATCGAGTATTAATAAATACGAACGTAAGTTCAAGTTGTGTTATGTTAGTTATGTAACTGCAATTACGTAAAGTTAACAAAACCACAATCTTACAGACTTTTCTTCTTTATTATATTAAAATAGAATCGCCAGGCTTCAGAGTGGCTTTTAAACTCTGCCTCTACGAGGTCTGAGAAAGCCCGTTTATTGGCATTATCGCAACCCGAATCCGGATTTTGGCTACACGCTTACCCGTCTATTCACTGTGCAACTCTCCTGGACAACAATTCTTTTAGGTTGGCTGTCGGTCTCCGTCTAGGCGCGGATATCGTAGTACCCCACCGCTGCCCCTGCGGAGTCGATGTGGACCGTTTGGGCTACCACGGCCTCTCATGCCAAAAGAGTGCCGGCCGCTTATCCCGCCACGCCTGTCTTAATGACGTCATCCGTCGGGCTCTTGCCAGTTTAAACGTGCCAGCCGTCCTGGAACCTCCCGGCCTGGCCCGTGATGATGGCAGGAGACCCGATGGTTTGACACTCATTCCGTGGCGGATGGGTCGGCCCCTTATCTGGGACGCCACCTGCGTGGACACCCTGGCCCCGTCCCATTTAGCCGCAACTTCTTTGAGAGCGGGCGGGGCGGCAACAGCGGCAGAAGCAGCGAAGCGCCGCAAATATGCGGGTCTGACAAACTGCTACATATTTGCGGCCTTCGCCGTAGAAACTCTCGGACCGTGGAGTTTGGATGCCCACAGTCTATATAAAGAAATTAAAAAAAAAATGGTTGAAAATACGGCTGACCATAGAGCTGGCTACTTCCTCGGCCAACGGATAGGAATTGCAATCCAACGAGGAAACGTGGCCAGCCTTATGGGCACCCTTCCGAGGGGCAGCGACCTCGGAGAGTGCATGGATATTAGTAGTTAAGTAGATTTAAGTGTTAGTGTTAAGTTTTATATTATATTGTATACTTTTGTAATTGAGTTCATTATATGTGTTGATATTAAATTTATTCCCATAGTATGTCAGTATAAATTGTACCAAAGGTTTCCTGGAAGAGATCGTTATCCAGCGATAAGACAGCCTGTTGTTTTACCTCCACTGTCTCCTTGTATCTCTGTGTTTTCTTTTGTAACTGCTTCATCTGAGGTGGGCAATAAAGAGTTGTATTGTACTGTATATGAAGACTGAAAAATAAACCTTAAGACGCCACAAACATTGAACCACAATAAAATGCACTGAAATTGATTGCCTTCTCCGCGGCCATCATCGTTAAACGCTTATTTTCCTTTGTCTTTACGGCTGTCATATTGAATTCGCTTTTAGAGGGGTTTTTATGGCAACGACCGAGAGTGCATCGGGTCCGGAAACGAAGATGACCTGACAGATGGACCAATCTCAAGATTGCAAATGCTTTGCCTGCTAGAAGTGGTTACACATAGATTAGTGATTAGTGTGAGGCCATACAAAAGCGACTCGCACTAATCACTAATCAAAGTGTGAATCGGCCATAAGACGATAGCACTTTCACTGGGATCTGCATTTTACACTGTTCGTTACATTTCGTTCAGGTCTATCACATACGTTAGGTACAGCAGGCAGCATAAGTGCATGGTCAATGCAGAAATAGTTTGGCTTGGCGACCGAATCCTACGCCATCTACTCGTATGTGGCGCGATGGTGAATATCATTATAGATGTCAATGGAGACCTCAGAGGATTTGCAAGATTTAACTAGATGGCGATGTTAACAAAAAAATAAATAAAAAGGCACATGATCTATTTTGTTCTCGTCATAGTTTTTTGTATTTTCTTGGGTAACATTATTATTCAGTAATCTTGCCAATAGCATTTATGATAATGGCGGATTTATACGACGTAATTGGAATACATTTCCGAATTTTGTTTGTTCGCTGGCTTTGTTTATTTATTCTTTTGTATCCTCATGTGCAAGATAATTGCCCTATACATCGTTCGCGTAATGTGCGGGAGTGGTTTGACCGTTATAAAGATAACTTGCAAGTAGTTTCTTGGCCTGCTAGATCGCCGGATCTGAACCCTATTGAAAATTTGTGGGGTGTTATTGTGCAACGCTGGGAAAATCACAATGAACGAAGCCCAGAAGCGTTAGAGGCACATTGTATAAAAATATGGGAAAGTATTCGTGGTTCTAGTTTATGTGAAAGACTCATTGAATCCATGCGTTCCCGCTTGCAAACTGTTATCGACCAAAGAGGAGGTTACACTAAATACTAGCTGAAGCCGTAAATTAAGATTTATTTATTAAGGTAATGAAAGGCCGGGTTAACAAAACAAATGTTTGCTAACAAAATAAACAAATTACCAAAGTAAGTAGACCTTAGCTGTTATTATTAAACTGCCGATTGTATTCTTTTTTGGACTATTAAAAAAGTGATGGTGAATTATTATTACTTAAACAACATAATTATTGAGAAATGTTATTATGATGTTGCAACGTAAGTAACCATGTCAGCCCGAATAACATTATTGTCATTATTGCAAATATCAATCACACGCCACGCCACACTATACAAGCGTTAGGCTGACTTGAATTATGAATGTTATGATTTTAATTTTTAACCCGGCCTTTAGTTAATAATTGTCAATAGTTTAATATGTATTGGGGTAAGGCTTCAATCTTTTTCCGATTTTCGGAAATGAAACTTAAGCCTTAAAGCTCAATAAAATGGTAGGAAATTGCTAACTATAAAACTGCGTTAACAATTAGATATCTACTGTAGTTAACTGAATAAAGATAATTAAAACATTTAAAAACGTTTTAATCCTTAAAAACTGAATAACATTTTTATTTAAAGATTATCATTCACTGTTATTTACAATTTCAAGAAATGTATTAAAAAAAAAAGGAAAAAGCTACCTTTGCCATACCCTGGCTGGGAATCGATCTTTGGTTCGTCAAAGCGCAGAGTTAATTGAGTTAATGTGCTTAACCACTAGGCTACCGATACTTATCGATTGCATTGGAATAAAGCATACACATACTATAGTTGTCACACTCAAATACAGTTCCTGTGTATTAGCATTTGCTAGACTTGTTAATAATTATACCCGTAAGAGAACACTTCTGATGATTACAAGTGTCACTTAATAGTGCATTTAGTTATATTATTCTATATCCAAAGGTGTATCAACAGCAATGCCATCTAGTTCACGCTTTGTGAACGACGTGCAACTATGCGAGAGCTGTATGTCAAATGATCCAAACGAAAGTAGACCGTAAGGTGTCCATGCATTTATGCAGCCGATAGTACATTTAAATGTACCTAACTTTTTATATATGGTAAACTCACAGTTGCTTTGCCCTGACGCGTGTTAGTAACGTTACGTGATTACCCGGTTGGTTAAAGACGCGGGAGTCCGCTAGATGCGGGTGGCGCAGGATCGGGCACTTTGACACTCTTTGGAGGAGGCCTATGTCCAGCTGTGAAAATGTTTCGGTTGAAATGATGATGATTATAATGACCTTTTACGCGGCTCGCGTGTTCGACCTAGACCGTAGCTTTATAGCGGTCCATTTTCATTTTCCAGCATTTTTGTCCTTCTCTTTACACGATTTACCCTAAATACACTTTTGTGAAGTCAAAGTCATGAAGTATACGATTGAACGATGCCGTAGTGACCAAAACATATTTTGAACACTCAGCCACCCCCCAGCCAATACAGTCGTTTTACCGCATGGTAACCAGACAACAGACAACTTTTACATTGCACTGAATAACAGTTTAACGATAAAATATGGGTGTAGACACTATATAAAAGAATCATTATAAGACCTTCGCCTTCGGTTACGAACATGTTTAATGCAACGTGAATTGAGCATTTCGCTATATTAATATCGCTTGAATAGGCATTTGTGAGCGCTCATTTCTGTGAGCATAAATAATTATTTGCAGATTGCGTTTACTATTTACTTAATGATAAAATATTAAGAACGCCCAAGAGAGAGAGCTTATTATACATCTTCAACTACTGTTTTAATTTTGATGAATCAATTTTTGCAATTTGGTTTCAGTAAAGATATTATAGTGTTATGTGTGCATATTATTCATAATAAAAAAAAAACGAATGTTGAAATTCATTTAATTATTAAAGTAAGTCATTATTTTTTTTAATTGTAAATGACTCCTTGTATGCTAGGCCTATTTGCACAATATCTTCATACAAAAATCGAATAAGCCACCTCATAATCTCATTAAGGCTTGTGTAAATGATTCCCCTTTTCCATCATTCATGGTTGATTTCTTCCGAATGCATTTTAGAGCGGCAATTGGTATGCACCGAATTTCAGATCGGGTACCTACACGTGAGCGAAATGTTCATTTTTCGTCTGCATTAATGAAGCAAAATATCGATTCTTTTATTCATGAAGCTACCTAGCCCTAGTGGTCCTTTTATGCTAAATGCGATGTTACTTCCGTTTTTGGTATTGGCGTTCTCTCGATATTAGCGATATTCAACTATCGCAAAGTAAAAAAAACTTTGTTAAATACGTTTCTTTGTGACCTGCCTGCTCTTTCTGAACTTTAGACAATAGAAATGGCCAACCAAGTAGAAAACATACTCATTGGCACACAGGCTCATATTCTCAGAGAAATATAGTTATTCAAAAGAAATAAAATACGAAAAAACATTTTTACTGTTGATTCCTGTACGGTTGATGTCAAAGTTATGTATACATTATCTATTATTTATTATACAGTAATATAATAGAGTGCATCGTTTTCTAATAAGAAAACACTAAAAGATTTTTTTTGACGCGATTTTTTTATTTTTCTCTTAGTTTTTTCTGATTCTTTTTTCAAACACCAATTTTTGGTACACTCTGTATTAAGTACATACCGTCTACGTGTAGGTGTAGTACTCGTACAAAAAATAACTGGGCCTGTTGTGCGTTCTGATTCTTGAATATAAAAACTACTCCATCAGATTCAATTATAGAGCTTAAACATATAATTTTGGAATTTCATTAGAAATTTACGGTCACGATTTCAATTTTCGATGGTCCATTTGCCGTCTACGTTTGTCGTGAAAGTCGTGGACCTGGTTCGTTAGCCGTGCCATTATTTTCCTTTAAACCTCGTACCTAATTGAAACACATTTTTTATCTAATCCCCTGTCAAAGGCGCTGTCGAAGCTGAATTTTAAACTCGTCAAGCTTCTACGGGAACTAATTTCACATTCATGCTCAATTTCAACTCGATCAAGGTAATTGTAGCAAACTGGCATACTGAAGGCCGTCTAACTTCTGTATACGAACTTCCCTCGCCGAACTTTTAATGTAAGAATCATTACCGGGACTTTGCACTCCAGAAACAAACAAATTGCTTGTGTGAAAATCAGGCTTCGCGGAAATGAAAGTCGGAGATGCGATATAGTTATAATATTTATTCAGTAATGTCACTTTAAACAACTCAGGAGCGGGCGGCGGCGTTGCCCTGGACTCGCGAGCAACGCCGTCGCGGCTTACATTATTATTATAGACTATGATAACGGGTTAAAAAAAACAATATATTTAACATCCTCTATCGTATGTACGTTTTGATATATTTACAAACTCCTATACTTATTTACACTAGCTAACAACGTTTAATATATTTGAAATATTATACACTTGGAATATTATAGTTCATTTTCTAAAAGCCGATCGTTGGCTTAGTTATATACATAGTAGGGGCATTTTCGTTAGAATTTTTTATTGCGGCCCCGTCGATGAGTGCCAAAGAGGATGCGGGCGAAAGCCTGGCGGAAATCGGGGCTGAAGATCGTGTAGATAACGGGGTTCAGAGTCGAGTTGAAGTAGCCGAGCCATAGGAAGAAACTGGCCAAGTAATCACTGATTACGCAAGAAGAACAAATCGGCATCACCAACGCCATTATAAAGAAAGGCAACCAACAGAACACAAACGCTCCCGTTATAATAGCAAGTGTCTTGGCAGCCTTCCTCTCTCTTTTTGCTTCGAGTGACTCCTTCTTTTCCCTGTGGGTGGGACCGGGAACAATAGCCCGCTCCGCTTTCGATCCATTTGTGACGGTCGAGGAAGACTTCTCTGGGGAAACAGAAGGTGCTTTTTCGTTGATCGTGAAGGCGGTTGTGCGCGGTTCTTCATCAAGCGTGTCTACTGTGGAAGTACTTTGACCTTCGGTAAGGAGGAGAGAAGCGGCTAGCGTCTCGGCTCGAGTGCGTTGATTGCACTTCTTCAGGTTGAGGAACCTCTTCTTTACAAACCGGCGGTCTCTGGCCGATTGGACAGGCCTTCCAGAGGGCGTGGTGCTGCCGTCGGCTGACGTCGGGCGCGGTGGCGGAGGGTCCCTCCTCCTCCTGATTCGTCTCCTGGCCGTCTGGAAGATCTTCCAGTATAGGATTAAGATGACGGCAAGCGGGAGGTAAAAGGTGGACATTGTGGCGAAGATCTGGTAGGCCAGATCTTGGCTGACGAGGCACTTCTGCTGCTGGGTGATGCGGGCGAGGTAGTCGGGGTCCTTCCAGCCCAGCTGCGGGGCGAGAGACACGACCAGGGCGGCGCCCCACACCAGCACAATCATCGTGAAGATACGCCGCTCATTGCGGATGTGGATGTAGTCTACATCCGTCACTGCCCAGTACCTGCAGATAGAACGAGAACGATTCAGTTATAGCACATGGAATATTCTTATTTGGTAAATGGTGGCATCCAAATGGCAAATAGTGATAATCTTCTGCTTAAAAATGTGTTGACCGGAATCTACATGTTTTTTTTACTATAAATTTTTTCTTTGCTTATTGGTTTTATGAGCAGGAGCAGGTACACGTACGTGAAACTATTATGCTATTTAATCTCTTACTATTCGGTATTAGTAAATAAATGTTGATTATAAGCCAATGTTTTGCATCTTAAAACACTACCACACGGCTGATACAGCTGAGAACACATAACAATTCACACTGATAATTATACATTCCAAGGAGGATAGGGGATTTAAGTGCACAGACCGAACTCCACTGAAGTGGAGCCACGGGCACTGCTAGTTAAGGTGTGTACAGATTATGCGCGGCAAACGCGCGAGCCAGTGTTCGCGTTGAACATTTAACATTGAACATTGGCTCGCGCGGCAAATGTTCGATGGAATTTAGGTAGACTGTGGCGACTGCGCGAGGCAAGCGATCCAGCTCGATCAGCGCGCCAATTATTTCGTTTGTCGCAACACAACGGTCCAAAATGCGCGCGCATCAGCGACTGAAGCTTCTTTGATGCGGGCTCGAAAACCGACAGCGCTCGGATCGCCGCGCGGCACGTTCAAGCACGGCAATGTTCGAGCTGTCGCGCACGGAAACCCCATCTCCATTGCGCGCGGCCGCCGCGCGATCCAATGCTCGACTGATTGCTGCGCATAATCTGTACGTGTACGCGCCTTAACCAATACAGTTGAACCAAGATAGTTTACCTGTCAGTAGCGATGGCAACGAGATGAAGAATGGAAGCAGAACTGCAAAGAACGTCGCTGGAGGTCCACATATCACACAGCTCGGGGCCCAGGATCCAGCCTTGGCTCACCTGTTAGGAAAGAACAACAGATCATTTTTTGTTAGCCACTACCCAACATTTCGATACGTTTTAAGCGCTCGCTTACACGCGCGCCGAGCTAGCGTTGAAAACATATTCAAATGTGAATTAGAAGTGAAACGATAAAACGATGAACCAAATTGGTACCCAACTTAAAGATAGCCTTAAACCAGTTAATATAATTATTCACGTCATGTAATATTACTGATTAATCTAAGTCTCAAACAGAAAATTCTTTAGAAAATAAATAAAGCTGTATATCACGGTAAAAAAAAAACTCAAATAAATCTTTGCACGCAGAATCAAACTCGGCCCTTGAGCTTCCTGTATACACCTGTCTATATTTGAAAGATGTAAGGGGAAATGCGCCAATACAAAGACTTGATTTGCAGCCGCGAGCGCGCTGCAGACTGGTAACAGTCCATTCTCTCTGATAACAGTCCCGTGGGGTTTTATATTATCGTTTTAATTTAATGCTGTACTTCCAATAGTAATTTGAATCCCGCAATGTTCACTGCGTTGGCGGGAGGATCCGCTGCGTACAACTTATAGCTTTAATGGGACGGCAAGGGGCAAATGATACACCGGCAACTGAAAGAAATAAAAAAAAAACCATTTATTCATGGCACGAAAAACACAGGAAAATTCATTAAACACAAAAATATAATTAAAGCGCCATGAAATGGTCCCGACTCAGCATGGTGCCGACCTAATTAGCCAGCGCTGGTGACGTCACGGCGAGCAACCAGTTTTAAAAGTAACGAACAACAAACAAACAAACAAAAAACTATAACAGTAAATACTAGTGGAAAAAAATAAAAATATGAATACAAATATTAAACGGCTAGTAAAAATTAACATTGATTTAACATAAAAGTATTTTAATAGTATGATTTTATTAAAGAGATTCGTGAAGGCGACCCTACCATAGTTTGGGCACCACTGTGATATAAAAACTGGTTGCCATGTCACTTTCAATAAACTAGCTGAATCTGAGGTTGCAGAAAATTCGCAAACATTCTTGCGAATGAAAATGTGGCCAAACAAAACCTGTCAGTTGGTCATAAATGTACAATGGCATGCAATATTAATACCGATAACAGCATTGCAAGCATTCAATTGATATTGCATTGCAATTCACACGCCAGCATGCCAGACTGTAAGTCAGATGGAAATCCGAAGCTGGTGGTAAATGTGAAGCCTACATTTTGCATTTCAACTTTATATAAATATGTAAGGTTATTTCGTTTCTGAATACTAGACGGTGGCAAAGCCTAATGGCCTTGGTTAAAAGCGGTAGTCGTAGACAATGGACGCTTGCTATTGTCACAGTATTGTAAACTCATTAACTGCCGACAATTTCGTAGTGGAATATTATATATTCAATAATAACGATGTGGTGGGGTCACTTCGACACATGAGGATACCTAGTAATAGTTAAAGACCAAGATTTTCATAAGAAGAAAGCCTTTATCAATGCGAGGATTTACTGTATCACTAGACAGAAATATAAATATTTGCTCGGCACGTTTCGAAGAAAGCGCGAGAATATTGATATATAAGAATGCAAAAAGTAAGCGTCAGATTGACCTTTGGTCGATATTCACAGCTAGAGCCAGAGGCGTTTCGCTCGGTCATTTAACTAAGGCCGCTTTATGGCCGAGTTAACAGTGACATGTCATGTACCGCTCCTGTCCCACCGACCCATATGTGGGTCAGCATTTAGTATGGACTTGCGAACAAAAATATTTAGCCTGGGAGAGGAAGGAGCGAAGATACCGATGAGGACGGAGGACGTTTTGGATTCATGCAAATACTTTTCGGTCTGGTCAGTACAAATTAGTGTTTTTTTTTGTATTACCTATCATTAGTTGATAAGTAAAACGATGAAATCATTTTATTTAGTTATTTTTTTTTATTACATTGTGAATTTTATTTTAATATGTAGGGTATTTTGACACTTTTGTTTTATTGTCCATAAAGGCATTGAAATATATGCGAACTAATTTATGAGTATGACCTTGTCTTCTGATTATTGTCTGTAATGCATAATAGTGATGATTATGACAGAAATAGTTATTCCAATCAAAAGAATGCCTTTAAATACTATGCAACCCGAATAAATAAATAAAAAAGAAAATAAATATGAGCTTTTAAAGACGCTTTAGTTTGTTACAATACTACCGTGGGTACTTAAAATGAACTTAAATGGATTTGGCATTAGATAAACAAAGATAATTGGATAGGTAGGGTAGTGTTATCGGTTGCTTTTATGGAAACGTTAGTTACCTCGTATACAGCACCTAGGGGCATGACCAGACATGCCACCATCAAGTCAGCGACGGCGAGTGATGCCACCAGGTAGTTGGCCACATTCTGGAGATTCCTTTCGATTATTATTGCTGCGATCACGAACACATTACCTGCAAGAAATTGGGTATTTTGTAATCTCGAATATTGAGAAACATTGATTAGAAAGGTCAATATTTAAAGCAGCTGCTGGGGAAGTATTCACCTCTACCGTAAGGTGCTGATAGACTTAAAAATAAACAGATAAAGAACTTAACTAAATTACATATTTCGCAAATCTCTATGCGAGATTATGTGCGCTGTCACTCGACTCGCTTAACTCACTTGTAATGAGCTAAAATAGCGAATGATAGGTACATTACATATTTGAAAGCCCAAAAAATAAACAATAGCTTTTTAGCGAATGTTCCAGCGAGCATTCTAGCGAAACGAAAATAAAATTGCTTTGCTTTTTGCTGAGCCGAGCAATTTTGTAATGCGACCATCGAGTCTGACATCTTTCTCATCATGCCATCTCAAATAGTTTCTATTTTTTTCTGGAAAAGGTTTTTTTTGGTCTGTTGTGAACTATATTGAATATTATTGTAATTAAGGAGTCCTTGCCACTTTCCGCCTCCATCATCAGACACACTGTGCTGCCTTAATGATGCTAGTTATTAGAGACAGTGGCTTGTTGTTGACGTAACTAACATTTAGTGTCTTAGTAAATCAGTATTTAATGACATTTGTTCCGTAAAAGGGTTGTCGACTCAAAATGTATTGATTTAAACTTTCACGATTCTCACACATTATTTATACTAAACTGGACTTAAAGTAAGGGACTTGCGGGGTTTCAGAAAACCCGCGCAGCAAGAAGATGTTGATACCCGCACAAGCCAGTTGTCCCATGACTATGGATGTTGCAACACACGCCGAAACGCCGGGAGACCTCAGTGAGGTAAATAAATACCTAAGTTAATACGCGACTAAGTCCTGTTTAGTATAAATAATGTGACTCAAAATGTATTATTAATACCAAAGAAAGAAAATGATTAATAGCAAAAAAAGAAGAAGAAGGAAAAAAAAAATGCCTGGTGTGGGTCCATATTGGCTCATAATATAAACTTGAAGTGTCGATTTTTTCTAGTAATACTGCTTTGTATTCATAATTATCACTCTTCATAATTTTCGTGTTCATAATATTTCTTTGAAATGATTTGTAGCACTACGATCGTTATTCATAATAATCAATTTTCCGAAAATTTTGACTCATAATGTCATCACCAATATTGTATTGGTTCACATAATGTTGTTTTAAATATTGTTTTTATGAATAAAGTTATTTTATCGTGGTCTTGGAACTCATACCATTAAACTGAACTCATAATTTGCTTCATAATGGACATATATCATAACAATTTCCTTCATAATGGACATATATCATAATTTTGTTAGTCCTATTTGTTATTATTGTTGTTGATTGTTATGGTTACTTTGTAATTTTGGTTTCCGCTCTTTTATAAAAAAAATAACCTCTAAGACGAAAGCGGGAGCAAAGCTTCCGCTTCCGTCTTCTAACCTATCCGCGATCCGAGTCGGTTTTGCCACTAAGTCCCTGTTCCCTACTGCCTACTTGAACTTATACACCACTATCTTGGCAAAAGTTGATCACAGAGTAAGTAATACAAAATTTAGCAATAACTACTAGTATGCATAGAAATAAATATGATATTAAACTATATTGCTAAAAATCGTTATGATATAAAAGTATATAAACATAGATAGTAGTAACAGAGATACTTATGTTAAATAACACTATGAATATAGACAATTCGGAGTTACGATAGTTATTAGCACAAATAACTATGAATAGTGATCATTATGAGATACAATTGTATAAGAAAAAAATTCGGAACTCCAATAATCGAAGTTGCAATTTTATATGAACTTTGGAGCACCCGCCTGGTGTCTATGTTCATTTACGAGTGAATGGTCAAGTATATCAGCACCTTTACAGAGGCTCTAGTATAAGTTTTACCGAAACAAAACGTTACGACCGCGTTCGCGTTTAGCTGTTAAATCCCATACAAATTGAGGGTAAAACGCAAATGCGATCGTAAAGTTTTGTTTCGGTTAAACTTATACTAGAGCCTCAGAAGACCGCACCTGCACGGCTATCACAAGACGGCGCGTGAGCTCTCTCGATTTTTCTGGGTGCGTCCCACGAGATATAACAACAAAATATATAATTTCATATTAATAACGTTCACAAGATATAATGAACGTTAGCTATAACAACAATACCAATACTTTTATAAGGAATAACGGTCAGTTGCCATAATAATCATATTATATAACATTTTTTTCTATAAGACTCAAATTGACTAATTTCATTTAGTATAACATACATAACGTATAACGATCATACCATATAATATCTTTTCGTATAACAAACATAACGTATACAGATCACACGCATATATATTTTCGTATAAGGATTATAATACGGAAAATTAAGCTAGGGCAGCCAGGAAAAGGGAGGGGGGGGCGGAGCCCACATCAAAGGGGGCTCGGGGGGCGAAGCCCCCCGCAGTAAAAAACAACTAATACTCTTATAAATGATATTACTTGTAGGTTAGGTTAGGGTTGCCTTGTGTCCCTTAGAGCGGAAATAGACACCCCGCGAAGCGGGGTGGCGTCGACACGCTGGCGATTGGGTAAGGTTAGGTTAAAATAATTGACGTGTTTGATCTCAAAATAAATTTAATTTCAATCTTACAAACGGTATTGTTTTTTTTTCAAACTCAAGTTGAGGCTATCGCTCTAAGAAATTCACATATTTTCTTCATACGGCATTGCTATTAAAATGACTGAAGCCCATTATACTATACGAGCATTATACATTTTGATTTTAGATAAATTGAACAATATATGTTATAAACCTTAGGTGTTATGAATATTATACGCTTTAATCGATATATCAATTGATATTATTTCTAA
This sequence comes from Epinotia demarniana, assembly GCA_945867215.1. Lineage (NCBI taxonomy): Eukaryota > Metazoa > Arthropoda > Insecta > Lepidoptera > Tortricidae > Epinotia > Epinotia demarniana. The sequence continues at coordinate 20,444,491 of OX244271.1, read as the reverse complement.
AGTACGTTATACTTTACGAGATTATATGTTTTGACATTATATCTTTCGTTCGTTATGTGCAATGAACGTTATACTAAACAAAGTTATATAGAGTGAGCGTATATATTATGACCCTTATATGATAAGTTGTTATACCTCGTATTACTTACCCGATTTTTCTAACACTATCCGTCTCACTCTTATTAGAAAACATAGAAAGAGACGATTAGTGCGAGAAAAATCCGTGCTGTAATAACATCACCACACATTTATATTTTGTATAATCTCAAAGGGTATCAAACGCGAGGGCCGCTGTGTCCCGGACCAAAAATGCAACGAAAATAGGCTTTAAAAAAAGTACAAATCACAAAACATCTCCTAGCCGAGAGAGCTATTGTAGAGAGCTATTTTCTATTGTAGAGAGCATCGCTGAAAAAAAAATGTGTTGTCTGGTGACTGATGTAGCCGATACTTGATTTAAATCCGCGACACTCACCGCGAGACAGCACCTCATCAACATACTTTAATACTAATACAGCACAAAGGAAAATTTAAATGAGTTCAGAAATCAAAAATTTATTCTGCAAGTAGTTAGGTTTTGAAATGCTTTCTTACGAATAAGAGTTTTACAGATTTACAATGAAAACATAAGTGACATGAGAACATAAAACAACATTAGCACAATAAACGTATACTCGGGTAGGGCACACGTTTTGATGAGAGATGTGGAAAAACAGGAACCCATTTTTCTAATTCAGTAATCGATGGCGGTCACGTTTATGTAGTACTTAAGTGGAACCAAGTTTTTTTTTATCATTTGTTAAGTTGAAATTAAATTTTAATTAAAATTTATTGTCACCCTACTAATGGTTTAGTCTGAAAAGTTTAATACCTCTTTTCAAACTATCAGCCATAGAAACTTAAAACATAAATGAGCAATAAACTGTCAATTTGTCATTGTCAAATTCATAACAAATTGACGGCTGATCTGTCTAGTTTCCCGCCAAAGCCAGCAAGCACTTGACGTATGTACACTTACGAGTAACTTCCCTTCAATAAAAGTAGGGTGTCCATTTATTCAGTCAGTGTACATTTTACCGATGTTAATAAAGTGTGATTAATTAGATTTTGAGCTATATTGCACGAGATCTCACGTATTGGTTTCTGTGTAGATTGATAATTAAGATTTTTGGATTCCTGATCACCGATTAGAGAGTATAAATAGTAATAATTGAGTAGTAATTGTATATTTCATTGATAAATGAGTATGAGAGAATATATATATACACACGTGCTCCTCGTATCGACTATAAAACCTGTCCAGTTTATGAAACTTTTCGAGCTTGCTGTAATAAAAATTATGTAGGTCGATTTTTTTATTACAAATCAATTCAATAAATCTAGTCCAGCACAATATGTATACACCTATCCATGATTCTCAGCAACTTTTAGTATGGGACCCACATTGTGTTATGAAAAAAAAAACACTTGTTCAGGCATTTTCGTCAGTGTAAAATGAGCAGAGTGCTGCAGAGTGTATGAAAGGTGTTCGTTTTGCATAACACAAAGTTGGTCCCATAGTAAAAATTGCCCAGAATCGTGGAGAGATTCACATTATGCTATTTTGATTCACGAATTAAAGTTCACCAGAGGCTCTAGTATAAGTTTTACCGAAACGAAACATTACGACCGCGTTCGCGTTTAGCTGTCAGATCCCATACAAATTGAGGGTAAAACGCAAACGCGATCGTAAAGTTTTGTTTCGGTAAAACTTATACTAGAGCCTCTGTACATGGTTGGCAGTGCAGCTGGATAATTAGTAACACCAGCATATTGTTGCCTGACTCAAATAAATAAATAAATATTGGGCAATGGGCACATTTGTACTAGGTTGTACCTGCCATCATGTCAATATTAGTATTGTTTTAGTTTTACATACATTTTTTTTTCTGTTGTATTTTACTTGATATTTTTGTGAATAAATTCGGAATACCTATGTTTTTTATACGGTAAAAAACGTTTATTTACTACTAAACATAAGAATTAAAATTGGAGTAAAGGGTCCCTGGCTGAAAAAAGTAGGCATCATTCAAACGGTTTAAAAGTTTGCAAGCTTTTAAGAGGGTATTTTCCCGGTACAGTAAAACAAAAGTTAGTGTAAAACATGTTGTTAATTAGTACGGATCGTAAATCAACATAATTGTTTGAAAAATATATTAGCCAGCACGATTTCTGATTTGTGTATAAATATGACTGATAATTGGCATCGGCAACTTTGATTGAAAACTCAAAAACGCTCTGTAGGGAAGTGTCTAGTATTCGCAAATTAAATACGTCACGATTTTCCTTGGTCGAGCAGCATCGAATTTGTGATGTTTATGAATTAAAAGTAGCAATAAGCTGAAGCGTGGTGTTTTCCACGTGACGACCGCTTTGACCTAGTCGGTAGTGACCCTGCTGATGAAGCAAGAGGTCATGTCGGTGTGATGAACACATATAAATGTTCCCGAGTCATGGATGTTTCTATGTATTTAAGTATATATGGTCTATATAGGTGTGTGTGTCGTCTAGAACCCATAGGACAAGCTTTAGCTTTGCTTAGTATGGGACTAGGTCGATTGAAATTCACGGGGTGAACCCCAGTAATTTTAGAGGCGAAGTTTAATGTGATGTAATACACCTGCTAGAACCCACTCACGGGTACATAGGTCGAGACCCGTGAACCGACTCCAACGTGCGTTTGGGCTATTGTGGGTAAAATGGATAGAGAACTAGGTCTATTGGTGATGAGACATGGGTGGATTATGGAACTGGGCTATTGCAAAGAGGCCCGGGCACCTGATATAACATTGTTACGCACAAAGTTATCGGAGCAGGCGGTTATTATTATTATGTATTTCTTTCCCGCTCACGGGACGATTATGTCCCGGACCTTTGGGAGGCGTGCGTGGAGCTAGAGCCAACACGTAGAGGCCCCTTTGAGTACCTACACCGAGCGGATCCTGTCCCTGCCCGTGTCATGGGACGCACAGAGAGACAGCACCCGCTGGGGTGTATTATTATTTATGTTAGATTCATTTATCGTGATAGAACGAGCGAGTGGAGCCCGCGATGTTCTCCGATTTAGTTTGCATTATAACGCCACTATAAGTGTGATTTATGTTTAGCAATTCAACATAAATATTCTTCACAAGGGTCCGTGAGTAGCACATGCTTTTACAATGATCGTAAAAATATGCGGCGCTCCGTCCAACCAGGCGTGTGGGGCGGGTATTAAACCGTACTCACGGCTTTCCATACATTACTGTGACGCGCCGGCCATGCGTAATTATACTCATACAGAGACATATACTATTCACATGTTTATATGTATTTTGTAGGCATACAATACGAATAATGTAGGGTTATTACGCTGGTTACGCGACCACCTGCGGTTAGCGACCACCTGAAGGAGAAGGTTTTTTCTATTGAAGATAACATCAATTCTACAGACTCTATTGAAACCATTCAAATAATTCAAAAATTCAATCAAGGAACTATCAACGTCAGGACTCACTGTAGGTGAACAACCAAAGCGCAAGCCCAGAATGGTTGTCATCGGAGTTCCTGTGACAATGCAGGAACCAGAGGTCTTCAAGTGCATTTTCCAGCAAAATTTAGCTGGCAAATTAGAAGATTGGCCTTTTGAAAAGTTTACGTCCTCCATCAAGCTTAGTCATAAATCCGGGAAAAAGGACGCCGAAACCTGCAATTACATCATTGAGGTACCTGTTGTCATAAGAAAAAAATTAATTCTGAACGACAGAGTGTTCATAAACTGGTTCTCGTGCCCTGTGAGGGATTTCACCCTAGTCACCCGGTGCTATAAGTGTCAACAATATGGCCACGCAGCGAAGACATGCAAGGCGGAGTCCAACACCTGCGGTCATTGCGGCGGTGTGGGACACGCAATAAAAGAATGTTCCCGATTGGCGGATCCACCAATTTGTGCCACATGTATGCACTACAAAAAGCCATGTAACCACGCAACTGGCAATCTCGAATGCCCAGCTAGACAAATGGCCGAAAAAAGGTACGTCAACTCAATAGATTATGAAGGCGCCTAGGAGCGCCAGCTTATAACATACCTATGAGGGCTATGAGTAATAGTCTATTCTCTGTACTACATAGGTTCTCTGTGTCCGAGTCTAAAACGAAGCCGGAGATCTCGGATTTATTCTCCATTTAATGTGTTTGAGCACGAATATTTGTTCCTAAATCTTGGGAGTTTTCTATGTATTTAGTATTTATTTATCGGACGAGGGAGCGAAGCAAACGAAGTTATGAGTATATGCTTAATGTGCTATAAAAATCGTTTGTCTGTCTCGCTTTTCTCCTTTACATGCTCGTGAAAGTTTATGAACAAGTTCGTTAATTAGGTATACAGGTTTCTTTGTAGTGATTCTCGATTTTTTTTTAAAGTCCGGCAGGCGTGTTCTACATCTCACAGGGCTACTAGTCTTTATAAGTATGTGTATCATCATCTAGTTCCTATAGTACAAGCTTTGCTTATTTTGGGACTAAGTCGATTTGTGTAAAATTATTACCCCGTATTAGATTTATGATTTTTATTGAGATATAAATGCGAGAGGCAGGTTACAGCGGAATTTCATTTTGTTCGGATGTGAGCAGCCCAACTGCGAAAGTTCCTCAGCCTTACTGAAGACCCCAGCCACAGTACCACTACAACTGGTTCTGTAGGTAAGATGGTGGTTTTCCCGGTGATGAGTAATGGCAGGGTCGCCAGAGCTAGAGAGGATGTGCTGGGTGAGGTCAACACAATGAATTCTTGAATCAATAAAGGGTTGGTAACCACTTATGATCTCACTACTGGAGTCGCAAGGGTCTAGGGTAAGTATGCTTACCACCAGGCAGGCCGTATGATTGTTTGCGTTATCGTATGTACAAATGTATGTAATTTTGCATCACAACAGGACTAGGAACTGATTCGAATTCAAAAAAATCGGCCAAGTGCGTGTCGGGCCACGTGCAGTGTAGGGTTCCGCAGTTGCCTGTCTTTCTTAGTTACATCGACACGCGCGCGCCAACTAAATGGTTGTGTCGGCCGAATTTATACGAAAGCTGGCCTTTCTAAGTACATTTTAAGTTGGTCGACTATTTACTCGGTAACTAGTTAGGCCTACTTAGCCGTGATAGTTTTCCTTTCAAATTTATTATAATTATGTACTAAACATTAACCCATAATATTTCTGAACAAGCTATCCAACGATACCCCACACTATCAGTTTATCCTAAAAAAATGTTTTAAAAGGTTTATTCTTCTGTGTCGGCGTGATTGATTCATACACCCATGCCGAATTACAGTTTTCTAGTACTAATGGTTACTGAGCTAAGCGGAAGACGGACGGACGGCCAGACGGACATGACGAAACTACTTATAAGGGTTCCTTGTTGACTACGGAACCCTAAAAAGAATGTACTTACTTACTTTCGGCCGGGCCTGAACGTCGCCGTGTGTGGAGATATCCTTTGTGTCACGGAACGTGTCAAAGGATTTCTCCACTGCCGTGTCTTGATCTTTCATATTCAGAATGATAGAGATATGAAAGTAAAACGATATCTTAGGGACATCTCCTGTCAATTTCAACTGGAAGCGTGACCCTGGTGCTCTCCTCACTTTTAGGCGCGAAATCGTAAAAAAATCGGTAATCTATCCATCCATACTTAATATTATATGTAAATGGGAAAGTGTGTGTGTTTGTTTGTTTGGCTGTCTTTCACGGCAAAACGGAGCGACGAATTGACGTGATTTTTTAAGTGGAGATAGCTGAAGGGATAGAGAGTGACATAGGATAGTTGTTATCCCGAAATCATCCCCTAAGGGGGTGAAATGGGGGGTAAAATATTTTTTTTTACAATAAACATTTTTTTTAGTACAAAAGGCGGACTTTATTCTATAAAAATTATCTACCAGTCAATTTTTAGAGTTGGCTACAAAGTGATGTGTAGTCTACATCAGTAGCAAAAATAGCTACTTATAGTGTTAGTAGACTCAGGTGCCAGGTCATATGGATTCACCGAAAACACTCTTTAACTGTATCCGTCCTCCTAAAATCTTCTGAAGCTAACCATGCTTACCTAGTTCCAGTTCAAAGTTTTCCACCACCGTAGTACAGTAAGCATCACATACTTAGTTCGTAGCAGTCAAAGCATCCGAATGCAGTAAACATCTTTATTACTGTAAGAGTAAAAGTCATAGCTGATTAGAGCTACCCAGCGCCCGACCATCACCGCCTCGCCTCGTAAATGTACTAACTACGGAGTTATTGTAGTTAGCGCATGCCCGTACAAATCCATATAAAGAATACCTAACCGCTCGAGGCGAGGCGGCGCAGGTTGGGCGGCGGGTGGCTCTCGTGAGCTGTGACCTTAAGGATGTGTTGGGATATATTTGTTTACCTTGGCTGCTACTTACTACTAACTATACTATGCTGACTGTACAACAATCTATGCTCGTAACAACTTGCTCTGGAGCCTTTTAAAAAGTTAAAAGTGCCCCAAAATGCCGAAGGGTTAAACAAAAAGGAATATGATTTTTAACTCTTATATCGGAAAACCCTTTTAATCCAGCGCTTGTATTTAAAATGTTTGCCTCATTCATCACATTCGCACCGATAAAATACACTTTAAACTCGCATTAAAAATTAATTGACCGATAGGTTTTCCAGTGTCACTGACATGCAAATTAGTCAATACGGATTGACGCGGACAATGAAATTAATGTAACCATGATTGAAATGTGCAAATATGAGTTAAAATAATAACATAATTAAGAGGATATTTAACGGGTCAATACAAAAAAGCGCAAATTGTTACGGCTCTTGATTGATTTTTCTTTTATAAATTCAACCTAAATAGATAATTTTACATAAAAGTTAGGTGCTACCAAAATCATAAGGCCTTACATCCACATTTGGGAGTGACGTATCAGTAAGTTGTCAGATGTCAGTATCAATTCAGTACGTATTCTTTACTGCCCGCCTGATTTTCAATGAGTAAACAACGTCAACATGTTATTGAAATGTGCAAACATACGTTAAGATTATTGGGGAGTGTTTCTCCGATTTCGCGAAATTTAATATTACTGATAAAACTAACAGTAGGTCTAGAGACGTAAGGGAATCTGGGCGACATCAGTAAGCGTTCGGTAAAGTACAATATACCGAATGGCGTAATAGTCAGAAACCAAGCAGTTATACTCTTACTTACTGCATAAAACCTCTTTGAACGTCCAGTGTGGTTAGACTATAGGAATATGAAGAAACCTATCAGAATATTAGCTTTCCATCAATCCTAAATGAAACTGCTAGACGCGGTACTAATCGGTTTATTCTCTGCTCATTCAAAAAAACTTTAAACAAAAAAGCTCAAGGAACGAAATGCTCGGTTATTTTTTGCATTGTAATAGATGGTAATAAAGCCGTTGTCAAGGTACCGAAATAATCAAATCTCTTTCCTTTATTACTTGAGTGCTTGGCTGAAATTTCTCAGAATGTTATTAATAAATCGGTTATTACCGTTGACTTTAATTAAGTTATTTTTAATTAAGCTAAGCAAGCTTTCAATTACGGGGCTATTAAGACGTTGAAAGTATGAAGGGTTGGTTAATTAGTGCCATCACTGCCTTGATCTCTGATTAACAAACCTTACTTAAATGTTAATCTTTATGATACACCTAGCTACTCGCGCGGCTATGTCCGCGTATTTACAAACAACCCAGGCAACGCCACGGGATAATACAGGGCTCATGTCTATTACGAAAGGACCATTTCATATGCAGGTGAAAGAATTATTGAAATCGTATTAATAGTTTTTTTTAATGTTATAGGAGGCAAACGAGCAGACGGAAGCAGACGGATCACCTGATGGTAAGCAATTAATACTGCCGCCCATGGACACCTGCAACACCAAAGGTGTTGTGAGTGCGTTGGCGGCCTTTATGATGGGAGTACGCTCTTTTCTTGAAGGTTTGACGGTCGTAACATTCCACAGATTAGCTGTGCGAGGCAGGAAGTTTCTGGAGAAGCGCACAGTTGAGGACTGCCAACCATTTAAGTGGTGAGGATGGTAATGTTGTCGCATTGGACGATGGCGAAAAGAAGCAGTAGGGATTACGAACAATTCCTCGGAGCAGTCCCCCTTATAGATGCGATAGAAAATGCAGAGCGAGGCCACATCTCTACGCAGCGCCAAGGAGTCAAGCCGATCCGAAATATGCTGGCAGTCGACAATTCGAGTTGCTCGTCGTTGGATGCGATCCAGAGGGAGAAGCTGGTATTGGGGTGCCCCTGCCCATAGATGAGAACAGTATTCCATGTGTGGGTGACTTATAAAGCTGCAGGCGGTGGGCCGGTGTGAAATACTGTCTCGATCTGTTGAGCACACTGAGCTTTTTAAAGGCTAATTTGGCCTTACCCTCTAAATTGCCGCGGAACTGGACTTCACTCGAAATGTCGACGCCAAGGATTCCGATACTGGCTGCGGCAGTCAGGGGAGTGCTCTCAAAACGAGGTGACACGACGAACTTTAACTTTTTCGCAGTAAACGCGCAAACCTGAGTCTTGGTAGGGTTAAAACGGACTAAGTTAAGTCGACCCCATTCAGAGATTCCTGAGACCTCTTACATTTTCTACTTTTTCCCGGTAATCTCCGGAACCACTTATCCTATTTCAGAAACTCTTGGACCTGCGTATAAAATTGACTTTCTGGATGATTATCTACTAGATTGTACCACGCGTGTTTGCCCAAGTTCTTTAAATCTGCAGGCGAAGCCGCGTGGACAAGTAGTTGATATAAACTGACAAAACGTCGGAATTAACCAACTTTGAAACAGCACACAATATATGCAACTTCGTTAACCCAACACTTTGAAGTATTTTTCAATATGATTTCAAAACACATCGTTTTTAGGGTTCTCCGTAGGTCTCTCCGTCTGTCTGTCTTCGGCTTAGCTCAGTAACCCTTACTACTAGTAAACTGTTATCCGGCAGGGGTATATAAATCAATCACGCCTACAAAACAGTAAAATAAAATAAAAATGTTTTAGGGTACCTCCCTTACACGTGAGGGAGTATATTTTTTCTCGGTAAACACATAGAGTGGGATATCGTTGGATAGCTTGTTCAAAAATATTATGGGTTTCTTGGAAACATTTTCTCTCTACACTCAGTAAGTCGTTTGCGAGCTATTGAGCTTTAAAGACCTAATTTTTGTTTGTCATGTTTCCCCCACTGTAGGCCAAATGGATACTACTATGTGAAAAAAATCGTGGCTATAGTAACATATAAAGTAAAGTAAGTAAGTAAAATTTTATTACCAGAAAGATTCAGTACAAAATATGCAAAGTCGATGACCCCACACTAGGCTAGGCCTGTATCGTGGAAGTCAAACGTAACAAACCAAACACATAGAATTAACCGAATGAAGTGCGGTCCGTAAATCAAACTTAAAACTAATTAAGTAGGATATATGAAACTTTTGACAGTGTGTGTGTGTGTGTGTGTGTGTGTGTGTGTGTTTGTGTGTGTGTGTGTGAGTGTGTGTGTGTATAATTCATTTAAAAGGAAAAATATCACGCCTTAATTATTAACCGAGTAATAGTCGACCAAATTAAAAGGTACATAGAAAGGCCAACTTGGGACAAATTCGGCGTGTCTATGTAACAAAGACAGACAGGCCACTACGAAACCCGACACTGCGCACGTGGCCGATTCTTGATTCTGATCTTCCTACAAACAAGATATATTTGCAAAATCAAGACTAAGATAAACATCCTCGGAGTATCGTCCCTACTGAACTTTGTTAATATTTATTTATGTAAATATCACGGGTCAAACGGGCTCTGGAGGAAGGGTTTACGAGTTGGTATTTTTTTTTTGATATTTTTCGGGTATGTGAATTTTGCACGAGGATAAATCAACTACTCGTATTTCATTATGGTACCAACTGCATCTATACTTAATAAATATTATGTACTAGTTGCCGCCCGTTGGGGCGGAAAGGTTCTCGAGTAGTGATGATAATTACCTATAACTAAATTAAATTAAAACTAAGTTTTTAATACCGTTTTTCCTGCCTGACTTACCTGCCTGCTTCTGAGCCTAGTTAAATTTCCCCGCAAATAGATTCTTCTAATTACTCCGTGGCTTGAATAGAGAATTCCATCATAAAGTGTCAAAATTTGCTACCGTTTGACATATTAGGCGGAATCAAGTGCTATTGCGGCAGACGATGAGAGCGTAGAGCATGTGGAGCGAACGCCAACTTGACCTACTCTAGCTAGAGCGGTTTACGGCGGCAAATGGATGGAATACGTTGAAACGCTTTGATGTTGCCGAATGGAAATATGGTTTGATAGTGTTTGGTTAAGGGATTTTCGGTTACGTGTTGGTTTGGTTCGTTTGAAACCGGTTTTATTCCGTACAAATACAGAAAATGAACACAGCCGGATAGACGTGTTTTGAGGTACGAAACCACACAAACTGGGTAGACAGTGGTTTGTGTAGTTCAGGAGGGTGATCACGTAACTTTTCGAACGTACGTTCACAACTCAACTGTCATTTTTTCATACAAAAAGTGACAGTCAGATCTACCTGACTCGCGTGAAATGCGTTACGTGATCAACCTACTGAAAGAAGAAGAAATGAGGCGCATCCATATGGATAAAATGATCGATGTGTTATGTCGCTTAAGGTTTACTCCATTTAATAATAGAACATTGTGCCATAAGTACGGTTAGACATGTTTTATGAACGAGAGTCTAATTGAAGCCCGTTTCCGAAGGATAACGGGGTTTTAACTACACGACGTTTGTACACAGCTTCTGTCAAATGCCAAATAATATTATCCGATCTTTGCGAGATGAAGTCTTATTTCAAGTGATCTCAACTTCAGCGAGTCTTAACTAGTTTAGCAACTCTTCGAGTCCGAAACGGTCTGGGAATAGCGAATGGAATTAATTACATCTAGAGAACTGTCAAGTCCTCATAGCTGTTCATGAATTCGATTTAGTTATTTCACACTTCAGTTGCTCTCTGAGCCGTAAACTTGTATATCTTAGCATAGTAGGTAGTGACGCCACCTACGAAGCTGAAGAGATATATTGATACATATATATACTTTAACACACAGCGTTAATCAAAGACTCAGAAATAAACTCATGCTCATAACACAAATATTCGCCCCTACCGGGAAACCTAGGCCACTAAGCATATTGCCGACAATGTACCAAGTGCCTAGTGTACCTACAAGAATTATGATTATGATATTTTCCTGAGTTCATTCTCAAATTACTGTAAAGGAAAGTTTCTGCGTCGCAAAATCTCAATATTTTTTAAACAACATTATAAATATACAGCTCCTCTAGATATAATCCGTTACATTTAAAGATCAGACATTGCGCTATAAATTATTCTGCGTGCATACATGATATAGTATTCACAGTCACAAGAATGATCAGTCTGATATTTTATTCCATGGGTGTAAATTATTTTATATATCCGGCGTCTTTCCGGCTGTTTTCCTCTATAGACCCCGTATCATGGTCGGCCTTATCACGCGATAAATGACAAGATAGAGCGTCCGCCACTGGCTGACACCGTTCGATAGATCGATACGACGCTCCTACTGATTTTGCAGGACTTTATTATGCGCATTTCTAATAGATTTCAGTGTTCTTCTCGTTTAGGGAGGTAGGTATACTTGTATGAGAATGAAATAGAATATCTTTCTTTCAGGTCTAGTCAGGTCTAGTATTATGGGTTGGTGAGAATGACTGTACCTAACACCTTGTATCTGGTAATGTTTAATGCAAGTAAAGTTTATTGTTAATATAATAATGATTACTTATGGTATTTAGGCACTAACCACCTGAGACAGACATTATAAATTGTGTAGTAGCTATCTTGTCTTATTTGACATATTTCACTACCGTTTTAATTTGCTGAACCCAGTGGACCAAATTGGGCAGTCGAATCTGCCAGCTATAATTTTAAGGAGTTGGGACTGTTCCTGACTCGGTTCAACCCCACTATTCTGTAACTTCTTTAAGCTCGCTTCACCGTACATACACAAATATATCTTGGATGGATCTCTATAGATGTGATGAGTGTATGAAGTTCTGCGAGGCGATGGACAAACGGCGCGGCGGTCATCTGTGGCTAGTTAGGTATTTTTGTGTTTTCGGTTATGTCACTACTTAATTACTGATGTTGTTTTCTATTCGTACTTACTGTTAATATTTGCAGTAATTAATAAATTCCAGAGTGCCTTAGATTTAATGTAACACTATGTGTATTTTGACGCCAAGATTCGTAGTAACTACTTAGTCAGAGGTCTAGTTTCGTTAGGCGTGACGGGTGAGGTGAGGCGTATTAGCACGTTCCGAACACGTGAACGTAACAACCCAGTAGCGACGCGTTTCTGCCTGAGTAAGGCTTACAACAAAGTCTTGTTTAGTTCAGATTGTCCTAAATTGAACGATTTTAATTGCTCATGCGTATGATACACTGAACACTGAAATCAACGAAACGATCATGTGTAGTATACATATTATTGGAAATTAATTGGCAAACAGTACAGATTCTAAATCGTTCGCTCTAGTACAGACGGCAAATAATTGGGAGCCCTATATATTTGTCATAAATAATTCAATTGGAAATTTATTGGGAATTCACGTACGAGTGTATTTTCTCGCTTATTAAGATTTAATTGATTTTGCTGTACAGGAGACGTGACTTGTTATTAATATAATTTACTAAAACTATCACGGCTAAGTAGACATTACTTGTTACCGACTAATAGATGACCAGTTTAAAATGTAGGAACTTGAAAAGGCAACGTTCGTACAAATAAGAAACTGTAATTGGCTCTGTAATTCTATTGTTGTAATATTTCCCGCTGTTAGCTCTCGATGAATGTCTAAAAATAAATAAATTCGGCCGACCGCACCATTTACTTGGCACGTGCGTGTCGATATAACAAATACAGACCGGCAACTACGAAACCCTACACTGCGCGTGGCCCGACACCCACTTGGCTGGTTTTATTTAGCGTTTGCCGTATGTATATTTTATGTATTGTACATTTGTCATGTGTTGTTCCAATTTTGCGTAACATTTCGTGTTTTGAGCATTATCAGTCGATTGTAAACTGTCAATGCAATCATTGTCGGCTGTCGATTTCCCAAGGTATTAATTTATTTTCAAACCCTTTGTTACTCGATAGCCCTTTCTATTGGCATCATAAAAACACAGGTTTTTTTTTATTTTGGTAAGCTACATTTTTAGGCGAAGCAAGCAATAAAAAAATGCAAAGGCAGTGTAACTCCAAATTAAATAATGTTGCTATAAAAAACCTTTCCACAAAACTTAAGGTAACCTTTCGAGTCAAATAGCCCTGGGATGACTTGTGCGTTACGTGTGCATTTCCACACACCCTTCACTAAAGAGACAACAGTAACTACAAGATACCACATTTAAATTCTCATTTAGACGACCGTTTAGCCTAGTGGGTAGTGACGCTGCCTACGAAGCTGAAGGTCCTGGGTTCGAATCCCGGTAAGGGCAAATATTTGTGTGATGAGCATGAATATTTGTTTCTGAGTCATGGATGTTTTCTATGTATTTAAGTATTTCTATCTATTATATATATCGTCGTCTAGTACCCATAACACAAGCCTTATTGAGCTTACTATGGGACTAGCTCGATTTGTGTAAGATTGTCCCCTTATATTTATTATTATCTACTAAACGATTTCATTTAATTTTCTCATGCGGCCCGCAAACGGCACTTTCCAACGCAGTCCGCAAAGCATTAAATTATACAATAAAACCAATCGGACCGCCTACTTCTCAAAGGCTGATGTTTCTTGATTTATCGATGCGGAAACACTACGACTATTATTATCCCGTAGAAAAGCTGAAAGAGACCATTTTTCCGAGCAAAGTTTGCTATTTTGCGCTACAAAGTTTCTTGTGACAAGAATAATGTGAAAAATGGTAGCGCTAATCAGATTTAGTTGTTGCCAAGACTATATTTTGTTAGCTAAGATCTCCATCTTTAAAGTTCCGTAGTTAACAAGGAACCCTTATAGTTTCGCCATGGCCGTCCGTCCGTCTGTCCGTCTGCGGCTTAGATCACTAACCCTTACTACTAGAAGACGTAATTCGCCATGGGTATATTAATCAATTACGCCGGTATACCCATAGTGTGGGGTATCGTTAGGCTTGTTCAAAAATATTATGCTTCTTTAAACCATTTTTCAACTTAGTGATTCGTTTGCTAGATGTTGGGCTTTATAGCCCTAATTTTTGTTCGAATCATGTGCATTGTCCTTATTTTGCCATGTTAGGTAAAGTTTAAATGATAATATTATATCTGTAGCTACCTTTACTAGGCGAGCCAAAAAAAAATTTTTAAGATTAACTAAGTTTTTTTTTATTATTAAAAAAAACAAGAACGTTTTACGCCAATTACACTCGTTAAAAGTCTTACAAATTATGTATTACGAGTACAGGAATAATTATTATACATCAGTATATATAATTTATTTATTCGTTACTGTCATCCATCAATTCTCACACATCTCACAAAAGTTAAGGCATAAAAAATAACTTACATTAAAGATAACTTTACTCGCTACAGAAATATGATGATAATGAAGCCCCTAAAAGCTCTAATTTGTAGATGTCCTGTCCATCCAACCTATTTTAAAATTCGTTTGTCACTTTCACAAACACAAAAAGAAACAAAACACATTTTAGTTAACAGAGCGTTTTTAAGTTTCATGAAGAAGGAGCTTAATCTATAAATATCTACTGCATCTTTGTTCATCCCAACCGATTCAGATTGTGCGAAACATATCGCGATTAGGATTGTGACAGAGAACCGAATAGAGACCGTGGTATCTCTTACAAATATCGCTGGCTCTTATTTTGTCGACTGTACCTATACAGTATATATGCATAGTATATGTGTTTATGCAACATATCGGCCAGTTAAAACCTTCCTGGCGCCCCGCCAACCATCAGTGCCAACATTCGTATATACTTGATTAGAAATAAAACAAGTCAACTACAAAATAATGCTTTGTTGGCTCGCAATGTTTACAAACAATGTATGTTTTGTTGTTTAATCAGTACAGCCTACACATTCTGATTGGATACTGAAAAACAAAATGATTGTGTTTTTTCTGGAATAGGGGATATAGCCTGCTACATGCTTTTCTCTTATTAATAAAAATGGTAGGTGAATGTAATAGTTCAGATAACAAAATCTGTTTTCTAGAATTGTGATAAGATTTCTACAAAACATTTTGTTTAAACTTTGGTGTGTGACCCAAACAATATAATACAATTATAGTATCTAGTATCCCTCTCATACATGAGAGGAGGCCTGTGCCCAGCAGTGGGACGTATATAGGCTGATGATGTGATGTGTGATGTGATGTGATAGTATCTAGCCTGTCTACTCCCATTGTAACCCATGATTTCTCTTGTATGCATAATGATATGTTAGACTGCCGCTGCAACCCCATCTCACGCGTTAACTGTGTAACGTATTTAGGCGTCAAAGTAGATGAACACTTTTCTTGGACGCATCATGTAGATTTTATTTATAACAAACTCAGAGTTTTATTAGGAAAATTCTATTACATAAGATTTAAAGTACCTTTACATATCCTAAAGTATTTATATGTATCCCTAGTCGAGTCAATAATTGGTTATGCTCTTGACTGCTATGGATTAACGACTAAAACTAATATAAACAAATTAGAGTGTATGCAAGTGAGATTCCTAAAACTGTTAGTTAATAATAAAACTAAAGATAAAAATATAAATAATTATAGAAATTTATTCAAAATTTGTAATATTCTACCGGTGAGCCTTAAGCATAAATATTTATTAGTATTAAATAATCATGGCAGTCGTGAGCACACCCAATTACAATGACACCATAACGATGTCTGTGATACCAGGTCGATGTCGGCGGGCAAGTTTGTTGTGCCGAGGGTCTCTAATTATTACGGCGATAGGTGTCTCCGGAAACGCATACCCTATATACTCAACAGCCTGCCTGGCAGGAAGCCAATAAAGCTAATCTTGGTAAAAAGCTGCATAGTTACCTTGTTTTTTTCTTAATAAATAAATAAAAAAATAAAAAAATGGTTAAACTTTTGTTTAGTTTAAGTATTATTTCTTCCCCTCCTTATATCACAAAACCGTACCGATGCTGGAATATTGTGATATTGCTAACACAGGCCTTAATCTACCGAGATTGCCACGTCATAATTAAGGGGGTGAATTGGAAATTATCGCGTGCTTTGAAACGCCGTTCTAGATTAAGAACAATAAGGTCTTGTTTTCAGATATATGATTCTTGACCAATATGATTCTTTATCTGATTCAATCGATACATGATTGCCAACAATTTTCTCGATAGAAAAAAAACCAAAGTTGGGTCTTTGTTTTCCTTTACCTACTCAAACAATACATTATTTTACGACAGAATCAAGTTAATATTATAGTATTTTATCTCGTCTAAAATCTCACTTAACGAAATATTTTAATAAATAAAATTTCACTAAGTTGGATATTTCTCGAAATCTGTGTCAAAAAAGCCACTCCCGAAGAGTGTTGCATCTCTTTATCTCGTGCGCAGAAAGTATAAGCGTGTCTCTGTCAAGGGGACGTGGTCGACTTGAATCAAGGCAATATTTCAACTATCTGCCTCCTCTTATCGACTACAGAGTTGATCGCCGTAAACACGAGCGACGTGACGTCGGTGCTGGTGGCGTTGGTGCCATTGTTGGTGACGAGTGATGTAGTGCATCACGTGACTCACCGACTATAGTAGCGAGGATGATGAGCGCGAGCACCACAGAGGTGACCGCCATGAACACGAGCGACGTGACGTCGGTGCTGGTGGCATTGGTGCCGTTGTTGGTGGTGCAGCCCCACGTGTCGGCCCACGAGCAGTTCGTGTCGAACCATTCCGTCGTAGAGTAGGATGCGTCATCTGGAAAATGGGATGTGTTAAAATGGACGTAATAAATAAACACATACTTATATGGGGACGATTTTGCACACATCGACCTACAACCAAACTTAGCAATCTTTGTGCTATTTTTTTTCGTAGTATGACGGTGACAAATAAGCAAGCCGTCTGCCTGATGGTAAGCAGACAACATCGCCTACGGACGCTCGCGATTTCAGAAGAATCACAAACGCGTTGCCTACCCTTTAATGATTCGAGGATTCGTTATGTTGATAGCTAGAGACGAACGTGGGTCTTTCTCAAAACAACACATCTATAGGAGCTCCGGCGACCTAATCCCGATAAACGAGAGAGAGAGAGAGAGAGAGAGAGAGAGAGAGAGAGAGAGAGAGAGAGAGAGAGAGAGAGTCATGGTGTCCCCTTATTTAACCGACAAACATTTCAGCGAAGGCATGGTTTCGCCGAATTTTCGCTTCATCGAATTTCTGTTACTAAGAAACCATAAACTTTTTAAGTACAGCTAAAAGGTCATTCTGTAGAACCCATTATAGTGCGCATTACCATTAGAAAGAAGGCTAAAGCACGAAGCTCGAGGTCTTTTAGATACGACACTTTATGCCACACAACTGTCAAAGGATCTCAAACACTAAAAAATACTTACGTTATTGTTGTCTACCCTAAAATGATAGAAGTGTTTTCATTAGTTATATCTAAATAATACTTACAACAATATATTTATTTTTTGACTCTATTATTTTGAATTTCGTTATTCAGTTCTGGAAAGGTTGCACAATAAAAAACCTAAAGAAGAAGAGGTTTGAAATGATCGGTTCGTTTTTTTTCGCTGTCAACATTGTCATAATTGTCAATCGTATCTTACGTTATTTTTCTTGTTTTCTTGGTAATCTACAAATTGTTGAAGATTGCGAGATTATTATACGACTATTTATTTGTTAATTAATATTAAGATTTTATTTTTGGCTGTATGGGGAGGCGTGCGGACTGCGGTGGACCAACCAGAGGCAGGTCCAAGTGGCTTGCAAAAAAGATCGACTCGTTCTCCCCTGACCATTTTTCCTTCATCACAAGCAAACATACAGAAACAGAGTCCATTAACAATAAATGAGAAACATACAGTGGTGAACATTTACAAGTTGGTGTATGTTTGCACGCAAGGATGAATTTCCAGGTAACATCTAATATTTGTCCCAAGCAGAAAAGGTTGACGACGACTGCTTCTTTGTTTACCGTATTTCTAATCCAAAAAAAAAACGGACTATAGTTAAAAAGTGGTATCAGTCGAAATCGAAGAAGGAAGGTTTACGACCACTTCTTCTTTGTTTACCCGTTTGACAGATAATTCTAATCTTAAAAAAAACGAAGTATAGGTTAGGTTTGTTTTATAACTTTCTTGAATAGTTTACTGTTTCTGAACCACATGGTTATCAACGAAATGAAAATTCTGCGAAACATGACATTCGATGGAACACTTGTCGGTAAAACAAGGTACAACCAATTTTCATACACGTCATGTGATAATACGTTAAAGTAAAAAATATCAAATAAAAACAACATGATGTGTACCCGGCTTAGTACTTACTGGTATAGCTAATTGGTAAAGTCGTCTACCCTGCCGAGACAATGAGAGATTATTATGTGAATTCAAGACCCACTGGGTAACGTTTTTTTTAATTGTGTTGATCTTAGCTTAAATAAATAAATCGTGGTTGAGAGACAGGCCAAACATTTTTTAAGCTAACGGACTATTTTAGATGTAAAAGTCCTTATTTGTAGTTGTGTCCTGTTAACAATTTTGAGATAATTATCTCCATCATACTATAATTTAAAATTCCTCTGCGTCAATTTTCTTCCAGGTAAAGAATTCGATATTCGTTAGAAATTCCAAAGAAAAAATGCCAAGTAAAATGCTTGTGATCTCAAGATAACCCTTAGCGGATTCTTTAATAAATATCTATCGCAAAGTAATTTCTAGCTTAATAGTTTTCAGCGAACATGGCAATGCGTTTGCTTTTATTAGTTATGATGCTTCTTCCAAGGAAAAATGGACTAAAAGGTAATGGAACTGAAAGGTCTTAAAGGCGTTTTTTCTTTGAGTGCAATTCATGCCCGCCGGGAAATTAGATGTTGAGCGCAAAGAATCTCATAGCGATGCGAGAACCTGTGTTTTAATAACCCTGCGTAAAAGCTTGCAGCGATGGATTGCTTTATGCATTCTTTACGATGTTTATAACAAAGTTAGTATTAAAGGTAACCGGAAATTAATGGAATGTCCACCTGAACTGCTTTTGCACCTAAATGTACCTACTTAGTAGTAGAATTCATTCATCCTTGTTCAGTACAAAATTACTGTATACATATAATTTGTTTTTAGCTCCGACACAAAAGAAACTAAACGAAAATCGGTTCATCCGTTTGGGAGCTAGTATACCACAGACAGATAGACAAATACACAGACACGTTAAACTTATAACACCCCTCTCTTTGAATTTAAACTTTCGTGAGACATGTTAAAATAAAACTTCTAATCACACGGTTCAACTCACATATTCAATGTCACTCCGGGCGACATGTTTCGAACTCTTTGCGTCGGGGTTAAAAAGGTCTAATTTATATCAGACGGGTAATATGTAGCGTGCATTAAGACAATTATTCAATTGCCATTTTTTCATATAAAAGTTGACATATAGCTATACCAAACGTACGTACAATGCGTTACGTGATCGACAGGCGGGTCACGGTGGTAAAATGTCCAAGCATATAAAATGCCATAGTATAAAAATTACTGAGTCATTGTACAACTATGGTAACTATCGTGCAACCAAGACATACTGCTTACCAGGGGGCCGATTTTTGACTTTCGAGCGCTCGACTATTTCACTCGAAAACTGTCAAAAATTATGAAATGCTATTTTGAAATAGCGATAGAAAATTCAAAAACGAGTGGTATTGACCACTCGTATTCAATTCTATTGGTAGAAAGTAAGTGCCCGCCATTTTGACACTACAAACGTATTTACTATTATTTGATTTTCGAGCGCTCGAAAGTCAAAATTCGGTCCCCTGATCTTTGTTCAAAGAGTCATATTGATTACACAAAATTAGGAGGTTCTGTAGACAAAGTCATTCTACAACCTAGTCCTTGTGACCCTAACGCCTCGTAACCTCGCCCGGCTGTGGTGGAGACGTTCAATGGATGGAAACTAACTTATCAACAACATTCGGACCTTATTCCATAACTTAACTAGAAACCAGTCCGCGGTAATTTAAATTACGTCCTCTCTGGGAGCTAACTTCCCCAATGCGAGGGATTAGTTGTATAATATACACTGAATAAGAGGTCAATTATATATTTGGACCGTATTTAATAATTGCCTTGGACTTCCGGTAAACCAAGTTGTGCTGCTGAAACAATGATGTAATATAAAAAAATACAACCTAATTGAGACCCTCCTCCTTTTTTTGAAGTCGATAAAAAAAAGAGGAAGATACTTTGTCTTTACGAAATTCCGTGTTTATAATGGCCACCAAATCTCACAGCTTACGTTTCCATCGACAACGCGAAACCGAGGCATGTTGGTGGAATTGACTCAGTTCTAGTGGGCCACTTTGTGAGTTAATGGAAAAAGAACGTTAACACAGAGCAATTTAAGAATCGAACTAATATTAAAAACATAATATATATGTGTGTGTGTGTGTGTGTGTGTGTGTGTGTGTGTGTGTGTGTGTGTGTGTGTGTGTGTGTGTGTGTGTGTGTGTGTGTGTGTGTCTGTCTGTCTGTCTGTCTGTCTGTCTGTGTGTGTGTATGTGTGTAGATGCGGGGGCAAATGTATATTATGTTTGTAAAAAGTGGAAGTCGGAACATAAACTGTAGTTATAATTATAAAATTATTTTTGCTAACAAATTAACACAAAGTAGGTTTAGTGCAATTCAATAGGTTGATAGTGTCGCGAACCACTCCAGCGGGGCGACCCCGGGGTGAGGTGGCACTGGGGGGGCGGCAGTCAAGTGATCACATGACTTATCTATCTACCACCGCGGCCGCGACTCGGCTCCGCATTACATTTTGTATAATATTTTATTAAATCCTTAACTAAGTAATTGGAGTTCATATTCAGCATCCACAAGTCAGGATAGCCCTTCAACATTGGTCTTCGAACCTACAAGACAAGAACCAGCGAGTAACTACGGGTTAACTGTCCAGCCAACGTGGCCGGGCCTACGCCATTGTCACAGCGCAGTTAACTATTCGGATTTACAAGCTAACACGTCGAGTCCGCTGCAAAAAACAAGCTAAGTCCACAAAAAAAAAACTACACGAAGAAAGGGAGACAAGCCTACATGGACGGATCTAAGGAACCCGAAGCCCAGGATTACTAGAAACCAGCTAAGTTCCCAATCCACTCCTCTTTTTTCAATAAGTGCCCACTTAGGTATCGCTTAATTACTACTACTACTAAAATTACTTTAAATATAACTAAGTTACAACGTAATCATACCAGTAAATTACGTATAAAACAGTTAGTTTGATACAAATCACCTTAAAGTACAAGTATATAGGTACCTACGTATCCTGCTCGGTTAGCAGCTAACGGTAAATTATCAGTTGTTTACGCCGTCAGAACAAATCACTGGCGGTGCATTCCTATCACAATTTTAGCTAAATTACATTACTTCTAAGGCTAATTGCAATCAAAGTGAGTTTACATTAAAGTAAAATCCCAGTACAAATTGTATTAGAAAGAGAGAGGAGATGTTGCCTATGCGCGAGCGCAGCGCGGACTGGCCGCCATGGAGGGGAGGGGTGTATCGCGCCAACATGACCGTAACGAGAGCCGCGGCCACCGAGCCTGAATTAGAATTTAGTACGGCGCATTTTCACTTTACAATTAATATGTTTACGTTTATACCTTTACAACGGCTCATCGTATCAGAATGATTTATATATTGTTAGAAAGCTTATTAAAAGTTCTATTAAATGTTTAAACTTACAAATAAGTAAACTCAGTAGGTTCAGCGCAAATGATGAATAAGTGTTAAGAAAGGGACCGAATTACGGTTTGCCCGATTTCCATGTACGATTATTCAGATAAGAAAATATTTACGAACCCTACTGTACTTATAAGATCTCAAGCCATATTAGAACTTTGTAAATCAGCTTAGTCTTCCGCCCATTAATATGTATAACATCCCAATAACATCTTGCAATGTAAATTAGTCAAGTCAAAGTGGGCGTAACCTTTATTGTCTCACTCAGCACGTCTTGCTCGCCCACTAGCAGGTATAAATAGCAGGTACGGCCCAGAGCAAATCAGTGTCAATCGGAGCCTCCTGGAAGTCACAACAAGAAGAAGAAGAAAACTACAAAGTAATAGGAAGTTAGGGACTTGTAATCAAGTCACTTAGGGCAGTGATAGGGCAGTTAGGGAAAAGTAAATAAAAAGTCTATTTCTCGTTATTCCTTCTTTTATTTTGGTAACATCGATTACCCAAAGTGTCTGAGGACACGGGCTAAGCCCAAACACACCATTCGGACGCCGAGTGGTAGTACGCGCTGTCCGTACACATAGGGGCGGAGCTCGTCCTCGCTCGCGCGCTCACTCGCCCAGCCGACGCCGCCGAGAGCGGACGTCGCTCACACCGACATTAGCAAATTTGTGTCAACTATTAGGCATTAAGGTGTCAAGCAATGGACGTTTTTCTTACGCATGACGTGTATACTGCACTGCTCCTCTACATACAAGAATAATTATATATACCAGCTGCTTCGTACAAACAACGCAGGCAAACCCGCGGGATAAAATCTAGCCTTTAACCATCCAGAAAGTCCATTCTATACACAGGTGAAAGAATTTTCGACATTGGATACTTAGGTTCCGGAGATTACCCAAAACATACAAACCTACAAGGAAGGTTTGTTAGGATCGTAGCAAGTGAAAATCCGTGATCCATGCCTATCCCTTCGGGAAATAGGCGTGATTATATGTAAGTATCGATGTATTTATAAACTTACAAAGCTACAATCTCACATACTTTTCCTCTTTAAAAAATAGTTTAGAGTATAGATCAGTAAGCTGACAGTACCTAATTAGTAAGATCAGTAAGCGGCAAGGTTCGAGAATGGTTGGAAAATGGTTATTATTGCCGCAACAATGGGTTGCCAGTAAAATAGAGCTTATGCTGCCATTATTGCAACTAAGATATAAATGTTAGTTTGGGAGATAATTTAAGTTTAAAAAATAGGCAATGTTGCACCTAGTAGGCAAAGTTGCAGCATTTGACGGTACCGATTCTTTACCGCGCGCCTACATTTAAATGGGTGCTTCCTGGCTGTCTCGAGATGCGCGGAAGCGGGGAGGTACGAATGCAACACTCCAAGCAGACCACCCCGCTCCGAGCACGATATTACTTCATCGCAAATGTAATACTGACAGTATTCCGACAGGTAAGGGAATCAATAACAGCACATCTAAGTACAAAATACCGCATACCGATCTCGCCCCGCCAAGACAGGAAGTCATCTTAAGTACGCATGACGCGTATACTAAGCTGCTCCCCGCATACGAGGTTCAGGTGGCATTGCGGGCAGCGTCACGCGTGCCTTGAAAAGTTAAGTCCACTAATTCACCACGAATATAAATTCAGGTTGTGGCTTGCTTCCCTACATTCACGAATCACGTTTTGCGCCATGCCAGTCACGTTCACACACAGACATGACAAACAAGATGTAGTTAGGTCATGCAGATAGATTCCCAGAGAGACGCTATACACGTTGCTACAATATGGGACGGAAAGTCTCCTATGCTGCCAAATTAAGAACTGATCTTAAAAGGGCTGACGGCTTACCATAAACTACCTACTTAATTCATAGGTTTATTTTCCAAAACCTCGCACTAACTCAGTTGCGCCAAATAAAAAAAGTGGAACTACGACAAGGGCAACAAATTATTGATATTTGTATTATTATCTCGCTCAGTCATAGTATTGTTATTACACTGACTTGTCCTGAGCAATCATAGTAATCATGAGTTAGGTAGTGTATTTGTCACTCGTCAGAGACATATGGGGTAATTTCAAACCGTCGGTAACCTTAAGTTACGCCCGTTAATCTTGGCAAGTTTGACAGTTTTCAGTAGGTAAGGTGACAGGTACTGACTGACGCCATATTTAAGGATTAAACGTAATCGTTGGTATGTTCTTCCTCGCCTCGAGGCGCGGGGGGAGCTATTTGGGGCGTGGCCTCTTTTGGCGGCAAGTTCTTCGGCTGTTAGGGGCTACTAAACTAAAGTATGTGCATCTTGCTCTTGCGGGCAAAGTCAGCGTAAGGCAGCATATAGTCGCCGGCCAGAAATTACAGAAAATGTGGCCCGTTTAGAAGCCCTATAAGATGGCCGCGGGTTTGGTGTTGCGTTTTCGGCGCTACTTAAATCTTCTTTATCAGTCTTGTTGGGTTTCTCTCTTAGTTATAGGGCCAGAGGATCATCTGATGTATAGGAACGTCTTCAACTATTTAAAGACGTAACATGTAACCCGCGTAAATGGAAAGGCGTAGGCGTAGCCATAATTTTATTGTAAGAGCGGGATGGAACATTACATATCCATTAGTTTTTTTTAAACGACTATCAGGCTAACACACGAAAGCTGGCACAAATGGTTAGAAGTGAATAAAACGAAAATATTTACATAACTATATAATACATCCACGTAGAAATTCAAAGGTGTATGTGACGTCACCAACCCGCACCGGGCAAGTGTGGGGACTACTGCCCGTTTCCTCTTATCCATGAGAGGAGGCCTGTGCCCAGCAGTGGGACGTATATGGGCTGATTTACTATTATTTTATTATTATTTATAAAACTTTAACAAATTGATAACAGATACGAAATCTAAAATGGACCCCTGTGGCAAGGTACCGAGGTTACGGCAACATTTCCTTCTTGTATCGCAATACTTATTCAACGCATAACAAAATTCGAACTGGCTCGGAGCATGAAAATTTTAAATTTATCGCCACATTTAAAAAAACAGGTATTTATCTGTTTGGTATATAGCACTTTAAATAGATTTTCTTGTCCACATACATACATACGTTCGAGAAACATAACCGTTATTCTGAGGCAGTAAGGTAAAAATGTAATGTATAAAAGTTCCTGATCTCTTTTCATTTCTACTATTGAAAAACCAGAAGCAAAAGGTCACGGACTGGCTTAGGTTCGATATTGAGATCGAACGGAAAACGTGACTGAAGCGTAGTTTCGTTACAGTCACGCAGCCAACGACAATTCACGCCACTTAGCCCGCGTTTACGCAGAGGCGTAATGTGGCGCGAGTGATGTGCCGCGGGAATATTCCCTTATGCCCGGGAATATTCCCAAAATTGGGGAACTTAGTTTTAACATATGTACTTTTGGTAATAAATGTCGTTTTTTACTTTTTTATTCCAAATCTAGACACACGGCAGTGTGTCCGCCAAGTTCGAGCAAAAAAAAGCGACACACCGGCCGTGGGTTATATTACACGAACCATTTCGGGCCAATTTCGACCACCCTATAACTCAAAACATATTTTATCTACGCATATGAAATTTCGAGTGTCTGTTGACATCCCCTTAATTGTCTAGAATACAAAATTTCATTATTCTACCTATAGCAGTTCTTGAGATATTGACGTCAGAAAATCGCTATTTTTACTATACACTCACTGACTCACTGATTCACTCATCAAAAACCTAGACCACTTCCAATGGTCGTACTGACTTGAAATTTGGCATGGAGATAGGTCTTAAGGTCAAAGTAAAGGGAAAAATCTGAAAACGGCCAAGTGTGAGTCAGTTTTAAAAATAGCGAAGGTGTAACTTTGTTCTACTATGAAGTCATAATGAACTAAATGGGTCTATCTTCCAATGGTCGTAACGCTAAGTCTTTCCTTCTCGTTCTCTCGACGCATTTGTTGTCTCTTTCTCTCCCGTTGCAAAACGGCACTTGCGTTTGGGATAGCTCAGGTCAGTTGCAATTTGGATTTGATGCGGAACGAATGTGCGTGAATGCGTTGCGTGGGTCGCTGTGTATTGAACAATGAAACCAAAAAGTAAAGTATTTGACCACTTTACTTCAAAGACTAATAATAACAAAATCACTTACAGTTGCAATTACTGCAATAAAGTGTACACGTTTAAAAATGCTACTAAATTCGCTTGCCATTTAAGCCAATGCCCGAGAACACCCAGCGACGTACACAAGTGTTTCAAAGAATATGGAAATAATAAATCAAGTGCCGTTAAAAAAAACCTGTGTTTTGATGAACTTAATTTACCGTCGTCGTCATTCCAAATACCCACTACTCCACGCACTCCTATTCGAGAACCGAGCCAGGATTTGGCTCAGGAAGTGACTCCTTGTGTGTCAATGAGCAACGAAGAGAAAGTAAGTAGACAAAGGAATATACATATATAATACATTGGTTAAATGATTTCAAATATACTATACCACATGGTAATAATCTTCTTGTATTGTTAATTTTGTAAGTAATATTATCGTTGACAGTTGTTCAAAATACATGGGAAAACTACCACGTGGTATATTATTGTCATACTTAGAAATAGTTGATTCTTAGGTTTTTACTGTAGAACGAACGAGTAGTTAAGTAATAATATAAATTCTTTGTTTAGGTCAGCATCCATCAAGCAATTGCAAGAGCGATTTATGTGACCGGTGCACCGTTATCTCTCTTTGAACATCCATTGTGGAAGGAAGCATTCCACAAAATAAATCCTTTTTACACATTACCATCAAGAAAACAGTTGGCTACTTCCTTTTTTAGACAGAGAATACGCAAAAGTCGAAGGCGATATCACAGATAAAATAAAACGAGCTTGTGTTTTACATTTGGCGATCGATGGATGGTCCAATATAAGGAAAGAACCAATAATAAACGTAGTTGTGTACACTCCGAAGCCCTTATTTTATAAGTTCATCGAAACGACCGAAGACAGACACACAGCTGAATATCTTTGTGATCAGGTTTTGAGTATAATGGAAGAATTCGACACATCGAAATTTTTTGGAATTGTAACTGATAACGCGGCTAATATGGTCAAATTCGGCAAACTGCTGCATGAGAAACAAAATCAAACACATTGGACTGGATGTTTAGCCCATACATTACATTTGTTTGTAGGAGATGTGCTCAAAATTTCAAAGGTGCGACAACTATTTGCAACCACTGTAAACGTCATCAAAATCATTTCTCGATCCCAGCTACTGGGTGCAGAATACAGGAGGATTGCTGAAGAAAAATCCATCAATACGACTCTACACCTGCCTGTCAAAACGAGGTGGGGAAGTTATTTATTCTGTCTGCAAAGTTATCTCAAATCAAAACTAGTGCTGCAAAACATGGCTGTTAATAATACGAGAGGACCCCTAACGCCATATAAAACCAAACTTTTAAATGAAGATTTTTGGACTGAGCTCAACGATTTAGAGTCAATGTTGAAGTCAATAGTACAGTGGATCTTATTACTAGAAGGAGATTACTATTCGGTACATTTGGTACACAAAGCATTTACTGAATTAAGTAGAATTTTACATACGTCCACAGTAGCAGATCTTTTACAGGACAGTTTACCCAATTTAAAACAAAAGTTCGAAGAAAGAAAAGATAATGCTTTGAAGCCTATGCATTTAGCAGCTGCAATTTTAGATCCAAATAATCAAGGAGCTTTTATGACAAATGAAGAATATTTAGATGGATGTGAAGTAATAATGAATATAACTAATGAGAATGCTCATGATATTTTAGTTGATGTCGCTAATTACAAAAGTCGTAAAAGCATTTTTGAAAGAGAGTTTTTGTGGAAAATGGCGGAAACTATTGAACCTGTAGTTTGGTGGGAAACTTTGTTCTCAAAAACCACATTAGGTCAAATAGCTTTAAAACTTCTGTCTGTTCCTGCTACTTCAGCCGCAGTGGAGCGATCTTTTTCCAATATCCATTCCAAAAAGAAAAATCGTCTCAAAACAAATAGAGCTGGTAAAATTACATTCATATCTCATAACTGGAAATTAGTAAATAAACCTACGCCACAAAAGCCCGTGATGCCCACAATAACTGACTGTGTATGGGAGACAGGAACTTCAAGTTCCGATTCGGAAGATGATTTTTCTGATATAGAGTTTGATGACGCTTTAACTTCAACTTCGTCCGGATCCAATTTAGTATATAGCGATACTGAAATTGAAAATGTTGAGATGATGATTCGACTTAGTCCTGACCCTGACGACAGTGATTAAAATTGTGATTTAGTGATATTAGTTTCAAATTATTTTTACTATTAAAAGATGCATAATTATACACCATTATAAAAAAAGTATATTTACATATTTTATTGTTTATTATGTCTTTCATGGATAAGAATGTTTCTCAAGGTTTAGAAGTGATATGTGATGATTTCAAATGTTTAATACCGATTACACTTTTTAATTTAAAACACTTTTCATATCTTTAGGTAACTTGTAATTATTTTTAATTTAATAAATGTTTCATACTGAATGAATGTTTAGATTTAGATGTGATGATCTCAAATTTTTATACTGATTGTAGTTTTTGATGTGGGTTGTAATTGTAATAATGGAGCTGTGGTTATTAAGCATTTGATGATTAAATAACTATTCTGTAAAACTCTCTTTTTATTTATAAAATTGAAACGTTCACAAGAAAAAAATATTATTTTAAGACGCATGGTAAAATGCCCAGACACATTGGGAATGTTCCCGGGAACATTGGGAATATTCCCGGGAACATTGGGAATATTCCCGGGAATAAAGGGAAATTACTTGAGAAGATAAGTATTTATTAAATTTATTAAATTATTACTTAGATGAAAATATCAACATTCAGGGAATTATATAAAATATTTGGAATATGTACACAAATCGTAAATTCCCGTATATTCCCCATCTGGGGAACATTCCCGGGAATATTCCCAGGAATATTCCCGCCTGGGGAATATTCCCGGGAACGGCACATCACTACGACACGCCGTAGGAGCTGTCGGACAACTATGCTGTTTTGTCACTGGCGTTTGTATTCGCCATTTGGCACGCCATAAGGATACACACAGGCAACACATTGGTTTTTAAAGTTTTTTTGCGTAACTAAAACGAATTCTTTAGCCATACCCTGTACGTCATTGAAATATTTTTAAAAAATTGCGTATCTTTAGTAGTGGTACACTTTTAGTATGTATCATCATCATCATCATCAGCCTATATACGTCCCACTGCTGGGCACAGGCCTCCTCTCCTGTATGAGAGGGAACGGCAGTAGTCACCCGCTGGCCCAGTGCGGGTTGGGGACTTCACATACACCTTTGAATTTCTTCGCAGATGTATGCAGGTTTCCTCACGATGTTTTTCCTTCACCGAAAAGCTAACGGTAAATATGAAATCATATTCCGTACATAAGTTCCGAAGAACTCATAGGTACGAGCCGGGATTCGAACCCACGACCGCCGTTTGACAGCCGCATGCCTGAACCACTGGGCTACCGTAGCTATGTATGCACCTATGCAAATTGAGCTTCCGAAAACGAATATTGGTTGACTTTTTCAGAAACAGTAAACTTTTCAGGATTGATATAAACCAACCTAATGTAATGGGTTCTACACAATGATTCTTTGAGCTGGACCGAAGAGCTCGGTCCTTTAAAAAAAAAACGATGAAATGAAAATTTGTCGAACCAATGCATTTTCGATGATACGTTTGTCGGTAAAATAAGTGGATCCCCGAATATCAATATGGTGATGTATTTGTAAGTCATTGTGACATATGTTGAAGACAGCGGACTCACTATGTATTACGGG
Organism: Epinotia demarniana; assembly: GCA_945867215.1. Lineage (NCBI taxonomy): Eukaryota > Metazoa > Arthropoda > Insecta > Lepidoptera > Tortricidae > Epinotia > Epinotia demarniana. Next base: position 20,414,576 of record OX244271.1, on the reverse strand, counting down.
AATTATTACGAGAAACGAAAACAAGCGGATTACGGTTTAAATACGTTGTATTTTGATACTATAACACAGCACTACGAAACAAACTATTCACTAAACTTTATCAAACCGGTAAACTAATATTCAAGTAGGAAAAACAGGTAACTGCCTAACTGGCACATAAATAGAAATAACTACAAATGCCTATTCACTTATGTTAATTCACAATAACTAATAGGAACACTGGCACAAACTTGTGAAACGAATCTAATTAGATTTTACTGTACTTACAATTTATATCGACTGACCGTCACGAGCGCTAAATGCAGAAGGAAGCTCTAATCCTAGTCAAAACCTAACCGAATACAAGAGGTTTTTCTACTCGTCGCTACTGGGCGGAAACGCTAGTGTTTTCCGGGTTCTAGAATATTCTCTCATAGAAATGTCTAGACGCTAAACACCATCTAGCGTCGAGCAGAGTGAAACTTTGTTAGAAATCTATGGATTCCGCGAGGCGCGCTCTGGCGTCAAGCGGACGAATTACACGGTTTACATAGCTGCCACGGCTAGCCGAGTATTTACGCTATTCCACGCTAGATGGTAAAATCACTTCGTAAATTGAACCTTATTGCTTACATCGGCCACAACATATACATTTCCATGATAGAGAAAATAGTACTTAAGTATTTAGTAGCTGTCCCCTAGCCTAACCAATCAATGGCAGAAGAGACGCTTATTGTCAATTAGATGCGAAATCAAAGCTTAGTGATTCACTCGTCACACGATCGTAATCCTAAGTTAACGAGTCTGGAAGACGGCATGCATGTATGTGTGCCAAATAAGTTGTTACTCTCAATTTTTACAGAAGGGTTATTGTTATATGTTCAGGACAAAGATCAAAGAGTCATTTTAAATAATATTCTCGATAAGTATATTCAATGGTCGATATAAGAACCAGAGCTTTAAAATATCTGGAAAAAGGACGAGTTTCAGTTCCGTTCCGTGCCCGTGCCAAATCCTGAGCCCGTCCGCCATTTGTTCACCAAGTTTGCCGTGCATTCGCCCGTGCGATGGCCGGCAAATCACACCGAAAATGGCGTAGGAGGCAAATGGTAACACTCATCAAAGTCACGAACGCGACGAAAAATAACTAAGCGCTGAATGGGATTGTCACGAACACTTTATTTAGTCGGGTATTATGGTGTCTGCCAAGGCACGGAATAGTGTTCCTACCTGTGAAACATCCTTTATATGGCGAAAATGACAGAACTCCCTTATTTGGTTGCACGGCACGGTTGTCTCCCCGCGTGGTCGTGCCGGAGGCTCCCCCTGGATTTTCCCCAGGCCACCCTCCAACCACGCAGTTCGACCGCTATATTGGGTCCGTCCTATTATAGCAACAGTCAGGTTCAAAAAAAAAAATTGTCTACAATATTGGCTGTCACAAAATATCGAAGTGGCCAGTGTGTAACGGAGTAATTGCTCAAATGGGGACACCATGATTCAGAAAAAGATAAACAGTACGGTTGGAAGTAAGTTAATGATGAACTTGTATAATGTTGAAATTGTTAGCAACATAAGTAATAGTACATTACGTAACTAGGGCGGTGAATTCGTAAATGCCCCAGATCGCAGGTATTTAAATATGCGCTCTGGGGCTTTACGAATTACCGCCCGTGTTGCGTACAAAATTTTACGTCTTCACCTGGCCACAATGCGATTTTTCCCGTATGCGCAGCGTGCAGTAAAACTCGCATTATGGCCAGGTGTGACGTAAAAGAAATTGTTAGTTACATATAAGCGACATCGTCGCGAAAACACTCATCCCGAAGAGTTAGCCCTATTTTAACTTGGGCGAAATGCATTTACTCATAATCATCTTCTTATGAAGTCTCACACCGTCACAATGAATCCTCAATTCAATGAAGGGTCGACAATGCGCTTGTGATTCTTCTGGAGTGATAAGCGTCCATAACCTACAGTGCATACTTGCCTTCCGGTATGCCATGCCATATGCTTGTTTGCGACCGTCGTAATATCAAAAAGTGAAAATGAATAGTGCTGTATTGCGTTGCGTAGGTACGCTCATTTTGACACGTTCGTTTCCCTTTTGAAACGACTGCCAAACTGGACAGATTTTAATGCAATTTTCACTTGGTAAGCCTTTTTTGACGGGAACGTTGCCTTGCATAATTTTATACCCTGAATGATATTCGTATGAAATAATTGAACCAACAAAAATGCATGACATGATGGTTGTTTCCGTATTGTAGAATTTCGATTGGCACCGTATATGGGTAGGGTACTGAATCTTCGAATTAAGAACAAATGTGCGCACATTTCACCCGGTAAATATACTTTGAAAGCAAGAAATGAATTGAATAGTAAAATTATCTCGAATTAAGCAAAATTATCTCAGTAGTTTTGCTCTTGGTAGAATCATCTTAACTACAGGATCATTTCTGCTTCATTCAAGAAAATGCCAGTCTTCTAAATCAACTTCTCCATAACATGTTTTCTTCTGTGTTTACTGACAATTTAGTTTGAGATCAGAAAATGGTTCGGTTCACTGCCGCAGAGACACACTTGTTTCATGTTTTATTTGTTTATTTTATTAATTGTGTTTGTGGATAAGGTGTCTTTCTTTCTTTCCTTCGGCCGCTTCAAAATCGCAACGCGGAAAACGCAGTGCAGCGTACATTAAACGTAAGTGTTGTTCAAAAGCAATTTTAACTAATCTGTCCGTAAACCTAGCCCTCGCCAAGTGAGTCGCCCTCGCCTCGCCTGAGTCCTGGCTACAAGCGCTCGACACATTAAGAGCCAACACGTGCTCTACACAATGGCATTTGCGGCACATTTCTAGCTCACGAGCCACTTCAATACGACACAATTGAGAGCTGTTTTCGCTAGGAATTTCTAGCACACTGTTAACACTTTCGCTGCCAGGAACCCGCCTAGCGGGTGCCTACGCCGCAGTCGGTTTCCGCTACATACGAGGAAAACCACGGGATCGGCTACGAAGGTAGCGCGTAGCGATTCTTGGCTGCGAAAATGTTATAATAAAAATATTTTTGTTAACCGTACGGACAAAAAACATCATTTGTGGTAAATATTCTTGAACTAAAAATTTGTTGGAAAGATATTATTTAAACTAAGCTCAAACAACATGATAAAACGTATCGACTTGGTGGGACTCGAACCTACATACCTTATGCCTTTCGAGGGCAGGAGCGCCTTGCCAATTAAGTCATAATTCAGTTAACCAATCGACGAATTTTGTCATGTGTTATCGCTTATTTTGTATGAGATCTTAACCAGAAAACTTCAAGATGTTCGTTACTAATATTTAATTAGAAATATGTTGAATTATCTCGATTGAAGCGCAATTATCTTTAGCCAATAACATTTTTTAGGGATAGTTTTTTTATAGATTTAACCTATTTTGTCTATATAAACTGCGTCTTATGTACAATAAAGTAAAGTAAGTACATACATACATATTTAAGGTTATGTCGGACTTCCTAATACATTTCTTGACTCAAGCAAAGTCTTTTCTGTGCGCTAAATACAGTGCGTGACATTCATAAGAACATATATTTTAAGGGCTGAAAGTATAAGCCATAATGAACGAAAATTGGTATCTCTAGATAAAACGAACCGTTTTTTTTCATACAAATTAATTCGGCACCCAATGTATCGGTAACAAAGCTAACAACTGACAGTAACATTTGATACTAGCTCTGCCCTTTGGCTCTGCCTCTCTGAAACGTCAAATAAATGTTAGCAGTACACATTGCTGCTCGTGAAATAAAAAAAATACCCCTCCATTAGAAAAGGCAATTATAATAGTAGGTATATTTTTTCGACAAAACGGTTCACAGCATTTAAAGCTATCGTTACTTAAAATATATGTTCCAATGGATGTCACACGCTGTATACCGAGCGGTGAGCGGCTGTTCATATATTCGAGCGAGTTCAGTGTATGGGCACACTCGCTCGCCGCTCCGCTGCCCGCTGGCGTTTGTAACTAGAACTATGCCTATAGCTCTATTATGGTCTTTAATGATTGCTAAATGAAGGCATAATAGAATATAATAGGGATTAATACATTATTCGTCATCATCATTGGATAAGAATCGAACTGATATGTACATCTGATTAGAATATAGTGGTGCATACTTGAACCATCGTTTTGTGCATAACAAAACGTAATATTTTCATATTTCTGAGTAAAGGTACGTGTTGCCGCTACGACGCTGTCGCGCACACTACGCAATGAGTAAGATTGGTTCCAATAGGGAGTAAGTACGTACGTGCACGATTGAAAACAAATCTTAAGTTAATGGTGGTAAGGTATTATTTCGTTTACGTCAAGCAAATCAAGCGAATAATGCGATTCGAGCAGATCAAGCACATCGAGCAGTTCATACTTTTTTAGTGTATATAAGAACGGCGCCCCGAGTAGACGGATTCATTCATTCTCTAGCGAACTCTCGGATTGTCGTTGACTCTGGGTCGAGCCTAAATTCGTAACGTAAACATTCGTAGATACATTATTGTTGTGGCGGGAAGGTTCAATATTGTGCGATTGCTTTGCGTAGTATTGAACTATTTCACCACTTATTAGATTCTGAGTTTTCTAAGGTTCAGTATTGTGCAATTATGTTGCAAAGTAGTGAACTATTTCGCTTAGTTTTCTATTACATTTCGGGTTTATTTTAGATGATTTTCTTATCATTTCGAACCAGATCAATGTCCTAGTTGCATGGTCAACTTAACGAAGTGCATTTCACCTAACGGTGTCAAGGAAGTACACTTCGGGATCCTGTTAGTAGTAGGTCCAGGTTTAAGAGAAGCCTGGCACCATCTTTTTACCTACACAGATGGTGTAGCCTATCTTTGATGGGCCTCTTACTGGTCTTAAGGTTGGCCACAGGCTGAAGCGAGAAGATCGCCATTTCCCATAAGTCGATCGCTAGGATTGGTATCCACTCGTTGATGTCTCGTGTGTGCTTAAGGCTTGGTCTTTTATTGAATATATATTTATATGTTATAAAAATAGGGCGTGCATTTCACAGAACCCTTTAGTCCACGGACATGTTGTGAAATGTACATTACACAGGCTCTAGGTTGCATTCTCGGACTAGCCTTCCGAACGTTATACAGCTTAGGTCCCTAGCTAGAACATACACTACACAACACATAACGTTAATAAAGTAATGATGGGAGTTTTGCCTACAGTAGTTTAGGGTTTAGTGGTAGGTAGGCTTAGGTATAGAGTCAAACACAGTAATAGGGTAGTAGGAATACTATTCTTAGGGATGGTAAGTCAGAAGGTTTAACAATCAAATAGCGTTTATTTGAAGGTTTAATAGCAATTATGAGTAACTGAATAGGAATTAGTCATTGTGTGAGGATCAGTAGTATTGGGTTCCGTATATTATTGCATATGAAATATTAAAGGTGTAACTATTTTATATTGATTATCGTCATAAAGGTTCCAGTTATGATTAGGATATCAGAATTGTTTCAAAAAGATGAAATGATTCTAGGCTAATGGCAAGCGGAGCAGTCCATTATGTCTAATTTGAAGGTATCAAATTATCATGAGTGGAATATACTCATTACTTAGGGTAAACTTCAGGTTCAATATTTCATATTTAATGGACGGTTTACCTCGGTATTATAAATATTTTCACTATAACAGGGATTATAGGTATCTAATGAATACATTAGTATATATGTAATGGGTGAAATAATGCCTTAATACATAATTTTGAATGAAATAATATTCAATTGTTAGGTCTGATGAGGTTGTTGAGTGCTTCTTCTCATCAGAAAATAGGTACGAAGCACAGGTAAATTCAATATACTTATATTAGGAATACCTATTAGAAACAAAATATAATAAAATAGGTATTTAATTAGTTAGTTGGCCAGACCCACATCCAGACGGAAATGGTAGCATAGTATGGATGAAAGAGAATCTTCCATATGATAATAATAATAAACAATTAGCTAGCTAGGTTGGTCTGTTATATACTTTGATGATATGAATATAAATTGAGGCAATTGGTATATAAAGAAACCAAGGTTTTGATTTGAGGAAGTATTACATGTTAAGAAAATAATGATAAAGCTAGCTACCATTACGTTAACCGGCCACGGTAGGATCTGGTTGGGGTTTAGTAACCAAAAACAAATTTTATTTATTACATGGTTATTTTCTTGAACTATGTGGGATGTAGTAGGAGAACTTAGGGTGAAGTAGGTAGGGAGGAGTCAAAGTCTAATTTGCTACACATAAAAGAATTTAGGTTACTCGGTACATAACGTAGACACTAGACGATCTCATTGGCCAAATCAAGTTATTTTTAAGATTTTATTTATTTAGGTACATTTTAGTGTCCTTTGACGCTGGATTTACTAATTTAGGTTGTTTAGGTTTTAGTTAGTTACACGTTCAGACCGCGCCCTTACGGTAGGTGTATAGTAGTGAATGTGTAAATGACAGTCTCTTTTTCAAGTGACGGGTGCTTTATACGAAATATACATTTACCGCTTCATAGTTAAAATTATACGCCATAACATAAAAAGTGTAAACACAACGAGGATTTAAAAATTTTAATCTTTGGCGCTCTATTTCTCGTTTTTAACATTGTGACGCTTAATCTATTCCTACATAACGCTCTCCACTTGTCGTAAGGATCGTTAGAAAAGTTACACAATCACCCCTTTGATTCACAGATGTTGGCTTCATGATTAAAAATAGAGACTACTAAACTTTAGCCTTCTAATCTTTATAGCACAATATAAGATAAAGTACAAATGGCGGGCTTATAGCCATAAGGCATTATTTACCAGTTAACTATTGGGCAAAACAGAAATATTTGGACCCTTTGTATGGGAATTGTTGTTTACTCTGCGAGTTTAATTTCTTTCCTCGTACGTCAATGGAATATAAATTGGTATTTTAATTTTATGACCACAAAATCTGGGGAAAGATTGACTTGTTTTACGAGCTCGGTAAATTCGTATTGTGCACTAAAACAGGCCAATTGTAGGGTGTAAAATGTAGGCTCAACTGCAAAATAGTTACGTGGAAGGGCGATCAAATGCGACCATTCTGACTTTAGGTATAGTACACATTGCTGCTCGTGAAATAAAAAAAAAAAAAAACCCTCCATTAGAAAAGGCCATTATTATAGTAGGTATATTTTTCGATAAAACGGTTCACAGCACTTAAAGCTATCGTTACTTAAAATATATGTTCTAATGGATGTCACACGCTGTATTATTTGATTCACAGATGTTGGCTTCATAATTACAAATAGAGCTACTAAATGTGATACTTAACAGTCTGGTAAGGCAGCAGCTCTTCAAGAAAACTCCGACATTTTCTCCACAATACTTTTACCAATTTATAGTTACAATTAGAAACTTTTACAAACAATTATAAATGTTAAGACAGTAACGTTACGCCGTTGACGATCAGCACCAGAATGGCCTCCAGGCATCAACCCCTGGCCAAGCAACTCACCGTTCTGGCGGGAAATCCCAGCTCTCTGATTGGCTCCGACGTCACGCGATATCAGTGTCGTGAACCAATCAGAGAACCGCTTTATTTTCGCGCCACAAATTATACTAATCAAACCAGCAACTGTATTGCCGTTTTTTGCGAATTAAGAGCGACTACTTCACAAAATGAAATCTAAAATTGTTAAAATATGTTTACATGATCAATAAATCTTAATAAATTAAACATTACAACTATTTTCTGCCTAAAAACGAAAGCAATTGATTGGTAAAATACTGAAACCTAACATAAACTTTAGCCTTCTAATCTTTATAGCACAATATAAGATAAGGTACAAATGGCGGGCGTATAGCCATAAGGCATCGACCAGTTAACTATAGGCAAAACAGAAATATTTGGACCCTTTGTATGGGAATTGGAAAAAGTGCTGCCCAGAGTGAGCACAAAGAGTATTTTATTCTTTGGGCTCGCAGTAAATAGCACGCACTGTACAAGTGACATCGCCCCGAGATGTCATAATGATTTGTCGAATGGTGTCCTTGATCGCTTACCGTTAGATTCATTCAGTCGTTGTATGAGTAGCGAACTGTTCATCGCGGACGCCTGTCGCTCGCCCTCCTGGAACAATTGAAATTAAACGTTTAGTCAGGCTTTGTCAATTCCGCTAAACTCGGCTCTCGCGCTCTCGGGGTTTGACCGTATCAATCATCGTGCGGCGAGTACGTAGAATGGATCTTCAGAAGATATTTGTTATGATTTGAAATTGAATATGTGTTATGTACCTTCATTAAAAAAAAAAGGTATTTAGCCTGCCCGCGAGCTATGTCGCAGTGATATAGACTATCCGCCCTTTCTAAGCGTTCGAATTAGAAAGAAACGCCTTATATAGCCTGTGTTAGTCGGTAGGGGTTCTTTGTAAAACGCGGGCAAAGCCGCGCGAGTAGCTAGTTTACATGCACTTCTATACTAAACGAATGTTAATTTAATCGTATGGCGATCTGTAGAATAGGCAATATCCATATTGCGATATTTTTATAGGAGCGAGCGCCTGTTAACGCATGTTATAAAGATATAACGTCTGTGAGGTTGTAACTTTTTAGCGTTGTAATTATGTACGTATGTAGAAGGAAATATCCGGAACTACCTTCCATTTCAACTTTCACCAGACATTTATGATGGACATAGGCTACGCTAGGTTTCATCCCGCCACTCCATCTCTGTAATGAAATAAATTGTAACTTAAACTTTATTACCTATGGCGTAAGGCCGCCACTAGCTGGCAGCCCGACAGCTCGAAACGGAGACGCCAAAGAGGCCTGCCTCGCTGGCGACGGTGGAACGAGCCACAAGAAGATTTACTGTCATTCAGCACAAATGGAAAATTGACAACTCAAAATTATTGGTCGAATGTGAATATTGTCAATATGAATATCCTCGTCATGGAAAATTGTCCGGCCTGAATAATGCTAAAATGTCATTCCGTCCTAAAAGTAAAATTGACATCCTTGATATAGGTCGAAAGAAATACGTACAGTCCAAAAATATTACCAATTCGAAATATGTCATTTATGAATTTTGTATAAAATAATCGATTGTCTTATACAATTTTGAGATGAATTTAATTTAGAAAATATTCACTTAGCACGTGTTTAAATATGGACCTATTTCATACTGGACGAAATTCCATTGAGGCTAAATTCATTTTGAACAAGAAAAAAATTAGTCATAAAAAGTATAGACACAATTATGTTTTCACTTAATTTACTTTTGATGCTATTGCTTTTGGTTCAATTACAAAATGGTAATTTATGTTGAGGATTTTTCATTTGTGCTGAACGACAGTAAATTCACAAGAATCTCAGAATCCAGAATACTGGAAACGGAGGGAGGCCTTTTCCCAGCAGTGGACACTCAAGACAGGCTCCCAATAATAATAAACTTTATTATGCACGAGCAACGGTAGAATCATACAGCAGCATAGAAAACCCAACAAACGACTAAAAGCCGGATCTTCAAACTAGGAGCTAAAACAATAACTAAATCATGAAACTTGAGCTAAAGCGAATGTTTACTGCTAACAGTTGTATAACAACGGCAACCATTGTGCGGGGAAATTGCATTTTAAATACAGTGTAGACTCGTAATTTGGTTTGGAGTCGACGCCTAGGGATGTGCCAAATCAGTTTTCTGTATTCATTTAGAATAATTGTATTAGTAGGGATGATAGCGTGGACTTTTCATTCAATTTTTTGGACTTCAATTTTTTTTTTCACGATAATAAATGTAATATACGTTTGTATAAATGTCAAAATCACAAGAATTCCCACCATTACCGTCAATAAAACATGTCAAAATGAAATATTTTATCCTCCAAAAGGATCATCATTCATTACATGAAAAGAAAAATAATGATATCTAAACTATTAATTATGTCAATATCAACATATCGTCTTATAGTGATTGTCACTATTAGCTTATAATGCAGAAGTAGAATAATATAAATATGAGTGCAAGTGCAAGGAATTAATGTCACTAGGTACTTAATAACGCTTTTACAATTCATGCATGCAATAACTTGGCAAAATTTTCTTTTGTGTCCCTAACACTACTAAACTTGTAGTTTAAATCGACCAATCATTTAAAAAAATCTTTAATGAGGGTTCATGCACAAAATATTGCAAGCCATATTTTACTGGGCGTCCTTGATAACTTCAATCAAATCTTTTACGCGATCAAGGAATCAATGTTGCTACTAATAATGTAGTGATATCATCTCAATATCACATCTTAGTCGCACAGATTGGGAATGTACCACTATTTCAATTCGTCAATAAGTGACTAAACATCTTATATCTACAGGCATGAAACCGATTGCCTTCCCACCCGAGTGCGTATCGTGAACCAAGTATAAATGCAGTTTAAAAATGTTCTAAAATGGACCCCTGATTAATGAATTAAAAATAAAGCCGGAAATATTTCCGTTAACGCCCCGCACTAGCTAGGTCCGTAACTCGACCTTCCCGCTCTTGGGCCAAAACGTTAAAAGAAATAGTTCGCAAATGTTAAACGTTCCGATTTGAATCCCATTGTTGTTTACTCTGCGAGTTTAATTTCTTTCCTGTTCTTTGTTAAGCGTTTGACCCGTACGTCAATGGAATAGGAATTGGTATTTTAATTTTATGATCAGAAAATCTGGGGAAAGATTGACTTGTTTTACGAGCTCGGTAAATTCGTATTGTGCACTAAAACAGGCAAATTGTAGGGTGTAAAATTTAGGCTCAGCTGCAAAACAGTTACGTGGAAGGGCGATCAAATCCGACCATTCTGACTTTAGGTAAGAAAGGAGAAGATTTGTCATCAATTAATTGAATAAAGGTCAGGATGATAATATACACAGGCCACCTCCCTTGGATGAGAGGGAACTGGCAGTAGACCCCAGTCCGCGTTTATTATTCAATCCAACATTATACATATTCAATTCCTTAAATAAACACAAAGAGGCAAGTGTTTTGGTGCGCTTGTGATATCAATCAGGAAACTTTGTGGTCCGTTATTTTATTAGTCAGGAACTGCCGTCCCCTAGCTGTCATAATAATCGGACATTTTGCAAGGATGCAAAGGGCCTCAGGGTTAAGAGTGGCAGGGGACTAATCTTAACCCAATAGCTTAGATTGGACGTGAAACTGTAACTGGTGTTTTTGATTTAACCCGGTTTGAAGGACCAATTAATTTTCGAGGTTATTTAATCATTTACAGTCATGCAACGCACGTAGCGATACGCCGTAGTCCATAGCAGCTTAAACTCCATACGTAGCAAAAAGCAAGAAGATATTTTGCATTAAATATGAGATTACTATCTTCTGCCCGCGATTCCGTCCGCGTGGAACTCGATTATATCGTAAAGTTCCATACAAATTTTCACACCCCATTTCACACTCTTAGGGGCTGATTCCCGGTATAAAAATATTTCTATGTCCTTCCCGGGACTCAAAGTATCACTATTACAAATTTCATCTTAATCGGTTCAGCGCTTTAAGCGTGAAAAGGTAAACAGACAGACACACTTTCGCATTTATAATAAATAGTATGGTGGCCAAAGGTTGTCTGGAAGATATCGATTTATAGGAATAAGACCGCCTGATGTCTACCATTGTTTATGTTTAATTTAAGTACTTCTATTTTTCTTTTATCTAATATTACTGGTGAGCGATAAAGCATATTTGTATCGTTTTATACCACTATTCTATTCAGTTTAGTTTTGGCTAATTTGCTTACAAATGGATGCTATACATATATCAGCCCGATATAAGACTGGTGAAGCCATTAATCAAAACAGTTGCAGATAAGCCACCTCAGTGGCTTCCCACAACCCACAACCCACAATTCACAACGCGACATTACTTGAAATTAGACTAACATCAACAGCACGCATTAAATCAGGTGTTTATTGAATTTTGATGATTCATATGTGTATATGTCGCAGTGAAATGGCCAAAACAGAGATTTGAACACATCCCTAAGGGATATAATCAAATCACGCAGGATGTTAAAATGGCGAATCCATTTTATCATTTACCTATTACAAATCAGTCAGAGTTAGAGCTTTGATCATATCTCTGTTTTGACCATTTCCCTGCAACATATAGACAGTCCCCGAGAGGTTTGCTCGACATCTTTCGTGTTTTCTTGGACAAAAATATGTAGTCAAGTCGATTTTTCAGCACTTTAATTCTCATAGAAATATTCGGAATCGTACTACTCAATGTTGCTCATGGTCAATCAATTTTAGTATAAGATAGGATTACAGACAAAATTCAGTTCTCATCATCATCCTCCAAGCGTTATTCCCGGAAATGCCCCTAAAGGAGCCCGGGGTCCACTTTGACACTTGGCAGATTGGCTTGGTAGATTTGGCATAGCCACTAGTTTTTACGAAAGCGACTGCCATCCGACCTTCCAACCCAGAGGGAAAACTAGAACCTTATTGGGATTAGACCGGTTTCCTCACGATGTTTTCCTTCACCGAAAAGCTAACGGTAAATATTCCGTACATAAGTTCAGAGAAACTCATTAGTACGAGCTGGGATTCTAACCCACGACCGGACCGCCGCTTGACAGCCGCATGCCTGAACTACTAGGCTACCGTAGCTATAAACAAAATTCAGTTGTGATGTGGTTAAAAATAAAATTTGTGCAGCTTCGCGTCGAAGCGAGCCTCAGACCGAGATGAATAGAGTGGAATTTGGACAGTTAATGTAGGATATACTTCATTTTGTATCGCTAGTAACACACTTAAAGCGTGTTTTACTTTTCCTTATATAGGAATATTCAAAATCAATAAATCAAATTCAAATAGTTTAGTTGTAAAGAACAGGTATACAAAGGTAGGAATTTAAAAACATGTCTCACTGTGTTTTGCTACCAGGGGACCGATTTTTGACTTTCGAGCGCTCGAAAATCAAACAAAACTAAATAGTTCACGTTTTCAGTGTCAAAATGGCAGACTCGTACTTTCTACCAATAGTATTGAATACGAGTGGTCAATACCACTAGTTTTTCAATTTTCTATCGCTATTTAAAAATCGCATTTCATAATTTTCGTCAGTTTTTGAGTCAAAGAGTCGAGCGCTCGAAAGTCAAAAATCGGTCCCCTAGCATACAAAATTCAATCAAAATTATACATTAAAATTAAAAAGAAAAGTCCAACACTCAAAAACTAAATAACTCGTAATTTCAAAATGTATATGTTAAAAACTAGAGAATGTGATTAGTTGTTAAATAAATAAACAAATAATAAATAAATATTAAGGGACAATCTTACACAAATCGAGCTAGCCCCATAGTAAGCTCAATAAAGCTTGTGTTACGGGTACTAGACGACGATATAATATATATATAATATATATAAATACTTAAATACATAGAAAACATCCAAGACTCAGAAATAAATATTCATGCTCATCACACAAATATTTGCCCTTACCGGGATTCGAACCCAGGACCTCCAGCTTCGTAGGCAACGTCACTACCCACGAGGCTATCCGGTCGTCCATAAATAAGTATAAACAGTATTAATAAGAAATATAAGTAAATAACTCAAACGAAAAAAACTGAAAATGGTGACATCATTATTTTCAGTTTTACGTACCATATTAGAGTATAGATATTGTTGATTACGTTGGTAGATGAAACATAATAATAAAAGTTCCAATATAATATTTTTTTGGTATTAATATATATACTACGCAGAAAAGTTAAATGATAAGTTATTCAATTGTTAATTTAAATCTTAACTCGACTTGGCGGGGGCACTGCCGTGCCCCCAGATATGAACTCTCCGGATTTCAGTATTAGCTACATCGTCAAAAATGCCTGAGAGGATCTTATACATTCGATGCTTTTGGTTGATAAATTTTACAGTCCACTGGCGCAGAAGCGTCAAAACACAGGACCTTTTGGCGAAAACATTCCTACTATCATAAGCTTAACTTATCATGCCACTAGCCACCAGTATATCTTTGTCCTGGCTTCCAATCAACTACTCATACCTTGGACCGAGATTTACACTGGTTTTTCTCAGGCGAGTTGTCGATGAGTCTTGAGAATGCTAGCCCCGAGTACATTGTTGCCCGAGACGTCCTTATTATTGGACAAACTTTGCACCACGTTTGGACAGTTTAAAAGATAAAAGGTAATATCCATGATACGAACTTTGAGGGTTCTTTTTATTATTAAATAAACCAGTCTTTTTGTTCGAATAATGAGACAAATTTGTAGATATTTTGACGCGAAAAACCAAATTAAGAAATAGAAAATAAAAACTAAATAACGCTTTGGTTCGATTAAGGGTAGTTTTGTACATAGTGCTTATACATAACTATCAATATGTGTAATACAAATTAGCACCGAAATCTCTGTAGAACCATTCATATCAATATTATAAATGCGAATAGAGATAGTTTGAGTTTTGGGAAAGGACATATTTTTATTCTGGAAATCAACCCCTAACTTTGTATGGAGCTACGATATAAACTTGTTTCACGTGGACTGAGTCGCGGGCAGAAGCTAGTAGTATCATATTATCTTCGGAAAATGCGATAGCCGATCTAGCGTGTAATTTTCAAGCAAGAGCTCTTGGGTTCGAATCCGGCCAGTAGACAATGAGTTTCTCGAAACTTATGTAATGTACGGAATGTCATTTACCCATGAAAAAAAACATGAAGCTCCCAACCCGCATTGAGCCAGCGTGGGGACTTATATTTTCTTGTCTACAGGAAGACGCTAGTACCCAGTATTGGGACGTATGTATGGCCCAAAAAAAATTGGACGCAAATGGTTTGATACAAAACCTGTTAAAGAAAGTTAAATAGGGTTAGCTTAGTATCTTGAAAAATCATTCATTCTTTCAGCATAATATAGTTTTCTAAATTACGGTATTTGGTAAAAATATCCTTCGAAATTATGCACCTGATGATTTTGTCTCCAAATTTTGTTTCAAGAAGAATCATTATTTTCCTGCTTGCTTATATTTTTCCGTCGTAAATATACCTTTAACATCCGTAGAAACTTCGCAAAGTTGCCGCGTGAAAAAAATCACTAATTCAATATGACTCCTGTTTCTCTTTGTTTTATTATTTCAGTTCCAAGGGGTCACAAGGTGTAATTAAATTGGATTTTACGTGTTCTCGTTTCGGAGGGAAGTTAAGTATGATCATTGTTTGATTGTACTGCGAGGATGATATTACATTGAAGGGTATAAAAAGCAAAGGCTTTATAGTTATTTACGATACAAGTGCCGAAAATAGGAAATTCGCAACGAGTGGTGATAAATTAAAACACGACCAAAGGGAGTATTTTAAATCGACACGAGTTGCGAATTAGAATACGTAATTCGCACGTGTATCGTACAACGTTTTACTGTACATTATGGCTCTTTAAAGTTTTGACATACACACGGAAAGTGCTCTTTTCCGCACTAGTGCAGGAACTGTGATTGTTCGAATCGCTGTTCAAACTGGCCTACAAAAACATTGTTGGACAGTTTCAACTCATAGATGGCCTGTTCGTGCGATATCCAAGTAGCGCCCCAGCTTTGAAGCCTGAATTCTGACCATCTTTTGCCACATTTCCGTGTTAATGTTTCGTTTCGCCAAATTGTTGTGAAACAAGCCTAACCTAATGAACTCTACCCAATTACCTTTTAATTAGCTATACCACAAAAGAACGCTTTCTATGAGAAAAAAAACCGATGTAATGAAAATTTATTTTTATTAACAAAACAACGCATTTGGTTTGTTGGTAAAATAAGGTAATCAGGATCTTTATGAACAAGAAATGAAACAAAAAACGGCGTGGCATCGATCTTGTGGCATAGAAATTGATTTTTAAAACGAAACAGAGAGTAGGTAAATTCTTATTATTATTATTATCTCTTTATTTAATATTTATCTTAAGTTAGGTTTTTACAATAATGATATAAAAAGTAAAATATAAAACAATACATATAAAACATAAAACCATTATAAAAACCTAACCTAGGGTACCGCCGGCAGCGAGGCGGGGCCTAAGCTGCCGGTGGTCAGGGCGACAGAGACAGGAACCTCCTGACTATTCGCGCAGTGTCCAGGAGTACCGCCTTCTGTATCTGACCCTTGATCCAGCCATCTAGCGAGAGTCTCTTGAGGTGACGGTCGAGACTCTTCGCTATCAAACCGTTCGCCGATCAAACGATGTTCGTTGAATCAACATCCCACATGGCGGTTACCTCGTGAGCCAGGTCTAGGTACTTGCTGGCTTTGTCCTTTTCGGCCTTCACGAGGTTCTCGTCATGGGGGATGGTGATGTCGACGAGCATTATTATTATTATTATTATTTATTTAAAGACAACATACAGATTAAAAAACTCAGATTAGATTTAACTTAAGACACTTTTTTGGTATGATTCTATGAAGATTATTTTTACTACAGAAAAGTATTTTTTTATTTATTTTTCGTTATTCATATCATGAATACAAGGCACTTTTTTAGGGTTCCTTACCTAAAGGGTAAAAACAGGACCCTATTACTAAGACTTTGATGTCTGCCCGCCCGTCCGTCTGTCACCAGGCTGTATCTCAAGAAGGAATTTTCACAAATTATGTATTTCGGTTGCCGCTATAACAACAAATACTACCATGCAGAAAACATCATGTTTTTGCCGTTTTTATAGATACAAATACATATATAAATAATTTATTGATAAGACATAATGTACAGCAGTTTTACTATAGACTAGGAGCTTACTATTAGAGGCAAAAAACACGTGCTTGAGCTAGGATACCCTGTGTTTCAGGCAAAAAAGAACTTCAATTGAAAAAGTTATTCATATGCAAAATATAATACAATATCACTGTTTTGACGACCGCTTTAGCCTAGTTGGTAGTGACCCTGCCTACGAAGCAAGAGGTCCTGGGTTCGAATCCCGGTAAGGGCAAAAATTTGTGTGATGAGCATGAATATTTGTTTCTGAGTCATGGATATTTTCTATGTATCTAAGTATTTATATCTATTATATATATCGTCGTCTAGTACCCATAACACACGCCTTACTGAGCTTACTCACTTATGGGACTAGGTCGATTTGTGTAAGATTGTCCCCTGATATTTATTTATTTATTTATTTATTTACTGTTATTGACTAACTTGTACAAATAATAAGGAAGTTATAACTTAGGCGGTACCTAAAAGATAGATAGATAATGGTACGGAAGCCTTCGTGCGCGAGGCTGACTCGCACTTGGCCGGTTTTTACCGCACACGTGAATAAATTTCTACCCTTTTTATAACTTTATTATACTGAAATAAGTAGACTACAAAAGGTGCGTTAACTAATTTTTTTTTTTGATAAATTTAATAATTGTTAGAGTTAACGAAGATACATGCCGAGCACCATTTTCTTACTTTTTCTACACCTCAGTATAAGTTAAGCAAAGACTTGACAAATTGTTTGAAATCATTTATTCTATGCAGGCCCTTAGAAATAACCAAGTAATTGTTCTACAGGCAGCATATTGTGACGTGCTCCCCATGAAGCGATATCCTAACGATGCTGCCTACCGTAAATTAAGACCAAATGGAATTGTGGCCCTTTACTACGAGTTTTTTCAGCACCCAAAACTTGCCCTGTTCGTATGTAACTAGTTAACTCGTTCATGTGCACAATGTCTATCGCATCACAACGTAAGGCTTAACTACGACTTAACTAAGGTGCCTCGTGAACGTGTATGCACGACGAAGTATGTCAGTTATGCTTCAAAATTTCCAAACTACTCACCGGCACCCATTCGATTTCGATGAAATTTGGCATAAGTACATTATCAGTGCGATAATCCTACTAGAATAACTTTGATAAAAATAACAAACGGCTGTATTGTTTACACATTATATGTGCAGATGTTTTCCATAATTTAACTAAAGTAAATTTAGGATTTGGTGGTATCTCGCTCGGCGTATTGGTATCATGTTGGTATGCGATGTGTTTTACGTACACGTTCCGACACGTTTTGCTCTGCCTCACAATGCCTCAGCGTGCGCGTAGTATCACGTAATAATATGATGCCAATATTATAATATGTCGAGGCCTATAGCTAGCAGTTTTATATTAACTCTCTTCATGTTGTAGACGTGTCACTGTTATCTTCGGCACAAGCAAGATACAATTTGATATACTCGTATATATATATATCAATATTGAATTTCACACAGCCTATGGAGTAGGTTTTATGCCCATATCATAATAGTTATTTATGATACAAGTGCGGAAATTTAGTAATTCCCAACGAGTGGCGATCACCAAAAACACGACTGTCAGGGAGTGTTTTTGATCGACACGAGTTGGAAATTACCTATCCGCACGTGTATCATACAAAATTTTACAATGCATCATGCGACGAAATTAAAAATTATACAAAAAAGGTGAAATTTGAATTGTCATGAAATCTCATTCTCGCACGCGTGTGGGAATTTTGGCCCGAAATCCATTCCCGCACGGCCGCCCCCCGGCGCGCCGCGCCGTGCCGGCATGGAGGGCTTCCCGTGTTCATGTTGACCCATGTAAAGGCGCACTTTCAGAGCAAGTGCATTGTAAAGAACTTTTACAGTACATATATGGTGCTACTTTCCCGCACTTGTGCGGAAAAGAGCACTTTCCGTGCATATGTCAAAACTTTAAAGAGCCATATGTAGAGTAAAACGTTGTACGATACACGTGCGAATAGGTAATTCGCAATTCGTGTCGATTTAAAACACTCCCTTCGGTCGTGTTTTAATTTATCACCACTCGTTGCGAATTTAATATTTTCGGCACTTGTACCGTAAATAACTATTATCTACGCACATATCATTAGTGCTCTAAAATGCGTTCAGAAACCGTAGGAAATGACCAGCATTATTACAACCGATTTTACTATGAGAACTTTCTTGTCTGTGGTAGTAGGTAAAATCTGTACTGTTATGTTATTACAGTACAGATTTTTGTATCGTTATGAGTTTAAATTTGGAACAGCTGTCAAAACACAAGCGTGTAGCGCACCCGTACTTCTAGTATCCATAGATATTAACCTATGTTTTTTTAATACAAACCGCACGACATTTGATCTCGAGTGATATGAGTATAGGGACTACATTCGTTTGTCTATGATAAAAAAAAACAAATTGTCATAACGAATTGCCGCCATTGCTGTCGTCATTTTTTTGTTAGTTTTTCTGTTACTCACCTGCTTATGATATGTGTGTAGATAAAATAGTGAATGCAACTGTACATAATTAGGCATTAAAACACTCGTGTGATCCTAATCATAATCATAATAATCATAATCATATTTATTCATGATAATTCGGTATTACATGTCAAGATTGTTAATAGTTATAATTAGTCCATATTTTATTACAACGCTCGCTAACGCTCGTTTCATACAACCACACTCCTATTTTGAGGCCTCTTATTATGGATCAGTCGCATAAACTACTAATATAATATAAAAAAGTAGTAAATTATAAAGTTAAGAAGGTATTTAACATTTTCGTCAGATTTTAACGAAACTTAATTTTTTACTAAATGTATGGAAGCTGGAAACATTAAATTTTCGGATAGATCCAGTTTATTTTTTAGTATATAATTGATACCGTTTGATAGAGCTCGTCAAGCACTTTCAGGATCAGTAACCAGTTTAGAAATAATCGAGTGAGATCACTTATCGTTTCCACCCTGTATATTGTTGTTTTTTCATTAATAGCGCTCTCATATCTTGCTGAGGCTATTGAGGAGAATGGCGAAGTTGATACATAGGGAGTTAGATACTCATACGCGTATCTGTTGGTTAACTACTTTGGCAGCGGCATACAGCATTCCGGCAAAAACTGAAGAGAATGCTTCAGGACAATATAAAATTCAGATACGAAAATCGATTTGCTCCCGATCGCAAAATGGCCACGGAAAGGGAAAATACGAGAAAATAAGTCTATTACTAAGAGTAGGCTAAGGCTAATTGAGTAAGCCGTGATTGCGGTCTCTAGTGTGATTTACTGCCGTTTATAGATGAAAGGAGCTTGGGTTTGTACACGGGAGTTAAATGTCTTAAAAGGAACTTTATAAAGAGGTATGAGGAGGTTTATAAAAGAGGTAAGAGGTAGAGTGATCGGTTAAACTATTCTACTACAAGCTTTATACTAACTTGCCGTGTAAATCAGTGTGGGTCAAAGCTTGCAGGACAAATTTGACGAACTTCCTGGAGTCTAATCGAGTTGAAATTTTGTACAATAGGGATGGACATAAAATATTTTTTGACCAACTAAAGAAAACAGACAAAAAATTTATCTAAAACCAAAAATCCAATTTAAACATCTCAAAAAGTAACTAAGGTACAACCGGTTTTTTTAGAGAGAGAAAACGCTTGAGACCCGTCACGGGTAAGTAAATGACAATCGTTTAATATGAAGGCATATTATGTAAGTCAGATGACAATGCAAAATTGTGGTACCTAAAACCTGGTTTGAAGATGGAGACGGAAGGTGTCCATTAGGGCTTTTCAATTACACAAGATTATCCCACGTCATGTTTGGACTCATTGGAGCCTACTCTACGAGTAGTTGGCGACTGTGTAAAAAAGTACCGTCGACAACAAAATCTTGCTTGTATATATTAAATGTTGGTGGTGGATATTTGTTCTTCTATCACGTAAAAACGGGTTAATGGATGTTTTTACATACATACATACATAAATACATACAATCACGCCGTTATCCCTAAAAGGGGTAGGCAGAGCACATGAAACTTATGTTCCAGTACCACTTTTAGCATAAATGTGGGTATAAAAGGTCGACAAAATGTGATATCTCAGTGACAGGTTGCTAGCCCATCGCCCGCAACACACTTCAACCCTGTTCCTTAAGTCGGCTCTTACGACACCCACAGGAAGAAAGGGGGAGGTGCTATTCTAGCCCGACACCACACGGGAAACGGGGGTGGATGTTTTTATGTGAAATAAATGATTGAGTGATTGGTTGATTGACTTATTCGTTGATTGATTGATGGGGATTATGGTGAACTTACATAGGGAAAACCGGACGAATTGGAAGTTGATACGAAAGTTTTTTTTGTTAGTAAGTAGTTTAAAATGAGTATGAAAAGGGATTTGGCATAGTCTATCAGACAGAAGGATATTATATCCTGGGAACAGAGACCGTTTCAAATTATAATTGCTGTAACTTTAGATCATTGTGGACTCGATAACGTTAGAGTATATCCTGGAAAACTTGCCCTCGTCTCGACTTTTTAAATGGCCCTACCATTTCTATTTGAATCTCCTGCATCTTATCTCTGCGTTTGATGATTCATACTAATATTATAAATGGGAAAGTGTATGTTTGTGTTTGTTTGTTGGTTTGTTTGTCCGTCTTTCACGGCAAAACGGAGCACCGAATTGACGTGATTTTTTAAGTGGAGATAGTTGAAGGGGTGGAGAGTGACATAGGATAGTTTCTATACCCGAAATCATTCCCTAATTTGGTGAAATGGGGGGAGGGGGGGTGAAAGTTTGTATGGAGCTGCGATATAAACGAGTTCCACGCGGACGGAGTCGCGGGCAGAAGCTAGTAGTATATAACGGTGACTTATTATAATGAATTATTCAGAAAATTAAATCCCCACTCAGGTCATTCAATCTGTATTCCGCCACACTCCGGATCAGCGTTTATTCCGAATGTTTCCGGGCTTTATATTTCCAATTAAAATAAACATTATCCAGCAAAACGTGCTGTGATGCTTTAATCATTCGTTATCAAAACCGCGAATGGCGTCCATCATTGGAAATGGAAATGACTGATTATAATTGCATGCTTAATTTATCAAAGGAAATGCACGTATCGAAACTATATAGGCTTTTCACCGCTGTTCCGATAGCAACATTTAATCTATCATTATTTTCGCCATACAGACGATCATCATCATCATCATAATTGAAAGATGTCTGCTGCTGGACAAAGGCCTCCCCCAAAGAGTGCAACAATGACTGGTCCTGTGCCACCCGCATCCAGCGGACTCCCGCGACCTTTACCGGTCCACCTTGGGTGAGGGGGGTCTACCCACGCTGCTTCTACCGGTATGTGGTTGCCTCTCGGCAACTTGTTTTTGTAGTCGTTTGTATACGTTTATTGGGACGATAAAATCTTTAATTTTATTTTCCCAATAATCTTATCGCCTACAAACATAGTGACTGGAGAGCATCTATCTCTTAACCTAAAACGAATACAGAATACGAGTGTTAATGCCATTGTTATAAAATATGCATTAATGAAAAATAAATGAAATCAAATATTTGGTAGAACGAGGGATTCGTTGTAGGGAAGTAAACTTTAGTTAAATATAAACAACATCTACGATATAAATAACAAGCTGATTTTGTTACTGATAACCTACAGTTCGCAAGTCCTAGGGACTTGGCTTGGCAGGGATTACGACCTATTGACCTACACAATATGTGTCAATATGTGTATGTCTACTCATTTTATATCTGTGTCTTTTGTGTAGTGAATAAATGTGGTCTTTCTTTCTTTCTTTATATATTTTTTACTTATTTTATTTATTGCTATTTTAAATTTGTATACCTAATTATACATCAGAATAGGTAGGCACAAAAATGTGTCATGGGTAGGGTTAGGATTCTCGTGGCATTTTTAGCACAAGTAGTGCAGTGGAGTCGCCATTGTATTTTTTTTTATTTCAATAATTGAATAACCGAATGATAAAGCCATATATTATGTAGATTTCAAGTAGATTTTCCATATATTATGTCAATAAATTTTACTATTTAACTAAAATGATTATGTATTCAAGACCTTGAACAACTTGCAACTGGAATTAAAGTTTCAAATTCTTGCATGTTATCTTCATCTGATGTTAAATGGTTGTCAAGATTATGTAAAGCATACACTATGGCAATATGTTCCATATTCACTGGCGTTATACGATTTCTCCGCCGTCATCAGTGTACTTGAATTGACGTTACTTGTCACGCTCTAATCACAACTAAACTCGCAGTACATTGCAGCCTAGAGTAATCTTAAAAGGGTGGTAAAAATTTAAATACGCGTTATTTTCAAAGGTCGCTGAACAAATGTTAATGAATATAAGGAATACAACTTACATTCTAATTTTCGCCCCGGTTGTGGGCCACATGCTCTATTAGAAAAACTACTCAAAAAGTTTTGTACCGTTGTCGAGGTAATCTAAATTATCAGTAGTATACTGAAACTTATTCCAACGGAAAATTGAGAATGTAAATAGAGACAAAATTACACATTTTAACAAAACATGTGTTATGTTTTAATTTAATGAATCAATTTACTTGTATGTAACTAATACATTTTATTATGCATTATTGATTTATCATTTATCATTTATCAATCATTTATTCATTCATTCATTCAATCAAAAAAAATAACAAGGACTCCATAACTCTTTGTTCACCCAATGCCACCAAAATTCCTAACTCTAGTCATGGGTATACGAGTATAATTATTCCTTCATAAGCCTATTGCATATTTAGTGCACATGAAAATAAACCCAAAGACCCACATATCGTTTCATTATGTCATAAACCTGGTCCGCAATTGGAAGTATAAAAGCGATCCGTTATACACTGGCACTCCTCAGGTCATCCTTCATGGTATGCTCAATCGATCAAGTCGAGCAATTTATAGGCTATTTGACGGAAGAATATATATGATGATAAAAATATTATTTTATTGTACCACATCAAAAGAAAAGCATTTTACAAAAGTACATTAAATAAATAAACGTAACAACAGGCGGTCTTGTCGCATTAAAGCGATCTCTTCCAGATAACCTTTGGGTAGCAGGAAATCTTCAAGAAGAGTTGTAAACAGGTAGTGCTGGAATAAGTCCAGAAAAGCTTACTAACACATACATCCACATTATTTGATAACTACACACTCAAATACATAATTTCATATATATGTATAAGTAGTATAAATATAAAGATACATGTTTACAAACTATAATACATTTATATAAATCTATTACGAGGCAACAAGGCAACTTAAGGCAGCGACAAGTAATATTGTATCAGCTGATTTTTTAAGATTTGAAGAGATTTTGCACGTATTATATTGCAACGGCTAAGCATTCCACAGCCGAAAACAGCCTGAAAGGTGATTGTTGTTATAAAACTTGCTGGATGAAGGCGGTGGAGCGGAAGATGGTTTTGTGAAGATCTGATGGAAGTGAGGTGTTTGAGGTGAAACGCTCTTTGAGATACCTAGGAGTTGAGGGATCAAAAGTATACAATGGAATATTTTGTTCTATTTATATATATATATATACGTAAACAATACGTACATGTAGACTATCACGATAACAAATCCAGGCAAACATCAGTCGTCAACTCTCCCCTGCGACATACCACCTGTTCACTACCACAGGGAAGTGTGTTGGCTTGTACCCTGTTTTTATCGTACATTAATGACTTACCTAAAGTATTGGACACCGACACGAAATGTGTTATGTTTGCAGACCATGTATCCCTCCTAGTACACACAACGAATAGCGTTGAATGCAATTTCCAGTTATCCCACCTTTTGCACACCGTCATAATATGGCTCGATGATCATAATTTAGATATGAACTTAAACAAAACAAAAATAATTCAATTTAAACCTGCTCAGAGAAAACCACTAGACCTAAATCTGCAAATTAATGAAAATAAAATACAAGAGGTGAATAACTTTAAACTACTCGGCATAACAATAGACACTGGACTGAACTGGAAGGAACACGTACAAATTACAAAGACAAAAATAGCCAGATTTATATACGCACTGAACATATTAAAGTCAAACACAAATTTAGAGTCCGCCTTGTCAGCATATTTCGCTTACATAGATTCGAGTCTCCGATATGGCGTGGTCCTGTGGGGAGCCAGCACAGAATACTAGCGAATGTACGCATTCCTAACAGCTGCCGCCCCCACTTCATAAAAAATAAACTCCTGACACTACCCTCAATATATATACTAGAGGTTGCGACGTTTGTTCGTAAATATCCAGAACTATTTCCAGAAAAACCTGACACTTTTAAAACTAGAAAGCAATATAGAAATAAATTATTATTGCCTAAATGTAATTTAGCAATGTATAAAAAAGGACCGCAGTATAAATGCATACTAATCTTTAACAACATTCCTGATGTGATCAAATCGCAACCTAGTGACGAAGTCTTTAAGACTCAACTTAAGAATTTATTCATAGAAAAATGTTATTACTCGGTAGACGAATTCCTTGACGACACAAAATTTAGTATTATTATATAAAGTACAATAAAAGTCGGACATATGATTTTAGGCAGTTTTAGATCTGACATAAAATTATTGCTAAAGTTTTCGACATAGATATATTTAATTCGTGTAAATTAGCTTGAGGTTAACTTATAATGTAAATTTATTTTATGAAATAAAGAAATCTAAATCTAAATCTATTGTGTGCCCTTACAGGGAGTCATGAATTGACCTGAAAAAAAATGTAACACCTTATTATGTATGCATGACATAACAATGAATAAATGAATAAATGAATATGAATATGAATATGAATACGTACTATACATTTTTTCTACATATCCATTTAAATACATCAACTTTGAATATAGGTTCCGGGTCAATACTGGGAACCAGTATTCAAAACAAAATACTGTAGTCAAGAGTATTGCTTCCGACATCCAACTCCGAAATCAGTGATTCAAATCGGCTCGTACGTACGCAGTTCCTGTGACCATACTAGACCGTTATTTGCCATTTGCTACTAGCGATTGGTTCCATCTGAAATGAAATTCAAAAGCAATTGTCGTCTCGTTCAAACAGCACTGACGGTGGTGACTGTACCCGTTATGGTACAGTCAGCAGCAAAGGTAGCCACGCGACACAAGTGCTCAAATTGACCTACACACGACTCTTATGTCAAGAAAATAAGAACTGACTAGATTATTTTGATATAGAGGAAGAGCGCCTATCCGGTGAATAGTCTCAGTAAAAGTTTCAGCCGGAACCAGGCTTGCCTTCGGATGGCGCAAATTAGAAGCGCTTGGAAGAAAGTGGTGCAAGATGTTTGTGGTAGTTACGACCCTCAGCAATGAGGAAACGACTAAGAAGAAGAAGAAGATAATGTTGTAGCAGCTATTCCGTTGCCGACTGTAGGAGGTCTAACCCAAAGTCATCATGAGCCTATACACGGTCCAATCCTTGGCGCTAGCCTCTCATGGATGAGAGGAAATGAGAGTAGTCCTCACGCTGGTCCAGTGTCGGTAGGATACTTCACAATATATCTAGGAATTTATTCGAAGATGTTTATATCATAAAGTCCTCTTCATCGATATCAATGACGGAGACCCTAACATGTATGGATTTCGACATGCGTGCAGATTTCGTCAAAAAATTTTTTTTTCACCGAAAAGCTAATGGTAAAAATATTAAAAAATATTCCGTAAAAAGTTCAGCAGAACTTATAAGTACGAGATGGAATATAAATTCCCGAGCTCCTTTTGATAACCGCATAGTTGCACTACTAGGCTTCTGTAGCTTTTTGCACCATAAACAACTATTGAGTCGATATTTTAATACCATTTAAGGTTTACTGAAATGGCGATGTTTTAAAGCTGTTTGTGCAGACGCAACCGCAATAATTCATTCGTATTTTGTTCCTGAAAATATTATTTTAAAGTGCGTTAAAGGTTTTCATGTTTGTGGTTTTCAAAAGTACACAGATAATATTTAAATCACGTTGTTCAACTTTAATACTCACAGGATTTCTGTGTTACAATTATTTTCAGTGAAAAATCGCATTTTAACAGAATATCGACTATTTATTTTATTGACATTTTGTCGATCTTATAAACCCAATTTTATGTTAAATGTGGTACTGGAACACAAATTTCATGTGCTTTGCGTACCCCTTTTAGAGATAAAAGCGTGAATGTATGTATGTATGTATATTGTATAGACTAATATAAGCTTAGTTGACGATTAAAGTACCCTTATCAAATAACCAATTCACGGCCAAGCAACGCTACGTGTGCTACGGCGTACTGCCTAGTAACATTTTTCGCTTTGTAGCGGAAATCGCTCGTAGAGCCATGACCCATATGTACGCCATTGGCCTTAAATTTGTTAAGGGCTTGTCACACTGACAGAGCTGACGAACTCGTTTGTATTAAAATTACTTGGGTATGATAACACAATTTCTTGCGTTATAAATTTATGCGTATAAAAGTGTATAACACTAGATTTGGAAAGTTGGATTGCAAGATACCTATTTTCGTAAATTTACCGACATATTTGCCTGTTTTCATTTTAAAGGCCTATTTGGTTGTGTAGTTATAACATTTTATGCGACTACATTACAGTAAAATAAAGCTTACATTAAACATGGATAAAATACTTAATAACTTACTTTAAAAACAAAATTTTAACCGACTTCAATTTAGTACTCCGCCAAGCCACGAGAACATTTCCTATTTTTTTTTTACAATTTACCGCATGAACTGATTTCCAATAGCAAATGCGTTGATTACTACAGAAAAAAACCGAATCGCTGTATGTGGGCCGATAATATTTGAGGACTTCCATCGATTCCCCAAGATCATCACCAATGGCACTTCATTAGTTGCTATTTCAACGGAATCTTATCAGAACCTGTGACGTACTTTTGCACTTTTAAGTACGTAACTGAGGAATTCGATAAGTCATCTGTGGTCTTCATCATCAATTCCTCGCCACCAAATTTATGATTCCATATGGTAATACGAGTTATAACAGAAAATACCAAAATCACTACACGCGTGCCTAATATAAGAGAGTCCCCTCAATTCCTCATGGATCCCATCATCTAACTGAATTTTGAAAAAAATGGGACCCACCTGGAAGGATTTTTTTTTTCGTATTTATATAATTAGTTCAAAAAAAAATCGAATCGGCTCATCAATGACGGAGTTCTGAGGTAACAAACATTAAAAAAATAAAAAATAAAGCCGTATTGAGAACCTCCTCCTTTTTTTTAAGTCGGTCAAAAAGTTGCCTACAAGGGTTTATAAAAGGCTTAAGGCTTTAAAGGTTTACTTGACGTTTTCTAGATTTATTAAGACTTTATTGCATGTTTTATATACAACGATTACAAAGTCACCTTGAGTTGCTAGTTTTGAGAGACAAGGCGAGGCGGGATATGAAATTTGTATGACATCAATTCTCTCGTCGCGCATCTTCGGTGGAAATATTATTTAAGTGCCATACCAATTTCAATTCTCGCCTCGCCTCGTCTCGTCGCGCCCCTCCGGTGGAAAATCAGCTTAATACTTTTTTTGCATTCCAATGTTGGGTACCAAAGGCACTGTTTGGCACTCTGCCTAGTGGCATGGGCGAAATATGTATATAATAATATGGTGTTCACATACATTATTTTAAATTAATTTGTAAGTTTTTTTTTCTTTTCCGTTTTTGTTTTTTCATGGTTATTCTTATAAACAATATAAAAATCAACCAAAGGTTACACGATCAATATTACTTGTGGTACATGAATGACAATATTATCACGTTTTCAAATACAATAGTTTGGATTTTGTTTTAATATGCATCAGTGTTCGCGCGTCAGCACCCCCTTTCCATAATAAAAAAAATAATTCTATCAATTCTCCTTTAAAGATAGAAGGGCTAGAAGGTATACCTTGAGATGCAAGTGGAGAAGGAGCCGGGAATTTGAGGTTTTCAAACACAAAGAAAGTATCACCAAACATTTTACGTCCTTGACATTATTTGGTCTAACAATCTTAAACTACTACATCACATAGACATAATAACACAATTTGGCTCACAAAACCACATCATCATCTTAGTGGCCTACAGACGTCCACTACTGGACATAGGCCTCCCCCGAAGAGTGCCACAATAACCGGTCCTGCGCCACCCGCATCCAAAATGGTCTAGGATTATGTTTTTTTTTTATTCTTAATGGAATCCCTGTGACTTTAGGAAGGTTAGCTGGAAGAGATCCCTTATATAGATAAGTTCGCCTTTGTACCTTAATCCTTTAATGTTATTGTTTTAACCTGTTTTGTTTTGTGTCTTTATAACATTAGAATACCAATGAGTAAATGAGTGAATTCAGCAAAAATAAAGTGCTTACATACATACATTCATACCTTACTAAACATAATGAGATGCAAAGCAAATGGTGGCATTAAGATCTCAGAATAAAGATTAGGCCGTCATTAAAATGTAGCTAAACGGGGTAATTATACCCTGACACTAACAACGACATATGACACGTTGTAAACTTTTATACTTAAGTATTGCTCACGTCTAGTTATATGCGTAAGCGTCAGTATGTTTTAAGAATGATAAATTGTTTGATTACGAAAACTTACATTAAAGGGTACAAGGGATAGAGCTTAGAAAATATTGTCTTATTATTATTACAAGCTTTTAATTAACTCGCAATCTATGTTTATCCAGGTGGAATATTTCAACTGAATTTTGAAGCAGACATCTTCAATATCGTCAACCGATTGTGCTGAAATTTTGGTTAAAGATATATTTTGGATGACAATTCAATATTATCGTATCATCGGCCTGATCTGAAGATAGGGACAGAAGGTGACCATGAGAATTCAGTACGTAACCGACGTAGACCCGTTGAGTTTGGGCTCGTTAGTATCGTCTCAATGACTAATTGATGACGGTATATAGAAAAGTACAGTCGGCAATAAAAGCTTGTCTCAAAAATGAAATTTTTGACAGAAACTTATTTAATTCCATGTTGTTCTTGGTCATCATGACAGTAGCTCGTGTCACCGCATGCAAAAAAAAATTAAAACATTGACGACTTTCTGAAGCAATTGAAACGCACGAACGCGATTGTTGCTTGATAAGAGCGATATATCGCCTGCACGGCTCTCTCAATTTTTCTCGCAATATACGTCTTTTTCTGTTTTCTAATAATTGAGAGACGGATAGTGAAAGATGAATCAAGATAGTATAGTATAGTATCCATACTATACCGCGTTTGTAGCGGCGCCGGTGCCAAAACTCGCCATGCCCCTAAAAGCCATTTTAACAGACAAGACGACGTTAAGAGAGGTAGGGCACAGCGTAATGTCATCACGCTTGAATCTGGAGCAGCCCGACTGGGGGAGTACCTCCGCCTTACAGAAGACCACAGCCATAATAGCACTGCTGCCTATTCCGTAGGTATTGTAGTGTTGTGTTCCTGATGGTGAGTAAGGTTCCCAGAGCTCCATCCTTAAAGGCCGGCAACGCATTCACAATGGGCGGCGGTAATCGCTTACCATCAGGATCACCGTCTGCTCGTTTGCCTCCTATAACATAAAAAAAAGACTTTCGATTAAAAACAACCGCGCTCATATTGATTCATTTGTAGTTATGGTGGCACAGACAGACACATATGCACAGAAACACATGTTTAACTTAAAATACCCCTCGTTTGAATCGCAAGTTAAGAATAGTATACTATAATACAGTTGTGGATAAAAAAAATGATTATAATCAATTCAGTTGCAAATATAATTCGTATTTTTTTTGACTTAGCTTACAATTGGATCATTAATGTTATCATTTTATTATCCAACTGCCGAAGTAGCCGATATGAATGTATCTATATATATGTCATCATCATCATCCTCCTAGCGTTATTCCCGGTAGTGCCCCTAAAGGAGCCCGGCGTCCGCTTTGACACCTAATCACAAGATTTGACATAGGCACTAGTTTTACGAAAGCGACTGCCATCTGACCTTCCAACCCAGAGGGAAAACTAGACCTTATGGGGATTAGACCGATTTCCTCACGATGTTTTCCTTCACCGAAAAGCCAACGGTAAATATTCCGTACATAAGTTCCGAAAAACTCATTGGTACGAGCCGGAATTCGACCCACGACCGCCGCTTGACAGCCGCATGCCTGAACCACTAGGTTACCGTAGCTCTGAATGTATGTATGTCTTATTTTTTGGCACGCCCTACAGCCTAAATTGTTTGAGGGATTTCGACATATGAGGTGTCGTTGGATACCTCTTAATTGTAGGAGTGACATGTAAAAACAGTTATTCCTGTTCAAAAATCTTTCGATTTCTCAATTGTTCAATAGTAACTTTCACAATTATAAAACTTTGCACCAGAAAGCCACGCCACTCACTTGTTACATTGCAAAAATATAAACTTTGCCAATCTTTTGAAAATAAGCACAATGATTCTAAAGGGAAATATGCATGAGGTGCTACTGAATACTTCATTCGTATCTATACTAACAGCTTCATCAAATATTTTATAGGTGTTTGCTGAAAAAGGCTTTTAAGTCGAAGGGAAAACGCGGCGTTTTACGGTCTAGCTACATCGTTCCATTCCACCAAGTCCCTGATCACTTACTGTTCAGTTTACAAACACTTTATTTTGCATGCATTCAAATGCGTACATACGGATATATTTTCATTCTTGTCATTCTTTGAACTAGCGACAGAAAACAAAGTTGTCCAAGTGTGCTCCGAATAAAATAATTATTTTCTTCGGTATTCGGTTCATTTTAAAAAACCAACTATGTGATCAATCTTATGTGAAACAAAATTTGATGAATCGGGTGCCATGTCTCGGCGCGAAAAAGGTGCGTGGAGGCCGCGGAGGCAGGATGCTCGATTCGTCTTAACGATGCGGCGGTGCAGGACAGCAATTTCAAAAGGTACCGTGTGATTTGGTTTTGTGGAATGTTGCATAGCGTCATAGCCAGAACAGTTCAGGTTTTCTAGTTTCTCTGGTAAGTTAATCTGACACCTACGTTATATATGGTCCATGTCTGTCATCACGAATGGAACGTGAACGTACAACAAATGGACGTTTTTCGGCTGATACGATGATGATGATGATGTTGAAATGTTTGTTACTTAATCACGCAAACATAGCGGGTAATAAGATCAAGTGGCGAAGGGCTCTAATGGATAGGCGCGAAAAACAAGGCGGAACCTGGTTTGAGCTTCTTGAAGTTAGAAGAAAAAAATTTAACACCCTGCTATTACCCAACACACGATTCTCCTGCAATTTCTGCGCATAGATAGGGCTTCATAGCCATTTAATAAAGAACACTACTACCTAGTCACAAATTGCCGTTTGAATCCTCTGATAAAGACGTAGAGGTCAATGATGAATCACGTAAAAACTGGTGAACGGATTTAAACGAAAGACGAGACCGACGTGTATTAAAACATTTTTTCTCCTAATGGGATGAAATTAGGGATACGAGTTTACACTACAATTTAATAAACCAAGTAGGTACCGGAGAATCGAGTATTTAAGTTAAAGTCAAAGTGCTGTTCTCTCTAAACAGTAAGCTTTCAAAGCGCCAGATAACGCTTCCTTAGGTGTGACATAAAGCAATAACGGCCGTTTTTATCACACGTGTGATATAATAACACCGTTATTGCACAGGGTCGTAATATCGGCGTTTATTGGAAAGTAGAGATAAAAGTATGTTCATCGGAAGAAGTAATTTAATATTAACAGATGCTATGTACATAAGTATAGTATTATCACGGTTAATACATAATCTACATCCTATAATAAAGGGTGTCCAACGACTCGGATATGGGGATAAGGTACCATTTATATTGAAGATAAAATAAATAAAAAAATAAATGAATATTTGAGTGACAATCTCACACAAATCGACTTAATCCTAAACTAAGCAAAGCTTGTACTATGGGTACTAGACGACGATAAACATACTTAAATAGATAAATACATATTTTAATAAGTACATAGAAAACATCCATGACTCAGGAACAAATATTCGTGCTCATCACACGAATAAATGCCCTTACCGGGATTCGAACCCGGGACCTCTTGCTTCGTGTAGGCAGGGTCACTATCAACTAGGCTAGAGCGGTCATCAATATAAGTATAAGATATATTCATATTTCTCGCGTATTTTAAACCGACTTCAAAAAAGGAGGAGATTCTTAATCCATCGAGTGCAAGAGGGACAAATGCTTTATGTCCGACATAAAACTTAGTGTGCTAGGGGGTCAGTT
This sequence comes from Epinotia demarniana, assembly GCA_945867215.1. NCBI lineage: Eukaryota > Metazoa > Arthropoda > Insecta > Lepidoptera > Tortricidae > Epinotia > Epinotia demarniana. Next base: position 20,381,437 of record OX244271.1, on the reverse strand, counting down.
ATCTAAGAGCGGTTACTCATGGTGACTAATAAAGCAGCGATACAAATGCGTGTGTCGGGAACGCGCGACTGTCGCGCGACACTAGCCATAGATCACCATCACGTCTATCTTATGACGGCCGCGACATACTCTCGATTTTTCTCGCAATATATCTCTTGTTTTAAGTTTTTTATTAAAAAAGTGACGGATAGTGCGAGAAAAATCGAGAGAGCTCGCGCGTCGTCGCGTGATAGCCGTGCGTGCAGCAATGTCGAATTTCCTCCGCAATCTTTTATTTGCCATCCACACCCTTTCTAAAAGGAATTGAATCACATTCGTCGGCTTAGTCCGGTTGGGTACGTGACCAATCCTCCTCACACAATGGCGAGATTTAATTATAATGGCCTACTGGTTAAGACTGAGATTAATCTATTCTGTAATCACATTTCAAGTGACCAGGTAACTGCAAATCTAGTTTTGAAATGAGAAAATAAATTCTGTTTTTATACTACTACGGTAACAAATAACGACCTCATGGTAATCTGACACCGTAGGCCATTGACGCTGGTTACTCCAGGATTTGTTGTGTTGACGGCTTGAGATGAATGTGAGTCCCATTCGTTCAACACAGTTCAGTCTCGAGAGCATTGTGACCTTAATAACCACCAGGAAAACAGCACCTGACCAGGGAATATAATAAAAAACAGAATATTTACGGATGAAAATTCGTTGTCGTATTTTTGGGTTGATCTGGTTTTGGTTATTTAATTGGTCAATAGCCCATTTCCTGCTTCAATTTGAATACTTTAAGTTCATGTGCTCCCTCAGCCTGCTATTTCTAGTTGTACGATATGTAAGCCTGGTTCGGCAATTGCACAACATTTCGGACGCAAGTCGAGATACGACACGAGATACGAGATACTATTCTTATTGTCATTTTGGTAGAAGAATTGTCCTATTAATACAGTGAAATTAGCTCAAAATTTGGCAAAATTAAAGCACGACTTTTATCTATCAGGATATGTGGGTTATGGAGAAAGGCGTTATCGTGAAAGTGTCCCGGAGCGCGATCTAGTTTTCTTGTGCTATAAAGCGCGTTCGAAAAGTCATACAAATTACCCCGCAGATGTAGTTTGCTACAAGTTTGATGAAAAAGAAAATTGCTTTGTATTTCATGGAGTTTTCGTAGTTACAACTAAAGATGACCGTTGCCAGAAATGAAAATAAAAAAACCGGTCAAGTGCGAGTCGGACTCGCGCACGAAGGGTTCCGTACCATTATCTATAAAAACAGTAAAAAAAAGTTTGTGGTATGGGAGCCCCCCTTAAATATCTATTTTATTTTGTTTTTATTATTTGTTGTTATAGCGGCAACAGAACAAATAATTTGTGATAATTTCAATTGTCTAGCTATCACGGTTCTTGAGTTACAGCCTGGTGACAGACAGACGGACGGACAGTGAAGTCTTAGTAATAGGGTCCCGTTTTTACCCTTTGGGTACGGAACTCTAAAAAAGAGATTGAGACGTTTTTCAAATAAAGTCTCTAATCGCTTAATATTACTTCTATTATAAATTATAGCAACATAAATTAGTTTCCGACCTAGATCTAGACCTAGACATCGGGATCCTGTGTATAAAATTGTCGTGTCCTGGTGTCGTGTCGTATCAGCAAATCAAAGGGCTGGCGTACGACAGAGAGAAATCGAAGATACTCCACCAACAATAGGATAAAGGGCCATTTACATCGTGCAAGTATTCGCATGCGAGTTTTAGTACGTTGAAGGGTTTCATTGAATTCATCGCATTACTTTAGCTCGCTGCGTAATGAAAAACGCATACGAATTGTTGTTCCATGTAAATGGCCCTTAACTGTTAAAGGTGTGATGATAACTTATAGAAAAACAAATTGTTTGCAACAATGAGTAATCTTATACAAAGAAGAACCGCGGCTTGTCAAGTGTCGAGTAATCCTCTTACTCGTACAACAATCGATGAGGGATTTCGCTTCACACGCGTTCGCAATCTCTTTCCGTAATGCTTTTTTCCACCAGTTGTGTGAATATTGATTAGAGATATGCTTAGCTGTGTTTTTATAAAGGATGGTTCTAGAGACGCAAATCGGAATTACACATCCGACTACTGAAGAAAAAACATTTTTTTTTCGCATTTATACTTTTGCATTGAAGTAACTATTCACTATTGTGCAATCGTCATTTCAATGCAATGGTATTTAAGTGAATACAAACATGTGTTTTTTTTCTAATATTTCAGAAGAAAAACTATCTACAAACTCTAATCATGGTCACCTTGACACAGTGCTGGATGAGCAGTGCTAATATAGTGCGGTGTAAGTGACCATTGTGATTTTTCGGTCTTAATTAATAAAATAAATAAAAAACCGGCCAAGTGCGAATCAGACTCGCGCACCAAGGGTTCCGTACAAACCTGTAGGTATTAAAGGTATTATAGACCTGAGTATTTGATATGAATTTCAATTTAATACCTCTACGCGTTCATGAGGAAACGGGTAAAAAAAGGTATAAGTCTGAATGCGGGGGGAGAGCAGCACCGTCGTCGAAGCCGAGCCTCCCCCCCCGCATTCGGACTAATACCTTTTTTTACCCCTACTTTTAAGATATGTAACATGTATAACAACAAAATTAATAAAGTTTTCATTCGTTAGGAGTTGAGGAAAGGGGTAGTAACTTTAAAATTATGAAAAATATGTATATGTATGTATGTAAAACACATACATGCATACACGCATAGTATGTATATCGTCGTCTAGTACCCATATTACAAGGGTAGTTTCCGTCGAAAGATTAACACCCTTAAATTAAAATTAAATTAAATTTCTTTATTCATAGACCAAATTGGATCAATCAATGTTAGTACATATTGGTAATCTTATACTACGGTTAGTAACAGCAGATTTAAATTATATTATATTATTACTATTATTAATAATATTATCGCCTAATTATTCGTATAATAAATATTATTTAATTATAATTTAATAATAATATTTATCGCACATGAATGAGGCAGCAGTTGTTTAGATAAGTGCCGTCCACCCTGCCTGCAATCATGGTCAGGACGCTGTTGGAGCTAGCCCGGACTAGGTCTTAGTTTGGGACTGGGTCGATTTGTGTAAGATTGTCCCCAAATATATATTTATTTATTTGTTTATACATACTTTTATTCACCTATTTGATTCATTTGTGCCTATGTGTTTTGACTGTGTTCATGTTCAAATAGTTAGGTAAAATTATACGAGTACAATAAAATACAATACTGAATTTACTCATAGGTACACCCGTATTATTTGTTTTAACGTTACCGATTCTCCAATGTCATTGAAGAATCGGCGCCATCTTCAAATTCTGCTGAATACGCAATGAAACACTCTGACTGATTATGGGAACGACTACTAAATTTAAAGAGCGTAAGGTTGCAGACGATTTGCAATTCGCTACTTTATTATATTGAGGTAAAAGCGAATAGCGTATATATGTTTTAGTCTTGAATATACGTGTCCTAATAACATACAAACATGAATACATGCGTTGTGTTATGTTAACATATATTCGCCGATTTCGACATTTAGATCGGCAACGAGGACAGATGAAAGTTAGGATAACGGTAAACAATTCTGAGTATATTTTGGTTTGCATCAATATACGGTACTTGACATCAGTGATAAATATTTATTCTCATATTACCATCATCATCATTCGCTTGTCCTTATCCCATTTACTTGGGTTCGGCGCAGCATGTTTTTTTCTTCCATTCCTCTCTATCGCCTGTCAACTCATCACACACATCTTTCCTGTTCATATCGTCTCTCACGCGGTCCATCCACCTTTTCCTTGGTCTACCTCTTCTCTTACATCCCTCCACATTCATACTTAATAAAAACAATAAACAAAACATTATCCTTCTTTTTGTGTAGAACAATAAGACAGTGTGTTTCTTGCTCCAAAGTGCGTGTAGGATAGGCCTATAATTGGTAGTTTCCGTCGAAAGATTAACACCCTTAATACAATCTGCATCAGTGTCAGTTTCAGCCCAATAAAGGCACCCCTCTCCACATTAGGACTGATTTACACTCCGGCAGCTTTCTTGATGTGAAATATTGTCGCCAAAATTGATGTGACGTTTACAATGGCACCATTTTTCAGTCGCTGAAAGGAAGGCTTCACTAAAGTTTCAGGCAATTTTCCTGCCTTGAGTGACAAATCGAGATTGTCACGTGGTATGGTATGGTTAGCTCATACTAAGTTGCTTTTGTCTGTATAAAACTAAAATCGACTGGGTTACGAAAACCACATACTTTCTGTCACTCGATGGAATACGATTGTAGGACACTAGAAAATTGTGCAAATATAGTATAGAATCACGAGCTCATCCAACTTAACCTATTTTAAAAGAAAAAATATGATTTAAAAAGAATAACGACATAGAAAGCAAAAAATGGGCAACAATCGCTCCTGATACTATTCATCATCATCAGCCATTCAGCCAGAATTCAATCAGACATTGGCCTCCCCCAAAGGGTGCCAAAGTGACCGGTTCTGCGCCACCCGCATTCAGCGGACTCCAGCGACATTTACCTGGTCATCAGTCCACCTTGTGGGGGTCTACCCACGTCGCGCCTTCCGGTACGTGGTCTCCACTCGAGAACCTTCCCACGTCAACGGCTATCGGTTCTACGTGCTATGTCATTTCAATTCAACGTGATATACAATGAAAATGGATCTTGAAGTGTGGAGTCCTCATATAAGTTGTGTCATCATCCTCCTAGCGTTATTCCCGGTTGTGCCCTGAAGGATTCCAGGGTCCGCTTTGAAACCTCTTCCCAAGATTTGGCCTAGGTACAAGTTTTACGAAAGCGGCTTCCATCTCACCTTCTAACCCAGAGGGAAAACTAGACCTTATTGGGATTAAGTAGACCGGTTTCCTCACGATGTTTTCCTTTAAATATTCCATTCATAAGTTCCGAAAAACTCGTTAGTACGAGCCAAGATTCTAACCTACGACCACCGCTTGACAGTCGCATGCCTGAACCACTAGGCTACCGTAGCTTCTTCATCATATAAGTTGTGTGTATAAGGGAAAATAAATAGCTCTTACGATCTCAGTGACAATATCTGCGTATAGTACCTACACGCTTTTAAGGTTGCGTGATCCATCTTCCATGACAAATATGTACGCCTACAAAAGTGTATTTATATTCCACTGATAGATAGTTCGGATAAAGCAACCCCTGTGACAGGCTGTGACGCAATGAGAAGAAAATAACTAAGTTATATTTGCCTTATCTTGTCTTAAATGAACACTTTGTATAGAAAGGAATTGGTTCTCAATGAGACTAAGACTGTATCAGAGTGTGATTAGGCCGTGTAAATAGGCGTTTTGAACTATGCGGTAATGAGCGGTGCGGAGCTGAAGGCAAGGTTACGCCATGGAATAAAGTTAAAAGACAAACCAAATATGTTAATTTCGAATAGCTGAAACTGCTTACCTTTAGGTTTTTGGTGTGCAGCTTAGAGCAGGTGGGCGAGGAGTTCGAGCAAACGATAATTCGGTCAGGTCAATTTTGTTTGCAATTTATTTGCAGCGGTGAAAATATTTCGCGGTGACATGCGTATGGAAAAGACTGAACAGACCGAACTTCTTTTTTTCTTCTGACGTATGAAGGCGGTGTACCTAAGCAGTCTCAGCAGCTTTTAAGAAAGGAGGCCAAAAGAGATATTGCTTTGACGGCGTAACCAGACTGTTTAAAGCGTGTTTAAAACGGAACTTAAAAATTCAAAAGTCGATTATATTGAGGTAAAAGAAAAGCCGCGAGTCGAGCAAAACAAAAGCCATGCCATAATCTTCTTAATTTAGGCCATTATTTTACGGTCTCCCTGTATGGATTAAAGCAGAAGCCTGTATTTTCAGTGAATTTGATGACCGCATATAACGACGTATATTTAAAAATACGTTAAAATTCAACTAGTGGTTTAAAATTTATTGCAAGTCAAAGTTCATCAATTTCGTCACTGACTCACAGGTCATACAATTTGTAAAGTAGGTACCTACTTCTAGCAAATACAAATGCATATTTATTTATACCATTAGTCATTACTCCGTAAATTTAATTGTTTAAATCGATATTTCCTTTTTCAAAATTTAACAGATCACCATAGATAACCCTCAAAAAATATCTATCACATAATATCTGACCTTTCTTTGGTAACAATATCAGAATCGCTATTTAGGTTCTTTTACAAACATACAAAACACGTAGCGTAGGTAGCTCGTGTAATTCCCATCCTGGAGCGCAAACTGGTGATTTTTCCTTCCAAATCCATCAAAACGATGCATGAATAGGCGTGTGGCGAGCCACGCTATTAATCCACCCTCTTTCATGTCGCAGACGAAGTAATTCGATATCTGGAGTGACTTGATAGTAATTAATCAATACATTATGAAAGGGTGTAACAATGTGGAAGAAATGCGACACGTAACGTGACAAGCTTGACGGTCGTTGGTGTGATGCGTAAACTTACGCTTTTATTCCTAAAGAGGGTACGTAGCATATGGAATTTTATTTCCAGTTCTAGAGATTGTAGATTTAAAACTTGATAAAATGTGATTTTGCAGTAAAAGGTTGATGAAACTTCCTTCCTCCTTGTTTCTGGCAACCACAAACGTGAATGTTATGATTGATATGTACAAGAAGTTTAAGAACACGAGATACGTTTCACACAGAAAAAGCCTAAGTGAGTGAACGTTTGTGACGTTAAGCAGGTTAGAGTTTAACACAGATGAAATCGTGTACGTAAACAGGAAACACATCAATTTACCATTAAGTATAATAAACATGAATCAGCATGTCGATTGCGTAAAGCTTCATACGTACAGTAGGTAGATCTAAATGTATTTTTATATGGGGATTTTATTCAAACAATCTTACACTAATCGACAAACTAAGCAAAGCTTGTACAATGGGTACAAAAATAAATGCCTTAACCGGGAACCCGGAGCCTCCAGCTTCGTGGCAGGGTCACTACCAACAGAGGTCGTGAAAATCACAGTAGAGTTTTCCCGACGCTAGTTCTAAAACTTACATCATTACACTGATTCACTAAAACTTACGCTGCCGACAATGCTTATTCATAAACTACTTATAGCAGACTTGAACAACGGAACAAACTTCGTAATTAAGTGTGACTTCACTTCCTATTGTCAGGTTAAAATCTAGGGCTCAAACAAGTAACTAGTTGAAACTTGGTAGTTTCGAGTGTAGTGGCAACATGACTTGTGCCAAGTGGGATTGCAGCTTGTCCCGATATAAAGTGAGCACCTTGTTGGCAGTGACAAGCGGGGGCTTGTCGCTTCCTAACTTTAGTTCGGAGCATATCCTATGCAACTACCAACGTTCATACTACTACGGGGTTATGTCATGCATGTTTCTACAACGCTATAACGTCAGTGACAGGGACGTGCTTCTAAATGGCTTTAGCACACTATCGGATTATAAATGCCAACGCTACTTTTATTCGAATAGGTTCGTTAAGGTGTTGATAGATCATGAGCTTCAACTTGTATTGATTGAGCATTCCAGCAAATACTAGAGCGTTATAGTGAACATTCTACAGAGCGTTTTAACGAGTATTCTAGCGATATGTCAGTACTTTAAGCATTTTGCCGAGCCAAGCAATTTTATTATTGGTCTGCCGCCATCCTCCCTCCTAGAGCGTTCGCTAGGATGATCGTCTAAATGTTCGTAGCGATGTTTGGCTTTTTTCCTTGTCAACTTCGACAAATTTAACCCATTCAGGGCCAACGACGACACATCTGCGTCAGACCGCCGTAATCGCTTTCCGCTACATACGAGGAAAACCACGGGATCGGCTACAAGCGTAGCGCGTAGCGATTCTTGGCCCTGAATGGGTTTAAAACCGACGAAGTCAAGCTCAAGTCTATGAGCAGCTCGGCGCGTGTGTAGAAGCACCAAACATACCTTCTTGTATATATTTTCTTGTTGCAAAAACATTAATGCATATTTTCATTCACACTTCGTAATCAAGGCAAAACTAAATTTCAGGTGGAAATTCTACTTCATGAATTTCAAAAGGGAATGCAATAACAATTTCAAGGGAAACTTTCGGTTCATGAATTTTAAACGACGGAGTCAGCATTCGACTCGGAAAAAAAAAACAAACACGACGTGTCTGAAGTGAACGTGGGAAGTCTTGAAAAATAACGATAGGTGAAGAACGGGTTGAAAGATGTTTCGAATCGATCCGCGAATGTTAATCATGAGCACTCGCAATGGCCTCTCGTCAAACACTATGTGGCCAAGCTCTGTCAGTAAGGTAAGCATCACACACTGCTGCTGTATCTCGCTGAGGCGTGCGGTGAAGGTACGGTGCTGTCTGTGGTTTTTACCATGCGGATTTTGTATACAAACTGATGTAAGAGTACTGAGATACATCGTTGCGAACCGTCGCTCCGCACGCTGCAGCGGCAGTGTGGGATGCGCCTTACAGACACTCACACTAAATACCGACAACCAAATGGTCCACACTTACAGAATAAATCATAGGTAGTAAATAAAAGTAAAAAATATCAAAGTAGATCTCGATTGTACTTTGATAATTTTTATGACTTAAGAGGCCGCAGTAAGCTCGGCCGAATTTCACCTTCCCATACAAACGTAGTTACGCTCTCATTTTAAAACTACGTGTTGGATTGTGACGAAACTTTGCATATACAATGACATGAGATATATCTATGTCTGTAATTAGTTTATATGGTTCCAATTTATAAAACAAAGTAAATAAAGCAAAAACTAGTTTTGTATGAAAAACTTAAATTCGCTGTATCTTTTTTATTATGGTATCAGAAGCTACGTAAAATAATTTCAGACAGATATACCTCATTTCATTGAACATGCAAAACTTCGTTACAATCCAACACGTAGTTTTAAAATGAGAGCGTAACTACGTTTGTATGGAGAATCGAGCTTACTGCGGACTCTCCAATCTTATATTTTACCTAAAACTATATTTAGTTTTATAAACAACCTAGTAAACAATCATCGATTTCTATCACTCGTGTGGCGGTCACAGAGCAGTTAGCGGCCATTACAACGGCAGTTACAAAACGATTATCATTAAAATACATGTGCTATGGAACAGACCGAGCAGTTATTTAATAGCAAGTCAAGTCAACTGGAGGCATATTATTGTTCGTTAGTTCGTATTCCAATCGCATTTCAACATATTTTTTATTCCCTAAGTATACGCCACTAAAAAAAAAAAAAAATTTAATCTGTTTATTTCACTTATTTTTTTAAAAGTAGCATACATATTTCTTAACTACTAATCTTAAATTCTAAAGATTTTTTGAGTTAAGGAGTCTATAATTAATTATATTAGTTATACAATTTCAATTACATAACTTATAGGTTTATCTCTTCTCTCAATTTAAGCATGTGTTTTTTTATCATATTTCTAGCTTGTTTACATGTTCGGCCTTCTAATGAGCTTATTAGTTCATTTGGAAATCTATTCAATATCCGCGGTAAAGTGCATTTCCATATTCTTCGACCGTATTCATTGTTAGTTTTTGCGATCTCAAACGTTGGGATGTTATCTAAGTTGCGTAACCGTGAGGGTCGCGTTTTTTTGTCTAGGTAGTTTATGTTGTTGTAGTATTGGGTTACTATGGCTAAGTCTATTTTTTCATATACAGTTAGCACTCTGCAGTAATTGAATAGGTTTCCATAATTACTTTTATATTTATATTTAACTTTCGTAGGTACGATCGTCTTCAGTAAACGTAATTGGAGGTTATAAATATCATTTAGGTAGGTTTTGTATGATCTTCCATAACTTTCTAGGCCATAGTTTATTATGGAATCCGCTAAAGACATGTAAAGGAGTTTTAGTGTATTATACGGGATTTTGTGCTTTAGTATACATAGCTTTGCTAATATAGATCTAAGTTTATTACATACCCGTTGAATATGTGGGCCCCAGTTGAAGTTATGGTCTATAATTAGCCCGAGGTAAGTATGTTCTGTTACAATATCCAGATGATTACAGTTACAAGTTGTACTAGGCATATGTAGACACTTGTGCTCATGGGCCACGATCTTTGGTGTGAAGTTGGTTTTTTTGTACGGTGAGTGAATGTGCATCAGTTTAGTTTTCGCGTAGTTTAGTGACAGACCTAGGTCGTGAGCCCATTTGCACAGTATATCAAAGTCATGCTGCATCATAGTCTGTGCAGTTTCTAGGTTCTCATGGGCTGTGATTATACACGTATCGTCTGCAAACTGGTATACAGAACCGTGCCGGAAGATTTTACACATATCATTTACGTATATCAAGTATTCCGTCGGAGCCAAAATTGAGCCTTGTGCCGAGCCGCATAAGGTCGGAATTAGGTCACTCTGTTCGGCCGCTATGCTTACGGCACTGTATCTGTTAGCATGGTAGTCTTTAATAAGTTCTAGCATGGGTCACTGTATACCATTTTGTTCTAATTTTTTATATAATGTAATGTGGTCCAAAGTGTCAAAAGCTTTACTAAAATCAATCATTACTGCAAGCACATGGTGTTTTTTTTCTAGATGTTCATTAATTTCGTCTGTAAACAATGATAAGAGTTGTGATGTACTTTTATTTTTTTGAAAGCCAAACTGTTTTTCGTGAATTATGCCATTACTTGATAAGAATGAGTTTAATGCGTTGCCAATATATTTTTCTATGATTTTATCTATGGCGGGTAGAATTGTTATCGGCCTATAGTTATTTGTGTCTGCATGACTTCCTTTTTTATATATTGGTCTTACCAGCCCTATCTTAAGTTTGTCCGGATAAATGGAGCGCGATATACATAAGTTTATAAGGTGTGTTAATACAGGGGTCATTTGTTCGGAGATGCATTTTATATCTTTTGCCCTTATTTTATCGTATCCTGGGCTTTTTTTGTCGTCTATTTTCGATATTATTTTATGTACTATTTGTTCGTTAATTTTTTCTAAGCGAAATGTTAGGTTGGGAGAGTTAATATATTTTGTCTCGTCAAGTAATGGCACATTACAATTATTTTTTACACTTTTGACATTATCATTAAACTCCATTGCAAATTTGTTGGATAGTTGTTTGGCTTTTAACTTAAATGATTTAATAAGTACATCATCAATTGCCTTAATGAATCTGCCTGACAATTTGTTTATAATTTCCCAAGTTTTTTTTGGGTTCCTATAGTTTTGGCATATTTCCTTCTCTGTAAAATTATTTCGAGTTTGACATATTTTTCTATTGTTTCTATTTCTATATTTTTTGTATATAAGCTCGTTTTGTTTGTTAGTTGGGTCCTCTAAAAATATTTTTAAGAGTTCTCTCTTTTTGTTACACATATTTATTAAATTATCGGTTATCCACGGATTATCCTGTTTTTTATTTAAAAATATTTTGGACTTATATGTACACTTGTTATAGGTTGATTGATATTCATTGATTATGAGATCGACTAATTCGTTCGGGTCGTCACATCGTAGAGCCGGGCTCCAGTCAATTTGACTTAATTCTCGTTTTAATTGGTCGTTATTCATCTTGTTTACTGTTTTAAAGGTACTCACGCTCGTAGCGCTGATAAGGGCTAGTCCAGTTATGTAGTGATCGGCCGGCGCATCTCGCACAACAGCTGATCGCAACGAGCGCGCGGGCGTACTTGGCTTGCCGACGTCACGAACGAATAAGTGATCTATGCAGGATTTGGATATTCCATTTTTATTAGACTCAACTCTCGTAAATTGTGAGATACAACAAACAAAACCCAATTCATATAGGCTATTTAGGTACGACCTTACAATAGTAATTGTGCATGAAATATCTATGTTAACATCACCTATTATTATACAATCCGACTGTCCGACTAACATATCCGAACGTCCGCGTGAAACACTTTCAAATGCGATTGCGAAGCGGAATGCATGAACCGCATCGAGAACCTATTTTTTTTACTCATAACGTTAACAGACGTGTATTTTTAAATGGCGCGTAAACTGTCAATCTACATAAACATCTACTACTGGATCACACCTGAAAAAATTGGCTCCCGACTTTGCAGCATATTCAAGATCTACGAAACAAGATCATTATCTCATTTCATCTTACCCAAATTCTCACAGGACACGGCTACCACAAGTCCTACCTATACCGTTTCAAGATATCCACCGATGACCTTTGCCCGTGCGATGGAAGCACCTCACAATCCGTCGACCACCTTTGAAAAGACTGCCCGAAATTCGCAAACCCGAGATTTAACCACGAAATCACCTGTCATAATCTCCATATAGAACCATATAACCTGTAGGAAATCATTCGTAAAGAAAGTGCAATAGCCTCTTTTTGCAAACTCGCCACCTCCATAGTTAATAACCTGAAAAAGTTCAATGGCACATACTTAGTTCATTCTTCATTTCACCCATCATCCATTACAACCATACTCATCATTCATACACAATCAATTATTCATTCAGTGTAATCTTTTATTACCATACAGTAATCACGGATTCAGTCGCCCGTATCCTTCGCGGGGACTGTTTCTGAAATCAAAGTGACAAAAAAAAGCTACTGAGCATTTATCTTGCCTCAATTCGGACCAGTTGCTGTATAAGCCTGTTTTACGGGGGTGGGATAGCATTAATGCTAAAATCCCCAGGAAAATAATAAAGAAAATAAATAAATCACATCACACATCATCAGCCTATATACGTCCCACTGCTGGGCACAGGCCTCCTCTCACGTATGAGAGGGAACGGGCAGTAGTCCCCACGCTGGCCCAGGGCGGATTGGGGACTTCACATACACCTTTGAATTTCTTCGCAGTTGTATGCAGGTTTCCTCACGATGTTTTTCCTTCACCGAAAAGCTAACGGTAAATATGAAATCATATTCCGTACATAAGTTCCGAAAAACTCATTGGTACGAGCCGGGATTCGAACCCACGACCGCCGTTTGACAGCCGCATGCCTGAACCACTGGGCTACCGTAGCTTCTAAATAAATAAATGATAGACCTTAATTTTGGGCACGGGTGTCTACTGTATTCATTATAATTATTTAAAAGCCCCGGTGTTGTTACTAACCGCCTGTCTCCTCTGTTAAATGCATGTATGTTTAATAATATTTCAAAACATGCACTGTTCAACTAAGACATCGTGCCGAATTTCCCTTAAGATTTCGAATCAAACGTCTGAATAAAGTAAATCTTACAGTCAAAAAATCAAAGTCAAACAACAACAGAAGGCCCAACGAATTACTGGCATTGTTTACCTTGAGTCAAACCGGAGGTGAGCTTATTGTATTATTTACCAGCGGTTCTTGGAACTATAAGGTAATAAGTCGTCAAGAACTCTATTGAAGTCTGGCGTTATGGGTACAGATGCCTTGGATGGAGCACTCAAACTAATTGTTCACAAATTGGCAGAATCAAGAACGACCTTAGGGACGTCTTTGTACTGACGGATATTTTAGTATAGCCGCACGGTGAATTCAGTTTTTATTAAGGGGCTCCCAGCATTGGCGTATGGGATCGTACATTCGATCTGAATCTCTTAGTTTTCTTAGGTTTTTTGTAGCTTATTATGTTAACAACAACGGCTTTAAGCAATATAGTATCCCATATTTACTTCAAAGTTCATTGTTATCGAGATATTTGGCATCAAAGATGAATAATTTTAGGCCAAGAAACCGGTTTCTAGTCATAACTTTTGTGTTAATTGGTTTAGAAAGAAAACCCTAGACCAGTTTTTAGGGACGTCACAGACGAACCCAAATATGTAGATTTCGTATGTGTTAGATCTTTCACGTCAATAGAGATACAAAATTAGTGTTATTTTAGACAATGTTTAAAAAGATCATACAAAATTAAGTATTCATTTGTTTCAAAATCCGGTAGACCAGAATGGAGATAAAAAATTGAAAAACCGATAACCGTTTGATTTATACTTCTATCTGTAGTGCAAAAGTAGGAGATACGATTCAAAACTTGTCAAAAATAGATGGAAACCTCGGGTAGCCCCTTAAGTAAGTACTTAACTTCGCCTGTATGTACTATTTAATCATTCTTGCGAGAACATTCCTGTGCCATCCGCATCCAGCGGACTCCCGCGACCTTTACCAAATCATCAGTCCACCTCTACCCACGCTGCGCCTTTCGGTACGTGATCGCAACTCAAGTACCTTTTCGCCCCAACGGCCATTAGTTCTACGTGCAATGTACCCCCACCTACAGCCACTTAATTCAGTGATTCGGAGGGATTCGGAGGAATATTCGAAGGGATAAATCGGTTCTGCTGCAGTTAGCCTCATTCTGATGCGATCACGCAGAGAAATTCCCAGCATAGTGATCAATGAATTTCCAATGATGGTGAGAAACGATTAGTCAAACCTGTTAAAAAAATACTACTTACAGGCCAATCGGTAGGCATTATTTAAATAGATACAAGCCAGATGCCATATTGCATTAAGTCCGCCTTTTGTACGATAAGTTTCTTTTGTGCAATAAAGTTTAAATAAATAAATAAATAAATAACCATGTGGAAAAAACGGGAAAAAGTTTATTTTGCTTTCCACACATCTCCACAATCTCTTACATTACACGTTGATTTAAAAAGTGTCATTGAATCTAGTTGCTTTTTGGTCACATATATATTAAGGGCCGGCAGGGGGCAATCGAGGGTCGAGAATGTAAGAGAATTATAATTATAGTAAACGATGTTCCACAACCTTGAAAAATATTACACAGCTAGCCAATGAATGTTACTTCCTCTTGAATTATTCGAATTTAAGATAATGCTTATAGGTAAGTGTAAAAAAAAATCAGAAAAACACTAAAAACGTGTAAAACGCACTCCCGTATTGTAACAACTGAGTCGTAAGTATCAAGAATTATTAAATGAATTGTATCAAATAATAAAGTTAAAGCTATAGTTAAATCCATGCAATCTTCATTTCTTAACAAATATGTACTTATTTCGTGTAAAAGTATCACAAAGATGCCCAATTTTTACGCTCAAATTCTTCATATGAATTAGTATAGAGCGGCCGGCTCACTACAAGTGCGACCGCTCGCGGCGGCCGCGTTCAGTCGGCCACGAGCCTCCGGAGCGAGACCACGTCGCTTGGCGCCGCATTGACAGATTGCGATCGAACCGTGTACTTACACAAAATGAGTACACAGTGGTTCAAACGAAAATTATTCTTATGTTCATTGATTAACATATTTAAATCACGTAGAACCAACATGCTTCCTCGGTTTGATCATAAAAAAGGATTGGGTAGTAATTAGCACCTATAGAGTATAATTAGATGTAATAGACATCTAATTATACTCTATAGGTCGCATCTCTCAACAGATTCTCGTGAAATTTTGTGAGCGAGTCCGATATTTAAGTAAAGTGCAAAAATGATTTCGTATGTCCGGCTGTCCGGCTGTCACCTCTATAGGTCGCATCTCTCAACAGATTCTCGTGAAATTTTGTTAGTGAGTTCGTTATTTAACTATAGGGCCAAAATGGTTTACTGCCTTTTCGACGAAATATGTTTCTTTAAATTTCACTTCGCAACCAAATTTTCGCAGAATTTTCATTCGGTAAATCAATCGTTGGCATAACTTTACTTCGCACTATGCTTATTTGGCAACATTTTTATAATGCAATACTACAACAAACTTTTATGTGGCAAATAATTATGAAGTAAATGATTTGCTTAGGCAAAAAACCAACCGTCAAATGTCATTTGGGAAAATATAAACTTTGCTTTGGAATTATGATAATTACTATTTTTAGTAACGTATAGTTAGCATAATATATTTTTTTGTTGGATTCTGAGGCAGGTCAGTGTAGGTACAACGACGAGCGAAGCGAGGAGGAGTGTTAGGAAGAACCGCGAACCTACAGGGTGTGAGCCGAGCGAGCGTAGCGAGCGTGCAGCGGCAGCGGCCGGCGATGTTCCGGAAACGAACAATTTTTTCCTCATACTTACATTATAATCATATAATCTGACAGCTGTCACATGGAGGTGGAGTGGGAAACACGTTGACAAGCAACTCACTTTGGAATGAGACGCGAGCTGTAGTGCGGTTGTGCTCCCAACCTTCCGCCGACTTCATCACGTACCGTGTTACAGAATTAGTAATCTGTTTTCATCAGAGTGGTTTATGATTATTTCACGCTATTTGTAATTCTAATCAATTTGATTAAATCTAAGGAGTGTAGATCGACTTCTATTTCGTGAAATATCATGGTTAACGAGAGTGGGGGAAAAAATGAATCTCCACCAGTTCCGCCCGACCCTCCTACATACATATGGCAAAAATCGCCCTCGCCTAATATTCAGAGCACTGACGCGTAATTCAATGTCGGAGAGGCAACCGTCCCTCCCAAGCAAAAATTGTCCATGGCAATTGATTGCAAAACCTTTTATTGCGCGTATTCTTGGCGTATACCCATTTTGCCGAATTTCGCGTTTGTATTCAAGCGGTTGCCTGCCAATTTTTTATTTTTTTTTCTTCGCTCGTTTACTCGGCTCCGGTCACACTAGAAGGGATGGCATAAAAATTCCACTATATAGACAGCGTACACACTTTCAGGCTACCGCGTTTCAATCGGTTGCCACGCAACATTTTTTTTTACAACCCTCCTCCTATTTCCGAACCAGTCACAGTTGGCTCAATTCGGGTTGCACAGGGTGGTTCCACAACACTTCGGGAGCTCAAATACCGCTAGCCATCTGGTTGCCTCTCCAACATTGAATTACGCGTCATTGCTTTAACTATAAGCCGTTCGGTCGAACAAAACAACTGTCCACATAGTTAGATAGGCTGCGCGCTCGGTTCGGGCGAACGTTGGTAGGTATTAAGATGAAATACCTATACCTATATCTGACATAACAATTTTTATATTTGGTAACAAAATCCAAAGTTACAATTTTGTTGGCGAGTCAAAGTCCGACGCCCCACTGTGTATACGTGCATGTGTGCGTGTGCGGTGCGCGAGCCTCTATCGTTGTGTGAGTAGCGCTAAAAACCTAAACTTCGCGCGGCGCTGCTCTGAAACGCCCCCTTAAACTATAACATATAGTTTAAACTCAACTTTAAAAAGTACAAAAAAGTGGACATAATTATTTACCTTATAAATACAAATAAAAACCTATTTTACAGGGTACCTACTTCACATTATCAATAAACAAAACTTACTAAATTACAAGAAACATAAAAAAAAACCCACTGATTTTTACAACTTTATTAAATAAAGAATGAAAATTAAAGCTGTTTTACTATAAAGACTAGGCATCAACTCTATTAAAAACCGTACTAGGGCATTTAAAGCGGACAAAGTTAAGTATGCAAATATATTTATGAATTATCTGTTAACTGTCTCATTTTATGCAAAACCTCAGACTTAAAATAAATTACTGGGCTACGTTTCTACTTAGTGTACTGTCCAACAAATAAATTATGTCTTTAATGTTCAGTCCGCCTCAAGCCCGCATCACACTGGTGCGGCCTGCGGTGGCGGTCAATAGTAAATTTGACAGCTAATGACAAGGTATGGTCCGCCGCGGCCAGGCCGCGCCAGTGTGATGTGGGCTTTAAGCCCACTCTGTGAAAGTCCTTAACGGAACTTAATTGCTACCACAGACATAGTAGATCACGCAAATGCACGTAAGTATCTGTAAATGTATATAGTTTTTAGTTTTAAGTTTGTCCTTTTTATGGTTTGCCGTTCTTGTATATTATCATCGGCAATTAGTTGACAACTTAGGAAGTTATGTAAGGAAAAAAAAAGCAAATGCACATACTTCGCGTGACAGCGATCATGTATTTAAATGGGCATAGTTTGGGATGTGTCCAATTTTAAATAGTTTCAAGTTTGAATGACTTCATTTTAAGTAATTATGAAAATGTTATGTTTGTAATACCACGATATTCTCATGTATTTCAGTGATATAGACTTGCTACTACTTTGTTATTACTGAAACAATTAAAAAAGTCGCAACCGGGCGGGTTTGATAAACTTTTTAAATTTAAAATTGGGCCAAAATAAGTGTTCTGTCTATTTTCTCATTTGACTATCTAACTTAGTGAACGAATCTATAAAACAAAACAATTAAAAGAATGTTAAGTTAAAACTGAGTTTAATTAATTTCTTCAGTAAAGTTTTGGTACACGTCTACGGTCTAGTATTAAAATATCCCAGTGATGTCACACTGGTCTCCCAGAAATGGCCTCACTTGGTATTTCCATATACACATTGCAGTACCTACGTGCGACAATTACCCAAATATATATCTGTAGCTACCACTATCATTCCAAGCCGCCAACTAGGGACGGAACCCTGAAATTTATGGCCTGGAAAAAGCCGGGTTTAGTGCTTTTTATTTATGCATGTATATTTCTTTGCGTTAGTACATTTGCCAAGTTTTTGGACGTACAAAGTTACTAGTTTAAACCCCGTTTTAAACCCATCTTCCAATCTCGCAATACATTATAGTCTGTCATCCATATCATACGAATGAATTTTAATTATTATTATTTTATTCTGACGGTAATTAATTTCATAATTAGCATACTACAACTTGAAAATAAGTTAAACTAAAAAAGTTGAAGGAGTTTTGGTTATAAGTAATCCAGGCGACACTTTATTAATACGACCTTTTGACAAATATATTTTAAAACGACAGCAATATAATTCATATGACTCGTCCATACGAGCTTTTAATAGTGGTTGAAATCAAAAAAATTACAATGTGTTCCAACTAGTTGTTCGAAAATCGAATTTAGATTTTCGTGAGTACATGCCTAAAATACTACTATTATTAGTACTCGGCGGTTAAACTCACGTAGCGGGCAATGCTTCAAACGTCGCGAAAACATTCATCTTGAAGAAGAATTTCCGAAGAGTTAGAAACATGTGGCCTGTCGCGCCATTTAATACGTGGGTTTAACCGTAAATTTTTTGTAGTTGTTCGTAAAGTTACACAGTTAACCACCTGGTTCACTACGCAACTAAAGAACGTATTAAACTTCCAACGGAATGTTAAACAAGAGAAATCGCAAACAAGCCGGTGGTTTAAAATGGCAACTTGCAACGTCTCGTCTTCTGTACAATTTTTATATTTGAATATCCCGGTGCTTCGCAGGATACAAATGTCGACTTTTGTCTGAGCTATCTGCGTTTCTTCTGGGCCACTAAGCGAGCGGTTGAAAAATGGTTCACTGTTGGTCATTTCTTGTTATCCACTGTGTCATAAAAGGTAAACGTCTAATTTTTCGTCGTTGCACTTGTGTATGACAGGCCAGGAGCACTTTATGTTAAAGCTATGTGGGTTAAATTGGAACTAATTCCCATCGCAGTTACAGTGCTGCAGCACTGCAATAGTCTTTTCACGTCTCATGCTCAAAAAGTGCGTCATATTAGACTTAGAAAGCGGGGCTAAAGTAGTACATTTAGCCCCTAGGGAAAATATGTATACATATTTATGGTTTATATAACATTTTAATTTGACCATCACAACAGTTCAAGATTACATCCACCAATTACAACTCTTTAAAAAAAACATTAGTATTTGCTAACTACTAACCAGAATGCAATCAGGAAACTGAATTCAATTAAAAAATTAGGTGTTTTTTATTCCCTAATTCACGATATGAAAAAAAATAAACGCCTTGACCGACAATAGCTCCGTCCAAACGTTCAAGCGTGGTGACTGCATACATGACATAAGCTATGAAGATTGAGCGGGATGGATAGACTGCTGCCGTTTATTCGTGATGTGAATATTTTGTATCTGTGTCAAAGCAGTTTATTAAAAAGGAATGGCGGCAAATTGAACAATCTTTTTGCCTTGGTATAATTGTTGATTGTGAATGGATAATCTTTGTTTTTACTATTTTCTCGCAATCGAAGTGAAAAGTAGAGTGTATAACTCTGGTCTAAATGCCATATTACCCCTTGAACTATTTCCCCTCACTTCGTTCGGGAAAATATCCATCTCGTGGTGATATGGCTTACTTTAGACCCTTGTCATACAATCCCTTCACCTTGCTTTAGAATATTGTTGTTTTAAAGGGCCTCTGTGTGCAAATACCTTGTAAGAACCTAGCCTAATACCAAATATAAATAAAGATAATAGTAATAAATGTAATAATATATTCTATATTGCACCACAACATAAGAAAAACATGTTACAAGATTCAATAAATGTAGGATGGTAACAGCATGCGGTCTTATCGCTTATAATGCTTCTCAAGCGGTTAAACAACAACAAAAATATTCAATATAAATATGTAAAAGCTGAAAAGTCTAATTATTTAAATTCAATGATTCTTCAAAGATTCTGCCAGCGTGAACACTGTGGTAACAGAAATTTAAGTGTCTGCAAAATTAGTACCGTGCGAGTTATATTTTACAATATACTAAACTGGCATGTTGAGCATTAAGCGGAAGCGTTTCGAACCCGCTCTTTTCCCAGCCACATTGTTCACTCAGAAAAATACACTGTTCTTTGCATTTTCATGTCTCGTATTTCAGTGTTTGCTTGCAGGTCATTTTATTTCACTCGTTAGATGGAGTTTTACTGGCACTCAGCAACGTGCCTTAAACTGCCTTCAGGGAGTATCATGCGGAGTTATTTATACTAATGTAGCACCTGACGTTTTAAGGGGATTTTATTTTCGGATTTTTAAGTGTGGTGTAAAAAAACCTTTGTAGGTTGCGTGAACGTTATGCTTTATGGTGTACAAATTCACGGTAACTTGTCAAGGTATCTTGGCAAGAAAAGATTAGTAGACTTTTTAAAAACATGAAACTATAGTACGCTAACATTGGTCAATATACAATTGTTGAAGACCACAAAATGTAAAGCAAAACTATAAAAGATCTATAACGAAATTATAATTAATTTTGTAACATTATTTAGTATCTTTTATATGTTGCAGGGAAATGGTCAAAACAGAGATTTGATCAAATCTCTAAGGGATATGATCAAATCACGCAGGATGTTAAAATGGCTAATCCATTTTATCATTTACCTAATACAAATCAGTAATTTGATCAAATCTCTAAATCTGTTTAGTGAAATGACGAAATCGGACAAAAAAGGCAACTCGTTTTTTCATTTCACTAGACTTGTTTAGTGATTTGATAAAATCCCTGAAACGCGTCAGTGAGTTGACATGCGCGGATAACCTGAGGTAAATCATTAACAGTTCCTTGCGAGTAAACTTGAAGATCATCGGCATAAAGGTGATATGATGAAACGATGTTACTAGTAATGGAATTAATGAAGATTGAAAAAAGAAGAGGGGACAACACACCACCTTGCGGGACGCCAGCCAGCGTGTTGCACCACGATGAATGGGAAGAATCTACCTTTATACGTTGCCGACGACCATGTAAATAACTATGAAACCAATCAATTACCACAGGAGATATGTTAAGAGAACGTAATAAACTAAGCATAATATCAAAATCAACAGTGTTAAAAGCATTACTAAAGTCAAGTAGCGACAAAACAGTGACATTCCTGTTGTCCATGCCTGCTCGGACATCATCGGTAATTTTCACGAGAGCGGTATATATTTCTTTTATATTTTATTCCTACATCTATTGGGCTGTCCATTTTTGGACATAGGCCTCCTCCCTCCTATTCCATTCGTTCCTATCTGTAGCTACTCGCGTCCATGTGATACCAGCCTCCGCTACGATCGCATCGCATCGTAAAAAGATATCAACCTTGAAAGTTTACAAAAAATATGCATTTTTTTACTGTCCAATAGTAAATTTAAATTTAGCAATAGAATCCTAAAGCTTTAATAGAAACATAATTCTATGAAAACTATGTACTTAAACGCAGTATTTCGCGACCGAAACAACAATTTACCTGATTTTCCATACAACAATACATTTCCATACATGTACTTTGTACTATCAAATGTCGGTTGTCACGTCATACCTGTGTGTCTATCAGTATGAAGCGTTTTGCGCTGACGCCTGCGATGTTAATATTTGTCTAATTTTTTTGGGTATTTATGTTCTTTAATTGAAGTTGCTCCCATACAAACATCTGTTCCTCTTCAAAAACTGGTTTGACAGTGCAGCAAATTTTGCAAACAGTCTACCCGTCGGTTAATAATAAGAATAGCTAACTAAGCCATCCATAAAACTTAATGAAAAAACTTACGAACGAGCGAACCTATATTTTCACTCGCAATTCCAGCCAGATTGCCGGGTAACTTTGTCCTTATTCTGGAACAGATGGAGTTCCAGATATTTGTGGAATTCTTGGACAAATTGGTCTGGCTGTCTAAAACAGAATGAACACTTTACGACAGATGGCGATTGTGCCTAAGTTGAGGGGTGAAACGGGATTGTAAGTCTATTGCTTATTAGCCCAAGCACTTTATTTTCAATAGTATGGAAAAAAATGGAAATTGGGAAATAATTCATAACAGCAGCATTTTTGTGTGTAACTGATATATTGTAATTACGTAGACTCAAAAAAATATTAGTCATCAAAAAAATCGATATTTAACAAATTCCTGAAAAAAGAGGAAAAATATTAATAAATATTTTAATTTTTGTTTTGATTAATTTACAGGAGCTCTTCAAGAATAATAAATAAATTACACAAAAAACATAATGGATGTGTCATTTATTTTTATATATTTACTTCCCAATGGAAATTTTGGTGCATTCTTGGATAAGGCATCTTAGAATAACATTTGAAAATTAAACAAACAAGAAAGCGCTGTTATAAATTAATGTTTGAAAAAAAAACGTAATTTTCCTGGAGTACATTATTTTAATTGGGATCCCCTTGTTTTGCGAGCCGCCTGGATTTTAGATATTTATTGTATCGACAACTTCTACGTACTAATTTAATGACATTTATGGTTTTAAAACGCACTTTAGCTGGGTAAGAGCAATAATGTCTTAAATTGGATCAGAGAACATTTATTATTCTAATAGATTAGTGTAGAAAGCAAAATTTCACGGCGAAATAAAACGGAGAACACAATTTTTAGACGACAAAAATTGATACTGTAAATCATAGTTACACACATTTGGTGCTAAAACCAATATAAAACATAAATTCAATGGGGTCAAGCGCTTGACAACTTTTAAACTGCTGATGCACAGCGGATTAGTATTGCTGTTCGGCGAGGTAAAGCTGCCAGCATCTTTGGTACGGACAGTGCTGTGCCACGGGAGCCCCGTTATTTATTCATTAGTCATTTTTTTTAACTTAGCTTTAGTTTTTACTTAGTGATTTGGTAATGTACCTAAATATTTTTTAGCAGTTCTCTACATATGTATTATAACCTGTCACTGTGTTGAGTATGGCAACACTCTCTTGCACAACCGCCATTTGTTTATTATGCCGCGTCCATTAATAATAAACCGTACTTAATTCATTTACTGTTTTATTTAGCTCAAAATACGTATATTTATAATTTTATGATTTATTTATTTATCGTATGGCGCTTACACACTGGTTGAGACAGGAAATGTTTAGTAAATTAGAACTTTATGATTAGATATTGACGAACCATGTTTGAAATCTCTTCGATTTTTCCAATGATATTCAAAGAAAACTTATGTTCGAGATAAGTGTCGTAGTTAAGGTATTCGATCATTGTGTATTCAAGTTTTACTGGGAAAGATGTGAATAAAAGTCGACTGCTTTGGATTATGTTTAATTTTTAATTATTTTAGCTGAATAAATGCCCAGGTATTTAAATCAAACAAGCACAATTTCGTTAAAAGTTACTAGTTTATTCCATGAACTTTGTAATTATTTTCGTATTTTACAACGCTCTGACAACAAAATTTACTACTTAACAATAAATAAATACTATAAAATATGAAGACGTTCCAAAAAATGATTGATTTGCTGAAGTAGCATTCCGCCTTTCGTAAAAAAAAATAACTTATTGAGGGTCGAGAAAAAGTAAATAAGTCTAATTTATTTACTTTTTCTCAAACATGTTCGGAAAGCAAACGAAGACGCGGAGTGCTTAATTTCAATCGAAAAACAAATCAAGCTTAATAACTCTTCCCAACCAATTAAACTTTTAAACGCGCGTAACTTTTTATAGCGCCATACTTAATCCAGACGACTAAGGAAAACTCCCATTCAGCCAAAGAAAACCACCCGCGAACCGCGCGGTTTTCGTGTTTTTTTTTTGTTCTTTATTTTTTATGGTTATGTACCATTTCCGTACATTAATTAACGAGGGACATTATTTAGTGAAATATTGTGAATAAGAGTCTAGTATAGTTATAGTCTCTAACTTTTGATGAGTCGAGTTTGCAATATTCTTACACGTCCATGTTATACACAATGTTTTTATTACATTTGCGAGGAAATAATAACTACAATAGACAGAAAAATCTATGTCTCATACAACCGTTAACCGCACCAATCAAAAATTGACGAAATTGACAACTTCCCTTCCAGATAAGTGCGAGAGTAGTGCGCAGCTTCAATATTTCAACCAATCACAGAGCAGTACAGTAGTACCTATTCTTGCGGCGCGTGGTCAACTAGATTTTTTTCAACCAATCACATAGCAAAATTCTAGTGGCGCCCGGACAAATAGATTTGCTTAAACCAATCAGATCACAAAGAAGCTCATAACTCCCTAGAGAGTCATGACAATCCATAACTCCCTTAGGAACAATTTAGGCCATTGTCCTTCTATATACAGGCATAGAATAACACCATTTACGAGCAAATTGAAAGTCGGAGAAAGAAAGCTTTCAGCTTAATTAAAGTACAAGTATTACAACGATAGGTATGTCACAAAATGCTTTTTGCAATTTCTTTCTATTAAAAAAAAAGTTGTTTCTTGCAACAAAGAACACTTAAATCTACATTACATATCGACGCTGGAAAGGAGAAATGGGATAAGCGACACAAAGCTAACTTTACAGGAGAGCCAAAAAACTGCGCACTTTTTTGAAAAAAAAACATTAAAATTCGTCCCGTGGACTAATTTCTTAAATGAAGCATTTTTCATATAAATAGTGATGTTTTCTACATAATGTGTTTATTTTTTTACCGTAAAATTGATTATTTTAGGATATAGTGTCGCTTAAGCAAAATGGTTGAAAAAATAGATTTAGGTAAAATTATCTAACCGACACGTTTTATGAGAAATTTGACAGGTAAAAGAGTCCAACCTAACTTTAACAAAATAATTTTTCGAGCTTAAATTATCCAATCCCAAAAAATGCAATTTTTATAGTCAGGTAAAAATACATATCCGCATAAATAAACTTGAAATAAACCAGGAAAAGTCATCTAATCCCTTTTTTAGCAACAATTTCAAATGTGATAAACGACTTAAGCTACAATAAAACCTAATTATTTTTGTTTTCATCAGTAGCAAACCTACATTATTATAAAGTAGGTACCTAATGAATACCAAGTTAATGATTTGCACTAGGCGTAATAAACAAAAACACTATTTTAGTATTTTGTGAAGCTTTATGTTTCAAATGAGCCTCACAGTAAACAAACATACGTTATTTTATTTTATATACCTTTTTGGGATCAAAATATCTTTTATCAAATCTACTACAACATCTATACATACCTATAATAAAGCTGCAGAGGGTCGAAAGTCTGTACATGAAAGATATTCGAAAAAAAGTTTGATGGGGATACTTAGAATCGATAACAGACCACGTTCCAAAGAGTTTTTAGAATTTTTGTCCGTTTATATTATGTTTGTCTGTTTATGTGTACGCGCAGCACGTGAAAACGGCTGAACGGATTTTGATGCAAACTTTACTAATCTGTGGAGACAATTCCCGGGGTCGGACCCGGAGTGGGGTTGAATTTTGTATGGGAACTCCTTGAATCTATGAGCTAAAGGCTTGAAAATTTGCAAGCGTATACTTGACTAGAAATTAAAAAAAACATCAGTTCAAACTATTACAAAATATAGATATAACGTGAAAAAACTCTGGATGTAAAATAGTGCTAGGCGGCTAAACACTATATATTAAACAAAACTGGTTGATTCCTCCACCGATAGTAACTGTTAGACATCAGAGACTTAATTATATTGGAACTTCAGTCACTGACGACGTCGCTGTTGATATTGAAAACCAGCAACCTTGATCTCTGCCTTCCTATATTTCCTATGAAATCAGAGGTCATCTAAGGTTGATACTTATCTCGAATTAGCATAGTTCACCAACGTCAATGGATGCGGGTATAAAATTTGGACAAAACGGCATTCCTCTGAGAATTGGTTATATAGGTACTATTTTTTTTATGTGGAAAACATCCGTGACTTTCTGAAATATTATTGGGAGCGCAATAGGAGCGCTCCCTAAAGGGATATTTTGGGCCTTTCATACGTACGAAAACCTCAGCCTTCGCTTCGCTTCTTCTTCACTTGCCTCCCCGTTTAACTTTGGGATGTCGACCCTCAAGTTTCGCTTGCAAGACACCGGAAGATAATGAGTTTCCTTAGAGGTCATTGCTCACATTAAGACCGCTCTCAGAAGGGTTGCTTTGGGCCTTTTATTTCAACGAAAAGGCCTTGCTTGCCTCGCCGCCCACTTCAGAACTTTGGCCTGGGATTACGCTTGCAAGACACCTGGGGATAGTAAGTGTAGGTACGTGGGGCTCGCCCTCAAGTTTCATTTGCAAGACACCGGGAGATAATGAGTGTCCATCCATGGGGGCGCATTTAGAGCGCTTTCTGATTTCTGAAGGAATGCTTCGATTCTTTTATTCTAACGAAAAGCACGGCCTTTGGCCTCGCTTGCCTCGCCACTCCGCTACGGGACTTGCCTCGGCTCGCCACTCACCTGCGGAATAGTAAGTGTCCATGAGGGCTCGCTTGGCTCGCCGCTCATCTTCGGTACTTTGGCCACAGGTTTCGTTTGCAAGACACCTAGGGATTGTAAGTGACCGTGGGGGCTTGGTTTCGGGTCTTAGGCCCTCGAGCTCGCCTAGGCAGCGGTCTCTTAAAGCATTCTAAGGCCTTTAATTCCTACAGAAAATCTTAGCTTTCGGCTTTGCTTGCCTCCCCTTTTACCTTCGTGAATTGGGCCTCAGGTTTCGCTTGCAAGACACCCGAAGATAATGAGTGTCTATAGGGGTTTGCATTGCGAGTGCTCTCTAAAGGGATGTTTTGGGCCGCTGTCCAATGTAAAGCTCGGCTTTTGGCTTCGCTGCCATCTGGGGATAGTAAGTGTCCGTGAGGGCTCGCCCTCGGGCCTTCATCACTCAGGCGCGCATTGGGAGCACTTTCTTAAGGCTTGATTTGAACCTGTCATTGTTACGAAAAGCTCGGCCTTCGGCCTCGCTTGCCTGCCCGCTCCCCTTGGCAACTTTGGTCTTCGGTTTCCCTTGCAAGACACCTGGGGATAGTAAGGCATTCAGCCCCCAAGCTCGCATAGCGACCACTCTCTACTCTAGTTAGGACTTTTCATTCCTACGCAAAGCTCAGCCTTCGGCTCCGCTTGCCTCTCCGATTACTTTCAGGAATTCGGCCCTAAGGTTTCGCTTGCAAGATACTCGGAGATTATAAGTATCCGTGGGGGCTCGGCCTCGGGCCTTCACTCACATTTAGGGATTTTGGCTAGTACCTGCGGATAGTGAGTGTCCGTGGGGCTCGCCCTAGGACCTTCAAACCTGGGGCTCGCATAGGGAGCGCTCTCTCAAAGGATACTTTGGGGATCTATGTAATATTTTTGACGACAAACTTTATGACGGTGTTTATTTAGATTCGAAGAGAATTTTAACTGTTATAGGCACAGTCTATGGAAAATAAATCTTTATTTTAAAAATTTGTCAGTTATAATACAATAGAAGTTAACTACATAAGAACATTATGTTTAAACCATAGGTAATTTATACGTGTACGACGTCGCGGGCAGAAGCTAGTACTCAATATGAATGTCATTTATTCTCAATAAACAACACAATTAGCTATAACAATATTAAAGTAAAAACTCATACTTCGAGTCCAAAACGAAAAAAACTCTAAATTCTCGTAATTGAGAATAACATAAACCTTATTAGAATAACAAAATCACAATGCCCATTTCCTCCAAATCTGAACAAAAAATATTAAATAATAATGTCGGGCCTAGGCGACGTCTCGTTAGGCACTGCTCAAGTTAGATGGCGTTTGGGTGCAACTGGCGCGCCCGAAAGTAATGCGTTAGCGACACTTTTTTATACTGTGTGTGGTAATAACCACCTTCATAACTATAAAAAGTTAGTACTAAATGCGCTTTATTTCAAAAAGCATATAAGGTAAAGTTATCTAACAAACAAATTCTAAAACATATCTGTATTTTTAGTACATTCTAAACGACAAATTGGTGTAAAAGCAATTCGGGATAAACGACAAATTGATTGGAATTTCATTTATGCAATTTGGGGTAAACGACAGTCGTATTTCAATGTAGTTTCAAGTAAAAGTGGATAAGCGACAAAAGTTTTTTATCTGCAACTAAGTAAATGTGGCTAAACGCCAATAGAATAGATATGACAACCAAGTAATTTTATCTAACCATATATATTTTTATATGAAGATTTAGGTAAAATGTCTCAAATGACATTAAAATATTGTATGCGGGCAGGTAAAAAAAGATAACCAACAAGTGAAAGGTAAGTTGTAATGAAGTAAAACTATCCAAGTTAAGTTTAATCTGATCTGACAAATAAGTAAAAAAATCTAAGTCTCATTTCGCAATGTAACATTTTATCTAATCTCCATTTTCCACAAAGTGATCAAATATCCAGTCGTTTAGTGAGAAAAACATGACAGTAATCCTCTAAATCACCGATGGGATAAGCGACACCAAAGTCGTCCGACGGATACGAGACCCAGCCCATTCGATGCAGAAAAATCTGCCGATTCCAACGATATATATAACTCAATATCTCCAAAAATGTCGCTTATCCCATTTCTCCTTTCCAGCGTCGATATATAGTTACAAGATACTAAATGTAACGTTTTGAAGATTTAATTTTTACATTTAAGATTTTATGAACTGTGAGGACTATATCCTCATTATGTAGAAGAAAATACACCAGATTTACCTTGGTGGAAACCGGGATTGCGTAACTCATCTCTTGGCAGGAAACCACTTTCTTTCCGCGCCTAGGCAATAATGTACTAAAACGTCACATCTGTCAATAAGGCGACTTTTATCGCCCGCTAACCGTGTGGAACTCACCAGGGAGGGTAATAAAGAAAACCTCAGATCGTATATTTGTAGATTTGAGTCTGCCTTCAAGAACATATCTCTATCATTAGTGCCACTTTTAGATATCTTCGGCTTTTTAAAAAAAGTGTTTTTTATTTAAACCTCACATAAAAAAAACTTAATATTAACACAAAAACTTCGTCAAACTGCGAAACAGTTTTTTAGCGAATGACATAAGTACACTCGTTCTTATCTTTTAGTATTACGCTAAAACTAGGGGTAAACTGTTTAATTGTATAATTTGTTAAAAACGGGAAATCATTAAAACATTGCAGGGGTAGGTTGTTAGTCCTTCGCTCACATTGTTTTATTTTAATCTAATTCCTATAGTCAAGTTTTGCGATAAGTACCCACGGGATGAAACGGGATGCCAATACTGATTAAATTCAATTCAATTGCCTTGAATGTGTTTATGATCATAAAGGCCATTTTAGCGTCTTGGCCAAAGGATGGTTTATAAGATAATAGTATAAGATTTGTACTTCTTAATAAATCGCATCATAATCAATTAACAAAGGGGTTCCCAACTTGTTTTAGGCACGCCCCCCTGCTGCCTAAAATGAAGTTCCCACGCCCCCCTTCGCTTCGATGCAAGGAAACGGAAGTGAATGGGTTAGCTAGCCAAATCATCATCATCTTCCTTGCGTTGCCGTTAGCGCCACGGCTCTTAGGAGTCTAGGGTCAGCTGAGTACCTAATCCCAAGGATCGCCGAGGCACTAGTTTTTGCGAAAGGATTTCCCGAGGCCCCGCGCCCCCCTTAAAATGTGGTCGCGGCCCCCTGGGGGGCGCGCCCCCCACTTTGAAAACCCCTGAATTAATATAATGCTAAAAGGTCACCATGCCCCTGTTTCCCTTGAAAACAGCATTTTTTAATTTTTTTATAACAATAGTATATATTTACCGTCGCTAAAAACACGCTCATTTAATTACCTGAAACAAATAAGTCAAAATTAATTTCAATACTCAGATAAAATAGAGTGACATGAAAATCTTCCCACTTTTATCGTTCCGCGCCAAAATTGGGTTACGAAACACATGCGATCGCTCGGCGTCTGTCTGTTAGTCACATTTAGGATAAAATGTATATTACTTATATAGACCATACATCTCGGAGTTATTAGGTATTTGTTTTACAACAAAAATCTATTATGTCCTCTAAACTTCCTTTTCACTTATGATTAAATTTTACCAACCAGTATAGTATAATTCGTTACCTGACTTATCTATACTTTGTACTAATATTATACAGAGGAAAAAGCTTGAAAGTTTGTATGTAGACGGTAGTGTACGGAACTACATCCGATTGTCATATTCTTTTACCAGTATAAAGAATGGACCTTCAGGAAAGACATAGGCTTCAGACATCCCCGGTTCTGATGGGTTCACAGAGACGCGTGGGTAGATCATCTTAACCTCTTAACCTCAAAATGTTTGGCACTATAATAAAAAAATGGGGTGGAATTTTACGGCTGAATCGATGGCGGTTGCCATACCGATGACCTAGGCCTTCCGGAACGCTCGTCCACCAACGTCCAGCTTCCCACGGCGCTCCCCGTTACACAGGCTAGACCCTCAACCACCTTGCAGCGATGTAGGAGAGTACCGCATCGTACCGATGAAACCAGACGGGCATATTTCCCTTTTAATCGGACCTTTAAATATTAAATAAACTATTTTCTGATGACTGGCACTGATTCCGTTGAAAATGGGTATGCTAGTGTAGAGTGCGACCCGCGTAGACACACTGGCTCCCTCCCATGTCAGCGGTACCACAAATTACGTGGCAGTTACGTGGCAGGCCGAGACGAAGAACGACCTGGAGCCATTTTGTAACGATTGGGCAGAGATTGCTCAAATCCGGGGCGAGTGGAACTCGAGAGGGGAGGCCTTTGCCCAGCAGTGGGACACTATACATATAGGCTTCGAAAAAAAAGCTAGTTGAATGTTGTATATTTCCTTTGATTCAATGTTATTTAAGACCTAGTTAGTAATTGTTCCTAATATTATTAATTAAAGCAAATATTCCTGCATCAAATTATGAAAAAGACGTATCTACTACTGGACCTGTCAAGTAGATATTTGAGATTTGAGCGAGTAATTAAGCGAGTTTAATCTCCTAATGGTGTTCCGTAGAAATATACCTACACAAACGCCTTGAGGTCCCAAGACGCTGTCCTCATTTTGGAGAGTGATTGGTCCATACCAAACCTTTCAAGGCGGAAATTATTTGTGCTAACTTGACTCTTATTACATAGATTATAATTTCATTAATTCTTACTAAACATTATAATTAACTCGATGCTATACAAACTTTAATTAACCTGGACTTTAATGAGAGCGTCACTGATTTAAATACTGCATATATTTTGTTATGCGGTTGAAGAAGATTTCAGCATGCAAGACGCGTATTTATTAGACAAAACGTTATGACATATTAACTGACATTTTGAAGGTGAAGATGTTAATGATTACCTTACGCTGGTTTGAAACATTACGCTTGCCGTGTAATAGGTAGGTAGGTTTGCGCGTTTACCGCGAAAAAGTTAAAGTTTGTCGTGTCACCTCGTTTTGAGAGCACTCCCCTGACTGCCGCAGCCAGTATCGGAATTCTTGGCGTCGACATTTCGAGTGAAGTCCAGTTCCGCGGGCATTTAGAGCGTAAGGCCAAATAAGCCTCAAAAAAGCTCAGTGTGCTCAGCAGACCGAGACAGTATTTCACACCGGCCCACCGCCTGTAGCTTTATAAGTCGCAGGTCCGCCCACACATGAATCTATGGGCAGGGGCACCCCAATACCAGCTTCTCCCTCTGGACCGCATCCAACGACGAGCAACTCGAATTGTCGACTGCCAGCATATTTCGGATCGGCTTGACTCCTTGGCGCTGCGTAGAGATGCGGCTTCGCTCTGCATTTTCTATCGCATGTATAACGGGGAGTGCTCCGAGGAATTGTACGGATTAATCCCTACCGCTTCTCTACGCCATCGTCCAACGCGACAACATTACCATCCTCATCACTTAGATGGTTGGCAGTCCTCAACTGTGCGCTTCTCCAGAAATTTCCTGCCTCGCACAGCTAATCTGTGGAATGGATTGTCGCCTGCGGTATTTCCAAACCGATACGACCTTCAAACCTTCAAGAAAAGAGCGTACTCCCATCTTAAAGGCCGGCAACGCACTCACAACACCTCTGGTGTTGCAGGTGTCCATGGGTGACGGTAATCGCTTACCATCAGTTGATCCGTCTGCTCGTTTGCCTCCTATCACAAAAAAAAAATTACCGTGCACTTTGACGACCGTTTAGGGTAGTGTCACCACCTACGAAGCAGGTCCTGGGTTCGAATCCTGGTAAGGGAAAATATTTGTGTGATGAGCATGAATATTTGTTTCTCAGTCTAGGAAGTTTAATACGTATTTAAATCAAATGTGTGTGATGAGCACGAATATTTGTTTCAGAGTCTAATAATAAAAGTCATATTGAGCTTACCTTGGGGCTAGTGCGATTTATGTAAGACTTTCCCCTAACTTTGCTTATTTATTTGTCTATAACTAACTAGAGTTTTTTATGATATCGCTATCATAATGGCGGTACTTCGTACTAACCAGTTTTTGTAGACGGCTCTATTTTACAGCCATTAGTTTCTCTCAGATACATTAGAGCCCGCTGTGGTTGACATTATATCAGCAATTCTTCTCAATAATATGTAAAAATCTTCTAAGTATGTGATACTCGTACAAACACTGAAAACATTATCTTCCCTTCAGCGTCGTAACTTTTTTGGTACAAACAAATACAAAATAAATTTGTCGATGCTGAGACACCATTAATGTTATTCATCCAAGACCGAATTTGAAGATATCAAAAACCTGATTATATTTCGTCGACGTGAGCAAAATTGCAATTGGAACTGGGGCGGGTCGATCTGACTAGACATTTCGCATTACAATATGAAGGGTACATGGAATAACTACCCACTTACATCCTCCGGCACCAAAAATAGCTAGAAATCGTTTTCACAATCAAGACTTTCGAATAAAAAACCGCTACCAAACCGTTGTACAAAAACCGTAGCTATAATTATAGCTATGGTGTAAAACAAACTATACACCTAACTAGGTGTATAGTTTTTATAGGTACTTACCTGCTTGGAAGATGCAACAGATGGACCCACGAAAACAACATAGAAACCCCCGTTTACGAACGATGTTAAAAACATGTCTCGTCACTTTTTAACTAATTAAGATTTTAATCCCAAGGGTCATTAAGTAGGTACTCGTCCTACTTTTGAGATGAAAATCTCATTAACAGATATAAAGGTGACTAGACATTTAATTTCGTGTGTATACAGTGCATCAATATGAAACAAACTCTTATTGCTGTGAGTAATGTAAACACTCATGTTTTCGACATCTTTGTGTGTGTAGCTATTTCTTCTGCTTAGGTTTTTCATCTTTTTTATTCTCTCAATATTTTTTGCGTATATTTTCGAACAAGCACTCTCCACTGTAATTTTTTCATACAAAAAATGAATACGTCTACCAAACCTACGTATTGAGGCGTTACGCAATCGACCAGTTGGGAAGCGAGCGCTTGTCAGATTCATATCATATTGGAACGTGAATAGTCGAGTCCAGCCGACTTCAAGTTGTAAGATTTGATTTGGCGTTATTTTATGTCTTATTTGCTGAGAAAACGCTCGAAGCATTTTGAATGGAACTGAATTTGAAGAGTACTCCTCTCTCAGTTTAGAGAATTCGTGACTAGAGCTGCGAATGTTAACTTGACTTTAAGCGAACTTGTTTCTCAAAAGTTTCATTAATCTTGATTTGTTTGTTTGTTCAGCATATTCGATAACACAGACCATGATTTCATGTTCATTGGATGAACTTATAGGTAACCTACAGAAAACAAAATATTATTCCGTAACTGTATGTACAATAGTCTCGTAACATATTATCGTTCATTAATTTTGGAACAAGGAATCGTTAATAGTGATAAGACGACAGTAGCCACCAAAACGTTTTTTTTTTCGCTTGCTCGCTTTTGTTAGCTTTATATTATTCTACTCGCCCCGCAGACGGATCTACTTACAAGAATAGAATAGAATAGAATAGAATAACATTTATTCATGACAATAACACATACATGCACATAAATCAAAAAAACAAAATAGGAAACAGCATTGCCACGAAACGGTTCCATCTCAGCGTTGTGCTGGCCTGGAACACAAAAAAAAAACAAAACATGAACAAAAAATGCGTTGTAAAACATTTCAATTTAAGAAAAATTAACGATCAATATTTTTTTTAAATAACCTAGAGTACCATGTTTGGTAAAAACCAAGACAACTTAAAATCTGCTATTGAGAGGTTTTAATTTGCACCATCTTTCGTTGATATAGTATTTCAATTTGTTACAAGGTACTAAATTAATGGTTACAAGAAATTCCAAACGCAAGTTCGGACAACAAAGTGACAGTTAGATCTACCTGACGTAGGTCTAATGAATTATTTTTTGTTTTTAAGCAGTAACGCTGCTAACAAAAATAATAGAACATTAAATTATAATAAAAATAAAATAAATAAATATAAGGGGACAATCTTACACAAATCGTAATCTTAAACCTAGTCCCATAGTAAGCTCAGTAAGGCTTGTGTTATGGGTACTAGACGATGGTCGCTGCTTGTCTCTGTGTTTGATAACGCACGTGTCTTGTTGGAATCGTAAATTCACACCGGTTTTCTCAACTAAATACACTCAGATTAGAATATTTCTGTGGGTGGTGGTATATTAACCTACGGGAAGGTAAGTTTTTGTGTTATTGAGTAGTGAGGATGGAGATTGGTGAGACCGAGCCTCCTGATAAGGGGGGTGGTCAAACCATATCTAACAAAAAACGACCTCATGAAGATCACTCTGATCTAAATGAGCTCGGGAAAAGAGCTAGTCCGCCTAGCGCGTCCGTCGTACACACATATGTCCGTCCTGGTTACGAAAATAATTCAGACATCAAATATGCCGAGTCACACGGGGGTCCATATGTGGTTCACGTGTCCCGCGAAGATACTGACTTAACTAAATCCCCAAACCGTATGCGTGCACTGAGAATGGCCCAAGTAATTTATAATGGTAAGGTATCCGGCATTAAAGAGATTCAGAGCGTGGGTAAAAATAAACTGAGTGTATTCTTTGCGTCAGCGTCTGAGGCTAACTCCTTTCTGGTCAACCCCGTTTTGGGCGAGCATAAACTTAATGCAACAATTCCAAGGTTCCAAGTGTCTCGTATGGGTGTTGTTACGCATATTCCTCTGGACTGGTCATTGGAAGAGTTTGCTACTGGTATTGAATGCCCAGCTAGGTCTGGTCCCGTGATCAAAGCTCGTAGATTAAACAAAAAAAGGGAAGTTGATGGTAAACGGGTGTGGGAACCAACTGCCACTGTAGTTTTGACATTCCTTGGTCAAACATTACCAGAGAAGATATATTGTTTCAGCATGTCAATCCCGGTGGCCTCTTATAGGCTCCCCATTATACAATGCCATAAGTGCTGCAGGTATGGTCACATAAAAGATCAATGTCGCTCAAATGCTAGGTGCTCAAGATGTGCGCAAAATCATGAAGTTTCAGAGTGCAAGGTTCCTGATACAGATGTTTCATGTCTTTTCTGCTCCGGTCCACATGTAGCAACTGATTTTAATTGCCCTGAATTTAGCAGACAGAAATGCATAAAAACAGTGATGTCAGAGGAAAATATTGGCTATGTAGAAGCGGCGCGAAGGTTTCGATCAGTGCGCACTTCTTATGCTGACAAGGCTAGAAATAATATTGAGAATCAACACACTGCGGAAAATAGGTCTCCTTTTTCTTCGCCCCCTGCAAGTCCATCCCGTCCTCAATTGCAGTCTCAAACTCACTCATACCGTAAAACTATTACTATTGAACGGCGGCCTAAGCCTATGCCTGGAAAGTCATATGACACTGATGCTCACAGGAATATGACAGCGACTCCCCAATCAACATTGCCAAACGGTTGTGCCTTAGGGCAGCCTTCATCAATCTCCCCAAATGACAATTTGGGAGACCTTATCTCCCAGATGTTAATTAATCTGTTAGCTAAATTTGCTGACATCATACCGTACACTGTTCTTCAAAGCCTTCAGGGCCACATTAGTTCTGCTATCAATAGATTAATTCAAGATGGTCAATCACAACCTAATCCAATGGAATACTAGAGGTATTAGAAATAAAAAACAAGAAGTTATCCAATTAATTAATTCATTTAGCCCGGTCATTCTTGCCATTTCGGAGACATGGTTAAAGCCTCATTCCCTCTTTAGGGTAACGGGCTACTCCTGTGTCCGGGATGACAGGGATGATGGCTGGGCAGGTTGTGCAATATTTGTAAAAAGAAATTTTACTTTCTCTCAGCTTCCCATCCCATCCCATTCCTCTGGTTTAAATGTTGTTGCAATCAAGTGTCTAAATATTTCTTTTGTTTGTGTATATATTCCACACCCAAATCGTGATTTAATTCAAGAACTGTGTTCCATACTATTAGCCCTTCCGGCTCCCATCATTGTTCAAGGAGACTTCAATTGCCGTCACACGTTATGGGGCTCCCATTGCTGTGACTCGAATTCAAACTTCCTCCTAGAGCTTATGGACGATGTAAACTTATGCATATTGAATGATGGAACAGCTACCCGCAGAGTAGCTCCCGGTCAGAACGCAAGTATCCCTGACCTTACATTGGCATCTCCAAATCTAGTTCGGTCCTTGTCGTGGATGGTTTCCACAAATTCTCTTGGGAGTGACCACTTACCCATTATTACTTCCCTGCTAGACTCTTCCATTTCTCCCCCACCAATACAAGTCCCACTTCTTAAATATAGAACTTGTCACGCGGACTGGAGTAAATATAGATTGAATCTGAATCCTGCTATCGAAAATCTGCCTAGTGTTTCACAAGACAACTTTTTACAAGTGTATAATCTATTTATTTCAGCGATTTTTTCAGCTGCTGATAGCTCAATCCCCTTGAAAAATTCAGTTCAAAATAAAATTCCTTCTCCGGCATGGTGGGATGCTGAGTGTTCTGCAGTAATCAAAGAACGTAAACTTGCAGAGTCTCTCTTTGTCGAAGACCTTTCCTCAGAAAACTATATGAATTTCCAACGTGTTTCGGCCCAAAGTAAAAGATTTCTTAGCAAAAAGAAATTTCACGGATGGCGTAATTTTTGCGAATCTTTATCTCCTAGGTCTCCTGCTACATTAGTATGGAAAAAAATAAAAGCTTTTCGTTGTTCTCAAGCTGATAACAATATCTCTAGCAACGAGGATTCCTGGCTCGAGGGATTTACGGCAAAGCTTGCTCCTCCATTTGTCCCAAATCAGCAAGGTGTCGGTGGCTATTGCTCTCTTTCTGCCCCATCTGAAAGAATGAATGAGCCTTTTAGTTTTGATGAGCTTTGTTCCGCTCTAGACCACGTTAGAGATTCCACTCCGGGCTCTGATGGTATCCCCTACTCTTTTCTTAGTCAAAGTCCAAAATCCACTAAAGTAACTTTTTTAAATATAGTAAATAATATTTTTTTATCTGGAAACGTGCCTGACAGCTGGAAATCTCAAATTATTATTCCAATATTAAAGCCTGGTAAGGACCCAGCTGATCCTGCCTCTTACAGGCCCATTGCCTTATCATCGGTTTTAGCAAAGGTTATGGAACATTTAATAAAAAATAGATTGGAGTGGTTGCTGGAAAATAAAGACATTATCTCTAGAACTCAATTCGGTTTCAGAAAGGGTCTGGGAACAATGGACAGTTTAAGCATCCTCACTTCCGACATCCGGCTGGCTCTGACTCGCGGTGAAAACGTTATAGGTGTTTTTTTAGACATCACCGCAGCATATGATAATGTTGATCTTCCTATACTCAGGCAGAAAATGCTCAATCTGAGTATCCCCGTGAGGATCATTAATATTGTCTGCAATATGTTTATGGGTCGGTCTATCACTATCCGATATAATGGAAAATTAACATCCCCTAACAGCGTCTGGAAGGGTCTACCCCAGGGTTCTGTGTTAAGCACGCTCCTTTACAGTTTATATACTTCGAATCTTGACACTTCCGTGAATTGTTTTTGTAAGATTCTTCAGTATGCTGACGACATTGCCCTTTACTCTTCATCGAAAGACGTCACGGAAGCTGCTCAATCTATCAATTCTGCGTTGTTTTATCTTGACACTTGGTTGTCAGATCACGGACTCTCGTTACCCGCCGAAAAAAGTAGGGTAGTTATTTTTACTCGTAAAAGACAAATCCCCGATTTGTATATTCACAAAGACGCGCAACCTGTAACAATTGTGGAGGAGGCAAAATTTTTGGGAATAATTCTGGACTCGAGGCTGTCTGGAGTCAGCCATCTGAACCTTATATGCCAAAAAGCTGAGAAAAACATCAATGTTATCCGTGCACTGTCTGGCGTAAGATGGGGGTCACATCCGTATAGTCAGAAACTTCTGTATAACGCTATAATTAGAAGCCATTTCGACTATGGTAGCTTCGTCTTGGAACCATGCAATAAACTGGCCCTAGCTAAACTGGACCGTATCCAGGCAAGGTGTCTCAGGATTATAACTGGTGCTATGAAGTCTTCCCCAACGAATGCCCTCCA
The DNA here is from genome assembly GCA_945867215.1 of Epinotia demarniana. NCBI lineage: Eukaryota > Metazoa > Arthropoda > Insecta > Lepidoptera > Tortricidae > Epinotia > Epinotia demarniana. The sequence goes on along the minus strand of OX244271.1, from coordinate 20,342,460 downwards.
AGTAGAGTGTATGGACCCTCCTTATAACCTACGTAGGCAATTCTTAGCCGACAGATTTTTCTTCAAAACACTTCAAATAGCCTCGCATCCTTTACTTCCAATTCTGGAATCCCTTCAGCAACTTAAAGAAATTTCCCCGTATTGGTCACACAAAGTACCTCCCCTCTTAGTTAATAGCTACAAAAAGTTTCTTGACCTCCCTGTACAAGTTTACCAAAATTATAAAAACCCTCTTTTTGAAACTAATTACGATTGTTTAATATTCCAGCCTACGGTGTTATTCAGTCTGGGCATTTCTAAAAATCAGATAGGGGCTGATAATATTTTTAATAATGTGATAGCTGAGGAGTGGGCTGACTATTTAACAATCTTCACTGATGCCTCTAAACTATGCGAAGGGGGCCCCGTGGGAGCGGCCGTGTGGATTCCCAAGTACAAAATTGTGTTAAACTTTAAACTTCCTCCCGGCAATTCCGTATATTCTGGAGAAGCTATTGCCTTACTGGAAGCAGTCTCTTATGTTTACTCCCACCATCTTAACAAGTCTCTCATTTTAACGGATTCCCTTAGCTGTCTGCAGGATCTTGTTAAACGCCCATTCCACTCGAAGGAGACCTTTTCTGTGACCCTGCAAATGAAAGATATTTTATTCAAATGTCATAAAGACAATATCGAGGTGACCCTGGCATGGATCCCGGGCCACAGCGGCATAAAAGGCAATGAAACTGTTGACCTCTGCGCAAAAGAAGCCATTGTATGTGGTAATCTAGGATATAATCGATGTTTCCCTCGCGACATTAAGGCTCTTGCTCTCACACACATGCGAGATGCGTGGAACAATCGCTGGCAATCTAGCAGACTTATAGTGGGTAAAAATTATGGGTATCTACAACCAGACCTCCCATCTTCTAAACCTTGGTTTTTTTCTCGTAGGTCACTTCCAAAAAAGATTACTTCCGCCATTATTCGCTTACGCCTGGGCCACATATGTACTCCAGTATTTCTCGCAAAAATACGTGTTCGGGACCACTCTCTGTGTGAATGTGGTCTGGCAGAAGGAACCCTCGAGCACCTATTTTTAGAATGTAATCGTCTTGTAACTCCCCTGTATGATATCCTTCCTCCTGAAATTCCCCGCCCTATTAACATTAAATTCCTGCTCACTTTAGTATTTTCCCCCTTTGTATACGTCTTAGGTAAATTTATCAAAATTAACAACCTGTTTTTGTAGTTAGTTTAACAATATGTTTATGTTTTGTCTCTTGTTATAGATTCAACCCTGAGTGAACCTGGTAATCTGCAGTCACCGGTCAAATACCTATTATTATACGTGCCTTTTCTAACCTTGACGTTGGCAGAATCATCGACAGTATCGATGGAGCCATAAAACTAAAGATTGATTGATTGTACTAGACGACGATATATATAATAGATAAATAAATACTTAAATACATAGAAAACATCCATGACTCAGGAACAAATATTTGTGCTCATCACACAAATAAATGCCCTTACCGGGATTCGAACCCAGGACCTCTTGCTTCGCAGGCAGGGTCACTACCAACTAGGCTAAAGCGGTCGTCAAAATAAGTTAAATTATTATTTACATTAAATTTTTAAATTTTTCCTTTAATTTAAAAAATTGTAGTTATAATGAGTTTCGTAATCGCCCAGCACGTCTAACATGAGACGGCCGCGACATACTCTCGATTTTTCTCGCACTAATACCTCATTCTAACTGTTATAATAAGAAAGAGACAGATAGTGCGAGAAAAATCGAAAGGATGTCACGGCCTTCTTATGATAGACGTGCAGCAGGTTGATTTGTAACCCTACTGTACGTGGGCTTGTATGTAACAATAATTTCTTTTACGGAAAACATACAGTTGAGCAGTTTTATCGCTCGTTCGAATTGTTACGCAATCAAGCTTATTTATAAAATAGTTATATCAACCAATTTAGGATAGAAATAGCTGTCACTTCAATATAAACTTTGGCGCACACATCTATGGCGCAACTGTCACCTGCAATCTCATTCTAATCGCCGTTTTATAATACTTTCAGTTCACTAGGTTCACTAGGTTTTATGCTAGTTTGCCACTATACCATAAAAATACATTCAGCAAAGCCCTAGCTTCCATCAGGGCAGAGCTCAGTGAGAATATACGGACGCCTAATGAGCGCAATAAAGAGTTACCGCAGCGTGCAAAAAATGCATCCACATTTCTAGGTCACCCTGGTATAATGGCGTTCTTTTATCTGCGTTTGAAATAAAAACTGATTTCAAGGCTGTAATGGCTGGAGAACGGAAAGCATTCTTTGTGGCAAGAATTGGCAACGCACGATATTCATTCCGTTCTTAAAAATAAATAAATAAAATAAGCCGAAGAGGGACGGACGGACAGACGGACATGGCGAAACTAAAAGGGTTCCTTGTTGACTACGGAACCCTAAAAAACGTTAAATAAATAAATACATGAATTTTATTCTGCAAGTAGGCCGTAATAGCATCTTTACAAGTGAAATTCTACCAGCGTTTCTGAAAAAGAAGACCAATGATAAGAAGAAACGCTGAAACAAACTCAACCGTCAGTTTTTATTTTAATTTTTTCCAAAAATCGATTATTAGGTACAATGATAGTTCTTACCCTACTTAAAATAAGTCAAGCTGAATATGAATAGAAAGAAAAAAATTCATCACAATGCGTTGTTCTACAAGAACACATATCCGAATAAGCTATATGAATAATTAAGCTATTTCGGGCTCTGGTTTGGACTATGCATTTCTGTCGGTTAGATAGTCCATCCTAAGCCTCCTTAATAACCCTTCGACATCAATGTTTATTCAAATATCTTGCTTACAACGAATTACATATATTCTTCTGCCAAACTACAAGAGTGGTTGGTGTTGTTGGCGCGGCTGGCGGGAGTCCGCTGGGTGCGTGTGACGTAGGAACGGCCATTGTGGCACTTTTTGGAGGAGGCCTATGTCCAGCAGTGGACGTTTTTTTGGCTGGTAATGTATGATGATGATGATGTTTTGTATGCCCTTTGCCAAGGCACAGTAGATTATATAATGTATTTAATAACTCTGTTAACTTGCATTACAGTGTACCTATCTCATACGATTAAATATTGATTGATTGATACTATTCGTTAACAAAAGCCTTCCTTTTGGAGCGATATTGTAATCAGCTGATTTAACGCGTGTCAGGTAGATCTAAATGTCACTTTTTGACAGTTGAATTATATGAACCTAAGTTCGATAAGTTACGTGATCATTCCTCTGAGGTCATAAATAAATAAATGAATAAATCATAATAAAAAAGAAATAAGAATGTCTGGTTCTTCTAGCAATTAAATAACATAACATTATTGTTAATCGTTAAAAGGATTTCCAGTCCACTCACATTATCTTTTGGTCACCCTACTTAAGTTGTAGTGATTTGTCATTAATGTGTCAACTGCACATGCTGTAGGGTGACTTAGGAGTCACTCTGTATTTTTCACATGACCCACAAAACTTACAATCCAAAGGTTTGGTTAAAGAGTTTAGATATAGGGTTGATAGTACGTCGCTATTACCATGAATTGAGGCTCGTTGTAAAGGTACTAGTTTTTGAGCAAGTAACTGCTATTTGATCTTGAAGCCCAGGCGAGCTTGGCCTTATCGGGAGGCCTTTTTGGCAAGTGAGTGCACGACTTGTCCGAATAGAAGTTAGGAAGTCATCCGTTAGCCAAACACTGTCATATACTACAACCAGAATCTACAGTTTAGCGTGTCAAAGCACGGTATCTCCTAGTTTGGAGCCTGCACTCAAAACCGTCACCCCAGCGAACAAAAATACCATAGCACGAGAGCTCCTTACAAAAAACCCGAATACGTGCCTAACTAAAACCCGGTATGCGCATTTACGAACTAAACGGCTGCCTGGCATCGTTCTGACACCCCGCCCCCAACCCCGCCCATTATGGGGTCATTTTGCGGCGCTACTAAGACTTCAATGTTTTTGTCGTCCGCTGCGTCACCTGAGGAGACATAGATTTTTTGTGTGATAAAATTAAAATTGCAATTCTAAACTATACAGCTTATCCGTTTCCAACGGTTCTTTATTGTATGGGCAAAAATCATTTCCCAAAGTGTCACTTCCCAAAAAATGTTTCCCAAATGATCATTTGGCAAAAAAACACTAGTCAAATTATTGTTTCGCATTATATCACTTGGCAATATCTCCTATGGCAAAATATTACTTCGCAAATTATTGTTTGGCAAAGTTTTACATGGTCAAGTTTCATTTGGTCAAACGTATTATTTAGCATAACATTCTTTTTCCAAATTATTGCATGGCATATGATTTAGATCCTAATTGTGTAGTGCATACGAAATCTATTTGAGTGAGATTACATAATTTTGCTAAGCGGGTAGTTTGTAAAAAACAAAAGTAAATAATTTACAGGTAAGTTTATGTTCTTTTGTACTATAGGTATTGAGGTAACAATATATTATAATCCAAATAAGCAGCATGCATGCAAGCAAGCCGTCGGTTTCGCCCTTTTCATCGAGAGTCTCCAGCGAATCGACGCCACCCCGCTGCGCGGGGTGTCTATTTCTGGTCTGAGGGACACAAGTGAACCCTAACCTAAACGAACAAAAACAGAGTTCGCTTATGACAAGCCATTTTTTCCACCCTGGTACCTAATGTGCGAAATGAAAATTTGAACAAATGTTTTGTTTGGAAAACAATATTAGCCCGAACAAAGTGTTTGCTTAATAAACTTTTGTCTTAATAACATTTGACAAAGCAAAATTATGCCAAATGATATTTTGACCAAATGAACAAAATGCGAAACAATAATGTGCTATTTGTTCGTTTGGGAAACTACTGCCATAAGTTTTGTGGGAAGTGAAATTTGGCGAAAAATTTTGCCGAAACAGCAGGATACCGTTTCCAACATAGGCTACCTATATCCTAAAAAACACACAGATCATAGGTGTCCTATCGCAATTACTAAATTTCTTTTCTCAACTTTTTCGTTTGTCCGAATTTTCATTTCGATACAAAGCCAGAATAGAATAGAATAGAATAGAATCTTTATTTGCTTAGAATAAGTAGGTACATCGGTGTCCTTAGCTGTTATATGACAATAAGTATCTTATTCTGCTATTTGTATTGAGTAATACTAGCATGCAAATATCTTAAATATTACTACTGTTGAATGTCCTGAGACAGGAAATCTTTTACACTGTAATAGTTCTTTACACTTAAGAACTTGATTAATAGGTTTTTAAATTTATTCAGAGGTAGCTCTTTCCAACATTTCGGTATCTTATTAAATATTGTCATGCACATAACAAAGCAGTGACTAGAGTACAATGCCGTCCTAGGAACGCAATCATGCACCAACCGGCCAGGATTTCGTTGGTTTCGAGTGGAAATGCTTGCAGCTGTTTTAAATAAATACATATGCCTCTTAACGAACATGCAGATTTCCAAAATATATAAACAAGGTAGAGGTAATATATTAAGCTTTCTGAAGAGCGGTTTGCAAGACTTGTAGTTAGCGAGTCCACAGATAGCCCGCACACATTTTTCTGTGCCACAAATGCAATGCCGGAATAATTACAATTTCCCCACAAAATTAGTCCATATCTCAATACTGAATTAACATAGCCATGATATGCAGCAAGAGTGGCCTGCAATCCTGAAGTGCGCCTTAATGTAAAACATAAACAAACCTATTCAATTTGCAACGGACCTTATCTATGTGAGCTTGCCAGTCTAAATTTTTATCTAAAGTGACTCCCAAAAAAGTAAGTCCCTGCAATTCTTGTATTTTCTTATTTCTAAAATGTATATTAATGCTAAGATTTTCACCTCGTTTGGATTTAAACTGTACACAGTGGGTTTTATTAATATTAATTTGTAAGTTATGCATTTCTAACCATTTTATAACAGTTTCCATCATTTCGTTTACTTTACATTCATGTTCTTGTATATTTTGTTTTTTTTCCGACGTAACAATAAAAGATATATCATCAGCAAACATAACAGATTTGCATGGAATTATATTAGGTAGTTCATTTATATAAACGATGAATAATAAAGGGCCAAGGACACTACCTTGCGGAACACCAAAATAATTATATTTTAATTCTGATTTATAACTAGTTTCTACTTTATGTTCATCTAGTTGAACTATTTCTACACATTGCTTTCTATTTAGTAAGTAAGTTTTTAACCAATTGAGCACAAGACCTCTAACACAATATTTTTCTAATTTGTCTAGAAGTAATGCATGGTCTACAAAGTCAAAAGCTTTTGACATGTCTAAAAATACCGCTGTAGTGTGCTGTTTCATATCTAAGCATTTAACAATGTGATGAACAAGATTAAAACTAGCTAATGTCGTCGATTTATTTTTTTGGAAGCCGTTTTGTTCTGATTTTATTATTTCAAATTTATTAAAAAAATGTATGAGCCTCTTGTACATGCATTTTTCAAACATTTTTGCAAAAATTGGAATCAATGTTATGGGACGATAGTTTCCCATGTCTTTTTTATCATTTTTTTAAATACAGGCTTTACTATGGATATTTTCAGTAGTTCTGGGAAAACGCCACTCTCAAAGGAGAAGTTAACTAGGTGTGTAATAATTGCGCTAAGTTCATATTTACATTGTTTTATGACATATGTACAAATTTCGTCAAATCCTACAGCTTGCGTATTATTTAATGACGTGATGACATTCACAATTTCTGTTTCTGAGAATGGCATTAAAAACATGTTGTTATTAGAAGTGGAGCTCAAAAGAGAATATCTCTTATTCCCGTTATCTAGTTTTGTGCCGGTTTCGTTAGATATACTAATAAAATAGTTATTAAAGTGTGATGCTATCTGATCTGGTTGACTAATTTCTTTATTATTGATACATATTTTATCTATATATGATTTAACGCTTTTATTTTCCGTTTCTCTCTTAATTATATCCCAAGATGCCTTACATTTATTTTTACTATTGGCTATATAATTTTTGTTTTTAATCTTTTGCGCTTTATTGATACATTTTTTCAATATTTTTGTATAAGTTTTGTATTCAATTTTCTTTTGTTCATTTTTCTCTATGTAATATTTAAATCTAAGGATCCTTTTTGTTTTGCAGCTAATTTTTATTCCTTTTGAGATCCACTTTGGTTTTTTATAGAGTCCACATGTTATTTTTTGACGTTGAATCGGGAAACAAAGGTTATAAAGGAGTGAGACTATATCATAGAATTTATTAAACGCTCTATTAAAGTCCTGTTCTATATATACTTCATGGAACGAAAGGTTATTTAAACATTCTTGAAACTTCTTGATATTTTCTGAGCAGTAGTCTCGTTTAACCTTATAGTAGAACTTATTTTCAATTAAATTATTGTTTACGTTAAAGCTAAGCATCTGAGCGGTATCATGGTCAGAGAGACCAAGTGGTAAGACGTCGGATTTTCCTGTTTTCCAGTTTTCTTGAAGAAGAAGAAATATAAAAGTTTTTGATTGTTTTTAAATACTTATCGTATAAAATCCATCAGGTTAAGTTTCGGTTTGTTTTATAATGATCCTGCAAATTTCACAGTTTCAGAGAAGTAAGTACGGCTTTTCGCCAAAATTAAAGTTTTGTATGTATGTATGTATGTAAGCACTTTATTGTAAACAATAACAGGTTAAGGAATATACATGTCACACAATAGATCAAAGTACAAAGGCGAACTTATCCCTATAAGGGATCTCTTCCAGCTTACCTTTGAGCAATTGAGAGGAAGGTAGGTAGAACGAAATAGGCAAACTTATACCGTGTACAAAAACAGAGAAAATGAAAGCAAATCCTAATTAGTATTAATTCTAGACAAATAAAAACATGCCAATACATATATAAATATACAATATAAAATATAATATACACTAACATATTTACATATTTTTTGTCAAACGATACTAAATAAAATTAAATGATGGTGATGTCGATAGGCAATCCGGATCACAACAAACGTGCAAAAGTTATTACGCGTTTTAGCCCAAGAGGGAAAGCCAGTATTCGGTATAATATTACATATGAACAGTAAGTTAAGCTAAAGTTACACGCCCCGTTAGTTTACCGGTCTCGAACAATGTGCGGGTAATGAGCCGGCCTGAGCAACTATTAGTTATTGTTTACGGGTGTTATTACGTAGGTATATGAAGGTTCGACCACACCGCTTGAAATACGCTGACGCGGTGTTTACTCAGTGATGCCGCATCGGGCAAGCCTAGTGCCCGACGGTTAGCCGGTTACCAGTTGGAATTCGCCAAAAGAGAAAAATATTAATCTAAATAAATGAATACATATTTTGGGACAATCTTCCACACATCGTCCTAGTCCCAAACTAAACAAAGCTTTTACCATGGGTACTAGGCTATGACATGTAATATATATGTCGAATTGTGATGGCGGCGCCACCAGTTGGCAACGATGTTTATAATTTTAAAGTGGGTAATCTTATGTAAACAATCGGTTGTTGTTTGATCACTGTCAACTGGTAGTGACTCCATTTGACAGTTAACGTAATTCATTCGATTTTATTTGCTGGTAACACCCTGCTGGTAAATTGTGATTTAAATGGCAATGTTATGTTTAGAGTTAAGTTGGCCAACCTGTAGACTAATGTCCGGTGGTTCTTTATTCTGATTGGCTGTCGATTGTTATTTTATGTTGCTACACTGGAAACGCAAGCGTTGGGCTAATATCTTGACGCTGATTGGTTAAACAACTTTGTCCCTCGCTTAGACATGGCTCTTGGCGGGAATCGGTATCTAGCTGGTGGGAATAAACCGCCATTGCGGGACATTCTGTATTGAGCGCTTGTACGAATTAGACGTTCTCGCCAAGAGACTTGTCGGTTTCCGATCTAGTGCATACCTAGGTACCCCAGTACAATATTAAGGTCTATGGCAAATAAATAGCTTACCGTTAATAGTTGTGCGAATCCGATTCGATATTTAGTTTAGTGTTACTATTAACTATCTTTTAACTATGTGAATGCGAATAAAGCATAAGTGGTATATTTCGTCTGATTTTTATTTGCAAACGTGATAGGAAGTCCGTCGCCATGCCCGATATCCCAGAAGAAGCCCAATTACCCGCTCCGGTCAACCTTTCTCCAACATATAGATAAATAAATACATAGAAAACATCCATGACTTAGGAACAAGCTCATGAACATTCATGCTCATCACACAAATAAGTGCCTTTACCAGAATTCGAACCCATGCCCTCCGGCTCCGCAGCCAGGTTCACTATCAACTAGGCCAAAGCATTCTTCGCGAATATAGCGATGTTATAGTTGCCAGCGGAGCTAGCACAACCACGCACAACTCACGCGGCGCCGTGACATTCTAATTTGCACAGTGGGAGTGAGACAGAAGTCATTCAGTTGCGCGCGAAGCGACTTGTCGCTTGAGAGAAAACTACTTTTTTTAAAGAAAGGTTTTTTTTTGACGCTGCTGCAAAGATTGATTCGGTTAAACAACTCACCGCTTGAACCCGCTCCGCTATTCTACAGAATTACTTACAGAAGGTTACAACCTCACCTCACAGTTCACCCACAAATATATCATCTTGCCGCCGTGATTCTTAGTAACTAAGCGCGGAGTTCTAGTTCTAGGAACTTATAAGGAGTGTATAAATTCTTAAAGGGTCGGCAACGCGCATTTAACACCCCTGGAGTTGCAAGCGTCCATAGGCTACGGTAACCACTTACCATCAGGTGGGCCGTAAGCTTGTTTGCCACCGACGTGGTATAAAACAAAAAAAACTTGACCTGAGGTTAGAGGTGAGGTATATTAGCGCGTTCCTAATAACATCCTTGGCGTCAGGCTTTTAATCCAATGGCTTAAAAACTTTTTATAGGTACAGTGCAATCGACTTAATACGAACAAAAGCAACCGTGCAAGCCAAGAGTTTGAGTAACTATTCCGTAACTGGGGGATAATTTACTTTCAGTATCGTTCACTATGGCTTACGAAAAGACGTCTGCTTGGCTACCACTTTGTGATAATTCTTGATATCTTGCAAATACATCGCATTGGTTTGTCACATCGTACCATCGGTTTATTGTTTTTCGCTTTAAAAAAATCCCAACGAAATTGCTACTTTAAGTTTGAAGTAACTAACAAAATCGTCATCTTTCTTTTAGTTTGAAAATGTTCTTTCGGAATACTGGCACTCCAATGATTACAAACGTGCAAACCGACTTGAAAAAATAAGGAGGAGCTTAATTCAGCTGTATGATTTGTATTGCCTAAACACAATAAAATCATTCTCGTCAATTTATCGGTTAAGCTCTCGCTCTTTTGCTTTGCTTTCATTTCTTTACCACAAAGCCTTTGCTTCAGCAAAAAGAAGAACCTTGAAGGGAATGGTGTCAGCGGTATCCTTTATACGCGGGGGCTCAGCCCTGGGGTATTTTGTTTCACGCACAGTCTATAACAAAAAAAGATGTTAATTTTAGTATTTTTCTTACTTAACGTAGGTAACAATACTGCACCAGTTGGGATGCGACAGAGTAGGCAAAGTGACAAGGTAGTAAAATTATCATTTACTTTTGCGGTGGACTATTCCAAGTTCAAATTTTGGTAAATATTAGGCCCTTACCTATGAAATTTGCGTTTTTTTCACATATATAGTTTGTGCGTAATTTATTCATTTACATTGCAAGCTTTTAAATACAAATAATAGGTTTTAATTTTTTAATTAATGTTTCAAATTAAAGCTTGAAAACCACCTTTTTCATGTATTTGCGATTTTTTTAAAGTAATTAAGATATGTGTAACGTAGCCTAGAAGTTTTCTATATTCCTACCAAAAGGTTATTTGGTTTGAATTTGATATTGCTGAATAATCCGCAAAACGAAATGTATGAAAATCACAGTTTTCATAAAATTCTCCATACAAAACGCCAGTATCATAGGCACCTAATATTTAGCATCAAGTACAGAAAAACATCTTTCCGCTCGAATGGTCACAAGGTAACGAACGAACCTACCTGGGTGGAAATAAGATGATTGGGGGGGGAGGTCTATGTCCAGCAGTGGACGTCTTTCGGCTGATAAGTATGTTGATGATAATAAACCGTAATAAAAATAGATACGATACACTTAAGATAAACCACTAGTCGCTCTGTAAACGGTAGAACTCATGAGTCTGTGTGATTAATAAAACAAAAATCGAACAACTTATAGTTTTATATAATTATCGGACCTGCTCCCAAAATTTCACGAGAATCGATTGAGAAATACGACCTGTAGTGGAGAACAGCTGATACGGATGACTTCGTTCGCTTTGCTCGCTCATTGTTAGCTGTTTCAACGAAAAGAACGAAAATTAAAACCAATGAACGATGAAATACGGTAGTTTCCCAGATATTTACTTTAAAATTAACGTTTACTTCCTAAGTCCGTCTAAAAACTCTTACGCTTCCGTAAGGTGAAAAAATGTTTGTCACGTCTGTCACCACTAGTGAAAGCTTCGTAACGATGTTATACTAGTTCACTCGGGCGTGTGGTCTACGTAATCAATCTTCATTACGCTCTAACTTTTGCCACTTGTATTATGAACATAACAGTGTCATTTGCCGAATTTATATTCGCGTAAGCCCTTATGTTGGAGAGAATTAAAGAAAAAATAAATGTAGTAGCAGAAATATAACGTCGAAGAGCTTGTTTTAGTGGCCATACCTGGGCCATTTTACGGAAAGTTGTACACTCGACTTTTTATTTTTATTTTGATATGATTGGGGTTTTTCAACTCAGAAGCGAGAGCACGTTCGAAGGTTATGCGAGAAAAAAAGTGTCCCAAGATTCTTTATTCCTTTCCGTTACCGTTTCTAAACTAAGCTTATGGTAAAGGAACGGAAAATCGAAAGTTATGTGTTATTATGTCAATGTTAATTGTGGACAGTTTTATGCTCCTATTAGGTTCGAAAGTACGCTCGGTTCTGAGTAGGTACCTAGAAAAAACCCGCTTATATAAAAATTAAAAAAAATAGAGAGAGGTGTAATTACTCTTGTGCCCATTGCTGTTTCCAGGCCCACTGTCACCGTTAATAGTATCGTTGGGAACATTAAATGTGCGGCTGCCGGCAATATGAGCTGCACAATAATAAATAATGTGTTATTTTTTATTTTAATAAGAAAATAGTGTGTTCGAGTAAACTTATTCCAACACGCTAACTCTTTCCAGGCACGTTGAATAAAAAGTATTAAATTAAATGTTTCATAAATCATTCAGTTTTAATCCTCCTCATTCATCAAACTTAACAAACTTCTGTCCATTTCTCACAAACATAAATGTCAAAGTAACAGTAAATAATTTCTAACTGTTAGGCTGTTTTATTTTGCGGACTATCTTATATAAATCGACCTAGTCCCAAACTCAGCAAAGCTTGTACTATGGGTACTAGACGACGATAAACATACTAACATCTTAGATAAATATGTACTTAAATACATAGAAAACATCCATGACTCATGAACAGAAGATATTGGTGCTCATGCTCATCACACAAATAAATGCCCTTACCGGGATTCGAACCCTCTTGCATCGTAGGCAGGGTCACTACCTACTAGGCTAAAGCGGTCGTCTTGCGGCAGGCTTGACGGAGGTTTATGAAAAGTCATCAGAAATTATCTTAATCCCGGTAAAGGTAAATCACTAGGTGTAACAACATTATTATTATTTTATCATCGTCCCTTCCGCGTATTATTGTTTAACCTCGATAGCCCGGTCCTCTATATAATAGGTTTTCTTACATCCGTATATTGTTGGCTACCCCTGTCTTTGTCAACTCGAGCCTATCAAAGATAACGTCACTTAAACCTTGATGTACACAATGGTCCGTATTAAGGGAAGTTAAGATTGGAGCAGAAGCGGAATATAGAAGGTGTAAATAAAAGAGTCCGAGTCGGTGCAATATCAATAGGTTGTCATCTGTCAGTGTCAAGTCAGTACAATTTCTCCATTTCCACAGGCCAACACCATCCCTACTGGGACGCTTTCGGCGCCCTCATACCCCAGACGTTTTTGAGCCGATGCGTGCACTTTACATTCCCTTATTAGTCAGGAGCTGGTACTTCGCGCGCATCCATACTAAGGCATCTTCGGCACCCGTATTTAGTTGGACTCAGGCCGACACTACATGAAGGGTCCACGGAAGAACATGTCTAGTCACCTTGACAACATTTCGAGATATTGCGGTTTTTAAGTTTAGAATGATTCAATTAACCATACTATCTTCGTGATTAGATGCTTTTCAAGTGCAAAAAAGTGTTTTTATATTAATGTTTACAATTATAGCAGAAGGTGCAGGTAATAGTTCGTTGAGAGCTCTACATTTTGAGATTAAAATCTCATTTTTCGAAAAAAAAATACTAGACATGTTTTTTCCGTGGACCCTTCACTTGCGCGCTTCCGGTGTATTATATTCGAAAGCATCCAAAGCCTTACTTTCTAGTTGGCAAGAGGCCGACACCATGAAGACTGCGCGCGGTTCTGTTCAGATTGGTGGACGGTACGAAACTAGTACATGCATACCGCCTCAAATCCGCGCAATATAATACTACTCAGCAAAAATGTAATCCTAACAGTATAACAACAAATAAGGAAATCTGGGCCATATTAGAAGGCTCTTGCTAAAGTATAAAATACTGCATACCGATTGCATTCCGCAAAATGCGGGAATGGCCAACCAGTGTTAATCCAGGGTTAAATTTGGCCGTAAAGGTAAGAATTCACCAGTGCTCTGTGAGGTTCGTTACGAGGCGGTGAGCTAGAAAAAATCCACCAATATTAAGGCTGGCCGCAATCGCATTTCGTTTCCAATTAGTATTTTTTTTCTTCGTTCACGACAACACTCTCAATCTCGCACAGCCTGAATACTCACCATACAGCAGGAATACGTGTAAAACCTCCATAACTCACGCGCCGTCTCATAACTTACGCCAAGAAGTGACACCCGATTACACAGATTACTCCAACGAGCGTCACAAATAATCGCTTTTAACCCGCGGTGTCACATAAAATCTATGTACAGTTGGGTTTCCTGTGATATATCGGTTGCCGCAAATGACTTATTATGCCAAATTAATACCGCGCTCACCCATTTGTCATTTTATACGTGAATTCATTTGTTTTAATCTGTTTGTTTACGTTTCGAATGTGTAATTGTATTTTATTGTATAAATACAGTGTGGCATTTTGAACGATCGATGAATCCACAAGGAAGAGCCTCATATATAAACACTTCCTAACTACCAACTTTACACGATGATTTTTAATCGGTGATCAGGTACAGTTTTTTTTTATTCGATGATCGATGCCGAACTTGTTCAGTCGTAGTTCGCTTTAAAAAACCAACCATGCGCAGGGTAGGGTTCCGTAAAGTAGTTGCCTGTCTGTCTTTGTTAAAGTTAAATCGACACGCACGCGCCAATTAAATGCCGCGCTTGCGTGGGCCGAATTTGTACGACAAAACGGTAGGATACAATTTAGAAAAACTAGTCTTTAAAAATGTAGGATGACAATAAATACATGTCATATACAACCTTTATCATATACTGATAACTATTAGTGATTGTTCCATAATACGTTTCCCATTTGTTTTACATAACGTAAATTATTTTACAGTAGGTACATATGGTGCTACTTTCCCGTACTAGTGCGGAAAAGAGCACTTTTCGGGTATATGTCGAAACTTTGAAGAGCCATATGTACAGTAAAACGTTGTACGATACAAGTGCGAATAGGTATTTCCCAACTCGTGTCGATTTAAAACACTCCCTTCGGTCCTGTTTTAATTTGCCACTCGTTGCGAATTTCCTATTTTCGGCATTTGCATCGTAAATAACTATAATCACCGACGTCGTCATTAATACTTTACATTTTATTTTACTACCATTTAGCACGTGCGTGACGTCTCGTACACAAGCCTTAATTTACATGCGTGACACTTTTTTAGGGTTCCGTACCAAAAAAGGTAAAAAATTAACCCTAATTATGGTCTGTCAAAAAGTGAAATATCTCACGAACTACTTCTGATATCAATTTGAAATTTGGAATAGTTTTAAATGAGAGTTATCCTCGTGCATGAAAAATGAAAAATTGAAATTGAAATTGAATTTTCTTTGAAAAATTACGAATATGAGGGGGCAAAAAAAATCAAATATAAGGTCAAGTGGGGTATTATTTGAAAGGGATTGAGTTGCACTTTTTGAAGCAGTTTTTTTCGAAATCGAAATTTTACATTGGTAAAATTTCGATTTATGAAAAAAAATGTACAAAAATACCATTCCCCCCCCCCCTTATCTCCGAAGTTATCCAAGCGAAAAATTTGAAATTATTACTTGTAATTAAGATAAATGTAAATATTACTGTGAAAGTATAATTTTTTCTGTATCTGTTTTATTTACAAAAATCATTTACTAGTTTTTGTAAATATTTCGAGGTTTGCAATTTAATCAACTTTATAAGTATTTATTCGATTTGAAATTCTTATTCGAGTAGAATAGAAATTCAATTAAAACAATAATAATCGAGATCGGTTCAAGTTATAAACAATAATCGCTAAAAGACCAACATACATACTAAGCTGACTGCTCTTGCACGTTAGTACCAAATGGGGCCGATAGATGGCACTGACCCCATTCGCGGTGTTAAGATTTTTCTAGAATTAATTGGGTTGGGACGGGTATATTTCAATAGCAGGTCAAAAAAAAATCGCGATTCAATTGTCTTGGTGTAAAAGTTATTCGTTGTTTGAAATTGAATTCTGTTGTGTTGGGTTAAAATAAGTAATTTAACAAATATTGGGACATTTACTTTACCTTGAGTTAATTGTTAGTTTGTACGGAACCCTCGGTGCGCGAGTCAGACTCGCACTTGACCGGTTTTATTATTATTTAAAGAGCCTGTTTCGTGGATTATTTTTCATACATATTTTTTTCAATAAGTGACTTAATTCGTCGTTCAATCTTATTGAAACGTTTTGTAAAACGGTTTATTTAGTTCGAGGTTTATGGGTCAAATCTAGTAATTAAAATGTAACCCCCTGTGGACCGATTGACCTGAAATTTGGGATACACTTAAAGTTCCGAGGAGAATACCATAAAACGTTTTCAGTATTTTTATAAAACTAAGATGGCGGCCGCTACAAAATGGCGGAATACATTAAAAAAACCCCAAAATATGGGTGTCAAATAAAAGGGTTAGTCTAGAAGAATACAGCACACTATGAGACAATTTCAAATCTAAGATGGCGACCGAACAAAATGGTGGATTAACTAAAGCTTTTTGAAACCCCCTTATTTACTTTAAGACGTAAAACAGTATTCATAATTAGAAATGTCAGGTATATGATAATTTTATTATTTCAGTAGTATTTTGTAATTTACACGTTAATAATAACTTTCTAGCTATAATAAGCCGCACGTTGTAAGTTTTAACATAAGACACTACCTAGCTTTAAGTCATCCCCTCACAAGAAAAAGAAACAATTGTATAACCCATTGTATCACCCATAAACTTACCACATTTGTGACAACCCTGCACAGGCTGAATGTAATTGGAACCACCCAAGTGGAACATACCTTCGTGACGTAACCTCTATACCAATTTATACCTCAAGTGTGCGTTCGTAATGGATGCATTAATAGGTTTCAGCGAGGTAACACATCGTAAGGAAGCTTTTGTACCTACACTAGGGAGGGAAATTGAGAGAAGGTCCTTTATTAAATGATGTTTAGTAAAATGTACGATTTCTGATATAAGAGCTATAAAAAATTATGCCAACTGCACGGATAAAATTACTTAATATTTTTAATTATTAAGTAATATTTGATTGATGAGGTTCTTTAGAATTAAGACACTACATGTATAACATTATCTTAAATGTTAAAACTAAATAAAAAATCTCATATTCTCATTCAAAAAACTTGTTACAAAAAATTAAAGTTAAAAGTCGGCCTTAATTAACGTGCTAGCCTTGTGCAAACTTTTGTATAACTACTTACTCATAAAACGATTCACTATTATGCTTAGACTATTATTACGACCATACGCCTAAAAAGTCTGTACACCGCGCTTCGCGAACTTTAGTTACGTTACCAGAAGGACCTAATATGTGTATAAAATGTGTGTACACGCACAAATAGGTGCGCAGTAGGAGTAGGGAATATCCGTATAAAATCTGCATACCGCAGGGTGCGTTCTAGGAATAATAAGTAGCCTTTGTCTGTTTCCGGCACTCCAGCTGTCTAAATTGGTTATGCAGGTTGAGCATGACAAGGTAACAAACAAAAAGTAACTTTATAAATATTACATTCTTAAATAAAATTAATTTACGTGAATAATGTAGATTGTAGTACCACGTTTTGCCACTTTTTGCTGTTCGGAACTACCCACAGCCCCGGGCGCCACGGAAGACCAGCGCTGTGGCATTGTTTAATGTCGGAGCATATGCTGAGTGGTGTCCACTTGCGGCCACTATAGCAGCACCACCAGTCTTCTTTACGCTCATGTTATTGTTAGTTTAAGTTTCTCTTTATTAGGTATATATTGCGTTTCCTAATTAAGAACGAAATTGTGATGTGGTGTTATTTTGGCTGACAATAAATTCATTTCATTTTCATTTTCATTTTCAAAAGATACAATTTGAATTCATAATGGTCCAATAACATAATACAAAATGGGTACACGTTGAATTGAATTTCCATACCTGAGTCAAGGCGTAGGTATATCCGTAGTGAAACAGAGTGTTTTGGCTTACTTATTCCTATAAAGAAGAAATCTACGGTTGCTAAGTGGTTGAGGCATGCGGCTGAATCCCGGCTCGTACGAATGAGTTTTTCGGAACTTTTACGTGAAACCGTCCAATTTTGCCCGTTTTTTAAACATTTTCTCAGTTTTCTTTAAAAAAATATACAGTTCGATATACTTTTTAATGTGCAAATACAGTCTATCTTATCATAGGATTGTGTTGCAATAAAGAAAAAGTCCATTTTCATAAAGGTTTTCGAGCAATTTGATATTTTCATGGAGGGCCATATTACCTTCACTTTAGTCCATATTTGCCCAAGCTCAGTATTCGCCAAACTATAGCACTGAGAGCACTTATGCATAAGGACAATAAATAGTTTTGGGCAAAATCGGCTTCAATACATTACAACCGATATAGAAATAACGATAGATTGGTCTAAAAATAATTGGGCAAAGTTGTCTGTTAACTTACGAAGGTTTTCATACAACCAACTTTAAGATGTTAGGGTTGTCAAATACCTGTATGATATTGTAAATCAAAAACCTGTATGGTAAGGTACTCTTACTAAAACAAGAAATGAAAAAGTTACAACACTTGTTCATATTTTAGAGCGGGCAAAATTTACAGATACGAGATCCTACAGTTGCGGCTTAAATTGCCCATCATCAAAATTTACGATTTAAACAAGTCACTGCACTGCAAGTGTTAAGTAAATGTTCAAATAACTTGTGTTTACATAATACAAAAACAAACACTCACCTTTGTCTTCGCCATTTCACAATATTTTGAAAACACTGTAGTCACATTTCGCCCGCAACAAAACATCGACAAGCTGTGACAGCCAACTGAATAAAGGACCTAAACGCACTTCGTAGTGTTGCCATAAATATAACCTATTTTCTACTACTACAATCTAAAGTTACTAAAATACAGTTTTTTTCGTGTAATTCAAATATTAAATTATATTTTACTCAGCGGGCAAAAATACCATTATGGGCAAAATTGGACGGTTTCACGGTATACTGGATATTAACATTAGCTTTTCGGCCCCCCAATAAGGTCTCTCTGAATTGGAAGGTCAGTTGGCAGTCGCTTTGGTAAATCTTGGGATTAGGTGTCAAAGTGGACCCCGGGGTCTTTTAGGGCACAACCTGTAATGACACTAGGAGGATGATGATTCCTCAAGAATTTATAGACGATCTCAAGAGTTTTAAAATAATCCAATCAGCCCAAATCCCTGGGATATCACGAATAAAGCGAGATAAACTCGGTTCAAAACTACCATGTGGAAGGTGAGGAGGAAACCACTGCACTACACTTGCTTAAATCGAAGTAATGGAATGCAGTACTGTTGGAAATTTTTCCATCGATAACAAGCTAGCTCTTAAATATAATTATGATGAAAATGAGCTAGTGACAATTGATTTAAAAAAAGAAATAAGAAAAGAAGACTTTTATTCACTACACAAAAGACATATAGAGAGAACCCTTTTTCTATATTGTCTTTTGTGGGAATCCTTTCTCTCTAGGTATACAATACAATTGACACTGTATCGTGATTGTCTTCGCGGCAGCGAATCGGTCGCTGTCTCAGCATTGTGCCGAGGTGTCAGACAGACACCTACACCCCCGATTTTCAGACATCACCGTTCGTTTCCCGGAACGCAAAACAATACTACAGATACAAACTTATACACATAATAAATAAATAAGTATTATAATTTTGTGAAATATGCAACAGTAGCACAATGGGATGAAAAAACACAAATTAAAAAAAAACCCAAAAATTCACAGTAATTTGCTTTAAAAAGGGAACAAGAGGTATATATAGGGCGAGAAAAATCTAGATGTCGCGGCCGTCCCATGATAGACGTGCAGCTTTGATCAGTAATCTCGTGTAAAAGTCTAGGTTTGGTTCTCGACTGTTTCTTCCTCCGAAACTTCACCAATTGTTACGACATTTTGAAAACTTAATAGGGAAAATATATTCAGTATCGAACGTTTTTGATTTTTGCGCTTATTGTTGACTGATTTGTATAATACGAGTATAAGCTTATTTTAGCGGCCTAAATAATTATAGGAGCCGTTTTTAGCATTGTTTATAGCAACCAGGCACTTCCAAAAACAGATGCAGATATTAATTAAATTCTCTTTCTCATTCTTTTTATTAAATGGGACTTAATTTCGTATAATGAAGTAAGTTATTTGCCTCACTGGGGTCTCCCATGATCATGAATGTTGTGAAACATCCGAAACATCTTCTCTTTCTCTTCATTCTTATTGAACAAATCATTTATCTAGGGTAAAAAGCCTGAAAGAAAACAGCTGACGACTTTTGTATGGAAAAATTACCACTGATGTGTCCTCTTAAGTCCTCAACTCCTCATAAATGCCACAAAACTAATCTCAAATACCAAGTTAGTTTGCTAAACTTTTCCATTAATTGCCATCAGCTGCCTTCCTGCCTACACTAAAATTAATATAAATTTCCGTAATGGACATGTAGGAATAAAGACATAAGGTACTGGGAATCCAGCTGGAAGCCCTGAATACGAACAATAGACAATTTGAATTGCAAAGTTCAATTTCCGCAAAGTGGGCCCGAGCGTGTCACCGATGCCTCGTTTATGGTATAATGAGCGGGAGACAGCGTTAAAAACATAAACGTTCCATAAACTGTTGTCTATGGATATCTATAATAACTCTTATTGATGGTCGATGAGAGTTTCGCATTCCAATTTGGTGTCAATTTATTTTGCATGCTCATTCCCTCTTGTTCTTATAAAGGGCTGGTTTATGTTGCATGTATGCATGCCATGTAATGTTTTATTTTATAATATGTTTTAGTTTACGATATGTGACGCTTTGGCGGTTAGCTGTAACTTTCAGATGTACTATTAAATACAATAAACAATGTTTTAGAATAGAATATAATAAATTTATATTGGAACAACAACAGGACCTTTCAATACATAAGGCCTAAATCTAGAAAAAGAATCTCGTGTTGCTTTAAAAAAAGGAGTCAACTCAGCATAAGTCGAGATACAGAGTGCAATGACGCTGATTTTCAGTGGATCCGAAACTAAAGCTAACGTATTAACCTATATAAGGGGACAATATAATAACCTAAGAGATACTGTATACAAAGATGATTGCAGTGTACACTCCACGCTATGTTCAGCGAAAACTAAACGAAAACCCGAGTTGAAAGTACTATTATAAAATCCTACTCAAAATAAATTCTTAGCACAGACACGTTTTGAAACGCAGACGCAGATCAGCTAAGCCAAAGAAATTTATTGAAATGTAAAAGGGGACGAAGTGTTTCTCATTGGTGGCGGAATATTATTCCAGAATCACGTAGCAGCGTAACAAAAGCTACCAAGGAAACTAGCTGACCTGCATTGTGGACATATGAGGCAGAGGTCTTGTTGTTAGACCCGTATGGATACATGTTAATGCATGCGGGGAAATATCAATTTGTCGTAGAGGTAGAAGGATTGCTTACTATTAACGATTCCAAATTATAATGAAGAGAGGTGAAGTGTCCTTCGGCCCACCATTTTAAGCAATCTACTGTGGTTGAAATATGGCCGTAAATATTTACCCCATAAGGGACCGTCCGCATATTACGTCACGCAAAAACTACGGTACAGTACATAAATTGGCTGGCAGGAGCGACAATAGACCATATTATAATGTAACAGTAGCGCATACTGCTACAGTAGCATTCTCTGATTTTTCCCATCTTCTGATAGTTCACTGGGTATTTTATTGATCAACACTTCAATGCCCAAGGGGTTTAAACCCGTACAAGTGTAAAAAAAGTGTAAATGAAAATCGTCAAATTTGGTGCAGACTGAATCGCCTAAGGACTGGTATCGGAAACTGCGCATACCTCTGGCACAAATGGGGATGGAGCGAGTCACCGGCGTGCGACTGTGGAAACCCGGAACAAACAATACACCACATAGTATTCGAGTGCCCCAACACCAGATACAACGGACCAGCTGAGGACTTTAAACGCCTGACAACAACAACGCCTACAATTCTGCAGACAAAAGCTCGCTTCCTGCTTTTGTCTGCAGAATTGTAAATTGTAAATTTTAATCTTTCATTGCAAATGTATAGCTGCCATTGTGTAGCCGCCATACGATAAATAAATAAGTAGTACTTTTAGTATCCCCGCTGCAAGTTGATAACTTAAGTCAACACGTCACTACAGTCTTTAATACCGACCCTGCGCTCCGGCCGCCATGGTGTGAGGAGCTGTATCGTGCTGTGTCAAAACGTCGTATGCCAACGCAACTCTGGCACCGACATGTGACCTTTTAATTGTTGCCAAAGGACTGCAAAGCCGTCAACGGTTGCGGGTTACGGTTATTTGATACGGGCAACATACTGCGATTTATTATTAGTTTTTGCGGGTTATAATAACGGGAAAAGTGGGAAGTTTATAAATAATTAATAAATAAATATAAGAAGACAATCTTATGAATCGACCTAGTCCCAAACTAAGCAAAGCTTGTACATATAGATAAATAAATACTTTACTACATAGAAAATATCCATGACTCAGGAACAAATATTTACGCTCATCACACAAATAAATGCGCTCACCGGGATTCGAACCCAGGACCTCTTGCTTCGTAGGCAGGGTCACTACCACCTTGGCTAAAGCGGTCGTCAGTTTTGCGAAAGGATTCCTAGCATTAAACGTCAAAAGGCAATCGATCGATTTTTTTCGAGTCATCTGATTAATAATTGGTTGAGTTTTCGACAGGGTTTTTGGCAGGGTTGAAATGTGTTGTGGGCGATGGGCTAGCAACCTATCACTGCAATATCACATTTAGTCGATCTTTTATACCCACATTTATGCTAAAAGTGGCACTGGAACATACGTTTCATGTGCTCTGCCTACCCCTTTTGGGAATAAAGGCGTGAATGTATGTACCTATGTATGAGTTTTCGAATAAATAAACACTTTCTAAGAGTAGGTTACATAACAGTCGCCATAAGAAATGTCGAAGCGGCCAAAGTGCTCACAAATATTTGAACACTCGACATTCGTCGTGTTCAGATATTTGTGAGCACCTTGACCGCTCCGATATATCTGATGGCGACTGTACATGTTTTCATATCGTTAATTCGACGTCCACACGAAACATTTTCGTTGCGTATTATACAGCTAAATAGGGATCGTTTGAACGGCAAAAGTTAAATCGGGCTGACGTAAAATGCGCAACGCACTGCGCGAAGTACTCGTATATATCGTTTTGCCCAGCAAAATTACTTGCAATCTCGAATTCATACTTTATCTTTGTGTCTTTTGAGTCGTGAATTGTCTTCTTTCTTTCTTGAGCTAGACAACAACCGCAATACGCAAACAAATAAATCAAATCATGAATATAAACTTTAGCTATTATAGTTAGCAAGTCCAAATCTTGGGTTTAATACCCTAATCGAGAACAAGCAACGCTACTTGTGCTACGTCGTAGCATGTAGCAGCAAATTCCGCCTTGTAGCGGTAATCGTAGAGGCATCACCTATGTGTGACAGTTGGCAGTGAATGTGTTAAAGGGATTAAATAAGTCATAAAAACTTTTTAACAAAAAAATTAAACCGGCGAAAAAAACTGAAAAGCAAAAAATAATAAACCTTTTTTATTTAGTTTAATAACTAAGTTCTTAAATTAATCTAAGTGTACCTAAGTAATTTGCTGATGAGCTGGCGCCGAGTCAAAATTACTTAGGTACACTTAGATTCATTTAAGAACTTAGTTATTAAACTAAATAAAAATGGTTTATTATTTTTTGCTTTTCAATTTTTTTCGGCGGTTTAATTTTTTTGTTGAAAGTTTTTATTTTTTATTTTCTGTGGCTTACTTTAGTTAATTACCAACTTAATTACTAGTTACATGCAATATTTTTGATCACTCTCTGCATAATATGTGGTCATACATATCAATCGGTAAATGAACAATCAATCGTCCCCTGTTTTCCTACCCTTAGGGTTAAAAAAAATATTTAAAATTTATATGGGACCAAATTCGAGGTATACCCTTTCCATTAAAAAAAGAATTATCAAAATCAGACTACTCTGTAAAAAGTTATGCGTTGTCATACATAAAAAAAAATATATACGCGTTGACTTGAGAACCTCCTCCGTTTTTTTCGTCGGTTGAAAACTGTTCCTACGTACATATTAATTACAACTTTGCGAAGTGTTCATATCCTACCGGCGCCTGCGAGTCGGAAACGATAACGCAGTTTAAGCAAAGATGCCAGCGGTCAGTTTTTGGATGAGTGACCGCCTGGTGTGATTGAGTGGTTAATTTAAATCAGCGCTTCCGTGCTTCGGAAGGCACGCTGAGCAGTTGATCCCGGCTGCTGTCTATGACAGTACTTACGACAGGCCTTCGGGCGGCGTAAGAAATTCTAACAGTTGAGCAGCCCAGAATCATATCTGGGGTGTTCACAGGTCACTTCGGGGTCAAGGATCTCTTGGCCAAGATGGGACTATCGGACAGTTTAGACTGTAGAATGTGTGGCGAGGAGGATGAGACTATGGAACACTTATTGTGTGAATGTCATGCCCTTGCCAGACTAAGACTGAATTACTTTGGTAACGGCTATCCGCAACCAAAGGAATTCAAGGTACTCCCGCTGAGCTGCATCACCCGCTTTGTGGAAATGATGGAGCGAGGTTGGGAGTAGACATAAGGAGAGGGCAAATGCACAAAAGATCCAACTGGGTCGAAGTGCATCCAAAAGGGCCCTCATCTAGATAAGATAAGATAAGATAACAGTCGAGTTGCCCCCTCTCTTGACAAAGGGGGGACAACGGTTACTCGCGTCCGCAGGAGCTACCAACCACAACCCTGCACGTGTCCTTTGGGTGGTACTAAAGAGTGTCAAACTTTAAAAGCCAAAATAATGTATGCCATACGATTAAATAAATTTGTAACTTTAAAAAACCTGAAAGCAAAAGTTCGCACATACATACGCCACTCACAAGCGATGGTAATGATGTTCGAAACTTTACAGCTTCCTGCCTATAAAATACCTAGAATTTGCATGCTTAAACTTTTCAGCAATGCAGATAGCCTCTAGTCTAGTATTCACTGTGGCTAACAAAAATATTCGATATTTTCACGGAAAGGTACGAGTACCAGCATTTAAAATTGTAACCCGCTGACGACGGCAGTTATGTAAAATAACACCGTAATCGTTTAAAACAAAACAAGATGCCCATTACTGTTGGACCCTTTCGTTCCTAATTACTTTTTTAAAACACAATTAATTTAATAAATTATACACCAGCAATATATGGTATATTCAATTATTTGTTTGTGTTTGCTCTATCAATTTTGGTGAGTTGTACAATACTCTGTTGCGATTACGGACGGGAGACACATGCGGCGTTCCGAGTCGCGAGGTGTCTGGCGAGAATCGAAACGCACACTCCTAAATAATGCCATGTGCACACTTTGTTACTCTTGACCATAAACACGAGCTAATAGCTTGCTCCCTCTCTCTGTCTCTCTTACTCTGAGCGGCGGAGACAGCAGCAGCGGTACACCATACGTGTGATCGAGAGGTCAGAACGCAACACTTCCTTCCAGCACGTTGTCGCTGCCGCCGCTGTAAAGCTGAGACTTCACGACCGCTCCAACAAGCCGAAAGGAACAGCGGTGCGCCGAAATTGATGAGTGTCAAGACTGAAGCGTTTAAATATAGTTGTCGCGGCAGTTGGATATCCATACGAATGGAAACCCATTGTGACGTGCCAATGCGCCATGGGAATGAAATGGTGGAGAATGTTGAATTTTGACGTTCACGTTGGAACAATATTACCAACTATTTGCCTTAGAGACAAATAGCACGCTAGTGATTGTCGAAATAACACACACGACCACGAACAAATGCCAGCTATGTGGCGAGCCCGTTAATGTAGTCAAAATAACGTCCATATACAGGGTGACATTTTTAGGTGAGGTAGGGCACAGCGAAATGTCATCCCGCTCGAATTTGGAGCAGCCCAACTGGGGAAGTACCTCCGCCTTGCAGAAGACCACAGCCATAATAACGCTACTACTTGCTCTGTAGTAGTGTTGTGTTCCTGGAGGTGAGCAAGGTCGCCAGAGCTCCCGAGGATGCGTTGTGTTGAGAGCGAGGGAACATCAGGCGGGCCGTACGCTTGTTTGCCACCGTCGTAGTATAAGAAAAAAAACAAAACAGTGTTCAATTTTTTTTGTAGGCATTCGGTATCACTAATAGACTCCATTTTAGAAAAAAATACTGGTAGGTATTTTTTAAATTATAATTTGTCTATCCCAAAAGAATTATCCGTACTGTGTGGTTACTGGGCATTCAGTACCGTGCGGGGCGGGGCCGAGGGAGGGGAGGCGTGCCGTGCGCATACCTTACTACCCGCTGAGGTGCCCGCGCGGTAAGGTTTTTTTTGGTATTACATTAAGCAGCAATTACAATTTTTTTTGTACTGAATGATATGAAACAAAAAAAAAACATATTTTATAATTTTGAAGAAGAAAAAGAAACAAAATATACTTGAATTTGGATACTGATTAAAATGTCACCCTGTATTTGGATGCAGCAATTTATCGCAAATGAATAGGGCGCAGCGCGGGACCTTAACTACCCACAGTGCGTTGCGCGTCTCGACCGCGCAATGAACAGATAAAACGCTTGCCGCGCCGCAATTCGCGCAATGTCGTGGCCTAGGCCTTCTAAGTCAACCTTCAACGTTATTTAAAAACAAAAGCCGCCCACATTTATCAAATCGTACGATGACATTTTAATAAAGCTGACGAATAGCGTATTCAGTCAAATCCTCACGCCCTATTCTAGGGTTGAAACGAAATTTGAGGGTACATCGCTCCTGTAAGAGTAAATTGCGTAAATAAATCTAAGCCTTAGGAAGGACATTCATATTTCTCTAGGGGCCGCCCTGGGCGACGTTCGCTTGGATAAATAATTAAAGAGCTTATTGTTAGTTTTGCACACAATCAGCCGTGGTTAATATGTGACAATTTCAATTAATCTGCGAGGTTTTATACGGTAAATTAATTGATGACTGGCTGGTTCGGGTTACGTAGAACACACATCACAGTTAGGACCATATTGACAGACAATACATTCCGTTTAAAAATACCGCCGCTAAATCAGTTAATCTATTTGGGAGCTGCAATGCCACAGACAGACACACACATTTTAAACTTAAAACATTCTACGTTTTTTCGGGGTTAAAAATAGAAACCAGGGCGATTTTCTAAAGATGTACGTGATTATATGAATTTTCATAATTGTATTTATATCGTCTCATGTGGTTGGTGTTATTCTGTCTTTTAATTTATTTTCTTAGGCAATTTACCTTATGTAATGTAATGATGCTTGACGTTTTGCGCTATGAATTGTTATTAAGGTAGATGAATTTTGAAGAATTTGCATATAAGAGGGGTTTGAGCATACAACTCTAAATTTAATAAGAAAATTAATTTTCATTCATAAATATAGTTCTTTGTTTAGAATATCATTTGATTTTTACCGCTAGCTTTTTAGCGCAGCAAAATGCCTGAGCGTGTGTCAATAAATATCGTAATGCGAGTCTCACGATAAAAATCTCATGATACAGACATACTAGATACTTACTCTAAACAAGTGTACCACACAAAACAAGGCAACGCAAAAAACCTTCAAAATACACAGCAGTCTTCAATATATTAAGAAAACTTATTAATCAAAACTCCATAAAATTCGATATCTGCAATTGTATCTCGAAGTTTCCAGAAGAAAATTACTCCAGCGAAGTCGGGAATCGAATTTCTTAATCAAGATACTAACTTAATTTACTGGAGCTGCATTGGCTAATTTGCAAACGCATTTTCAGCAGAAATAACAGACAGTTGTCTAACTACTTGTTAATGGCTGGTTCTCGAGGTTAGTTAGCTCGATAACACTCACACGCCAGATTCGGTTGAAACCGTTCAAACAATCTCACTGGAGCGTTAACTCGTAGTATTCCAATGATTAAACCGAGACCGCGTGGTGCCGGAGGGTGGTATGTGCCCGTATGGTGCCCTGGATTTTCCCCAAGCGTCTCCCCAACCACGCAGTATGACCGGTTATTAGATTCATCCTATTAAACAACAGTCAGGGGAAAATACTACTCGAGGACCAACGTCTGACGCGGTTAGGTGATGGGTAAGTGGCCGCGTTCTGTAGAAACTAAAGCCGGATTCATATTTGTCTGACATGGCGTGTTGTGACGTCACGAGACGATATTTGTTATATATACATTTTTTACTGTTTTATTCATCTGGTGCGCTCTAACATGGCGTCTCATGTTGTGTCAGGCATCAGGGATGTTACTCTCATGCGCCTCATCTCACCTGTCACGCCTAAAAAAATGAGAGCTCTACCTACTCTTAGTTACTACGAATCACGGGGTCAAGATATATTTGTGGGAGAGCGCTGAGGTGAGCTTAAAACAAGATACAGGGGCAGAGCGCATCGGAGAGCATCACGTCTTATAAGTATGAATCCACCTTTAGGGTCTCCCCACACCTATCAACGTGGAATCGGCGTTAGCCGATCAAAAAACTCTTTATGTCCACGCAATAAAAGTGAAAAAGACGTCGACCGGCTCGGCCGACGCTAAGCGACGTCCATCGACGGGATAACGAACAAAACACGAGGAATGTGGTACAAACCACTCGGCGAAAGCCGATTCCGCATTGATGGGTGTGGGGAGACCCTTATTAAACGCTTTTGCGCTTTCGAATGCACGATAAGCAGTTGATCACGTTTGCTTCAGAGTCAAGACTAAAAGTTATCCACGTTAATCACCTGACCCCAATCACCCAGGGGTATTAGCGGCAATTATTTTATATTCAACTAGGAACAAAATGATAATGTTCGGTTATGTATGCGACAAGCTGTCCGCTGCGTGCTACGCACTGTCTAGACTCGCACCTACTTTGTCTCTCAGTAACTTGAGGAAAGCTTACTTCGGTTACTTTCACTCAATTCTAATTCAAGGTGTAGATCTGTGGGCAATGTACGCCAATCGTGACAGAGTCTTCAGAATCCAAAAGCGAGCCTTGCGAATCATCGATCGAAAACCAGTAGACCGTCCCGCGACAGACATATTTAGACACCATAACATCCTAACGATACCAAGTGTATATATTAACTGCTTGTTCGTACATACGATGCAACCTACTTAACTATAAAACCTACGGTCAAACCACCCAAAGGCCTACGCGCAGGCGGCACCTGCTGGAGCCCGGGGGCTGGAGCGCGGGAGCGGCGCGGGCGCCGGCACTTGGCTAAGGCTCGCGCGGCACTCAGCGTTGCCGAGATCCATATATATAACTGTGTTCCCGAACACAATACCGAAGCAAGAGGTCCTGGGTTCGAATCCCGGTAAGGGCAAACATTTATGTGATGAGCATGAATATTTGTTTCTGAGTCATGGATATTTTCTATGTATTTAAGTATTTATATCTATTATATATATCTTCGTCTAGTACCCATAACACAAGCCTTACTGAGCTTACTATGGGACTAGGTCGATTTGTGTAAGATTGTCCCTTATATTTATTTATTTATTTATTTTACAATAAAACAGCTGAGAGTGTTGCCTCATTTACAAAAAAACTTCAGGCATTGCTTACTGACCTTGCATGCTACAATGTAAATGAGTTCCTCCAAAAAGATCATTGACCCTAACACAGGCCATTTTTTTACATTATATTTTGACTTGTAAATGAGATGTAAAAAAAAGTATGTTCAATACATAATCTGTAATCTGAAATATGGCGCTTCGCCGGACGCTCTCGCGTCACGCTCGCTTCGCTCGATCGGCTCGCGCGCTGTAGGGTCGCAGTTCACCTAAAAACCTAACCATTTTTTTCCCCTGGTGGATCAGCTTAGGGGATTGTCGTGGACAACAGCTAAAGCTGAGTTAGAGGTAGCTATAGCATAGGTCATACATCTCGTTGATTTCGCTTTTGAGCAAAAATGGTCAAAAAAGAACATGTATATGAAAAATTTCGGTCACAATATTTTTTAATAATAATTTATATCAATAGAACCTAGATTACGATCTAAATATGAAGGCTCCTATTGTGCTTACAAAGTTTCTTGTTATTCCAGGATGTTGTAAAATGAGAACCAAACTGCGTTTGTCTCTTTCTTTTACTTACTTAGGTTCCAGTGAAGGACAAATGTTTTACGTCAGATATAGTTGCGATCATGATAAGCTTGAAGGTCCATTATCGACAGTGTCTTCTCATCTGTTCACGTGTTGAGGAGGCAATTGGCTGATTTTTAAAAGGCACGTACAGAGGTTCGTGTGGACATTTTTGAAGAGTGAAAAGAGTAGTTGATACCTAGTTTTAACGCTCGTTGGAATAGTAACGCAATATGAACCAGTTGGACGGGATATTATTATTGCAAAGTTTCCTTATCTAAACGGCTTCTGTTTGTAAATAGCTAGTATATTTACTTGAATACGGTCAGCATAATCGGCCTCAACAACCCCAACAAAACTAAACTCAAAATATCAAACTTTGCGAAACGCGCCTAACTAATTTCAATTCAACCTTCAACTTTTTACATAAGTTTCCTTATTTGTTTAATTAGTCCCAGCCCCTGATATTGTGTATTCTCTATTTTTACCTAAGGTCCAAAGGACTCAAGTCGATTTGATTTTACACCCAATTGTAGTCCTAAATGTCAGTTTCATAAATACTAGAGTGGCGTACACGTATTTTAAGTCACCGATAATTTTGTGTAGCGAATTAACGGTATAATTTGTTCTTTCAAATAAGGTTAAGAAAAATTTATTTACGAATAAAAATACGTCATTATTCAAAGTGAGATTTTATTTCACCTAATGATGTTTGATTGGTGTTGTAAATAAAATAAATAAATATTAGGGAACAATCTTACACAAATTGAACTAGTCCCATTAGTAATCTCAACAAGGCTTGTGTTATGGGTACTAGACGTCGATATATATATAAATACTTAAATACATAGAAAACATCCATGACTCAGAAAAAAAGGTTTCATATTCATCACACAAATATTTCCCCTGACCGGGATTCGAACCCAGGCCCTTTAGCTTCATAGGCAGCGTTACTATTCATAAGGCTAAATTACTTAACTATATACTACATTTACCAAATTACAAAATTACCTTATTTTTTTTAGCTCTGATCAAACTATTTAAGCTAAAATTCCGTTTAAATTATTTGTCACTTTGGAATTTGTGTCACAAAGGTTTGTTAAGTTTATTCAATTAGGGGGTTAGGATTATGATGATGTTACCTACTCTCTTTTAATTCATAGAAAATATGAGACAGATTTAAAAATCCTCATTTCGAAAGCATGCATATTTATTTATTTATTTATTTATTTAAGGATTGCCTACGGAGTTACGTTTACACAATGTAACATTTTATGTGGACACATCTACTACTTATGTCTTATTGGAGCCCTGATAATAGGCAACCACGGCATGTGTTACAATGTTTGCATTAAACTACTAAGCTTAAAACTAAATCACATCAGTCAGACTATGGTTCAAGGTTCAACAACAGATCCCTGATTTTGCATTTGAAGCTGTTATGTACATTACAAAAAATATCGATATTTTCCTGTTTTGTAACGAGATCGTTGTAAGCACGCGATAGGCAAGGTAGGGGCGAGCGCTTGCCAAAGTTGGTTTTGCAAAACGGAACGTGAAATAAGGCACGAGGCATGCGAAGTATTTTAGTCGGGACACTTCAAGTGAACTTATTAACAATTTGAGGCGAATCAATTAGATTGTTCATAGTTTTATTCAAGAAAGACATACTAAGCAACGCTCTTCTGTTATTAAAATTTTCTAGTTTGAAATGTTTAACTTTGTCTCGATATGATCTTACATGGCTAGGTGGTTTATATAGATACGAAAAATGCTTTAGCAATTTCTTTTCAGTCCTCTCTATTCTGTTAATGTGGACTTTATAAACGGGTGATCAAGCAGCACAGCAGTACTCTAATTTACTTCTTACACAACTATTATATGTATAGCATTATAGTACATTACGTAACTAGGGCGGTGAATTCGTGAATGCCCCAGAACGCAGGTGTTTGTGGCCCGAACCGAAGGGGAGGGCCATAAATATGCGCTCTGGGGCTTTACGAATTACCGCCCGTGTTGAGTACAAAATTTTACGTCTTCACCTCGCCACAATGCGAGTATTACCGTACGCGCAGCGTGCAGTAAAACTCGCATTATGGCCAGGTGTGACGTAAAAATATTTTTGAGACAATTAATTTGAATTCCAAGGCATAATTAAAAGTAATCTCCGTTCTTGTCCACTGTGGCAGTAATAAACATAAAATTGGCAACATTTTCTCGCGCAATAACTCACATTCTGTCCCTTCATAACATTAAAAAAGTTACATCGCCCGGGGGCCAGAGACAAAAATAATTTATGAAAAAGTGCGTAAACAACACCAGGTGCCACCAATTACGAAAACAACAGATTGCAAAAAGTAATGAGGATGAAAAAACGCCTCTTTATGTTCCCAGCGCGGGATGCGTAAAAACGGTTCCGTGCGGCCGTCTTGATTATTTGGCGCCATTATTTGATTAAATTTTAACAAGGCTATTTCGACGGCCATCCTTATGCTTATGAATACGAAAGGAACTATTTTACTGTTTCTCATAATTTGTAGCCGCGAGAATTTCCATTTCGCTGGTCGATTACGTAACGACGTAACTTACGTGTACCTGTTTTTCTGGATACGATACGGTTTTTAGAAAACATTCATTTATAAATAATAGTGTTGAAATACTAATAATTTCATTTTATAACATTGTATTATTTTAATATGTCTTATTCATGAACCCTACAAAATGCGAAAGTAAATTAAATAGATTTTAATGAAGCATTGCTTGTCTTTTTTGATGATTAGATGCTGCTTTATCATGAATATAAAATAATGCAAATAAAAATGTACCAGAATAAAGATTAAAACATTTGTAACAAAAATGTTTTGATTTTTTCAGGAGCTAATTAAGTTTTTTTTTTATATCTGATATTTTGTTCGATTTTGTCTGCAGGTAATTATTTAAATGATGGTAATGTCGGTTACACAGAAAAAAACAGCTGTTATACGTTATTTCCAAACATGTAATTTTTTCCATGTTTATTGTAAATAAAATGACTGAAGATCTAATTATGATTCTTTTTGTATGAGACAATGACAGTTGAATTGCGTCGTAACGCTCGTTCGAAAAGTTACGTTACCTAGAACAATTGAAAGTTTGAAATATGTGTCGCCGTGTGTGAGTATCACCGACTGACCCATATATCCCAGCGTCACGGCCCCCGTGACAACATGCTGAGTGAGGCTCCCGTTTAGCACTTAAGGTTACGTTTTTGAGTGTATTTCTTTTTTCCGTGTTTTGTGTGCTAAATAAATAAATTCTTATTCTTATTCTTATTCTTATTCTTATATGGTTACTATGTATAAGTCTGTATCTTTGTTCTCTTTAAACGTTTCAAAGCGAGCAGAGAATAGATATTCACGTGAAGATGAAATGATAATATGAAGTTATAGTTTTATACTTTTTCCGTATATCATTATTCAAAGCCTTGAATTGCGACGTTTTGCATAATACAACTGACATTAAATAGTTCTATGTGTTAGAAGCGAAAGACATAAAATCTAGTTGGTATAGTTTTTAATGTTTTTTTTTGTGCTTGACTTTAATACACGGCAATGTAAGTTGACAAAAATAAATAAATATCTTAAAGTAATAAGTAATTAAAATTTCACTATTACGTTCAGATTTTCTAAGATAAATTGAAGTTAATTTAAATTGAAAACTGCCTCATTTCAAGATTTTTGCAAGAGGGTTTAATGTTCTACAAAATATTCAAACGATCAGATTATTAATGAAATATCAAATGAAACGAGCTCATTTAGGAACCTAATCGTTTCAAAACTGGCGTAGCTCCCCCTTTTTTTACATTGGGGAAATGCCTTTACGCATCCCCACGTAACATAACGCCACGGGGAGAAGGCAGGGCGGGTATGACGGACTAACCGCGACAGAAGCCTTGGACTACCGTCTAAAAACCCAACGAGTGCCAGCTCCGTCTTAAGGGAGGGGCGCCGCGGGATCGCTATACGCATTCGACCGCGTGCGTCCCGACGGGCGGCCCACAGGGTAGCGGGCCGCAGACATTAAGCGCCAAATTAAAGCGCATTTAGTCCAGTGGGACCAATTTTGGCAGGGTATCGTCCGAACCCCGCACCGTCCCACTACGGTGGAAGAGGCAGTAAATGCGCGTAGCGCCTGGCTATGCTTCCCGTCCGTCGCCGGCGGAGCGGATCCGCGAGGGGATCATTTTCGCGTGCCCGCTCTTCGGCCTCCTTCTGCGACATAATCTGGTCACTGAAGGAGGCCATCGCCTTCCATGCATCCTCATTGTCGAGCATGGCACCTATAACACCCGACAACAAGACGTGCGACCGCGTCACTGCCTCTAAATCAGTCCGGTAAATTCTTCTAAAGTGTGACGCGCCGAGTCCACGGGCGCACCACACTCATGGCAGCAGGCGTAGCTCCCCATAAGCAATCTGGTTTCCACGAATAGTATTCGAATATTTTGCCTAAAACATCAGACTTCTAACAATGTCGTCAAAAGGAGATTAAAGTAACATCGAACCTCTAAAGACCGTGAGAAAATATGTCACTGAGGAACGTAGCGTTCCTTACGTCATTCGCATCGTTTGTCTCTGTCAGTCGTGAGCGTGATGAGTGAGACGGGACCCGATAAATATTAAACGCAAGGGATTAGGGTACGCTCAGTGTTTTTGTTTAATTACGTTAATGGACCTATGTACGCGAATGTTCCTCCCATTTTGCAACTACATTCATTACAATTTGATAGGAATTCCATCTGGCCGGTTTTAACATTGTGATCATAATATTATCATCACCTTATTATAACAATATGTCTCTGTGAGCTGTAGAATTTGCGAGTCTGTCCATTTTTTCAAAACGTCTTTTGTTTTTTTGATTTCGATGGTTGCAGGTTGATCACACGTAATGCATTGTACGCGCGTCACGTAGATCTAAACGTCACTTTTTGTATGGAAAATTTACAGTCGGATCTGCCTAAAGCGTGTTTAAAACGTTACATAATGACTGAGTAGGACTCGCGCACGAAGGGTTCCGTACCATTATCTATAAAAACAGTAAAAAAAAGTTGTTAGGAGCCCCCCCTTTTTTTTTTTTAGTATTTGTTGTTATAGCGGCAACAGAAATACATAATCTGTGAAAATTTCAACTGTATAGCTATCACGGTTCTTGAGTTACAGCCTGGTGACAGACAGACAGACGGACAGTGAAGTCTTGGTAATAGGGTCCCGTTTTTACCCTTTGAGTACGGAACCCTAGAAACTATTGGCAATAAAAGCAAGGGACCAGAACAATAAAATTAATGAAAGCAACGAAACCTGATTACTTCCTTTGAGCGAAATTTTCATCACAATTTGAACATAAAAACACTCTCTTATATCCGAAATTGGTTAAGAACTCTCAGGGCCTTCAAAGTGTAAACATTCCCGGAAGCTTGTTCAAATTATGCAAATCATCCTCTAAGTAGGCAAAAGAAGCTCTGAAACAATAGGTCTGATTAAATTAGGCGACTTCAGTGACTAAGCGAAAACCATTCAGTGTTGATCCCCCGAAAATCGATACTTCATAATTTCCATCTCCTAACGTTTCTCTTTTGTTTGGCGTGAATATTAGACGGCATATATTACCCGCCGGCCGCACGGGAAAAAGATATACAGGATAATTGGTACTTTAACGTATTCCTGTTAAGGGGTTATAAGGGAGGTGGATTACAATTTGTTTAACCCCATAATGCGTTATGCAAATACATTTTCGAGATAATTCGCGTTTGATACATTAAGTCCTCCATGTGTACTTATTTTATTTGCGCAACAAGATTCAAATAAGTAAATACGTGCTATGTGTATCAGTAAACGTCTTTTGGCTGATATTATGATGATGGTGGCGATGTTGCGTACCGCGATGCGTCTGGAGTATAATAAATACTAACATTACCTGTAGAGTAGCAAGGACATCTAGGTGAATTCAGTAAGCTAGGGAATCTCATTGACGTACAAAATACGGGTCTATATCGGGTGGCATAAAATTGTTGGTCCTACTATTTTGTCGCATACCAACTTTATGCCGAATAACGTATGGCATAAACATTGTTGTGCATATTTTTTATTTGCCGAAATTGTTATTCCTAATATCGATTGTCCTAAATATTTAAGGTCCGAATGTTTATTGTGTCGAAGTTTTTATTTTAGAATGATTGATGTTCCTAATATTTAATGTTCTAAAAATGTTGTGCATAATCTAAATGCAGGTTGGATCTGTCAGAATTGCCTATTACTTAAATTACTTATGACCCGCCCTCATGTCGACGGAGCCCCGCTTCGCGGGGCCCCTATTTCTGCTCTGAGGGACATAAGGCAACTAACGAACCTATCTAATTGATCTAAATGAAGGTTGGCTCTGCTGAGAATTGCCTAATACTTAAATAACCTATGACCCGCCCTCATGTCGACGGAGACCCGCTTCGCCGGGCCCCTATTTCTGCTCTGAGGGACAAAAGGCAACTAACGAACCTATCTTATTTATCTAGATGTAGGTCGGGCCTGCTCAGAGTTAAAAATAGTATAAAATTTAGGAAAAAAAAAATAGTAAAGGTGGTTTAGCTAATTTAATAATAGGCCAAAAAATACTATGACAATGAAAATTAGGACTATTACTTTTTAGGTAATTCGATGTTCGAGTAATCAATATTAGGATAAACATACTTTAGAACTTTTAAATGTGTATGCGCAAAAATGAATAGGCTAAATAAGTAGTAGGCCACTCAACATTATGCCAAACATTCTCGGCCAAAAAATTTTAGGACCATCAACGTTATGCGATACGACAGGCACCCACAAAATACGCATACCAATACCGTCACGCCATAGGTGGAGGTGGCCTCATGCTTGTATCCTACTAATATTATAAATGCGAAAGTTTAGATGTTTGGATGTTTAGTAGCTCACTAGTATGAGTTTGCAGTGAGTCACGTTTACTTGAGTCGCGAGCGACTGCGTACATTATTAGTATGAAGAATCTATCCACCGCCCCTGGCGGTCACTTATAGAACTAAAAATCCAATCGGTAACATGAGTCACTTATAAGTTTACATCGGTAACTCGATTCGATCGTTCGTATAGTTTACTTGATAGACGCCTGCCTGCCTGGTGAAATTTCACGACTTCTTCGTCGATAATTATGATATTTCGACAGTGTTCACATCAGGCAATGTATTTGTTATTTTTATTGGATAGGTACTTATAGTATGGACATTATTTATTTTCTAAAGTATATACAAGACGATAACTATAACATTAACTAAATTAAAATAAAGCTAAGTTAAATCTAAAAAAGGCCCTCGAGGCATTGTACCGAGGATGCTGGCGGCATTTCCTCGCTGAATTGCAATGCTGATGCGTTGCGCGAGAAAACCGCCAGCTCTTCGGTCACCAGTTACGTCAACCAGACGTTTCGCGATTTCCGCAAATAACTTTTGCGCACTGGGACCCCATGGACCGAGGGTCTCGACGCCAAAAGGTACAAAGTTGTACGCAATTGTTTGTTCGATTATTGAAATAAATGAGTATATCACTGCAGCTAGCACTATTATCACTAGGAAATCGAATATTCACTCGTTATTTTAACCTATGACAAATATGGCGGATTTTGTGTCATTCATTTGCATTTTTAAATACAAAATACGTGACTATCCGAATTTTGCGGATATATGTTGTGGATTCCAAATTCTTATATTCATACGTTATTTAATATGAGATAGGTCTCGATTGGATCCACGATACCTCTTGACGGCTAAATACGATATCACGCGCAAATTTGCAAGTGAATTAGTTAACTACAGTCGCAACGGTATTCGTTGATTTGAAACGTCAAATTTGTGTGCCATGCTACCGATTGGTCGTGCGAATCGAAAGTTTAAATTAAGTACGCATCGAAAACTAAGCACTTGCGAGTAACGTTTTGAAGTTCTTTTCGGAGAACAACGGCACCATGAGTTACTAATTCGACAGCGCAAATTTGCGACAGTCGAAATCTATTAACTCGCTTGCGAGGAACGTAAAGTAATGAGTGTTTTCGATAGTCACTCATACTAATGCTATAGATGTTTGGATGTTTGTCACTCATTTACGCTTTAACGGCTCTACCGATTTGGATGAAACTTCGTATGTACGACAATAGCTTATAGAGCCTTGATTATAGTTTTTACTTCGGGTCCACGCAGACGAAGTCGCGTGCAGAAGCTAGTTTCAAATAAATTGTAGTGTCACAGACACTGACAGAGCATTGCAAATGGCCCTTAAACTCTAATCTTGTGTAGCTATAAAGTAACTACCTACTAGCTTTGGCAGTTCTTATTTCATTATTTACGATGCTCGTCATTGAAACATCACCGCCATAATAACAGGCCCATCGTTTATCGTCAAACTATCGATCCAAAATTAATATTCCGCTAACTAGTCGTGTGAAAGCGGGACTTGTCCCACTTAAGTAAATGTGAGAGCCTTCGAACAGTAATAGAATTAAATCGGACCGCCCAACTTTCGATATCGTTACGGGGAACGACGATAGAAGGAAATAGACCTTGTATATTGTTACATGTTGTAACATATTGGGTACAGAAGGTTCGCTTCGATTTTCAAAGACAAGATATTCTTAATTTTTCAAATTAGCCATATAACATACACCTATAATGTCGGAGTACCACTAGGTCTAAAAATGATCCTCGGCCCCGAGAAAATGTCGTGTACGAAACTCAACTGAATGATTTTAGTATGTTTGCACAACAGGGAGTCCTCACGGTGTATTCCTAATTGCTGATGGTCGTGATTGAGTGGAACTTGTCTTTGATTAGAAGTTACTACCGTTGTCTGTCCTTTGAAGCGTTGAGTGCATCTAGCCTGGTGTGCACTGATTGGACTTGGTCTGACCATCTGATTGGACTATGACCTTCTCGTGCTCGAGATTGTCGTTCTTTCCGACAGTGTGGTTAGTGCTATTGGAACTCTAGCTTCTACTAAGTCAAATATGTCGTAGAAAATTGGGCATTAACGTTAACCTCTCGGAGGATAGAATAATTGTGCAGAACGCAGTCCAAGGGATTTGGAGCATCTGCTTCCACAATTTTAGAAATTATCAATAATATCCTGCTGTCTAACTCTACCTACATGTTATTGTATTGATTCTCTTTCTAACTGCTTTGTTTGTGTGAGGTGTGCATTGAAGCGTATTTGTATTGTATTGTTGTATTGTAATATTTGTAATATATATACAACAAACACACAAACAACACGAACAAATTGTGCAAATTATCTGACACAACTGAAAATAGGTATATTAGGGCGTGTGAGATAAAGTGGGTGACTGCTTGATAAACAATTAAAATAGATTATTATTATTACATTGTCATTAAGTAGATTCTATAAAAAGACTTGATTAGTCATTTAGTTCATGCCAAAAATTACAATATTCGTTTGCATATATTGTAATGTAAACAAATATTGCATAGGTACTAATGTACGATTGTTGAGGGCATTAAGAATCTCAGAACTTTTTCCTAGAATGTAGTGCTATGAGCCTAGTGTAGTGACTTATTTATTTAATCCTATGGCAAGATTTGCAGATCGCTTATTAGGCCTACTGTTATTATGTCTAATGTAACCAGCCTTGACTAGCGAATCGCACCAAGACGATATTCTCTACAAATTACCAGCGTTATATGAGTAGCTTTATTTAATATCGTGTTTGTTTGTGCGGAGTACTGGTCAGAATTTAAGAGGGTGTACAACGAAGTAGCGATGTTTTGGCATTTTCCCTAAACAAACCAGAAACAAACTACGTATATTAAGATGAACTGCACGATAAATAGGTTTTATAGCCATGTTTTACGACCCAAATGTACTGAACGTCACGCGAAACATAACTATAAACATATAATGCTACTAGGCCTGTAACTAATATATGGCTTTAAACATAAGATTAATCTGACATTTATATTTTGCAATCCGCAATTATGTTTCAGAGTCAAGAAACAAATTGATCTGTGTGTTGAAACTGGAAATGACTGCTGGCTAAACGCTCGTTCGAAAATTAAATACCTATTCACAATTACCCTGCGATGTGTGATTTTTGAAGTGCATTGTCTGAACTAAGTAGGTACCTATGATAGAAAAAAAAAAACAGATTAATGTAACACGATTAGGGTTGTATAATAATACTGTCTGGTTTTGATGTTTGCCAGCTAAACAATAACAAAATGAAAAGCATTAAATGTTAGAATGAGTGCATAACACGCAGCCTTTGAAAACGATAACTACTTATGTGTTTTATCACAATAACTATGTTTTTACACAAAAAAAATAATAATATGGAATATATTTACTTACCAGTAGGAAATTTATCATACATGCCTACGACAATCAGCCAAGTGCGTGTCGGGCTTTACGCAGTGTAGGGTTCCGTAGGTGCCGCGCCTTCTGGTACGTGGTCGCCACTTGAGAACCTTTCTGCCCCAACGGCCATCGGTTCTACGTGATATGTGCCCTGCCCACTGCCACTTAAGTTTAGCGATTTGGAGGGCTATATCGATTACCTTGGTTCTGCTGCGGATAGCCTCATTTCTGATGCGATCACGCAGAGAAACTCCCAACATAGCGCTCTTCATAGCCCTTTGGGTCACTTAGAGCCTAATTATGCGACCCTTAGTAACCAACCACGTTTCAGTGCCATATGTCATCACTGGTCAAAGACTCTCGTCTTGAGACACTGCGGAATATTCTCAAACGCTGCCCAGCAGAGTCCGATTCGACGATTGACGATTTCTCGAAGTTGGACTTACCTAACTGGATAGTCTGTCGTAGGTATACAATGTATATGTATAAAGTATACTATTCATAACCGTCCACAACGTCAACGTCAAAAGTAACTGCGCAAACGAAGATGTCCAAAGTCTTTATTAACAGGGAATAAAGAGCTTTTGAAGTCTTCTATTTCGGAACGACTTTTGATGCTGATTGTACTTGTTACGTCGACGCGTCACGTAAATGGTGCTGTTGCGTCGGCCCAATTTGGATGATGATGGCTTTTCCAAGTATATTTTAAGTTGGTCGACTATTACTCGGTAACTAGTAGGTAATGCTACTTAGCCGTGATAGTTTTCCTTTTAAATTCATTATGTGTACTAAAGCTATTCTTTTCACATTCCCAGTAGCATCCATTTAGCCTGCAGGAGGTGGGGACACATGACTAATATAAATGATCCGATAACTTGAAAAATAGTTTTTTAAAAGCTCGTAATATTTTAGAACAAGCTATCCAACGATGACCAAACGAGAAAAGAAAACGATATCCAGACTTTACGTGTAAATACCTTAAAATAACTATGTCTATTTATTTACGCATGCCGAATTATTAGTAAGGGCTTTTTAGGGTCCCGTAGTCGACTAGGAACCCTTATAGTTTCGCCATATCTGTCCGTCCGTCCGCGGATAATCTCAGTAACCGTTAGCAATAGAAAGCTGATATTTGGTACTAATATGTATATCAATCACACCAACAAAGTGGTAAAATAAAAAGCGGAAAAAATGTTTTATTAGGGTACCTCCCCTATACGTAAAGTGGGGTTTTTTTTATTTCAACCCTAACGTGTGATATATTGTTGGATAGGTATTTAAAAATTAATAGGGGTTTAGAAAAATCAGTTTTTGATAATGTTAATACTATCGGAGATAATCGCTCCAGAAGTAAAAAAAAATGTGCCCTCTTAACTTTTGAACCATAAGTTTTAAAAATATGAAAAAAATCTCAAAAGGAGAACTTTATAAAAACTTTCCAGTAGAAATATTTTGATCTTGATAGGTTGTGAACTAAGTTTGTAATTTAACCGTATAAGCAGGTGTTTATTGTACCTCTAATTTCTACAAAATCACAATGAAATGACGTGCTTTCAGGTACACGCAATAAAGCATTATCCCATAAAAATCATCTTCCATACTTTAAGCTCGCGCGCAATAGTTCACTTAATTTGCGGATAGATGTCGTTGTACGCGGAACGCCTATATCGTACATGGCGCTGTTAAGATTTTTCTTGATTTAATGGGGTCGGAGCAAGTGCGCCCAGGTCGAAAATTTGTCGTTCTCGAATTGTCTTACTTGTCTTTGGTCGTTCGTTGTCTAATAATAAAATTGTTCGCTAAGTATTGCGTATATGGTTTTAGGGTTCTGTACTTAATATGACAACTCAATGTAACAAATAGCCCATTTTTTTAACGCTTAAGTGGGGACACTTACTGTGACGGACGGAAAACTACGGAACCCTACACTGAGCGTGGCCCGACACGCTCTTGTCCGGATTTTATTAGTAAGAGTAACTGAGCTAAGCCGCAGACGGAGATACGGACAGACGCACCGACGGACATGGCGATACTATAAGGGTTCCGTGTTGACTAGGTACAGAACCCTAAGAAGGTCAGATGGAAGTAAAATAAAACTTTCAGGGTACCGTGAGTAAATCACCAAGAACCCTTGTAATTTGATTCAATATGTCCGTCCCTTGTGTCCGAAGGCCGTAACGCCTGGCAACACTCTCTGAGATTAAAATTTATTGGGGGATGCTCTTGAAAAATGTCAAGTTGAGAGCTGAAAAAGGCTAAGGATCTGATTTTAACGGACAGGGGTAATTATTTTGGGTCGCGAGATTAAACGGCGTTTGATAGGACGACAATTTTGTAAACTCTGGTGCGAATTTGTATTTAATTTCTCCGCCTTTTTAGTATGATAGGTAGCAGTTTATTGCAAGAATAAAAAAGAAATTGGGGACAATCTTACACAACAATCCCAAACTATTGCTTACATTAGTGCAAGCCCTTTAGTGCAAATCACTCTCATAATGTGTATTAAGATACGTTTTGTTACACTTTTATTTACGTATAGTTTTTGCACTATTAAATTATTTTCTTTCTTTCTTTCGTAGTTTTGGACTAGCTCAATTTGTGTAAGATAAGAAGGCTTGTACTATGGGTGCTAGACGACGATATACATACTTTTATAAGTAAAAAAAAAAGTAAAATACATAGAAAACATCCATAACTCAGGAACAAATATTAGTGCTCATCCTTACCGGGATTCGAACCCAGGAACCTCATGCTTGGTAGCAGGGTCACTACCATCTAGGCAACGATGGTCATCTTCTTTTTTTACGTTTACTTAGTAATTTGTTTTTCCACGGCTTCAAGAGACTGCAAACGATACGATACCTCTACGCATTCCCGACATAAAGAGTCTTTACAGACAGACAGATGGACAACCTCCTATAAGGGTTCAGTTTTTGCCTTTTGAGGTAAGGAACACTAAAAACCAATTTGTAAGGGTTCCGTAGCTAAACGGAATCCTTGTAGTTTCGTCATGTACGTTTGTCCGTATGTCACAGACATTTTTCTCGAAAACTGTAATATGTATTTCAATAAAATTTGGAGGATACTACAAACTGCATACTTCCGAAGAATCATTTGTATTTTACATTAAATGTTTTGCGAATTTCATAATTCGTAAAACCATGTTCCGCTGAAGACAATTTTGTTGCTTTAGGATTTAATGTTATTAAAAAATATTAATTTATTAATATGTCTTTCCCGCTCACGGGACAATGATGTCCCGAACCTTTGGGAGGCGTGCGTGGAGCTAGGTACCTACAATGTACCAACTGAGTCAACACGCAGAGGCCCTTTTGACAACTTAATGAAATGCAAAGAGTAGACCGAGCGGATGCTGTCCCTGTCTAGGGCCTATTGATGGTTGATGGAATCTAAATGAAACGCTGGGCTATTGCATGAAACATCGGACGCCTGCCTAATAAAAGGGCAACACCGGTCAGAGAGCTGGGGGGGGGGGGGGGGTAGAGGGTGGCACTGGACTTTAAACATATAGCCAACTCGCCACTTAGGTGTCCACATCTACCCTCGAGCAACAGCTCTTGCGACTCCACTCTGGACGGCCAGTATAGGCAAGCCAGAGCCGTAGGGTCGCTACTCCCTAACAGCCCGCCACAAGCTGCCTTACGTTCACTGATTGCACCAGAAATCTGGTGGGCGATGGGGCCGTCACATCCCTACACACATCCCTTATTAAGATTATTATTATATTCATGAAAACCATCTGCATCCAAATTTTCGTATATCGGAAAATGGCGTTCGAAATTATGATGGTTTCGAACAAACATTGATTATTCGGAATTTTTCTGGGTGTCCCTAACCTTGTTTTACAAGTGAGATCGCTGTCAAGCAAGCTAAGTGGAAGCACAGCTTATATTTCTGTTGAATGCCAAGCCTAATGGAGCCTTCACATGTTTGAAAATTATGAAGCATAGGGCCTAACTCGCGGCATCCGATCGATTTGGCTCTGGTTAACTCCGACAAAACTTTCTGCACCTTTGCATAACTCATTTGAGCTCCACTAGTTCGGAGATAATTCAAACGGTTCCCTTTCAATGTAAACGGCTTCTTTCGAAGTAATTTGCAAAGTTCTAGGCCGGTGTTCCATCAGCGATATTTGGCAGAAGGGAACGTGTCTTCACTTTTATATCTGTATTTCAAAGACGGAATGTCTGAGACATCGAAGGTGCCTTCTCTCGAATATTACATACATAAATTTACGCCTTTATTCCTAAAAGGGGTAGGCAGAGCACATGAAACGTGTGTCCCAGACCAGAATAAACTATCGTCAAAATGTGATATCGCGGTAATAGGTTCCTACACCATCGTCCACAACACACTTCAACCGCATGGTTGAAGTCGTAAAAGTCGACTAAGAAAGCAGTCCCTAAGACGATGTTTACGACAC
This sequence comes from Epinotia demarniana, assembly GCA_945867215.1. Classification (NCBI taxonomy): domain Eukaryota; kingdom Metazoa; phylum Arthropoda; class Insecta; order Lepidoptera; family Tortricidae; genus Epinotia; species Epinotia demarniana. Next base: position 20,297,574 of record OX244271.1, on the reverse strand, counting down.
CCGTGGGAAGAAAAGGGGTGGTGTATTTATAACCCGACACCACACGGGGAAATATTGCTAATGCATCGTTCAGTCAATCAATTTTGGAACACATTTTAGTCTTATTGGTATAGTATGCCAATCATCATGGTTCATCCTCTCCCATTGTGTAAGGCTAAGGAATGTGAGCGGGATGCAGTGATACTTAATTGAAACGGAATTGATATCAAATGGACATGGAAATTTACTTTCTCAATGTAGGCACAGTGCAGCTCTGCTATAAATAATTCAACTCTTTATTGGTGGTTCCATATTCCATCATTTGCAGTAGAGTGTATAGGTCATTGGAAATTATCGCGTGCTTTGAAACGCCGTTCTGACTAGATTAAGAAACAATAAGGTGTGATTTTCAGATATATGATTCTTGACTACATGATTGTTTATCTGATTCGATTGATACCGGGCCGGGAATAATGCTTGGAGGATGAAGACCATTTAAAATTCATAATCCACCTGCCAAATCCACAGCACTTCGTAAACAATACAAAACTGGGTTAACATTTTCGACTTACTTCCCTGTTTGTGTACTGTTATTCCCACTTCACCAATACCCCAACAAATAAAATCATATCAGTATAAATAACTTTAAAATTCAAACTTATCTATACTCTTTTACGGTTCTTTTTTCATTGCAGCAAAGTAAACAGTCGTAAACGTAAAAAGCAACATGTAGGCTTTACGACTGCCATTGCACACAGGTGTGGGGCTTTTACTGAGAAAAGGTTCTAACTGGTAGTATATTCCGTAAATTTTGGCGCCTTTTCGAATTAATGGTACATAGCTGGAGCACCGTATCGTGATATGGTTACACGATTCGATGGAGTACTATTGACATGGGGTTTGTTCAACTATGTATGTTTAATAGAATGTTCAAAGAACGTTCAACGAACTACATGGCAATAAAAATGTTATCATGTATCTAACCGTTTGGAAAATAGATTATTATTATTACTCTGTTTCCTACTAAGCACTTCATAATGGCTACGACCGGTTAGCCTAGTGGATAGTGACGCTGCCTACGAAGCTGACGGTCTTGGGTTCGAATCCCGGTAAGGACAAATATTTGTGTGATGAGCATGAATATTTGTTTCTGAGTCAATGATGGATGTTTTCTACGTATTTAAGTATTTCTATATATTACTCTAGCTCTGTAAAACTCAAGAGTCTGTCTTTTTTTGCAAAAAATCGACAAAATAAAATCTACCTATATAATTATTGATCCAGAAGGCGTAGCACGGTTGCCATTTAATCATTCATCGTTGTGGATAAGACATCCGTCACTCTCGCACTCACATACTTGTCAGAACGTGACGGGTGTCTTATCCACAGCGATAAGTGATAAAATGGCTACCGTGCTACGCCTTCTGCTCACAAAGTTTCACGATAAACGGTTTAGGAATGCAACCTGTACAGGAGAACAATCAGAGAGACGCCAGACATACCAAACATTTTTTGCCTAACCTTCGTTCGCTTGTCTAATAAGCAATGTTACGCTTTCCACTATTTAGGCCGCCTAAGCGTCTAAAATAAAGCGTGTTAACGTAAATCGTCCTGCCGGCAGGACGATTTACGTATTTTTTGTTTATTTACGACGGCAGGTTTATCTTGGCAGTGAAATTTAACTAAATAGGGTCAGCAGGGCCACGTAAGTTCTGTGTGGCGGGGGCCACAGCACTCGCATAACCCTTTCACGGCCAAGAACCTGCCTAGCGGGCACCCACGCCGTAGTCACTTTCCGCTACTTAGCGGGATAACCTCGGGATTAGCTACGATTCTTGGTAATGAATGTGTTAAGATCCCCAGGGTGTGCGACGAAGATCATATCGCCCTAGGAGTCAGTAGAAGCGATGCAAGAGAAAGGCTCCAATGCTTTCAGTCACTAACTATTAGACGGAGTCCTCCGTATGGGCGTTAATCAAATGGTGGCTACCACGGAGTTTTAAGTGGACAGAAATACCACTTTGTAGTTGTTTGTTGGCTTTCTCCACGAAAAATAGAGGCTACCATATCAGCCGAGTCAGATGTCTGGGTCATACAGATAGAGTTACACTAAAGTCGTTATTCCTGTGTCAATAGTTAAGGGCTTCCATATGTATAAAAATGTTTTGATTGTTGAAATCATCTATCCCATCCATCTAGTTATTTCGGACCGGCCATTGTGGCACTTTTTGGGGGAGGCCTATGCCCAGCATTGGACGTGTTTCGGCGGACATGATGTGCTAGATGATACGCTTGATGTATCGTATTCCAGTGGCGCAGCGCACTAAAATAGATTTGGAATTGGTATCACATTGTAGAAATTGAATTGGTATCATAATTAAATGAAATTGTTACTAATAAAAGCCCTCTGCCGCTTTGAAATATGGCAGTATATATATGAACGTTATGAATGCCTGGTTCTATAACATTAGTCGCCAAGTTTTACACTAGCTCTGAAACACAGGTGTTTGCTGGCAATGGTTATGATAGGGATGTACGTGCTCTGATTTTGAATGGGTGGAATTTGGATGAGAGCCAATATTAAAGCATTATTTCCTGGTAATGCGAGGGACGAAGTGGCACTTTATGGACTAAATGTGGTTGAAGTCTTTGATTTTTCTGAACCCATTTACAAATCGGTGGAAAATTAGCTTATGGTTTGCCTGATGTTAAGCAGACGCCATTGCCTATGGAAGCTTGTGACTCAAGGACGTTGCCAACAGTAAACGCAATAAATCCTCGAATCAACGAGGATTTATTACGTTTACAGTTGGAGATAAATACAGCGGGAGTTCAGGCGACGTTACTCACCATCAGGGACACAATATGACATATCTTCAAAGTAAAGACTTGAAACCATGGGACCCTGATCAGTTGGGAGGCTGGTCCACGCCTCAGGGGACCCCAGAGCTGACGCGTACCTTTCACAAAGGATCGCTCTTTTGTGCGTTTTCAATTATTTTAATATAATTTATACAGTTCACGTTATCCACGTTAATCACCTGACCCCGATCACCCAGGAGAATTAGCGTCAATTATTTAATATTCAAATAGGAAAAAATGATAATGTTCGGTTATGGCGCTTCGCCGGACGCTACCGCGTCACGCTCGCTTCGCTCGCTCGGCTCGCGCCCTGTAGGGTCGCAGTTAGGTGAACTGCGACCCTACAGGGCGCGAGCCGAACCAAGGCGCCAACCTAACCGTTTTTTCCCCTGGGAGATCAGGCTACGGGATTAACGTGGACAAAGCATATTATTTCATTCATACAGTTTTAAGTATTTGAATAAGTAAGTAGTAAGTAGTAGTAGCGGTTTCCTGTAAGGTAGATGTACTTCCATAGTTGGAATGCTCTAAAAATGAGTGGGTCATTTCCGCTGTGCCTCAATCCTATCTACACTGCACTGCACGGTCGGAAGCTCCATAGCTTTGACTTTATTTAAAAATCTGGAAAGTGACTTAAGGCTTCAATATACATAAGGTACTTTACATCAATAGATCGTGACTGTAAGTAATATATTTCCAGCTTTGAGTTTATTATTATAGCGGCGTTTTATTATGACTTCCAACAGCGAAGGTTTTATAGGAAAACACAGTGCAAAGAGATACGTAGGTTTCACAGGGGCCATTTTATGTTTAACGCTTTTGACATACGAGTATTAAGCTATGAATCGGATTCATATTTGTTGCAGCTTATTGGCTAAACGGTTAGTATATAAAGTTCTAGTAGAAGTCGTTATTTAAGATAAATAATGTTCTAATGATTTTCATTTAAACTGTTTCCGCCTATTACATTGCAAAGCTACACTACGGCGGTTTTTCTGTTAATACCTACTTGATGTCTTTTTATAATATAATAAATTAATCTACTATACCCACGCGCTCTCTCGAAAGAGCTTGGCTAAATCTGTGCTAGCTATGTACTAAAATAATCAGATGGAATAGATCATATATTCAAATAAATTTAGTTGCACAGTCGAATACCTGATCAAAAGTCATTTAACACTTCAATATCAACGTAATATGAGACCTACATAACAATACATGTGTAGTTGTGGGTTATAAACTCGTATATATTACCGGCCGTATTCATAAACGTACTACAAGCCTGTTTTAACTAAAATGGCGTTAAAATTCGTTTGTCCTTATCTGTCACTTTGACATTTGTGTTCGTAAGAAAGGGACAAAGCACATTTTATTTAGCAGAGGCATTTTAAGTTTTATGAATAAGGGGGTACTTCTTTACGCCGTGTAGCATGCAGCGCACTTTATATTACTTCCAATAACGATTTAATTGCTAGGAAAAATCGTAGTGTAAAGATATAAGTAGTATAGGATATTTCAAGTTTCATCACCAATCTTTTTTTAGAAAAAACTGCGAAAACTCACTACTTGTTTTGAAGCTTGCTACTCCTTCAAAATTGAAAGTCTTTTCAAGAATTATTTTGCTTGATAACTCATTCCACATGACATTAGAACTTCAACGGACATATTCGTCTTCGTTTTTTGGTTTATCTGGGATATCAAAGGGAAATATTGTACTAGTTTTACATATTTCGAACACAACAATACTAATGTGTTTTGATTTTAAGGGTCGCTGCACATAAGGGCCACTAGCCAAACGCCGCCACTGGCATATTTCCTGTAGTTTTCATACATTATACTCGCACACGGTAGACGCCGGTGGCCGCCACACGTCGCTAGTACGTGGCGGCGTTTGTGGCTGTCGCGTGTGGCCCGTGTGCGGCAACCCTAAATAGTTTTTTTTAAATCGCATTACGGATAACGCAAGATATATTGCCAGATATGGAATTGGGTATAGTATTTAGTGTCCTGCTAGAAATCCAAACTGCCAGGTAAATGAGAAAATATTAAATATTATATTTATTTTACAATTTTTCGCCGCATCATCTAAGAGGCTTTGTGCTTCAAAAACCAGAATTTCGCTTTACTCGTTTTAAAAATTGCTTATTTTATTAATAGAGCAAAATCTCCAAGCAAAAGCCGCTGAGTAGGTTTATACTAAATTAAGCTTACCTCCAGACTACAGTGGTATTACAGTTAAGTGCCGTAACCAATGAGGACTCTCAAGATAAATTATTGAACTTGCATGAAAATCCTAATATACGCGCTGTACCCAAACAATTATGTAGTATCAAGACATTAAATACATAAATAAAAGAAAATAAACTTTTTTTTTCTTCATGTTCTCTTAAATATATCATATTTTCTTGGAGCCTTAATACGAGTACATTTCTGTTTGGAGCTGGTAGAGAATGGCATTGGGCATTAAGCTCGCTATTTGTACATTCCCGAGCCTTGTGCCGTAAAATTTAAATAAATAACTTGCCTTACATCCAGAAACTAACTGTAGACTCTAATAAACATAAGTTTTATTAATATAACCCTCAAAGTTTCCACCTACATTCAACAGCTGGCGTGATAAGCAATAGAACTCAGCGATTGTAGGCTTACCTCTGAAAGAGTCAAGAAGAATTTATTATAACCCCACCATATTGGGAATGCGGTAACTTGTCGCAAAAGTTTTTTTATCCAACGGTGATCCAAACCACACTCAAGGTGCTTTTGGAATTAATTACGTCTCGTTTTAAAGTCTTGTGTTTTTTTTTCAATTGCAATCTTATCTTTTATTTTGCTTCAAAATTGTCTAGGTCTTCAAATCAAGAGTGAATGTTAAGGATAAGACCGAACCAGTAAGCTTCACATTAAGCCTGGTGTCACATTACTAGTCAGTCAGTAATACGAGTAATAATAAAAGTAGTGGCTCTGTGAGCTGAAAAAAAAACTTGACAAAAAAAACTATATAACTGACGAACCTGTTCACGAAATTTAACGAGAGTCGGTTGAGAAATATGTGACCTGTAGAGGAGAATATCATTTGCTTCACTCACTCGTCCAAAAAAAGAGTTTGATATAAATAGATATACACGCAGGCTTTAAATATTTTTTTTAATAATATATGTACCTTCTTTACTTATTCGTTGCGTTGTCAGGTTACGAAACATCCTCAAGTACAACTTTCTCGACTTACCTGAAACAAATTAATAGTTATGTATTTTACTTTATCACATCAGCCGAAAGACGTCCACTGCTGGACATAGGCCTCCCCCAAAGAGTGCCAAAGTGACCGATCCCGCGCCACTCGCATCCAGCGGACTCCCGCAACCTTTACCAGGTCATCAGTCCACCTTGTCGGGGGCCTACCTACGCTACGCCTTCCGGTACGTAGTCGCCACTCGAGAACCTTTCCGCCCCAACGGCCATCGGTCCTCGGTCGGCCTTCGAGAAAGAGGTCAATCGTCGAATCCGACTCGGCTGGGCAGCGTTCGGGAAGCTACGGCAAATCTTTTCGTCCAATATTCCGCAGTGTCTCAAGACGAAAGTCTTTGACCAGTGTGTGTTGCCAGTGATGACATATGGCACTGAAACGTGGTCGCTTACTATGGGCCTCATAAGAAGGCTCAAAGTCACCCAAAGGGCAATGGAGAGGGCCATGTTGGGAGTTTCTCTGCGTGACCGCTTCAGAAATGAGACTATCCGCAGCAGAACCAAGGTAACCGATATAGCCCTCCGGATCGCTAAACTTAAGTGGCAGTGGGCGGGGCACATAGCACGTAGAACCGATTTTACTGTATATGCGTTTTCAATTTGATACTCTGATGATAATGGTGACTCACCACTGACATTATCATCCTCCTAGCAGATAAACAGGTTAAGGTTTAGAGAAGGAAACAGTTGTTCTTGACTGTTTCCTGCCGTAAGTTAGGTCAAAATAGACATTCAAACCACGATAAAGAAATATTTTTACAGACATGTGGTACGTTGATTTTTATACACAATATATAAGAAAGGTTCCGTCCGTATGAATTATAGTTTTTTAACGATTATCAATCGTTTAATTTCATACTTTTTTACAAAATTACTTTAAGAATAGCCTCAGCCAGGAAATTAAAGTAGCAACTGAACATATTCCCGTCCCATCTGCCACCTTAATCGTAATACGTTTATCCCTGGGTAAAATTCACCGAGTTATAAGTTTCCATAATAGTTTAAGCTGAGCAATCTCGAAAATATATGGTAAAACCCGTAATATATAACGCTGAAAACGCTAGACAAAATTTCACCCGCGCTAAGGTCGAAACTTTACATGAGCCAGGATTTAAGTGCTGTTTCAGGTAGCTCACCATATTCATAGAGAATGAACTATTACTTTATGTTTTTTGTTTCATTCTAGAATATCCTAAGCGGCACCCATGCAACAACAACAAAGTTCGTTTATGTATATCCCTCCCCGTCGCTCACAGACAGAGAAAATGGAGATACACGATAGGCGGAATCACATTATTAACACGCGACGCGACCCGATACCAAGCGACGCGTGTTGAGTCGAATCAAATTGTAGTATTTTCTATGACCAGAATCACACTATGAACATGCGACGTGGCGTCGATCGGGTCGCGTCGCGTGTTAATAATGTGCTGGCACCTGATTCACTCCGTATACCTGAGATTTTTAACCCACTCAGCCCACTTCCGTTTATCATCATCATCATCATCATCATATCAGCCGAAAGACGTCCACTGCTGGACATAGGCCTCCCCCAAAGAGTGCCAAAGTGACCGATCCCGCGCCACCCGCATCCAGCGGACTCCCGCAACCTTTACCAGGTCATCAGTCCACCTTGTCGGGGGCCTACCCACGCTGCGCCTTCCGGTACGTGGTCGCCACTCGAGAACCTTTCCGCCCCAACGGTCATCGGTTCTACGTACGACTCCCCGTCATCATCATCATCATTGTATCAGCCGAAAGACGTCCACTGCTCGACATAGGTCTCCCACAAAGAGTGCCAAAGTGATCGGTCCTGCGGCACCCGCATCCAGCGGACTCTCGTGACCTTACCGGGACCAGGAGTGCGATTTTTGAATCTCACTGGTGATATCAAAGTCACCGGTGACTAAAATTATCACCGATGACTTTTATGTCACCATTTTCCTAAAGCCGTATTTTTGAAAGTCACACGCTGTTTACCAACATGCAGAAATTTTAGAATGTCAGTCAGAGACAATCGTCCCGTTACGTTCCTTTTCACGCAGATGTTGTCCTTGATACCGGTGTTTATTTTCTCATTCTATAACTTAAAACAGATTCAAACGTAAAACGTAGCGTATGTGTCAGTGTCATGTAACCGAAAATATAAGTTTTGAAAAATTCTTGGCATATGTCACATACGTCAACTGTCAAAAACAATCACGTGGTGATTTCAATTACGAGTTGGTAGGGGCACTCGTAAATCGATATCATAGGTATGACAAATGTAAGTCACCGAAGTAGTTTCAAAAATACGAACTTTCTGAAATCAGTCACATCGGTGAGAATTAGTCACTTGGTGAGATTTAAAAATCGATCCCCAGGTCATCAGATGTGTGAAATATATAATAACAGACCTTAGATGGGTAGACCCCCTCGAGGTGGACTTGTCGGGGTCTACCCTATATTTCACACCTCGCATGCTCGACAAGTAGTTTCCACTTGTAAGGAAACAGCTTAAGACATCAGCCACAGACAACTGGTCGATATATATTACGAGTATGTTAACGTAGAAAATACGTCTTTGTAGATCTGAGAGTACATTACCGCTGTGGTTTTGCGTAGTCGAGAATCATAGTGCATATTCGTGTAGCGTTTCTTGATGGTTTCCGTCTGCCGAAAGTATCAGGGGAGCGATTCGACTTATTAGGGATCGTCCTAATACAACGCGACGCGATAATCGCGTTGTACTAAGACGATCCTTTTGAATGACAGCTTGGCTGTTATTTGGGACGCGCTAATGCGCATCACCTCACCCGTAACGCCTAACGAAAGTAGACCTTTGATAAGGATTAGTTACTTTGAATCGCGGCTTCAAGATGTATTTATGGGGTGAACGGTAAGGCTAGGTTGAAACAAGTTCCAGAATAGCGAGGCTTATGTTAAGGCGACCATGGCGTATGATGAGTTAGCGAAAGCGGCTACGATTCCATCTGTATTAAAGAATACAAGGGGACATATCTCTACGTTCATGTACATATATGTCTTTCATAAACATCGTATTAGAAGTAATAAAGTGTCATATTTAAATACTTATGTCCTATGTTAAAAGATAGGCTGCTCCAGGATGCTCTTCTGAGCTCTTACACGTAGTTAAATCTACTTGCTTTCTTGAAAAATTAAGCGTAGTCAACTCATAAAGAATGATGCAAATCAATAATCTACGGGAAAATAATACAAAATGATTGACAAATAAAAAACATACTTTCACTTACATTACTGTCACATCATCATACGCGTGACATGGGTGACAAATTGACAACCTCAGTTGGCCTGACAGGCCTCGACGCGACATGACAAGGTGTATGAAGTGCCCCGCGTTAATAATTACTTTGTAGACCATAGAGGTACAATAGCGAAAATATTCCGTGTTTCTTAAATACTTTTCCCTAAAATATCCAACACGACACACACATGACATTACATTACTAATGTGTAACTTAAAAAGAAACACAGAAATGTATCCTCTCCTCCTCCTCCACTCCTAACACTCAAGTGATGGCTTTTTAATTGTTAGCACACTCACAAGATATGCACGAACTAACGCACAAGATTATAGATACTTAACTTTTAAAACAAGTTTGCAGATGTAACTAGAATACGCATTCTAGTACATTTCACTGCAAACCTGTTTAGGAATGGATAACTGAGTGATAGACGATTGAATAGATGTGTGAGACTGAATAAGGACAGAACGAACGAATGATGAATGAGATTTACTGAAGGTACGGGAACAGTTATAATGCTCAGCGCACTAAACAGTTGGTACCTTTTTCGTTAAATAGATGTCGCTGATTGATGCCGTATTACGAAAATAATACACAGCACATGGTTTTCCGCCGCCCAAACACGCCGCCGATACGGCATAATTGATGTGTCTTTACAATTCACATATATGATTTCAATATAGCTACAGTAAATGTGTGACAATATAGAGCCCCTGGAATTCAGCGAGCCTAAGTTGGTTGCATTATATTGTCAGTTATCGTTGTGGATAAGACGAAGAAGCCACTCTCGCACTCGAATACTTGTCAAAAGGTCGTCACCTGACACAGACACTCGTCAGTGTCTTATCGACACCGATAAGTGATAACATGTCAACTTTGCTACGCCCGCAGCACAGTAAGCCTTTTTTTTCAAATAATAATCTGCTATTTTTATGGGTATTCTTCCAAAGACCAGGGGACAGATTTTTGACTTTCGAGCTCTCGAAATTAAAAGCAAGCGGCCTAGAAAATTGCACACGAAAATTTTACTCTATCTTTTTGCATGAACCCAATAAAAGCTATTTTTGAAAACATCGCTCGGAAGCTAGTGATTAGCTGTCGATACTTTTGCGTTTCGTTGTATGCAAAAAGTAGATTGTATGGTTGCTAAATTAAATTTTAAAATATTGTATATCTTGGTTCCGGGTTTAAATAATAGTAAAGTTTATTCGGAAAAGTGGTTTTATTGACGAGGACACTACAAACATGTTTTGAAGTTTCGGTTTATAAAAAGTAAAGGATCACAAAACCCTATTTCCGAAGAGAACCTAAACACGATACACTACTTTTGCTTGAAACTAATTCTTGTTTAAAAAACATGTATTCAAATTTAGATATCCGATTCAGAATTATTAACGGACGGGTATCATGTTTGCTTGGGACACAGGGCTTTTTTTACAATAATGGCGTATGTTTTGGGGAATCTTTGGCAGTTAAGTCATTTTTGGATTAAGCTAAATGCTGCTGTGGTATTCAAAAATATATAATGTAGGGCTGTAGGTGATGTAGGCTTAGGCTTAGATTATTTATCGGGTTAAACATGCTAAGAAAATATTTTTTGTCAATATTTTACAACCATTTGTTTCTTGACCCAGCCATCCCGCTGGATGTACAAAATAAACCTTACGAGTCGCTACTCGTAAGGTTTAATTTGTACATTGCTCTTTGATTTGTTAAAGTGCCCCGTTTGGCCTATTTACAAATAATGCTTGATAATGATTTGAGCGAAGCGTATAACCGAGCCATGAACCCTTTTGTTTTGCTGCAACGCACACAGCAATTGTATGTTGATTATTTTATATTTCTTGGTATGTTATTGTATGTCTATTCTCTTCCATTTTGTGTATTGAATATTTATTATAATTTTGTTTTTTACGATGTCGTTTCTGATTCTGTGTGATTGTAGCAAACAAATAAACGTTTTATCAATCTATCTATTTATTATTTACGTGTGTTCCACCGTAGCATTTAAGGTACTGAACCGATTCTGATAAAAGAGGTGTCAATTCATTCGGAATGGAAAAGAAACAATTACTTTTCTGTAGTCGGGTCAACATTTTTAAACTATTTATGCTCCTTCAGACTTGTATACTGACATATGCTCGCCCGTACTTATAAGTAGCTAATAGTTCGCGCCAACTAATCCGATTTTCCGGCTGACTGGCCAGGCTTTGAGACTGCCAAGTCGGCCAACCAAAGCGACCGTGACGCCGAGCGTGTTATATCGTGATGATTGGGACGTGTGTAGCGGACTTAATCGAAATCTTGTACACTTTGATGTGATACGAATAAGCATGTGACTAATCTGACCCGTATCGGTATGATTCGCGATGATACGCATACGTTTTGGCACGTTCGGGTTTTGCTTGGGATCAGCAGGTCGATTGCGTAATATACGTTTAGGCTTAACACAGAACCTACGTATCGGCGTTACAGCTAAATGTCATTTTTTGTATGGGGAATTGTCTGTTGAGTTGTCCTAATAACGTCATCTCTAAAAGTTACATATGTCCTGTGATGTATAATTTATTATTATTTTCCGCTTGTGGCTTGTGATGTTAATGTCATTTCAATGTACTTTCAATAAGCGTACAGTAAATAGCAAATAGGCCAAAAGAGCACTTTTACAGGTCAAAATATATGTCTTTAGGCGTCATCATTCATAATAAAATTGGCAACATCAAAGTTTACATGTCAAAAACAATTAACAATCTGTTTCTTAGAGACGTAAGTATTAAATCGTAAGTATAAAGCGTCAAAATTAAAGTAATTATAATTAAAACTGGTATCCACAGAGATGTATAAGGTCTCCGAGTACCTAGGTAATAAAATAATAATATCAAAAGAGAACAGAGTGAAATCTCTGATGCCAATTCCATAGAACAGTGAAATGAAGTTATATATACTCGTCGTCCTATCAAACTTGAACTGTCCGGACTTCATATTTGCACATTGAGATAACTTACTGAACGAGCACGCAAAATGGACTTATTGAAACCAGCTTTGGCCCACGACTCCGTCTGCTCATACTTCAAAGTTTCATTCCAACTTCTTCCTATCTCCTTGGCAGATGGTTCCGCAAAAAGTATATCCTTTTTTAACCGACGAAAAAACCGGAGGATTTTTTTTTATGTATGATCACGCATAACTTTTTACAGAGTAGTCCGATTTTGATAAGTCTTTTTTTATTAGAAAGGGTATACCTTGAAGATAGTCACAAAAAAATTTAACCCTAAGGGTAGGAAAACAGAGGATGATTGATTGTTCACTTACTGATTGAAATTTATGACCACATATCCAGAGAGTAATCAAAAATATTACTTGTTAGTAACTAGTAATTAAGTTAGTAATTAACTTAAATAAGCCACAGAAAATTTGAAAATAACAACTTTTCAACAAAAAAATTTAATCGCCGAAAAAATACTGAAAAGCAATAAATAATAAACCTTTCTTATTTAGTTTAATAACTAAGTTCTTAAATTAATCTAAGTGTACCTAATTAATTTTCAGTCGGCGCCATTTCAAAATTACTTAGGTACACTTAGATCAATTTAAGAACTTAGTTATTAAGGTTAATAAAAAAGGTTTATTATTTATATGATTGTTTGGCGCCGACTCAAAATTACTTAGGTACACTTAGATTAATTTAAGAACTTAGTTATTAAACTTAATAAGAAAGGTTTATTATTTTTTGCTTTTTAGTATTTTTCGGCGGTTTAATTTTTTTGCTAAAAAGTTTTTTCATCCTGCTTGTCGTTTCTGCTGTTCTAGGTAGACCGTTACGCAATTGTTTTTTATGTAAAATAAACAGTTGAATTACACTCCAATAGTTTTGCATGTACTCATCTGGCAATAAACAATTATGTGCCAAGTTAGGTAACATTAGCAGGTCGATCATGAAACGCAGGCAGATCTGAATGTCACATTTTGTTGAATATTTATGACAGTTAAGTTGCCTTAACGTGTGTTCGAAGTTATATGGTCACCCCTCTAATGCAAGTGGTATGGGGTTACAGGGGAACCAACCTGAGGCTTTTTAAATTAATAAACTTATAGGTTACAGTGTAACGGTAGGAACGTTGTTACTTATACAATACATCAAACGGAAAATTGTTGAGGTTTCTCCGAAGCCGTTAGATGTTAAGGGCAAAATATTGGAATAATATCCGATTTGTTAAGTATCGGTTCTCAAAATATCTCATTCACTAATTCAAAATACACTTTTTGACAAAGTAAATGCTTCCATTTTTGGGTTTTCAAGTCTGAAAGGTTTATTTGCTTTACGTATTCATATTTTCACTCATTAGCTCAAAGGTTAATAGAAAAACATCAACTAATAGAAGAAGCGTCTTTTTGTAGTCAGTATCATCAGTTTTCATTGCGTTGTTAATCTTTATGAATAAAAAAGTGTTAACAATACAAACACACATAGCGTACACATATATTTTTCGGCAAAGAAACAACACAACCTACTTTCCTACCGAATACCTTTGGGCTAAACCGCCCAAATTTAGACGTAGGTAATGCAAACTTTATTAGATCAATATACATACTTCGAATGTGGTTGCATCAAGGCAGAATTGGCTTGGCTGCCCAATAGCCAGAGGCGAGCCAATGAGTTTCTCAGATGGTCACATACAGGAACGGGAGGACATTTGGTGAAACAAACATTTGTGTTGGACACATTTCCATTTGGAAACACATGGCAATTCTCAGACACAGACAAATACGTAATAACGCCACTATATAATTGCTCTGTATGTAGGTATGTGTAGTTGTGTTGTTGGTAGTGCTCCTGAAAATGTCTTGTGTTTAGAGTGAGGGACCCGCGTTCGTCTGCAGCTGTCAACACAATGAATCCTCAAACTAGTAAAGATCGGCAACGCACAGGCGCGTCTTCTGGAATCACAACCTTCCATAGACGGTGTGTACTTATCATCAGGCCAAAAAATCGGCCAAGTGCGTGTCGGGCGACACGCAGTGCCTTACACTGCGTATGGTCCGACACGCACTTGGCCGATTTCCGTCGTTGCCAGTCTTTCTTAGTTACATCGACACGCGCGCGCCAACCAAATGGTTGCGTTGGCCTAAAGAGGGAAGTATACCTTTTAAATACTATGTACTCGTCCATACAAAAAGAGAGCACGTTTTTCCACTTCTAAATATTTTTCAATCTCAATGTTTTTTTTTTGTACGTTCCTGACACAATAAAAGACTAGGTTTATAGGTTTTCCTTTTTTCAAAACATTTGGCACAAATTATAATTTATAATATGCTCGTAATTTTTTTGAAGCGAAACCTGAAATCCTAGACATTACTATGCTGAAGGGATCAACATCAAAATTAGAGTGATTTTTTAAGATTTAGTTAGTGGAAAACTTTTACTTCCGAAATGGAAATTTCTTACAAAAAGTACCTAATTGTCAGTTGCGAGCTGCTAGATTATTCTTTCCTTTTAAGGATATTTAGAACTGGCTGCCCGCGGCATATATGCCAAATGTCAGACTCGTACAAAGTACGTCAAAAGTCTTTACTAAAAGGGAATAGGAGCTTTTGACGTCTTCGATTGCGCAGCTACTTTTGACGCCGACTGTACCAAGACACAGACTAAACATATTTTAGAATTGCCCACGGGTCTTCGCCCGCATTTTACCAAGAAGAAAATGCCTAATGTGCATATCAAAGGGCCATTTTATAAACGTGTTTTTTGTTTATTGGAGTGTAGTTCTAAAGATCATTCGTCACATACAAACTAACAGTCATAACAAACTCGGGTCCTGCGCTGTAGGAACTTCCACTAACTTTCGAGAGATCTGATAGCCCTCTGCCCTCGCGGCTCGACTCGCATATTGAAAAGAACACATGCTGGGTAGCGGAATATAATAATTATGTAGTGTATAGTGCAATGGCTTATACAGAGTGTGGCTTGTAAAAGGAGCAATTTAAAGCATGGCTCCTTATATTATCCGCAGTTATTCTATATCAGTCCCAGTGTTTCAAAATGAATTGAATTCGGTTTTTTTTATAATTTAAGTTGTGATCAATAAGTAATGAAATTTGACATAACGATATTGTAGTATGTACTTGTTTAATATTTTGGTAGAATACTTCTGTCATAGTGATTAATAGTGTCTTTGCTTTCCATAATATTTTGTAGTTTTTTTCTAAAGATTGCAAGATTTTTGTATAATATAAAATGTGAAATTAGGTTGTTAGTATTCCACTCTTTTGTTTTTTTATTTGTTAAACCACTTAGAACTGATTGTTGTTTGGCTTAAAACTCTACCGTTTCATTTATTGCTAGTGTTACAGGCCACACCCTGTATATAAAGGCAGTTATAATAAATACAAAGAAATAACGGAAACCATTCAAGATTTAAAAGAAAGCGTCCGAAGGCTGAGCATAATGTTGAGTTGGGGCCATTTCGTGACACGCTCGTTTCATTGTTAGCTCATTCGTCGGTTTTGTTCAATTTGTCACGAATAAAATGTTTCTTTTTTATTAGGATTGACATTTATCTAGGGTTCATTTAAGGGATAAGGACCATCATGACTGCGTCATAGAAAAAAAATCTCAATAGTCCTTCTTTCTGGATTGGATGGATTTAGCCTAGTTGTTAGTGACCCTGTCTACGAAGCTAGAGGTTCCGGGTTCGAAACCCGGTAAGGGCATTTATTTGTGTGATGAGCAATTGAGCACGAGCATTTTGGTCCTGAGTCATGGATGTTTTCTATGTGCATAAGTGTTTATTTATCTATATATAAGTTTGTTTATTGTCGTCTAGTACTCAAAGCACAAGCGTTGCTTAGATTAGGACTAGGTCGATTTGTGTAAGATTGTCCAAAATTTTTATTTATTAAATAATACGCATTGTAAAAATCATAGGAATGTTTAAAATGGGTACTTATGGAAGGACATAATGCAGAATGCACAGTCTGGCAGGAATCAGAGGAATTTACGATACACTACTAATACGCAAAAAAAATGCATTAGCAGTTCCTGAGACATTTAACGTTGTACGAGACAGACAGACAGAATCGCACCATGAGGGTCTTTTTTACATTTTTGGTAAGTAGATTCTTTCATATAGGTTGATTTTACCAACTTCGATATCTAAGGTGGTATAAAGTTTCGTTGCGCTATAAATGAGCTAATTGACACTAATTGAAACCTACTTTCGCATCTCTAAAAAACAAAATTAAAATGGTAACCTGAAAAATAAACTGAACGGTAAATATAATAACAAAGAAACGAAGAAAACATAGAAGTCCCAGTGGCGCCGCAAAATGGCGCCACAGAATGGGTGCCATTTCCATTATGCGGGGACGGGGGCGGGGTGTCAAAACGATGCCAGGCAGCCGTTTCGGATGAACATGCGCATACCGGGTTCTAGCCAGGTGTTTGGTTGGAAATTAATAAGTAGCTCGCATCATATGGTTATTTCGTCCGCTGCAAAGATGGCAGTTGGCAAAGTTTTACAAGAAAGCTCATTTTATGTATTTTTTTCTCCGCTAAAAGTACTCAGAGCTCCCGAGGATGCGTTGTGTTGAGAGCGAAGACATTTGTTCTTTCAGCTGTCAACACGGCGACCTCAAACATATCAAGGGTCGGCAACGCCCACGTTACTCCTTTGAAGTTGCATGCGAGCCGTACGCTTGTTTGCCACCGTCGTTGTATATAAAAGAAACTTCAGGTCACAGTTTGGATGCCATGCGTATAAACTTACTAAAGCGCATAAATACACCGGCGGCCTAACACATTCACTGCCAATAATTTACGCCACTTTAAAAAAAAAATGTGGCAAATAAACACAAAATCGAGCAGAAAACTGCTTAGGTTAAGTGCGAAGGCTTCGGGGCTCAGCGTTTGCTGCTAGCCTGTCGGCTGTACCTACATCACGGGATACAATAGTTATTTGTGTCACAAGGGGGCAAAATAGTATATTTACGGCGAGGGCGGTGTATTGAATCCTGAACGTAGCGAGGGATCCTACAATATAATCTTGAGCGTAGCGAGGGATTCTAACGTAGGATCCTGAGGGTAGTGAGGGATACAAGTGTTTACGCCCGAGACGAAAATAATTTTCCTACCGAGTGGCACATACTATTCACATTTCACACCGACTATGAGGAAATTAAAAAAAAGCTATTGTTAAAATATATCTAAATTATCTTAATTTTTATTACTAATTTTTAAATATTTCGAAATATTTATAAATTTTTATACAACATTGTTATAGTTTAAACTTGAAATATGTTCGTTTTGAATCGACTACGATGAAATTACAATCGATTATTTTATTAACATCTGTGTTCAATTGGCACACTGCGTACAAATGTTCCAATGCCAATGTATAAATTAAAAAAGTAGCTTGAACAGAAAAGTAGCGTTTTGGTCCCTCTCGTCGTGGAGCAAAACTTACTTTTCCGAATGAAAGGTGTGAAAAAATAATAGCTGGTTGCAAGTGGAACATTCGCATTACTCGTAATGTACTGCTTTTACTGCCAGGAACCCGCCAGTTGGGCGCTCTGCTCGTAGGCGATTCCTCTACGAACAGGTTTTCCATGTTATCAGCTACGAGCGTAGCGCTCAAAATGTTGGCAGTGAATGTGGATTGGCCTCAAGCATCGCAACGTGTGCTACGTCGTAGCACGCAGAAGCATTATCTTGCTTTGTAGCGGTATATAATCGGATGTAGTGGCATGACTCATGTGAGTTATTGGCCTTGAATAGTTTAAACGGTAATTTTTTTTACCGACTTCAAAAAAGCTTCCTTTTGTATTCGAATTTTGAATTCTTCGGAATCTTTTATAATCCCCGATTAATCGAAGATGCCCATTTTTTAAAATCTTTTTTAAATATAGAGCCACACTTGAAGCGATTTGGATTCGATTAGAACATTATTTGTAAATTAAATTAGGTATAATCGTCAGGCATGCTTGAGTAGGACATTTCAGTTCCTAGTCGTACGTAAAATAATCAAGAAAGTCATACGTAAAAAATCACATAAGAATAATCATACGTATAACACTTAGTTGGACTATGGTTCCTTCAGCAAGCGCGGAAGGGTCGGAATGTGATCAATAATCATCATTATAACCTCATCGCCTTGAGATTCCACGCACCAAATTCATTAGATACTTATGCAGAATAATGATCCTTAGTGCATGGAGATAAGGTTATTTTTTGAATGTCACGGAAGGCGACCCTTGTACGCTGAGAAAATTATTCTCTGTAATCTGTCTTACTGTATTATTCAGTATTTTGACCATTGCTCCTAGAGGTGCGTACTTATTGCATTCTAGTTATATTTTGTTTATCTATTTTGCACGTCAATAAACTATTTAAGGCGCCGTAGGTTCAGCGAAGTTAAGCGGACAGTGTATTTGAAACAATATAATGCGTCTGTTTATAATAATATGGTTTCAAAAAATACAAATAGTAATCTTAAGGCTTTTCTGTAGGGAAATCAGTGTTTAGAAACATGATTTAGCATTTTTCGCTCGATAGAAAAAAAACACGAACATAGGTCTAAAAGGGTCTAAAATACGCTTAAAATATTTGTTACAAATTACGAACAAAAGCTAAAATTATTAAAATGGCTTCTAAAAATCGGCAATATCATGTTTGAGGGAAATGAGTGTTTACTTTTTTATTTATTTGAACGGCCAAAAAATTAAAATTAAAAAACATGATTTCTGCGCTTCCGAGTACGCACTTCCATCTCGCTCACGCTTATGCTCAGTGAGAGGGAGAGAAGACCATGAACCTACGGCGCCTTAAGATATAAATCACTACTATGTGACGACCTCTGTAGCCTAGTTGGTAGTGACCCTGCCTACGAAGCCGAAGGTCTCGGGTTCGAATCCCGGTAAGGGCAAAAATTTGTGTGATGAGACGAATGAGCACGAATATTTGTTCCTGAGTCATGGATGTTTTTCTACGTATACAAGTATATATTTATCTATAATCGTATGTATATAATCGTCTAGTACCCATAGTACAAGCTATGCTTAGTTTGAGACTGGGTCGATCTGTGTATGGTCCACAAAATATTTATTTAATTTATTTGTTTTATAATAGTTTTAGCCTGGACATCAATTGTGTATTATAATATAAAAAAACCAAAATTTAAATCTAAATCTGTTCAACTACTTATAAAAATACCAAACATTCCAGAACTATTGATAAAGATTTGGACGAACAGATCTCCTATATCCCTTATATATGTTTGCCTCTGTTATTCTTATCTTGTAAATTCATGATATCGAAATATATGTTTTTGTGTACAATAAAGTACTTACACACAACTCCAATTAATTTGCGAACTTGGTAATACTTCGTACACAGACAGATTTTGAAAAATTAAATAATCAAAACGATTTGATGTCGTAAGAACTGGTTCTAAGCAGATATAAAAAAACAGGAGCAACATGTTCCTTCAGTTGTTAGCTAGTAACTAAAAACATTTAGTTGAATCTTAATAATGAAAATTGGATAATTGAAACGAACAAAGTTCTATGTTTCTGCTTAGGCCAAAGTTTATTCGTATGTCCGGCTGTCCAGCTGTTCTCTACAGTACGGATATCACATGATGGTTGGTGAGATAGATTATCAGTCTCTTTTTTATTAGAACGCTTAAAAAGAGATGGATAGTCTGTCTATGCGACACAACTCGCGGGGGTCGAAGTCGCACCACGTCCGTAGGAATTACCCATCGCTACCCTACACGTGACCCCTGGGTGGTGCTAAAAGTGCAACCTGGCAACCGTACTGTCTTTTCCAAGATCTCACGGTTCTAAATACTGATTTGCCATACGATAAATAAATAACTCGCGGATCGTCCAGTGAATGCCGCGCAAGGATTTTTGACTTTCGAGCGCTCAAAAACAAAAG
Source organism: Epinotia demarniana (assembly GCA_945867215.1). Lineage (NCBI taxonomy): Eukaryota > Metazoa > Arthropoda > Insecta > Lepidoptera > Tortricidae > Epinotia > Epinotia demarniana. Next base: position 20,277,288 of record OX244271.1, on the reverse strand, counting down.
CGAGCGGTAGAAAATTTTCGCACCAGAAAATTTATGTCTATTATTTTCGCTTGAACCCTATAGAAGCTATTTTTGAAATCGTCACTCGAAAGCTAGTGATTGGCTATCGATACTTGCGTTACGTTGTATGGAAAAAGTAAATAAATACCGGTTTTTCAAATTTGAGAGAATAGTACTTTATTGGAAGTTGTTGTATAATAAATTCATTCACCTAGCTTTATTCCCGGTTGTGCCCCTAAAGGAGCCCAGGGTCCGCTTTGACACCTAATCCCAAGATTTGGTATAGGCACTAGTTTTACGAAAGCGACTGCCATCTGACCTTCCAACCCAGAGGGAAAACTAGACCTTATTGGGATTAGACCGGTTTCCTCACGATGTTTTCCTTCACCGAAAAGCTAACGGTAAATATTCCGTGCATAAGTTCCGAAAAACTCATTGGTACGAGCCGGGATTCGAACCCACGACCGCCGCTTGACAGTCGCATGCCTGAACCACTAGGCTACCGTAGCTCGTTGTTGTATAATAAAGTAAAATGATTAATTTTAAATATTACTATCCGTTTCATTACATACAAAAAAAACACAAGTAAGTAGTGAGGAATAGTAAACGAAACGCTTATTTTCCCGCCAATAGACCAACGATCTTGGTTTTCAACCACAGCCAATCACTTAGCATCGAATCAATATATTTTATGTAAATATATATATATCACCCGTTTTGAAACTTTCTATCGCTCGTATTTAAAAAAAAAACATTTCATCGTTTTTCGAGTGAAAGAGTCGAGCGCTCAAACGTCAAAAATTGGTCCCCAAATCGCATTTTTCAACCGATTCTCGTGAAAAATTGTAAGCAGGTCGAGCCATGCCTTTACTAATGATTTCCGCTAGAAGGCGAAAAATGGCGCTACGTGCTACGGCGTAGCGCACGTAGCGTTGCTTGGTTACAAATTCACTACGAAAATTTTTGTAGCGCTACGCTCGTAGCCGCTATGGTGTTGTATTCATCTAAGTAGAGGAAGGCATACAGAGCGCCGATAGACGAACAGAGCGCCCGCTAGGCGGGTTTTTGAACTCATTCACTGCCAAGAATCGCTACGCGCTACGCTCGTAACCGATCCCGTGGTTTTCCCAGTATGTAGCGGAAAGGCCCTACGTCGTAGGCACTTCCTGGCAGTGAATATGTTAAGCAATAAAATATATTTTTAATACAGTTGCTCAAAAAGTGTTACTTTTTGTGGCTGCGTAGCGTACGAGAAGCTCAATTTCTCGAACTAGTGCTTTTTACTTTTTAGTTCCAAACTATACTTTCGAAACGCAGTAATTTTATATTAGATTTTTTACCCGATGGCGCTGATTCCAATAGTATGTTGTCACTGTCAGTGTCATTTGTAAAGTATGGGTTCGTTCAAAAATAACTTCGAAGCAAGCATATTTTATCGCAATGATATATTAATTTATTATTTTTCGCAATTGTATTAAAAAACGTCGTTTACAACAGGTGTGACTCGCTTTCAGCTCGTGGCAAGATACTCGGTACTAGTGTTAAAAAGACATTCTTTTCACACTAGTTGTAAAATGTACTATTCTCAAACATGCTCTGAAATGTATGCGTTAATATCACGAAATGAAGACAAGAAGTTTCTTGTTTATGGCTCCCTACATTACTTCTTGGCCTTAGGCCAAGAAGTAATGTATGAAAACCCTAACTAAAAACATTATCGTCCGCTACTCTAAATTTTTAAATTTGCTTACTAATATTAAACTGACAAAGGAAAAATTACATACTGCCAACCACCACTCGACTCTGTAAGCAGACTTGCGACATAAAAAAAAACAAAATCTATGGTACTATACTTATGTGCGGCATGTAATGTAAACATGGTGCTTGAACTGCTTGTTGAAATGGCATGTTTAAAAAATAAAAAAGGCGGCAAATTACACAATTGTTTTCTGAATTTTCGTTCTGATTGTAATTTCAACAAACTAGTATTTAATTGATTACCTTGTAGGTATTTATTTTAATTTCAATATTTTATATAGTGCTTTTCTCACATCGTTTGAGAAAAGCACTATACAATCCTCGGCCGGAACAGGGATTGCTGGACTCGTTGTATCCGGCCTCGTCTACGACTCGGCCGTCTACCCCAAAGCTCGTCCAGCAATCCCCTTACTTCACGGCCTCTGCAGTAATGTACTAATTTTTTTCATAGACTTCGCAGGTTTCTTATCTCATAGCCAATAGTAATTAATACTAATAAGCTTCTCACTACCCTGAAAGTGCCTAATACAAACACGCTTCTCAGAAAAACCCACAAGTTCGCACAACTCGTATCTATTCTAATGTATGTGTACTTATGTTAATACTTGCGTCAACTTTATGGATGGTCCTTACCAAACTCCATTAAATTCGGTAAACAATATCCTTATCATAACGTTAGACACGTGATCGACATACAGTCATGTATTATAGGCCAGAATAAATGTACCGATGGTGTCATAAATCATTACGTTGGATCTCTCCCTCGCTTTTGTCTCACGTATCACTAAGAGATAGAGGCGTCACATGTTATATGCATTCGCATGTTTATTTTCGCCGTGTAAAGGTGCATATCCACCAAAGATGTGTCATCATTATATTTGCAACTACTCCAGGAAACATAAAGTTAAATTTGTTTACACATAATTAATTTATAATATCATGTTTGTGTTTATTTCAGTTTAAATATTTTGCTACGAAGCCTTATCCAAAAATCCTACAAAAATTATCACCCGAAAGTATGTTTTGAAAAAGCATACCCTGTCTTTTTTTTGTAAATTAACCAAAATATAGATCAAAACATTTATAATAATTTTTCCAACTCTTCGGGAGCTTACAAAGCTCGGAATTTTTTGATATCTGATATTTTGTTGGATTAGATAATTACTTAACTGATTAAAATCATTGTATCCGTTACTGAGAAAAAAATCTGCTTACTGCTATTATCAAATATCACCCCTCATTTTTTCCCATACCCAGTAATATTACTGGATTACACGTAGCCAGCTGTCGAATACATGACAAAAAATCTTGTTATGTTGTCTTTCGTTAGACATTATAAAAGCACAGATGTTGACATTTGTAACCGTTTTTCTTATTTGCAGGTAAGATTGCTAACGACACCGACTTTCTAGCAATGCTAATGTTCCTACTACCCATTAGGACGATGCTTAAATCATCTTTTATAGATGATAAAGGCCAATGATGATGATGATGATATGATTATGAGCTATAATATAGAAGACGCTACTTAGACTAAGACTTGGAAATAATCATTTTTGTTTAAATCTATCACGAAGTGGTAATTTAATAAAAAAAGCGTCAGAGTAAATCGATAAAGGATACATATTAGAGGACATATAAATATAACAAATATATACGTACTTTCGGGATCAAAACAAAATGGCTATTAGTCACATACTAGTCTATAAAAACTAAACCAAACAGTTGTTGAATGAGAAAGTGGTATTAAAAAATACATTGGAGAACGGGCAGTAGTCCCCACGCTGGCCCAGAACGGGTTAAGGATTTCACATACATCTTTGAATTTCTTCTCAGATGTATGTAGGTTTCCTCGCGACGTTTTACCTCGCTGAAAAGCTAACGGGAAATATTAAATGATATTCCGTACATAAGTTCCGAAAAAATTAATTGGCCCATCCGGCTACCGTAGCTTTGAATTTTGTGAATCAAAGTAAGACATTTCTTTAAAGGTACTGTTTTAAATATATACCGTGTACTAAACTTAAGTTAGACATAACTTCGTTTATTACAATAGGGATTCTTGTAGTTTCCTTTGATAATTATTTCCATGTAATCGGGACGGAACAGCTTATATTACATACACTTATACGATCCGTGGAATGCGTATTGCCGCTCCATCGAGCCATAAGTACCCTTTGACAGGGCACCATATAAAGGTACGCCTCCTCACTTAGCTACCAAAAGCGACGCACTTAGATCGAATGTTAGGGACCGCCTCGGCATGTAAGCAGTGCGGAATCATTGGTTGGATCCGAGTTTGTATACCTGAGTATAAGTACCTAATACCTCGTGGTTCGTATACTTGAGATTCTTTGAGTTGGTATTGCTTTAAAGTGGTCCATTCAAAAAGTAACTCTACCGACCAATATTTCACACAGTTTTATAAAAAGTCGGCTACTTTAAATTATCTCAAAAAAACATAGATTCAAGTTAAATATTAAATTGGTTTGCCTTTGAATTACCCACAAACTTCTCATTGAATATCAGTTAAATGACAAGGTTTTGTTATATGTTCTGTTCATTGACTTATTAATTTCATGGAACAATTCAATTGAGTAGGTAAATTCGATTGAATGAACCTCAATTTGTGAATAAGTTATTTAGTAGATGCATTATTTTCCCAAAGTACATTATCATAATTTGTTTAATCTCATTAACAGATAATTCTAGAAAATCATAATTTCCAAACACAATTAATCATTCGCAGTATGTTTCTGTAGGGAGCTACGGTAGCCTAGTGGTTCAGGCATGCCGTCAAGCGGCGGTCGTGGGTTCGAATCCAATCGTACCAATGAGTTTTTCGGAACTTATGTACGGAATATTTACCGTTAGCTTTTCGGTGAAGGAAAACATCGCGAGGAAACCGGTCTAATCCCAGTAAGGTCTAGTTTTCCCTCTGGGTTGGAAGGTCAGTTGGCAGTCGCTTTCGTAAAACTAGTGCCTATGCCAAATCTTGGGATTAGGTGTCAAAGCGGACCCTGGGCTCCTTAAGGTGCACAACCGGGAATAACGCTAGGAGAGTGGAGAATGATGAGTATGTTTATGTAGAGGACGCAGCCCTAACCTAACCTAACCAATTTTTCTGGAAGTTTCTGGTCTATCTGAATAATCAATTTTTTATATGTTTTTTTAGAAATAGAACATCGACAAGTAGTTTTTCTGTCACGTTAATAATGGTTTATTAAACAAATTATTAAAAATAATCTACATATAAGTAAGAAGTTTATCAAATACATGTGTAAAATTTAATTAAATAATTGTTGATTAACCAACTACAAAAGAGGAGATGATAAATAAATATTAGAACTATAAATTCGTTCATGTGAAATTAAATAAAAATTACCTACTTCATTAATGGCGGGTTGCACCGACTTATGATTACAGATCGAATAACGTTAAATATGGAGCCAGCAGTCATTCCATAGACACTAATTTGTCGAGCTTCCCATACTTTAACAAACACTGCTTTAGATAACAGACGGTTTGGTGCAACCCACCTTTACGAAGGCCACATCTCATATCATACACGCACGACATCACTCGTAGGTACTTGACAGAATATTAAATTCGCAGCTTAACGTGTAAAATACAAGATCATAAATAAATAAATAAATAAATATAAGGGGACAATCTTACACAAATCGACCTAGTCCCATAGTAAGCTCAGTAAGGCTTGTGTTATGGGTACTAGACGACGATATATATAATAGATAGATAATAGATATAAATACTTAAATACATAGAAAACATCCATGACTCAGAAACAAATATTCATGCTAATCACACAAATATTTGCCCTTACCGGGATTCGAACCCAGGACCTCTTGCTTCGTAGGCAGGGTCACTACCAACTAGGCTAAAGCGGTCGTCAATGATCAGATCATGTCCTCATTATGATTATGTCTGCTTGAAAATTTACTATCCCTGTAAAACAACCACATACTACACAATTCAATTCCATTATTTCCATTTTAATGAACGTAAATCGACTCTTATTTGTATGGCAACTGCCAGTAGGATTATCTTGAGTACGTTCCTGTACGTAAATACGTACCCTTTCGGCTTAACCGGGATGAACGGTACATTTCTCGGTAAAAGGGTATATATTTCACGGACAATTATACGGTAAGGGATCAAATTAAAGGGGAAAAATTGCGACCCGCGAATCTCCAGTTAATCTTGGAAATTTGTGGATAATTTTTGGTAAAAAATGTGCAATTTTGCGTGTTTGTTGTTGGAACATTTTGCGGCTGGAAGGATTTCGTGGATATGAATCAACTCGCAAACTTTAACCACAATTGCACGGATTTCACAAGAAGGCGCGCGAGTTATCTTTATTTTTCTGGCACTATAAGTCTCTTTCAAAGTTTTCTAATAAAAGGAAGACGGATAGTGCGTGCAAAACCAAGACAACCTCCGTGTTGTGATAGCCGTGCTGGTTTTTAATGTTACTCCTATTTTGATACTTACACGAAGTTTTTAAAAATAGTCGCTGTTTGACCATAAAAAATAGTGACGTGACTAGTCTTTATTTCCCAACTTAACACTAACAGAGCGTTTTCAAGTTTTTAAAAACACACTAGGCTCAGGGCTGAGCGTCATTTATACCCTATTCCATATCAGATTAGAAAAATCGTGCACGAACCGTTATGCGATTAACACTTAATTTGGCAGTGTCCATCCGGCTGTACAAACTCTTTGGCCGTCTTTTTGTATTTTTTGCTAGAATCGTTGGATCTGTCCTGCGTCCTTGAGGCGTCAACTATGGACATTCGCAATTTTTTGTCAAATTAAGGGACAAATAATAATTTAAAAGGCAAATCAAGAAAACACTTAATCATCAAAATAAGTTTAATATTTCTCTTCGATAGTCTTTATTTTATTAAACGTCAAAACTTAGACGAATTTGACTGTTAAAAATCGAATGTTATATGGAATGAGGTAAGTATAATTTTATTAATCTAATTTTAACTATAGTAGCATCTGCAATCTTTCGAGCTAGCCTTCGCTCTAACCTTTGAATGGCTAAGGTCTAGGCTAGATACCTCACGCTAGCATATTTATAGCCAGTTGGCGATCGAAGTCAAACCACTGTGATATGGCGGTTCACTTATCATTCTATGAATATACGAAGCCTGAGTTATCTCGTGAAGCTTCACATAGGCAATTATCTTTTTGTTTTGATTAAATCTCGCTAACCTTTTTTGATTAATTATGTATATCACACACAGTATACACATTTATGATGCTCTTTATTTTGCAGAATATTGTTGTTTTGTTAGCGCAAACGAAGCTTGCATTTTTTTTACATAAAAAGGCTAAATCAAACATTACAAAGCAGGGTAGCAAAGGCAGTCATGAAGGTAATCATTTGATAATGGTTTACAAGTGGCCAACACAACTAACTCATTTAAATCACATGAGTCGCAAGTGATTCATGCTGCTTGGAGCGACTTCCGCTACCAGGCGCCAAAATGCTGTTGCAGGCTATAGCGTAACGTTAAGCATAGCATATAGCGTATAGAATATATTACCTTAATTGTATTCTTACGTCGTAAAACAGGCTAACACATGAAAGCGGTTACGAGCAACGCTTCCACCGATCGGGTTCCTGTCAAAAGTTATGGAAGAAGTATAAGAACAAGAATGATTTATTGCAAACAATTTTATTCCGTAATTTTTATATGTAGAAAAAATCGCACATCTCCCTGGCCCTGTGACGCATGCATGTTGTTAATATGTGCAATTTGTTGTATTGATATGTGATATTTTGGTGTGTTAATATGTGAAAGTTTGAATGTTTGTTACTTAGTCACGCAAAAACGGCTGAACGGATTAAGACTAATTTTACAAATAGAATATGATAATATAATGCTATGTAATCTAGGGATTAACATACCTAAAGAATCATTTTTGTCCCACTAAAAGTGAACAAGGAAGGAAAACAAATGGAAGGCATCGCGAACGTAGTGGCGGGCAAAATATATATTTTCCTTAAAACTCCAAACACCAAAAGAACAAAAATACTGTTAAACACGCTTGTAAGAGCCTCCTTAAGCTGCAAAAACGTGTTATCCTTAATGCGGCTCAAAGTATTTAAATAAAAACTTGACTGATTATGTGTCTCGCGGCCTGAGGCTCGTGTTAGACATCACCTCGGCTATTCCATTTTATCCGCTATTCTTCACTTGAATCCAAGTTAGTAATATATTATTCTTATACATCCAATGAAATATTCACGTTATGTTCATTATAATAGGCGGCGAAGTATCACGTTTCGGGTGCGGCGAGAAGAGTACTGCACAGGTATACAAAACTGATGGCAGGTCTTATTTAGTTTCAATGTCAAATTGTGACACAAACTCATGCCGTTCTGCCATTTAAAAAACTTCAGAATTCAATGCATGTATCAGATAAGCACAATACAAACACGGCTTGAATAGGGATTGCCCTATTTTTCCGGCATCTGTAGAATTGTTCAATTGTTTTCAGGTTACAAATAGGTTGCTTTAGTCACGTCCGTTTCAATCATAAAAAGGGAAGTATATAGCCCAGACTCCTGGCATTTAATGCGCTATTAAATAGAATGTGATATTGCAATGACAGGTTGCCAGTCCATCGTCCATAACACACTTCCTTATTCTTATGGGGAAAAAGGGGGCGAGATTGGGTCCTGTTTTATCCGCACTCATGATTTTGTATGGTCAATCATCGTCCAGTTTTTGATCTTTTATGTATTTAAATGTAGTTTAAACAGCAATAATAAGTTGAAGATTTATTTATTAATTTAAACTTTATTTACAAACTTAAAGTATAAAGGCCTAGGTTGATGCCTTAACACTTTCACTGCCAGGATCCCGACTAGCGGGCGCCTACACCAAAGTCGCTTTTCGCTACAAATGAGGAAAATCATGGATCGGCTACGAGCGTAGTAGCACGTATAGTGGGGCAGAGTGCTCGAACATATTGTCGTAAACGTGGACACGCTAGACAAAAGCACCAATTTTTTTCAGGTATTTGTTAAGTTCATAGCTTTAACCTCCTGGATCCTGGAGATATCGATTGATCACAAATAAATTTATTTTGTATCACTTAGTCGACAAAATACAATTCATTTTAAAATATAAATTATAATATACGAAATAATAATCAATCCTTATAAAATACGTCAAACAATCAAAATCGAAATAAAGTATACTAATGCCCCTAAAGGAGCTCGGGGTCCGCTTTGACACCTAAACCCAAGATTTGGCATAGGCACTAGTTTTACGAACGCGACTGCCATCTGACCTTCCAACCCAGACGGAAAACGAGACCTTATTTGGATTAGACCGGTTTCCTCACAATGTTTTCCTTCACCGAAAAGCTAAAGGTAAATATTCCGTTCGAACCTACGACCGCCGCTTGGCAGCTGCATACCTGAACCACTAGGCTACCGTAGCTCACTTAAAATTAAGTAAATGTAATTACCATAATTTCCTTAGTTATATCTTTGACTGTTGTCTTACACCGTATTGAAACTAGAACTCTGTTCCGTACACCGTCATTCTCATGTCGAATCCAGGTTATGTGTATGTGTAGTTTGTGTTAAGCAAAGGGTAAAGTTAACAGAAGCAATAGCACAAACGACACTAACTCAAACGATTAGCGCACTGAACAACTAGTGAACTCCCGCTGCTTTCCGTTTCTGTTCGCGATGGAACTTTCAATGAAACTATGGGTTTCCTTTTGAATAATGTTATCACGATAATTATGCGATTATTATGACCACGTACCGGAAGCCGCGGCGTGGGTAGGCCCCACACAAGGTGCACTGATGACCTGGTAAAGGTTGCTGGAGTCCGCTGGATGCGGGAGGCGCAGGACCGGTCACTTTGGCACTCTTTGGGGAGGCCTATGTCCTAAAGTGGACGTATTTCGGCTGATATGATGATGATGATAATTATGCAAACTGTGTCGAGGTTTTAGAAGATATGTTGTTGAACTTTGTATCCGGATCTAAGCGATACAAAATGAGTTAGCTTCAAAAATACTGTGGTAGATGTTAGATATATATGTTTTTAATTTCTTCGTTCTAGTCTCTTCTGTAGACATTGCCAAAGTTGAGCCTAATTTTTGACTGGACTTAATCCGCATAAGCCGTAACGGCGTCTCTTCTATGATTTCATACAGTCAAAACATTTTTTGTATTTAGTATTGACCACGGGAATGACGACTTTTGTTTTACTTAATAATTGTCATAACCTATTTTAAGATAAACTAGACATTTTATGTGGCCTAGAAAACTTTAAATCCATCTAATAACTACCTCTACATACATTTTTTATAATACATGGACACCCCTGGACTGACAAGACTTTTCTATTAAAAAAAACACGCACGCAAATCGTTCATCCGTTTGGGAGCTACGATGACAGACACACAGACAGACAGAAGTTGTCTATTTTTTGATTACTGTTACCTATGACTTTGTCTATTACCCGTTTTCGCTTTGACGTTGACTTTGGGGGCACGTTGTATATTTATAATTACATAACTCAGTCGATTGTTCTATCGTCATTTATCACCACAAACATAATACCTAGTTTTGATGGTCGCTTGTTTACACAAGCGATAAATTATCGTAGACAAATGACAGTGCGGGTCCCGTCATTGTGAATCCTTCAAGGGTTGGGAGAATTCTTACGTGCTCATATAATTTACTTTAAAAACAAAGTTTTAACCGACTTCAGTTTAGTACTCCGCTAAGCCACGAGAACATTTCCTATTTTTTTACAATTTACCACATGAACTGATTTCCAATAGCAAAAAATGCGTTAATTACGATAGAAAAAAAACCGAATCGCTGTATGTGGGCCGATAATATTTGAGGACTCCCATCGATTCCCCAAGATCATCACCAATGGCACTTCATTAGTTCCTATTTCAACGGAATCTTATCAGAACCTGTGACGTAAGTACTTTTGCACTTTTAAGTACATATTTGAGGAATTCGATAAGTCATCTGTGGTCTTCATCATCAATTCCTCGCCACCAAATTTATGATTCCGGATGTAAAAATACACGAGTTATAACAAAAAATACCAAAATGACTACACGCGTGCCTAATAAAATTGAGTAGTCCCCTCAATTCCTCATGGATCCCATCATCTAACTGAATTTTGAAAAAAATGGGACCCACCTGGAAGTAAATACATACGAACAAAAAAAAAATTCGAATCGGCTCATCAATGACGGAGTTCTAAGGTAACAAACATTGAAAATAAAATAATTAATAAAAATACAGCCGAATTGAGAACCTCCTCCTTTTTTTGAAGTCGGTTAGAAACGATTTCAGAATTCATAAATAAATATATATTTATGTGGGTACTTTTAGAAGGTGCTGGCGCTGGCTTAGATGATGAATAAGGAACGTTCAAATGTTGTTTAACTTGATTTGGAATAGGGGATGTATTGGCGGATGACGGACTGTGAAAGTTAGAGCTGAATGAGGCAAAATGTTAAAATAATTGTATTATTAAACAAGCAAACATAATTCAAGAACAGTTCATTAGTTCCACCTCAGGGTCTACATTAGTTTGCTTTTAAATATTCTTTGACACGCATAAATATCAATTTAAGATATACATTTCGCATTGCAATTTATATAAACTAACTGAACTTGTTCCACGGATGAACGACATCTAGAGATATATTGAAGATAGACCTTTTTACTCCCTGAGGTCTTTATTGTATTTTGAAAAATAAGTAAAAACTGCATAAAACCGCTTGATCTGGAATCGGGATATCGAACCGACAAAATGTGAAGACACATATGTTTGATAATACCAAACGAAAGTATAAAAAATAAAGCATAATTGTTCTATGTATAGTAACATCAGTCTCTTTTTAATATCAACACTTTCTTAGTATTAAAAATGACTATGAAGTTTTAGATTACAATTTCTTGGTTGATTGAATCCCAAGATAATGATAACATTTTGATTTGATTTTGATGTAACTTATAATAGATGCGAGACCTGAGTATACTCGTATAGTTTAATTCAAATCTCCACCTGCCTGAACTTTACAACCCGAGATTTAACCACGAAATCACCGGTCTTAATCTCCATTTAGAACCATATAACCTGAAGGAAATCATTCGTAAAGAAATTACAATAGCCTCTTTTCGCAAACTCGCCATCTCCATAGTTATTAGTCTGAAAAAGGTCAATGACACATAGTTTACTCTTCATTTCGCCCATCATCCATTACAACTATCACTCATCATTCTTACACAGAATCACTTATTCCATTAGAACTCATATACCATAAAGTATTCGCGGATTCAGTCGCCCGTATCCCCTTCGCAAGGATTGTTTTCTGGTAAAAAACAAAGTAATAATAATAAAAAAGTTAATTAACGGAAGCTAAAACTTTAAAAGTATATACTATAACAAATTTGAAGCTGTTATGATCCTTCAAACTGAATTAGTGAATAATAAGAGAAAAAATGTCACAAGAATATTCATTTCACCATTTAAAGAATGCTTTAACACGTTTTATACTATAACTCGCTTATACAGGCGTTTCGTTAAGGTTCCTGTTTTATGTTGGTGGTTATAAAAAATTCAACACTTTTTTATCAAGCCTATTAATCAGTGCCACTGTCAACAACTAGGCACTAAAATTGTTAATCAAGAAGAACACATGGAGCGCTAAAAAGTTGCGGGCTAAATTCAGGCGAAAAAATAGAAACTGAAAGGGTTTTGTTAGAATAAACCGCGCGTGGGAAAACATGTTTTTGCAGTTTCAAGTAAATTAGCTTTAAACAGATGCTGTTTACAAAATGAGATTGTCTATCGGGCTCATTGCATTAGTAATATGTTTGACATCTACGCGCTCCTAGAATCCTGAAACCGACTTTGTTTTTATGGTCACCCCAGTCAGTCTTGGTTAACTGTAATTAAATAAATGTTACCGCTCACCTTTCGAGTTTCAAAATGTAAAGTCTAAGTCGTTCCTTTATTTAATGTAACAATGATCACGCTTTCCTCCTTCAGGGAATCTAAGAAGGTACATACCGTTTTTTAATTTTCATTGTGGCTGAAGCATATCATGCCGTCACTTGCACATATGCTTTTTAAATGTGCCGACGAGCGCGCAACACACATTGAAATCAATTTAGAATTCAGTTAGCTTGCCCTCCCCCCCCCTGTTAGTGTAACTAGGTGCCACGTAAGTTGTCCTAGTGACATTTTAATCTCTCCGTTTCAAAACTGTTATATACCAGCCGTCTGAAATTAAGTTTTAATTAAATCCTAGCTAGTGAACTTTCGCAAGTTTAGTCGTTACTTGGTCCTGGCTTGCAGATGAAGTCTAGCCCAAAATGGGCCGAAAACAAATTTTAATGGGGACCTAATAATTTTAAAGTTCTTGGGTTTGCCACCACTGACGAACTTTGTGATTAAAATTTGTATAATTTCCATTTGCGTTGCGTGATAATGTCAAATTGTGTTACTAATTAAGTTGGTTACGGGTGAACAAACTGAAAAGTGATACGTATGTTTTAGCTCAGCTATACACATTTTAAACTCTTAAAATAAAGCTTATCCCGTTTAATAAAACGCAGTCGATTTTTTTTTCAAAAAAGGATCAATTTTGGGAGTGTTAGCTGGCACTTTGATATCTGTCAATAGCGACGCGGAACTGGCCAACATCGGTAGCAACGTCGCAATCAAAAGAGTTAAATGCACTTAGTAATCACGACAAATAGTTTACATGAAAATTGCAAATATCTTCAAAACTACGCCGGATTTGACGGAGGTTCATATGACATTTTTTGCTCCTAGTGACCTAAGGAATGCGTGGTTAAAATTTGGCGGGTTACTCATTCCCACCGTGTATATCCATAAATAATAACTAATTTTGTAAACTTTAAGAAAAGTGTCAAGTCTGAAAATTTCAAATAATCCTTTATCTCGGCATCCATTTTTAAATGTTTTTTAGTTGATGGGGTCTTTTTCGTTGCAAGTTAACTCAAGTTGTTGTTCGTGGCAAATATAAATAACCCCTTTCAGGGAATCAAATGTCCGAAAAAAATACGATTAGTGTTTTAGTTCATGCAGTACGGGTTTGAAAAAAAAGAAGTTTAACAATTCATGCCCTTAAGCAGTAGTACAACCTTATCTTAGGCGGCGTGGCTGTCATATCTATTGAACACGTGAGTAGACACACTTCAAACGCATGCAATATATTAACGTATATAAATGTGTAATTCACCTTTGAAATTACGGCGCAAATGAGACATTATTAAAATTGTAATACGATTTTTAACATTATACCTCGTGCCGCAAAATTTGTTCCTGTATTTATTCTACACCCAGGCGTTATTGTACCTTGTTTGAATTAAAATACGCAAACGGTTTTGCGCCGTTTCAAAAAACGCGAAATGAGGTAATTTTACACTCGGGTGTTTTTAAATATGTTACTCTCGTACGAAACTGAAATGATTTCATATTGAGCACATTTAAATGATAACATACGTTTTGAATATGTGATATTCCATACAATTGGTAACTTATGTAAGCTTCATATGAGTATAGTAGTATAACTATGCCAAAGAGATAATGTTTTAGCTTTGTGGCTCAGTGACTTCCGTCTTTCTGGCACTGCGATAATTAGAAAAAAGAGGGTGGAATTTCTCGTCTCTAGTCGAGTTCCAGGGTCAGTTGCAGGGTCAACTGTAGGACGGGTAGGTTTGTCTATTTGACGAATTGACGTTGCAATTTTTGGCGTTCTCAGTACACGCTTGCCACGCGGTAGAAGAAAGTTCGAGATTTAAATTATATACCAATATCATGAGTCAATCACAGAGCCATTTCGCGTTTTAGTTTTATACGAATAAGATTCGCTGCCTCACTTCCACAGGTGCTGCGCTGACTTATGAGAACGGGCAGCCGAATCACATCGATATCAAAATTGTGACATAAGTTCGACACATAAACTTCGAACCAGCTAAACCGCTAGAGCGCTGTCGTTCACAGCATTTCCATCTACGAACGCTATCGGCGAGTGACCGACACTCTATCCGACACTAGTGACACTCAATACCCGACGCGTCATCGCCATATGTCTGGGACACCGATCGCGCGCTAGATTGCAAGTGTCAAGACAAAACGTGTGTGGCTTAACTGATGGCATTCTTCGTTGTAAAAGAGAGGATGTTTAAAACGTTTCGTAAGAAAACTTGTAATAATAATATTCTTTATTCCACCAAAACAAACAAATGCAAATCGCGGCGGCGCAGCGCAAGGCTGCACAGCATGTCTTTTAAATTCCTATCATTATCTACCTAGTATGTAGTTCTGATGCATGGAGATAGGATATAAGGTGGCTACAAATGATCTGAACATGACACCGTTACTTGAAACTCCGCCACAACTTCCAGCAGCAGCCGCGCACCATCAGAGCAAGATCCGACCTCTCTGAGTGGGAGTCATGGTACCTACTTGAAAATAATATATGGCCGAGCCATCATTCGCATGTCACAATGCATGTCATAGTGGTACAAGTAGCACCACGCTATTCGAATTGTGTGATGAGATGTACAATATTATATAAATAGATATGGAAACATATTGGAGTGCAATGAAAACGGATATTTTGTGTCCAAAGTGTACCCAATTTCCTTGCAAATAACAGTGTAAGATAAAAGCCAGTATAGATAGCAACAGGGATCTTAGCGCTATAGAGCGATCTCTTCCAGACAATCTTTGGGTAGCAGGAAATTAAGAACAAAATGTACCTATTTATTACTTATACGACGAGCGAACGAGCGAGCGCAGCGAGCGAAATACTCTGCTTTAGCTAGAGTCAAAATTCTGTCATTAGTCTGGCTATCCAGCTGTTTTCCTCAGCAGGTTGTATTTTTCAACCGATTATTGTAAAGTTTTGTGAGTTTTTTTTTTTCTTGCCGATTAAATTTTTGGTTTGTTTTTTGAAAAACAGACTTACGAGCTACAGCTCACGGAGCCACTGGTTTTGTAAAGAGGTCAAGTTTGTGTGTTCGTATGTTACAGTAAATTAATAGCTTTTGGTCCAACACAATCTATGCCAAAGAAATAGAAAACAATCGACACAAGAAGAATGGGAAAATTACTCGAAACTACAAAACCGATTTCAAAAATTCTTTCATAGTTTAAAATGAAACTACAGAACGGACAACCGCAATATTTTGGACGGAGATAGGCTTGTTCTATTCACGAAAAAAAAAAAACATCGCTCTCGGAGGACAGAGTTATTGGTGCGAATACCAGGGGATTTGCAACATCTTTGTGATATCATACAACTTGAAAATCTGAATGTTACCTCAGTTATTCTGATTTGCAAAGACCACAACTACCGACTATCAAATGGGGATATTTCCAGTTCAGTTAAAACTTACGGATGAAATACCGACCAATAAAGACGTATTTGACCATATTTGCCTAGATAAAACCTACGTTTGTTGCAGTGGCTGGAAATTTCAAACAATGTACGAAAAATAATACTAGTATATAATCAAGTATTATAATGACGAAGACAAGAGACACTAGTGATGACAAAATTAAAAAAATAATGAGTAGCACATAAAATCTTTATGATTACAGGCGTTATGAATTTGAACGATTCTTAGTTTCGATCGTTAGTAATTGAAACTACCATGAGTAATGATTATCATAATTGTATGATAAATATTTAAGGAGTTCCAATAATAGGACTTAACAAATATGTGAACAAAATGGCACCCAAATTATTGTATTTGTGTTACCCAGTGTTATATTTCAGAGGACATTAAGCCTCTCGTCGTGCCGTAGAAGTGAGAAAATCACGTTTCTGTCGAGTTAATGGCATACCTAATTAAGGAGTCTCTGCTTAATGATGGGGACGGACCGTGACGTCTTTTATGTTAGTAGTCGAAGACTTGTTTAATGGGTATTCGTGAGAACCCTTTAACAATTCACTGCCAAGAATCGCTACGCACAACGATCGTAGCCCATGCCGTGGTTTTCCGCGTAATTATGTAGTTGAAAGCGACTACGGCGTAGGCGCCCTCTAGCGGGTTCCCGGCAGTTAACACATTCAATGCCAAGACGCTACGCTCGTAGCCGATCTCATGGTTTTCTTCGTATGTAGCGGAAAGCGACTACGGCGTATGCGCTCGCGAGGCGGGTTCCAGGCAGTGAAAGTATTAAAGCATGAAGTGATTAATATATTACTTATCATACATAGCTCATAATTTGTCTAGACTTAGCTAAGAGACCGTTTTAAATTAAAGCCATTACTCCAGCAAAATTGTGTCTGTCTTTCAGAATAGAATTTGATGGTGACGGCACATATAGCATCAGCAAAAAAACCGAACCATAATCGCATGACTGCAAATAACAGTGCACTTATTTTTACAAAGTGAGCAGGAAAAATAATCTTATTATTTTAAGAAACTTTAACAAAAGCTAGCCTTTTCAAAACATTTTTGAATCAATTAAGATTACCAAAGCTACTGACTTTTCAACCGCAGCAAACAAAAGGCCATTGAAAATTAATTTGAATCAAAAAAGAGTTTATGATAAAGTCAGAGAAGAAATTAATTAAATTACGCTGTCTGAAGCTGATTACTTAAATTAATGACCACTCATAAAGCACCAACTCAACGTTTGAAAGATGCCTTCCTAAACGTTGTATACCTACTAATTACGGTAGCTACTTGAAAATAAAGATTACTAGCTGCCCCCCGCGGTTTCGTCCGCGAGTTACAGGGAACCTAGATCGAACATTCAATATGGCCTACATATGTCTAAGCAGAAATAATTTAAAAAATCGGGGGAGTAGTTCCGGAGATTACTCACGGGGTAGAGGCGCACGAGCAGAAGTTGTAAGTTTGTAGGTATACAAACTTACAACTTCTGCTCGTGCGCCTCTAACCTCTAATTTTTTTTTGCAGCGCTGTCAGTGTTTTTTCGTCAGAGATTAAAATTTTCGCAATAAAATATAGCCTGTCTCCGTACTGATGTTTCATACAGGCTAGTGGTAAAATAAGTAAGAGACGATCACCCTAGTCCTTGAAAGCAATGGTCGTATTATGGGTACTTTCCCAAACATAAATTTATAGACGTATGAACATGGATACAAGGTGTATGTGTGGGATGATGATAATTATATTAAAACAAAGATATACCTAGGCAGCAAATATGCAAAACAGTGGAACAAAATATTCCTGGTCATCAAAAGTAAGTGCTGTTTTGAGAATGGAACCCGGCACCACCAACCCCAACCAGTTATCGTAGTTAAGGTCCTTATTAAGTGGAGGGATCTTCACTTTAATAGCTACCTGCGTTTCTTCATCCGCTTTTTCAAAGAATACAGGCAAACCCGCGGGATTAAATATAGCCTACGTCCACCCTGAAAGTCCATTCTATACACAGGTGAAAGAGTTCTTGAAGTGGTTCAGGAGGTCCCTACATACAAACTCACTAACGTACACACGTGCAAGGCTACAATCTCACTAACTTTTCCCATTTAAAATATTTGTACTTATTAGTTAGTGTCAAAAAGTTACAAATAACATACTTAATAAAATTTATGTTCAAACATCGGCTTAGTAAAGTTATAAGTGGTGCTCTAACCGGAAATGTACACTGGTTTAATTGTTACTATAAAAAATAAGAACCGCCAAATTTCTGAAGTTGTTATCACATTTTTTCATAAGCTTAACGCAAAACTCCGTAAATTATCATGACATACACCAATTATTTATTAAGAATATTGAGGCAAAAAGAGTGTTCATTCATACCTGGCTTTGCTGATTTAATTATGATTCCCTAGTGATCATTTTTGATCACTAAACTGCCGTAGAACACTGTCACATCTGTCCACAAACACTGGCCACTTATAAGTTAAACGTCAAAGTTGAGAAAAAAAATCGTTCGATTTTTTTTTTAAAGTTTCTTTTTTCTAGTTACGCTCGTCATATGGTTTCGGTGTTATATACATCGGAGGGTTGGCAAAAGTGACGTGCGTTCTGGCCGGGTACTGGGGATGAACTGAGGGGTACAAGGCGCGCGCAAAACTGTTGAATACGCCTTGGCAGCATCCAAAATGCCTTTGAAACAAAAACGTCTTAACAGACTATGAAACTCACAGGCACATACATGTTTTTATTTTTTTTCAGCGGCGTAAGAATTGGGTTCCACGGCCTTTATTCGAGTTTAGTTTATTTTTATGTTTGATGTATTGTTATGAAAGGGGGAGGAATACGTGTTTGCAGGTTGATTTCTTTTTCTTTGGATTTAACGAGTTAACCATACTGCTGGGTTACTATATACGAAAAATTGGGGATTTTTGCTCAATTTTCGATTTATGAACTGCAGGTTATGTTCACATTTATTTACCTTAGAAACTCTCATCTATACTGCCAATATATCTAGTTCATGTTCAAAGTACAGTCTCGTGCACCGAGGTTGCCATACTTTGTGGCGCATTATTTCCAATAGTTATAAAAATGAATCCGTCATGGCTCAGTGCAGGTTGAGAACATCACTTTTTGAAGTAGATTTCATCGTATAGTTTCCACAATACGCCTTTATAATTTCCCCACAAATGTACATAGGTTTGGTCATGTGTTTCCGTTTACTGAAAAACCAATGACATATATCAAGTATTCCGTACACAAGTTCTGAAAAACTCAGTGGTACAAGTCCTGATCTTATCCACCGCCTTAAATTACGCAGTAATAAAATATTTATTTTTACTTTTGAATGCAAAAGACGCTATCTCATTTGACTGGATTTAAATAAAATGAAGAAATTCATGTAATATTCATGTTCTTACTTACCTATTTTATATGTATAAGTAATTATTTACTGACATATAGACAATGAAAAAAAATATAATTACAATACAAATTAAAGCTAGCTTAAACATAAATACAAGTAAATCATAAACAACAAAAAAAAACAAAATTGGCTACAAATAAAAATTAAAGCATTTAAAATTACTTATCTTTATGATATTCCTAGTCAGCAATTTCGTATATTTTTCAATATAAACCACCAGCTCTAGAAATAATTTTATACTAGGTATATAAATACGAAACAAACTAGTTTCGTATTTATATAGTATTAAATTAATTAATCAATTATTAGTTCGCAACTGATTCTTGCAAATAAAAGCCTTGTGAGGTTTAAGTAAACAGTAAGAATAAATAGTATTTCTATTACGAATACGATAAGCATCCCGTTCTTGTAAGTATATTTTATCTATAAAAAAATTGCATAGTACTCATTTAGAATAATAGTGGAATTGGGCTGATCTTTGAAGTCCTCCATAACTTTGTATATAAAAGTATATCAACCTGTCGCATTTCGCTAACAAACAGAATTAATTAGAACCCGAATCAATGTTAACAAAATAAAGCAATGTTTAACATATTTCGGTCTTTTATTACACAGCTTTAGCCTAGACTAAAACTAAAGCAGTACCGTCCTTGGTGTTAAATCCAAAAATCAACAAACCCATTAAGCGAAAAGTACGTAAGTATAAAATAAACATAAAGCAAAAATAATTCGTGCCAAAAATGCAAAGCGTCGTCTGACAGCAAATCTTAATTTAACTTAAAAGCTTAAACTCTGCTTTAATTAATTCAGACTTAGATAATTGGCTGCCTTATGTTTACTTTTTCAGAGCATCTATAGGGTTCCGCACTCAAGGAGTGCCAAAAATTCTGTCACTAACAACCATTCCACACAGTAGATATATATGTATTATAGCTCAATGCAAGCCACTGCATCATTTGCCTAGTATGGCACGCGACATACATTCGTTGTATAATTTGTATGGGATGTTTGACAGTTCTCCTGGGAATACAGCGGCTATGTTTAATGTTAGCTGGTCTGTAAAATATGGTTACTACAGCATCATAATGTCACGTTTCTATACAATATTGAGTCTGCTGTAATTACAGCTCCGATTTCGCTGCAGAGTCTCCGTGCATTTTCTTTGCATGGTAATTTTGAATTCTGCCACAGAATAGATAATAGTACAGGTACAGAAGGGACACTCCTTTGATCTTTACAAAAGGCGCTTTTTTCTCAGCCAAAACATTAAGATTTATGGCCCTCTGACGACGACGTCGACGTTCATCGCTACAAGTACATGCCGGTTCCCCAACGTTGGGGCACCGGCATGTACTTGTAGCGATGAACGTGAAGTGAATCGCGGAGTGTCCGCCCCTTGATTCTGCCGAATATGATAACCATCTGTCAACTCAATTATTGTTATTTAGTCGTATGGCAAAATATAATTTTAGAGAGCAGAGTATAACTTTGAAAAGTGCAGACAGATACGTCAGGTTTCACAGCGTGCGGACCTTCAGTAGATCCAGGGTATGAGAGAAGAGAACAGCGCCGGAAGATGTACTCAATGGTTTGATCTTCTTCTTTTTCACATTTCGCGCGTCCATGCCCACTTCGCAACCTGTTCAGGCGGCACCAAAGTTTGCGAGGGAGATCGGATCGAACCCTTTTGGTTTTATTGTTGGGTCAGTGAGGAACGCATCTTTCCCTGCCTCACTCAATCAAAAATCTCAACTCAATGAAAAAGCTCCTAATAGTGCAGTGGTGTTAAGCGAAGGGGTAAGGGTGGGTTGCACCGATCTGTCTGTAATCGTAAGCGGTGTTCGTCAAAATATGATTCTATGTAAAATTTGACCAATTCTATTCTATGGGATGACAGCCGCCGGCGCCGTATTTAAAGTTGATCGATCTGTGATAGAAGTGGATGCAACTCACTCTAAGTGTCATAATATGAAACTATGAGTGGTATACAGACCATACTCAATGGTGAAACTAGCTACAAAATTCTCATTATTTTTTAAAGTAACGCAACATTGTTTAAACAAAAGAAGAAAAATACTACAAGTACTTACGTACGTACACTAGGTGCGGCATGTCTGAACTCTGATGGAAGTTTAAATTTGATCAAAGGAAGTCTTTATTTTCATCATCATCATCATCATATCAGCCGAAAGACGTCCACTGCTGGACATAGGCCTCCCCCAAAGAGTGCCAAAGTGACCGATCCCGCGCCACCCGCATCCAGCGGACTCCCGCAACCTTTACCAGGTCATCAGTCCACCTTGTCGGGGGCCTACCCACGCTGCGCCTTCCGGTACGTGGTCGCCACTCGAGAACCTTTCCGCCCCAACGGCCATCGGTTCTACGTGCTATGTGCCCCGCCCACTGCCACTTAAGTTTAGCGATCCGGAGGGCTATATCGGTTACCTTGGTTCTGCTGCGGATAGCCTCATTTCTGATGCGGTCACGCAGCGAAACTCCCAACATGGCCCTCTCCATTGCCCTTTGGGTGACTTTGAGCCTCCTTATGAGGCCCATAGTAAGCGACCACGTTTCAGTGCCATATGTCATCACTGGCAACACACACTGGTCAAAGACTTTCGTCTTGAGACACTGCGGAATATTGGACAAAAAGATTTGCCGTAGCTTCCCGAACGCTGCCCAGCCGAGTCGGATTCGACGATTGACCTCTTTCTCGAAGTTGGACTTACCTAACTGGATCGTCTGTCCTAGGTATACATAATCGTCTACAACTTCGAGCGTAAAGTGTCCGATTGTAATGGGAGTTGGTACAACATGGGCATTTGACATGATCTTCGTCTTATCCATGTTCATTCTTAGACCAACTCGCTCGGATGCTTTACTGAGGTCATCGAGCATCGTACTTAAGTCCTCCATGGTCTCAGCCAAGACTACTATATCGTCAGCAAACCGAAGGTGAGTGATGTACTCGCCGTTGATGCTGATGCCTAGCCTTCTCCAGTCCAGAGTCTTGAAAACGTCCTCCAGTGCAGCGGTGAACAGTTTTGGAGAAATAACATCTCCTTGCCTGACTCCCCGCTGCAGCGGAATAGGTTTCGAGTTCTGATCCTGGAGTCGGACTGACATAGTGGCGCTCTCGTACAAACACTTCAGCACTTCGATATAGCGATAGTCAACTTGGCACCGCTGGAGAGACTGTAGTACAGCCCAGGTTTCTATCGAATCGAAGGCTTTTTCGTAGTCCACGAACGCTAAGCAGAGAGGCAGGTTATACTCCTCGGTCTTCTGTATAACCTGACGAAGCGTGTGGATGTGGTCTACGGTCTTATCTTATCTTATCTTATCTAGATGAGGGCCCTTTCGGATGCACTTCGACCCAGTGGGATCTTTTGTGCATTTGCCCTCTCCTTACGTCTACTCCCAACTTCGCTCCATCATTTCCACATAGCGGATGATGCAGCTCAGCGGAAGTGCCTTGAATTCCTTTGGTTGCGTATAGCCGTTACCAAAGTAATTCATTCTTTGTCTGGCAAGGGCATGACATTCACACAGTAAGTGTTCCATAGTCTCATCCTCCTCGCCACACATTCTACAGTCTAAGCTGTCTGATAGTCCCATCTTGGCCAAGAGATCCTTGACCCCGAAGTGACCTGTGAACACCCCAGATATGATTCTGAGCTGCTTCCTACTGGATTTCCAGAGTTTGTTAGTCCAGCCCGAGTCCACTCCTTCTATGAAGAGCTTTGAGTGCCTTAAGCCCGCCTCATTCCTCCACTCGTATTGGTGTTTGGTTTTGGCGTAGGCTTTAAAGGCCGAAATTATGGTTCCCTGCGAGAGTCCCACAAATGGTTCTGGACCTACAAAGTGGTTTGTAGACCCCCCTCTAGCAAGCTCATCCGCTCTTTCGTTGCCAATGAAGCCCTCGTGCCCTGGAATCCAAACCAGTTGCACCTTATTGTGCTTTCCAAGCTTGTTCAGTGCCTGGACGCCATTATAGACTAGTCTAGATTCCACTTTCGGCGCCGTAAGTGCCTTAAGCGCCGCTTGACTGTCACTGAGTATGTAGATGGTCTGCCCTCTGGTTTGTCTGTCTATATTCTCCTGTGCACAGGCAATTATGGCGTATGTCTCCGCCTGGAAGACGGTTGCCAAGTTACCCATGCTTACACTACTACTGTAGTCATTCGCATAAATGCCTGCTCCCGTACCAGATCCCATTTTTGATCCGTCCGTGTACCATATACTGTCTTCGATACCAGACCTCGGTGGTTCTAGACCTTCGGCCCAATCAGCCCTGGATGGAACTTTTGTTGTGTAGTTCCTATGGAATACAAACTTGGGTAGCATTTTGTCGCTTCCCATGCTTGTTATTCTGTCTAAGAAACCATCAGTCTCCATGTTTGTGTGCTTAGTCTTTGGCTTACTGTCGCTCCACAGTTCAAGGGTTCTTAATCTGTAGAGCGATTTGCGTGCCTCTGACTTAATCACCAAGTGAAGTGGCGGTAGGTCCAGTAGGACTTCTAGCGCCGCTGTGGGCGTGGTGCGAAACGCCCCTGTTATAGCCATGCATGCCGATCTCTGTACCTTCATCGGAGCATCTCTGCATGTGCTCTTTAAAGTCCTTGGCCACCATACCAGGCTACCGTACAATAATATGGGCCTCACCATCATAGTGTAGATCCATCTAAGTACCTTTGGGTTCAAACCCCATGCTTTTCCATACGCTGATCTACACATTCCAAATACCCTCAGTGCCTTTGTAATGGTAAGATCTGTATGCTTCTTCCAATTCAGTTCTTTATCTAGTGTGACACCTAGATATTTCACATCATTAGACAGTTCTAGTACCCTCCCGTACAGTTTTAGCTGCTGTACGCCTCGAAGGGTCCTTTTCCTAGTAAAGGGTATTACTACAGTTTTGCCTGGATTAATGGATAATTGGTGTCGGTTGCACCATCTCTCCACTGTCTGCAGTGCCTTGTTCATGATTCCCGATACCGTGCCTGGAAACTTCCCATTAACCAGTATCACTAAATCATCAGCATATCCTACCGTGTGGATGGGACCTTTATTGAGTTCTACCAGGAGTGAGTTCACCACCAGACTCCAAAGAGTTGGTGAGAGAACCCCACCCTGTGGACATCCCTTTGTGGCCGTGGCCATTATCTCATCCCCCATGAGTGATGACTTTATTAGTCTGCCATTTAGCATATTGCCTATCCATTTACATATGGTGGGCTCTACACCATGATTAACAGCTGCTTCGCTGATAGCTTTATACGTGGTACGATCGAACGCTCCTTCCACGTCTAAGAAAGCTGCAAGACATAGTTCTTTATTCTCTATAGCCTGTTCAGCCCTGGTTGTCACCAGGTGAAGTGCGGTTTCCGTTGACTTCCCTGGCTGGTATGCACATTGTAGTTCGTGCAGCGGATGCCTTCTTAATGGGCCATCCCTTATGTGTCTATCTACCAGTTTCTCCAGTGTTTTGAGGAAAAACGACGATAAACTTATCGGCCTATACGATTTGGCTTCACTGTAATCCGCCTTACCCGGTTTGGGTAGATAGGTTACTTTTACCATCCTCCACACACGCGGTACGTGTGCGAAGGCCAGGCACGCCCTGTACAATCTGCTAAGATGTGGGATTAGTACATTAGCGCCTTCTTGTAGTAGAATGGGGTAGATGCCGTCTGGCCCCGGGGCTTTGTATGGTTGGAATGTTGAAAGTGCCCACTTTATCTTTTTATGATCTACTACCTTTTTGGACGTGTCCCAATTGTGTCTCGTTGTACTTGTGGTCTGTTCCAACGCACTAATTGCTCCATCGTCTGTTACGCTGTCGTGTATTACTGAGCCTGGGAAGTGCATTTTACACATTACCTTAAGGGTCTCCAGCCCCGTTTTCGTCATTCTACCGTCATTGTCCCTGATGGATGTTGGCTAGTGCCTTTGTTAGTCTCATACCTTCTGGTATTGACTCAATCTGATCGCAGTGGTTCCTCCACGCTCTCCTCTTGGCTTTCCTCACAGCCTTGCTGAGTTCTGTGAGTTTTTGTGCATAGTACCCAAAGTCATTAGATGCCTTTGCGTCATTGAATATTGCCCTAGTTTCCCTCCTGAGCTTTACTATCTCTGGGGTCCACCATGGTAACTTTTTAGCCAGGGTTTTCTTCTCCGGGCAGTTATTAGTGAAGGCCTTGTATACAGCTTGTACTATTTTGTCCGCTTCGAATTCTATGTCTATAATAGAGTTTAGCTTGCCTTTTGGGTCTCCTAGGTCTACTTTTAGATCCCTTCTAAAGCCCGACCAGTCCGTGTACCTAGGATTCCGTTTACGTACCGTATTAATTTTTATCTTAGTTTGGTACCTGAAGCAGATGTATCTGTGGTCCGAAAGGGATATGTCATCAGATACGTGCCATGAGTTGATTTTGTTACTAGTGTTATTAGTAGCCAACGTTATATCAATCACCTCCCCCCGCCTAGAATTGACGAAGGTAGGTTCATTGCCTTTATTCAGTACTTGTAAAGAGGAGCTTACCAGGAAATCCAGTACCTTCTCTCCTCTCCTATTGACATCCGAGCTGCCCCAGATGACATGGTGAGCGTTCGCGTCGCAGCCGATTATCAGGTTGGTGTTCAACCGGCTGCCGTATGCAACAAGATCCCGCAGCTGTTGTGTGATGGGATCCGTCGCCTCGTAGGGGAGGTAGGCTGATGATAGAATGAGCTCCTTACCCTCCCCCTTTTTTTGGATCATCACCGTGGTGAGATCCCTGCAACAGAAATCATGTAAAGGCATAGCATTGATGCCATTTTTGACATATATACATGTCCTCATATCATTGTTGTTATCTGGACACAGGTGAACGATTGTTCCCCCCGTTCCACCTAAACCTCTTATTTCACCTTTATATATATATGGTTCTTGAATAAGAGCAATATCGAACTTGTCGCATTTTAGCTGCCTTGCCAGAAGGGCAGTGGCCGCCTTGTTGTGTTGTAAATTGATTTGTACACACCTTAAACCCGCCATTGGCGCTGTTAATTCTTTGGCTTGCTGAGGTCAGCAGCCACCTCCTGGAGCGTCTCGTCGCAGGACATGGGAGACATGGAGGCCTCCAGGTACAGCTCTGCCATTCCCTGCAGGTCCTCTGAGCCAATCCCCGATAACGGTGATGACTCTCGGGCCCTGCGGGATTCAGCACGTCTGTCACTGGAGCCCGCCATGTCCCCGGCCTCCGCTTCCGACTGCCCCTCCTCCTTGGCTGCCTCAGCCTCCTTGCCAATGGCAGTTGGCACCTCTCCCTCTGGAGGTGTGCCCTCTTCGGCCTCCCCAGGCTGCGGCCCCCCGCGCCCTCCCCCGGCGTCTGACCCCCCACGCCCTTCCCCGCACAAGTGCCGTCCCCAGCCCCCTCAAGCGCCCTCTCCTCCACGTCCTCAAGGAGCTTGAAGGAGCTCAGGTCGACACCCGTGTGTAGGTGGTAGCCCGCTGCCTTGATAACGTCGGCCGACACCCGGTCCATCAGTATGATGCGCCTGGTGTTCGCGTCCGACGTCAAGGTGTCTACCACCTTCCACTCCTCCGTGTGTAGCGTAGGATTGTACCTCTGCAGCACACGGAGAAGCAACTTCACGTCATGGCCGCCAACTATCTTCGTTTTCCATGCCATCTTGACTGGTTTTGGAAGATCCTTGGCGTCCATGACCTTCAGGCGCAAGCCAGCAATCTCCTCGCTTCCAATTGCTGCCTTGAGCCATGCGACGGACTCCCTCCCTTGGCAATTGACGTGGAGAGCGCCCGCCACCACGTTGCCGAGGGTTACTCGGGGTAGGGGATCCGGAGCGTCAACCAGAAGCTCCAAAATGAGCCCCTGGATGGCGCCCAGATGCCCTAACCCGATCTTCTCGGCCGGAAAGGCCTCCGGGACGATGGCCATCCTCTCGCTTGCAGCCACTTCTGCGAACGAGGCTGTGACCTTCGTTCGCTTGGAGTCGCTGACAAGCAGAGAAGAGTCACCACTGGCTCCCAGTTGCCTCTTCTTTTGCACCACCCCTGACCCCGAAGTGGGTGCATCCTGGGGGGTGCCCTCGCTCAGTGTTTGAGCTCTCGCCTTGGCGTTGTCTCGCCTCTTCTGCCTTCTGCTACCAGCGACTCCTCCACCGGACCACGCATCCGCACCCTGGGGTACGGACACGCTATCAACGGCGCCCGGCTCGTCAGCAGCAGGGTTCAGAAGAGGACCGGCCGGCCGGTTGCATATGGCCACAGTTCCGCTGGCCTCCCCTCCGGCACCTGCGCCAGCCGGTCTCCTTACGGGGACCTGCTGGGCGTGTCCGCTTTTCGACCCGGGGGGAAAAGATCGGACGGTGCCTCCGGTTTGGACCGCTCCACCATGGCCTCTGCCTGTATATGCGCTTCGCGCCTTCTGCGTCCATACGGACCCCCTTGCTCGGCTGCTACCCGCTCTCGCTCCTCTGTCTGAGACAGAGGTGCGTACCGCTGGTGCAGCATTTGCGCTGTGCGCCTTGGCCTCATCCCTTGCGGGTCCGGCTTTCCCTACTTCCTTCGTCATTGGTTTGTATTGATCCATGTGACCTTATCTGTTTGTTTCGTCGGATTGGCTCCCCACCCACCACGGAGCCCACACCCTGGGGATGCGTTAACGCATCAGGGCTACCAATCCGATATAGCGCCCCAAAAGTATGTTGTCTGTGAGTCCGCACGGTGCCGAGTTGCTCGTCATCTCCTCAGACGACTCACAACCCGTGCTCCACCGACTACAGACCCCATACCCCAGGACACTCGCCCGTGGCCATCAGACTGGACACGACAGCCGATTGATCATGGCTGGCTAGACCATGACCGCCCGTGTGAGGTGAATCCTGAGCCGAAGAGGACTGTTGTCTCCCAGCAGTACTATCCCGACCACTGGTCGACTCAGCCACCAGGACCTCCCTCTCCACCCGTACGGGTCCCCGCGCACGGCACAAACACGCGGATGGCATTTTACCGCTAACCATCCTTCTTTGTGGATGGAAAGCCCGCTGCGACATGCCATGTCATCGCTTACGGCTGATTAGATGGGATAAACGGGATAGGATGGGTTGGGATATAAAGTATGGGCTCAACTGGTTGTTTCCGTTCTGCCTGTTTCCAACGGTAGAACCAGGCAGTTAACAGGCGGTAACCTCGTGAAGGATCCCAACCAGTTTTGCCTCGAGAATCTTAGCAACTGTGAGCTCCCCCCGAGGCCATCTACCATGTTAACCGCCGGACAGGCTGCTACCATAGAGACAGACCCAACGCAAGTAGCGACCGGTCGCAAATTTCCCTTGTTCCTGGACCTGCCTCCGCCCATACGGTGGTCTACGGTACTAAAGCCTCTTCGGAAACCGGCTTGTTCGGGAGGCTGGAAGTCATCTAGCCTGCGTACGAGACGGTTTGTAATGACCCTCGAAAACAGCTTAGCTTATCTTATCTTTATTTTACTTGTTCCATATTAGGGAACCCTCGGTGAAAAATCCGATTCCCGTTTGCAATTTACCATGACTGGTCTTATCATCTGCACTTTTTAACACATTTTCCTTTTTAATCTGTTGACAATGCTTGATAGGGTTAACCGAGTGACCTTGCCTACCTATTTCCATGATACTACGCCGTGAAAAGAAATATAGCCTAAGTATGTCCATCCTAATCAAGCTTCTAAAATTCTATATGATCGTCATCATCAGCATTTATACGTCCCGTTGCTGGACATAGGCCTCTTTCCATGGATTAGAGGGAATTGGCAGTAGTACCCACGCTGTCCCAGTAGGGGTTGGGGGACTCCACTTATTACTACGCAGGTTCCCTCACGAAGTTTCCCTTCACCGAAAAGGTAACGGTGAAATATCAAATAATATTCCGTACATAAATTTGTAGCGTCACACCTGTCAGCTGTAGAATCTGACGTGTTCTGCATCGCTCTATAGAAGTTTCTTAATCAGTTGGCATAAATATAAAAATCCAAACAACTCTCAACGGGACTTCGGTCCCCGAGAGATCTCTCTATTGCCACGTCTTCTACAAATTCATTGGTATGAGCCGCCGATTGGAACCCACGACCGCCGTTTGATACCTGAATGCTTGAACCACTGGGCTACCGTTGCATTTCCACTCTATACATAATAATAACGGTGGATAATTTTAGAAAGCAGTTAGTTCTGTAGATTAACTCCCACATACAAACATACAAAGCTCACAGACTTTTTCTCTTTATAAAACTATAATAGATTAGTAAAAATATCATGATTTTTTTGCTTAATGCTCTAAGTATTGTCTCTCTAAGTATTGTCAATGTATTTTAACCTAGTTTAGCGAAACTGGTGCAGTATTCCTTCAATATTTCAGCCGCGAAGTATACCCGCTTGCCAAGTGTCACCTTTATTAATACTGAGTACTACTTATACGAGATTTACGGGTACTTCGCAAAGTGCTTCGGGTTTCTCTGAATACTGTATAGAGTAGTTCAATAAGTTTGGCGTTGTTAAAAGATGTTTTTTTGAAGGCAACTAAGTTTCATATAAAATTGCCTTACAATGAACATTAACCCGTAATCGTGACATAATGACACCCATAAGGGTGAGTATCCACCAGAGGCACCAGAACTGGTTGCGAGGTGGTGAGTAAGGAAAAAACCGGCCAAGTGCGAGTCGGACTCGCGCACGAAGGGTTCCGTACCATTATCTATAAATACAGCAAAAAAAAAAGTTTGTGTTATGGGAGCCCCCTTAAATATTTATATTATTTTGTTTTTAGTATTTGTTGTTATAGTGGCAACAGAAATACATAATTTGTGAAAATTTCAACTGTCTAGCTATCGCGGTTATTGAGATACGGCCTGGTGACACAGACGGACGGACAGCGAAGTCTTAGTAATAGGGTCCCGTTTTTACCCTTTGGGTACGGAACCCTAAAAAGCACAATAGGAAGTGAGCGAGTGCGCTTAGCAATGCTATTAGTGGATTGTTTTCTTTGCTCACCGCCTCGCAACCTCAAACATCTCTGGCAGATCCTCACACTCTTTTATTTTTTTTATTTTTTATTAAGGTAATTCTGGAGTGCCTCCTCCATTTACTACGCATGGACGCGGGTGCCCCAGAGGGGACGCCCCGGGGGGTACTCACACTCAAGCAAGTTGCAAGGGTAAATTAGAATATGGTGCCTCACCCATTGCGTGGTCTGCTCCGGGACCTTTGTTTCTCATTTGCCCGTCAAAATAGTTCTTTCCAGGCTTCCCGAGGAGCGCATTGAGAGGTGTCCGGAATATCTGAAAATGAGGTCTAAAATGCCAATATCAACGACTAAGAAATATACCTACACAAAAAGTGTGTAGGTGCCTAAAGTTAGTGAGCCCTTAAAAAAATCTCGGGTCTGTTCTTCTCTCTCGCCTGCTCTTACGCATGCTTATGCCTAATTAGACGTCAGGAGCAATATTCGTAGCGTTTGTAGTACAGTCAACAGAAATTAAAGATGATCATTTTAGTACCTTTTGTACTTTTTTAGCACTCAATGTAACAATACTGCAACTCTTGGAATGCGTCAAATAGTGAAAGTGACAAGGTACTAAAATGATCATCTACTCTTGCTCTTGACTAGACATTCACCTGGTTACGACTACTACAGTTGAAAACAGCCAGGCCTTATGAATAAATACCTACAATTTGAGGTTAAGGTCAATGCTCCCGATTAATATCAAGAGTATAAAATAGAAAGTCGCTAATTAATTTAGGTATGCCATTTATTAATTTAAGGAATTTACGTTCGCCTTACCGGAAAGTTTAAA
The DNA here is from genome assembly GCA_945867215.1 of Epinotia demarniana. NCBI lineage: Eukaryota > Metazoa > Arthropoda > Insecta > Lepidoptera > Tortricidae > Epinotia > Epinotia demarniana. The sequence goes on along the minus strand of OX244271.1, from coordinate 20,245,805 downwards.
TTAAGTTGAAACGAACATTAAACGAGGTAAATGATTCTGGCGTTTATATAAGGACATAATCGGAGCTTTATTATAAGGTGAAATACAAAGGACGGTCAAATCTAAAATAGTGTATACAATTTTGAATCTTATTACTAAGATGTAAGCTCCAGTTTTATTTTTAAAGTGACGGTAAATATGCATTTAATTCCGATCCTTAAAGGCACAGATCACCTGATGGTAAGCGAATAAAGTAGTCCTGTTTTTTAACCATGCTTTTTTCATTAAAAACCCGGCCAAGAGCGTGTCGGGCCACGCTCAGTGTAGGGTTCCGTAGTTTTCCGTCCATCACAGTAAGTGTCCCCACTTGAGCGTTAAACAAGCAATACTTAGCCAACAATTGTATTATTATTATCTCTTTATTTAATATTTATCTTAAGTTAGGTTTTTACAATAATGATATAAAAAGTAAAATATAAAAGTATACATATAAAACATAAAACCGTTATAAAAACCTAACCTAGGGTACCGCCGGCAGCGAGGCGGGGCCTAAGCTGCCGGTGGTCAGGGCGACAGAGACAGGAACCTCCTGACTATTCGCGCAGTATCCAAGAGTACCGCCTTCTGTATCTGACCCTTGATCCAGCCATCTAGCGAGAGTCTCTTGAGGTGACGGTCGAGACTCTTCGCTATCAAACCGTTCGCCGAAACGACTATCGGGACGATGTTCGTCGAATCAACATCCCACATGGCGGTTACCTCGTGAGCCAGGTCTAGGTACTTGCTGGCTTTGTCCTTCTCGGCCTTCACGAGGTTCTCGTCATGGGGGATGGTGATGTCGACGAGCACTGCCTGGCGTTTCAATCGATCTATCAGCACGATATCAGGCCTATTGGCAAGAATGGTCCTGTCCGTGATGACAGATCGATCCCAATAGAGCGTGGCACGACCATTTTCGAGAACTGGCGCAGGTGTGTACTTATAGTAAGGCACTTCGGAGACCACAAGACCGTAAAGCAGAGCAAGTTGCTGGTGAATAATTCTGGCTACAAGGTTATGTCCGTGCAAGTACTCGCCGTTTGCAAGATGACAACAACCGGAGATAATATGCCTGAGTGACTCCCCGGGACGGCGGCATGCCCGACAAATGTCGACCGTACCGTCCTTCAGGATATACCTCCGGTAGTTGTTCGTCATGATAACTTCGTCCGCAATTGCACAGACAAAACCTTCGGTTTCCCCGAAGAGATCCCCGAAACGTAGCCAGTTCACCGACGCAAGCAGATCGACATCGGGCCCTGTGAGGGCCTTGTAGAACCGCCCGTGTAGCTCCTTGCTCCTCCATTCCGCCTTGCGGTCCTCGGCGCTCATTACTTTAAGTCTGCGCCAGTTCTCGTTAGCCAAGGACAGCGGGGTGAAGCTTCCGTCCACTGCTACTACGTCGCGATGCATCCCACACTCGTTGTTTAGGAAATAATCCCTGAGACTGTACACCTCGCGGTTGTGGAGGTCTCTGGCATTTAAAAAGCCGCGACCTCCACACTTCCGCGAGATGTACAGTCTCATAACAGACGAGCGTGGGTGTAGCATGCGCTGCGCAGTAAGCAGTACTCGAACTCTTCGGTCCAGGGCATCCAGCTCAGTCTGAGTCCACCTTAGTACGCCAAAGGAGTAAGTAAGCAAGGGCATCACCCAGGCGTTGAAGGCGCGCACCTTGTTGCCGCCTGACAAAAGACTATTGAGTACTTTTGTCAGGCGACAAAAGAAGCGCTCCTTCACCGCCCGCTTTACGCCCTCACCCTCAATACCCAATGACTGTGACATATCAAGATACTTGTACGTTTCTGCTTCGGAGATAGATTTGAGGGACATTGTCTCAGAAAGTTGCAAATTTGTTGAATTTACCACTTTCCCCCGCTGTACATGCATGACCGCACACTTATCGACACCAAATTCCATTTTGATGGCGCTACTGAAAACTTCTGTTGTCTGCAGTAGTTCCAACAGATCATGTCTATTCGGTGCAAATAGCTTAAGGTCATTCATATAGAGCAGATGGGAAATGACCTTAAGCTATTTGCACCGAATAGACATGATCTGTTGGAACTACTGCAGACAACAGAAGTTTTCAGTAGCGCCATCAAAATGGAATTTGATGTCGATAAGTGTGCGGTCATGCATGTACAGCGGGTGCCAGGTCGGGTGCGGGCATCGGGACCGGCAACAAGGCAGGCGGATCCCGCGCCGAGGTAGAGGCCGCACGAGCAGAGAGTGCTTCCAGTCGTAGCCGATCAAGTGTGGCGTCATCCAACCGCTTGTGCCGCTGGATGACGCGCACCTAATCCGATAGGCGATGTGCAGATACGGTGATGGTCGGTTCAAGCGCCTGAAACAGGGGCAGCATCCGGACACGGTACGCGGACAGATTGGTTCCTCCCTCTGTCGCCCCATAGTATGCGCGCATGCAGTTTTCGTTGATGGATTGCGTCCACTGCATGCGGCGCACTATACCACCGGCAGCGGGAGCCGTGGGCGGAGCAGGATGCCCCGCAGGCCCCAAGCGTGCCGGCAGCGGTGGTCGTCCTCGTCGCGCAGGTGGTCGCGGCGGCGGGGACGGCGGCCCGCGCTCGTCGCTCGACTCGCTGGTGTCGGCCGCTGTTGCGAATTCATCGCCCGACGACGATGGCGATGGCGAGGAGCTGGACGGCGCGGGCGGAGGTGGTGGGCGTGCGCGTTGTGCTGCTCTTGAGCGTGTCCTTGTTATCATATTTTTATTCGTATCGCTTATAATTTTCCTCGATATGCCTTTGACAGCTGCTTGTCAGTTTCCCTAAGGTTTCCCTCAATAGTGATTCTGCTCCATAGCAAAAGTGGTGCCGTACTTGAAATATATTGCACATTGTGGGAAACTATTATGTGCATTTGCACAGGTGTAAAATGTTTACAAAGGCACGGAATACATTAAAAACGAATTTATAAAATATGGATAAAAATTGACACGTCTGTCATGACAGCGGTTTTTTTTTATTATTATTATTACTATTATCTCTTTTTTTAATATTTCTCTTAAGTTAGGTTTTTACAATAATGATATAAAAAGTAAAATATAAAACAATACAAATAAAACATAAAACCATTATAAAAACCTAACCTAGGGTACCACCGGCAGCGAGGCGGGGCCTAAGCTGCCGGTGGTCAGGGCGACAGAGACAGGAACCTCCTGACTATTCGCGCAGTGTCCAGGAGTACCGCCTTCTGTATCTGACCCTTGATCCAGCCATCTAGCGAGAGTCTCTTGAGGTGACGGTCTTATTATTATTATTATGTTTTTTCCGTATCTCAGGACCATGGGGTCCTGGACTTTTGGAAGGCATGCGTGGGGCCGAAGCAACAGCGCAGAGGCCCTTTAAAACAAATATAATATAAAGCGAGGGATACACATGGCGGATACCATCTCCGAGCGCACAACATGATACACCCAGTGATGGTCCCCGCCAGGTGCAAAGACTATTGCAGTGCAACACTGTGCTGCGATGGAAATTAAGGTCATGGGTTATTGGGTTGAATGGTGGGTGGTCTGGAAAATGGGTTATGGGAGGAGACTCTAGCGGACACCTGCCGTGACAATTAGCCTCAAAATTGTGAAAAGGCAGGTGGTGACTTGCCTACTCGTTAAGTGGGCCCCACAAACAGTCGCACGCACAGTGCGACAATGGAGCAACACGTCTGCGGCTATGAGGTTGTCGAGAGGTGAGTCTGCGGTGCGCCAGATCCCGGTAATCCGTTCAAGGGCCGCCGGCGTTATGACATTTTACACTTCCGACCTGGAGCATAGGTTCCGCTCTTGCGAGTCCACTCTGGCCGGCCGGTTAAGGCAAGCACAGAGGCGAGGGCCAGATCACTCGGGCCCTCTGGAGGTTAGGGGTCCGCGGTGTCGCCACTCACCGTCAGCTCGCCACAAGCTGCCCCCGCGGGCTTATTATTATTATTTTTATTGTAAATTACCGTTTGACATGTAAAAGTGCCCTTGTGACCTATTTGCAGAATAAATAATTTGTATTTGTATTTGTATTAGACAACGAATCACCAAAGACAACTAAGACAATTCGAGCACGGCAAATTTTCGACCTAATTTACCTGCTCCGACCCCATTAAATCAGGAAAATGTACAATATGAGCGTTCCGCGCACAGCGACATCTATCGGCAAATTAAGTAAACTATTGCGCGCGAGCTGAAAGTATGGAAGATGATTTTACATACATACATATACATAATTTCACGCCTTTATTCCCAAAAGGGATAGGCAGAACATGAAGCGTATCTTCCAGCGCCACTTTTAGCATAAATGTGGGTATAAAATATCGACAAAATTTGATATTGCAGTGATAGGTTGCTAGCCCATCGCCCACAACACACTTCAACCCTGGTCCCTTAGTCGACTTTTACGACACCCACGGGAAGAAAGGGGTGGTGAAATTCTAACCCGACACCACACGGGTAAGAAGATTTTAAGATTTAAGATGATTTTTATGGGATAATTCTTTATTTCGTGAACCGATTTTCACCGTTTTTACTTTATTTGAAAGCACGTTATTTCTTTGTGATTTTGTAGAAATTACAGGTACAATCGGCGTTCGGTAAATTACGCAACGTCTTCTCGTCCAAAATCCCTCAGTGCCTGAAGACTAAGGTGTACAATCAGTGTGTGTTGCCAGTGATGACTTACGGCTCTGAGACGTGGTGCTTCACAAAAGGACTTTTTCAGAGGCTCAATGTCGCGCAGCGAGCTATGGAAAGGGCTATGCTTGGTATTTCTCTACGAGATCGATTCAGAAATGAGGAGATCCGTAGAAGAACCAGAGTTGCTGACATAGCCCGTAGGATAAGCAAGCTGAAGTGGCAATGGGCAGGCCACATAGCGCGAAGATCGGATGGCCGATGGGGCAAAAAGGTCCTTGAATGGAGACCACGTACTGGCACGCGCAGTGTGGGTCGCCCACCTACGAGATGGACCGACGACCTGGTGAGGATCGCTGGATCTCGTTGGATGCAGGTGGCTACGGACCGGTCACGCTGGAGTGCGATTGGAGAGGCCTATGTTCAGCAGTGGACGTTAACAGGCTGAAATGATGATTATGACAGGTACAATAAACACCTGCTTATACGGTTAAATTACAAACTTAGGTTAGAAATTATTTAGTAATTTTTTTCAAAAAATATTCAACTTTTGAAGTTCAAAATAAATTTCCTAGAAAGTTTTTATAAAGTTCTACTTTTGAGAATTTTTTCTTATTTTTAAAACTTATGGTTCAAAAGTTAGAGGGGGGGACACATTTTTTTACTTCTGGAGCGATTATCTTCGAAAATATTAACATTGTCAATAAGTGATTATAGTAAACCCTATTCATTTTTAAAACTAAGTATCTTTAATTAGTTTAAAATAACAATATGGACATTATCATAATATGAATTACAAATCAAGTCGGAATACAATGGTGTAAAGAATGATAAAATTAAAATACGTAAAAATAAATAAAAGTAATACTACGAGTACATCCCGCTCTGCGTCAAGCCCGAACCAAAGGTCCCCAAAATGCTAGCGGCATTGCCTCGCTGAACAGCAATGGAGACCTGTTGGACGAGCCATGACCCAGAGCGGGGGTCAAGGCCCCTGTCCCTTAATCGTCTGCCTAACTCCTTGCACAGCCCGAGAGCCTCACTGCCCCAGGGCCCAGCTGTCTCCACAGCAACCGGAACGAAATCATAAGTCGGTTCCAAGGCAGAGTACTTTGCGTGTTTGAGCTTGGCGGCATTTTCGGCCGCCGAACCAGCTGACTTAATTGTGTGCTTTAGATGGGACGCTGCAAAAGTGCTAACACAAGTTGCATCCCATAGGAGGCACCGCTCTCTCTGCCAGGGAACCAACGTCAACCCGTCTGGTCTTTTTCCGTCAGTCCGAGACAGACCCGGGGGCTCCAGGATGCACGGTACGTTGGCGGACACCATAGCCCGACGCACGATCTCATTGATAGAATGGTGTCTAGGGAACCGACCCGCACATCTTTTGCAGCTTAGCCCGTGGTGGCCATTCTCCTCCACCATTGTCCCACAAACGCATCGGTGCGCTTCGCATACCTTGCTCCCCAGCCTTAAAGCAACTGCTATCCTCAGGGAGTCGTTGTCGAGCAAAGTGCCGAGTTGAGGGGAAGGCAAGGCATGCCTTCCCGGCCGGCAGCCACGCACCGGATTCGGGCTTTGTGAGAGCCTTGAGACGTGCTAGGTCAGTCCCCGAGGCATCACTCAACAAATGAGAAAACGTTTGCTGACATAGAATATCGTCCCATCCTCTTTGGACCGTTAAGCTATCCGGATGATCATTGGACGGACATAGTGTCGCCCACTTAGCCAGGGCCTCGGTTACGAATGGAACTCGAATGCTGCTGCCATCAAATGATAATATTCGAGCAACAAGATCCGACGAACCATGTGCCGACGCTAAAAAGGCTACCAGACCTATGTCCTGGACCCGACGCACGCCCAAGCCACCGTAACGAACTGGCAGAGCCGCCTGACACCATTGTTTGTCGTCTAAACTCACATTGAGTATTGACTCTAAGCAAGATTTAATAGTGTCATCGAACGATTTCAAATCCGTGTCATAAAGCCAAGTTGGAGACGTCCGTAACATATACACCATGCGAGGCAGAAAAAAAGCAGTTTCGCAGCAAGATAAGGGAAACATGTCCCGACAATTGTGTCAAATGTTCCTGTGCCGCCGAAAGTGCTTGTCTTTTGGCTTGAAGGGCCGAACTAACACCCTCGGTGAAAATTGGAGCACCCAGTAAATTGAAAGAATGTTCGTGTATTTGTCTAATGCCAGGTAAAAGTGACTCTATTTCTGCGAGAGAGTTGGTGTCTAAAAAACTGCAAGTATAAAACTCGCACTTAGACGGGTTTATTTCAAGACCAATTTTCTTCAAGGCAGGTATCAATGTTTTCAAGTCGTTTAAGACCACTTCTGGACTTCCTCCTATAGTGCCATCATCCAGATACCACACGTTAAGGGGCGCCTTTAATCTAGAAATAATCTTTTGGATGCCGAGACAAAACATCAAGGGCCCTAATGGGTCGCCCTGCTGGGCACCAACTTGCGACTGTATTAAACTGCCTGAGAAGAAAAGATTACTTGAGGAGGCGTAACATTGGTAAATGAAAGGGTAAAGAGAAGGAGTTTGCTCTAAGGTTTCGTTGAGAATAGTGTCCCTTTCTAGGCTATTGAAAGCGTTTTTGATATCGATTTTAACGATTATGGTATTGGATGATCTGCGATGTAAAGCAAAAGACCGGGTGGCATGTATTGCCGCCTCACAACCAAGTCTGGTACCGAAGCCCATTTGAATTGGTTGCCGATAGTCAGACATAGCTTCTCTAACAGATTGGCAACAGAGCTTAGCCGTAAGACGACGAAAAAAGCTGCCCACCGCAATTGGTCTAATACCACCATCTTTTTTAGATAAGGCACATAACGAAGCACCATATAGGAACGGTCTCACCTCCAAGTTTAGCATACCTCTCAGTAAAAAATTGCGTAATTTTGCGAGTGATTCTAACAATCGGGGACCATTTTTAAATACCTATCCAACAATATATCACACGTTAGGGTTAAAATGAAAAAAAAAACACTCCCCTCTTTACGTATAGGGGAGGTACCCTAATAAAACATTTTTTCCACTTTTTATTTTACCACTTTGTCAGCGTGATTGATATGCATATTAGTACTAAATTTCAGCTTTCTAGTGCTAACGGTTACTGAGATTATTCGCGGACGGACGGACAGACATGGCGAAACTATAATAGGGTTCCTAGTCGACTACGGAACCCTAAAAAATAATGTAAAATATCTGAACTACTTTGGCATTTTGATTACTAAATTGAAATGACAATTACTAAATTTTACAAATAGGTTATAGATGAAATATATTATACAGTCAAAACAAACAAAATAAAAACTCTTACTATTTAACTATTATAATGCATTGTATAAGCAAGGCAGCTAAAGGTTTTGCTGATTTGTAATAGGCTTGTGTCCTTTGATTTATTGAATGCCTTTAGAACGAGGTTTTGGAGAGGAATAAATGTTTGTATGATTTGAGTACGTACGTGGGCGACGCAAAAGTATGACGTTACAATTTGTAATTTGTATTAATCGTTGTATGGGAAATCAAGTAAATTGCTGTTTTGGTCGCGAAATACTACGTTTAGGTCTATAGTTGTTATGCAAATTAGTTTCTTTAAAAGCGTGAGGATTTTATTTGCATCCTTAAATTTACTTTTGGACAGCAAAAAAAAGGATATTTTCATTTAGCAAAACTACGTTATCAATTTTAACATGAGGCAACTTCCCTATTATTTACACCTCGCAAACAATCAACCGTTTTTGAATACGATTTTATTTTAATTTTTTGAAGTGGGCTCGTTTATTGTCTGGGGATTTCTTTATATTATTATATTCCAACCTGCCGTGGGTTTTTTTGAATGCTTTTTTTTACGAAAAATGGGATTGCGTTTATTTTGCCAAAGTATTTATTTTGTCCTATATTGTGTCCTTCTACAAAATTTTAGTAATATTATATGTTTAATGAAATATTGACGTATTTAGGGTATATCTTTCAGGTTTAATTGCCAGCTCATTAAAAAAATCTGTTTGAGTTTCAGTTTTTTTTATACATCTTCTCATCTTAATAGACCAAACAGAATCTGTTTTTTTATTAGACAGATACCGTCACCATCATAATAAATCAGTACTGTTCGAGCGGTCAAAAAAAAAGCAAATCATACCTACTCTAACGCCTTAACAAAAGAGTGTCAGATATTTGTGAGCGATATTTTCTTTGTTTGTGTCGATGGACATCCATTGTCGCGGCCGTATTTGATTGCATTTAAAGATATGAGACGAAAGGAATCGAGGACAAGCATTATATACACAGATTTTACGATAAAGCAACATTAATTCTTTTCGGACTACAGAAAAACAGGTTACTATTTGAACAGAATACAGCATAATGTTTAGCATATAATCTAACGTTTAAGATAAACTAACCAATTCTTTTTTTGTCTGACTTTTTAGTTCTGCAGGTCGATCACGTAACGCATTATACACGCGTCAGGATCTAAATGTCACTCTTTTTATGGGAATATGACAGTTGAGTTGTCCCCTACGTGCGATAGAAACGTAACGTGATCATCCTTCAGACCCCAAAAAAAAAACTAAATGTCAGTTTACAATCTCATTAGGAAGATTATACACAACGATTCTTTAAAAAATACGGCGACATACTCAAATGAGATGGATACGAGAAAGGCCAACCCCAAATTATAAGCGAACTCTAAACCAAAGTCCCAAGGATAAGCGTCGAGGTTTCATCTTAAGCAGAAATATGATTGTCTTTTATGTTTGTTTGTCTTTAAGGTTTTGAAAATTATTAGCCTTAAATGCCAGTAATAAATGGAGTTTTGTCTCCTTCATTTAAATATTACAATTTTAGGATACGCTTTTTATAGTATTCTTATAAAAGCAAAAAAATGGTTCCCCCTGTTTTGGCATATTTTTAGGGTTCCGTACCGCAAAAGGAAAAAACGGAACCCTTATAGGATCACTTTGTAGTCCGTCTGTCTGTCTGTCTTTCAAGACCATTTTTCTTAGAAACGCGTGGAGGTATCAAGCTGAAATTTATTTCAAATACTCAGGTCTATTGTCCCTTCGACCTTTGAAAAAATCAAACTTAAAAGTCAACCCAATCAAAAGATACAGTCGTTTATACTGCAAATTTTAGAGTTTGTCGACACTCGTAAAACCTACGGGATACTTCCCGTGAACTCAGAAACTTGAAATTTGGCACGAAGCAACGTCATATAGCACAGACAAAGGAGAAATTACGAAAAGTAGACATTTTTAGTAAATTCATACACAAAACCTTTTTTAAAATTTTAAACTTACTACCTTTTTCCTCGTAAATGCGTAGAGGTATTAAATTGAAATTCATGTCAAATACTTAGGGCTATAGGACCTTTCAAATGTAGCAAAACCAAACTTTTATGTCAACGCAATCAAAAGAAATAGCAATTTAAGTCGCAAATTTTGAAATTGAGTACTCGCAACAAACTCAAAACCTAAAGGGTACTTCCCGTTACCACAGAACCTTGAAACTTGGCACGAAGCAACGTCATATATTACAGACAAAGGAAAAATTACGAAAAGTAGACATTTTTAATAAAATCATACAAAAAACCTTTTTTTAAATTTTAAACTTACTACCTTTTTCCTCGTAAATGCGTAGAGGTATTAAATTTAAATTCATGTCAAATACTCAAAGCTATAGGACCTTTCAGATGTAGCAAAACCAAACTTTTATGTCAACGCAATCAAAAGAAATAGCAATTTAAGTCGCATATTTTGAAATTGAGTACTCGCAACAAACTCAAAACCTAAAGGGTACTTCCCGTTAACACAGAACCTTGAAACTTGGCACGAAGAAACTTCATATAGCACAAACAAAGGAAAAATTACGAAAAGTAGTCATTTTTAGTAAAATCATACAAAAAACCTTTTTTAAATTTTAAACTTACTACCTTTTTCCTCGTAAATGCGTAGACGTATTAAGTTGAAATTCATGTCAAATACTCAGGGCTATAGGACCTTTCAGATGTAGCAAAACCAAACTTTTATGTCAACGCAATCAAAAGAAATAGCAATTTAAGTCGCATACTTTGAAACCGAGTACTCGCAACAAACTCAAAGGTTCACTAATGTTTAACCAAAAAACGTTTGACCAAATGTTTCATTTGACAAAAGTTTCCTTTGACCTAATGCATTTTTTCCTTAAATAGAAAGCCTTATAGGATTTTTATAAAACAAACCTAACCTAACCTAACGACTTCTATTTCATGATATTCAAAGAATTCCCGAAAATACCACTGTTTTGACGAAAAATGCATTAGGTCAAATGAAACTTTTGTCAAATGAATCATTTGGCCAAACGTTTTTTGGTCAAAAGGCAGGACTCGAACTCAAAACACCAAACTTCATATAGCACAGACAAAGGAAAAATTACGAAAAGTAGACATTTTTAGTAAAATCATACAAAAAACATTTTTTGAGATTTTAATCAAATACTCATGTTTATAATACCTTTCAGCTGTAGCAAAATGAAAGTTTTATGACTACGCAATCACAAGAAATAGCAATATAAGTCGCATAATTTAAAACTTAAAAAGGTGTGTGTGCCCCCAACCCGCACTGGGCCAGCGTGGGGACTACTACCCGTTCCCTCTCATCCATGGGAGAAGGCCTGTGCCCAGCAGTGGGACGTATATAGGCTGATTTATATTATTATACATATAAGAATTATAGATAATCTCAAGGGTATCAAAACCTAAAGGTACTTTCCCGTGAACTCAGTTTTATATCAACGTAATAAAAAGAAACAGCAATTTAAGTAATCCGCTTATTTTGGCGTTCGCAACTACTCGCAAGGAAATCAAAGCCTAAAGGATGATTACTAAATTGATAAAGTGACCCTGTTTAAATTTATGCTTCCCCAGCTTTCCATATTGTAATGTTACAGGTTCCATTTTCATTTATCATTTAGTAATAAACATACCTACTACAACTTTTGCTTGTTTGTACGGAACCCTCGGTGCGCGAGTCCGACTCGCACTTGGTCGGTTTTTTTTAGTAAGAATTCTATTTGGCATAACCTATGTAGGCATTAGTGTAAGTAAGTAACTTTATTCACATAAGACAGAGTACAATGGATGTCCTTAGTTATCATTTATAGAACTATCTATCTAGTCACGCGGTGATATGCAAAATTTAAATTAGAACATTAAGTTTATTACACAATAATCATTGACTTTGCGCACAAACTGTTTTGGCATAGTTCGATTACGCCGAATTTCAATAGTCCAAATATTATTTGTGCATAATTTTGATGCTCCGAATCATATTCACTCATATATGAGCATATTGCTTTGCAGTTATTTGTTTTTTTTAACCTAACCTAACCTAACTTTCGTACTAATAATACCATTGTTACGATTGTTTGTTCTTTTTTACAGAGGGGGGGCTCCGCCCCCCGAGCCCCCCAAGTTCTAGCTGCCCTGACCTAATCTACTTTAATATAATCCTTATCGAAATCATAAAATTATCTTTTTGTTATTAAGACGCACCCCGTTTTTTAAGTATGCTTAGTAAGTATCGGACAACCGATAATACGCCTAATAAAATTATGCTAAACCAAATTATGCGTAAATATAATCGGCCATAACATAGTATGCAAATTTAAATTCGGCCAAACAGATTTTCGGAATTTTAGAAATTCTATTAAGTAAGGTTTCTGCCACATTAACATTCAGTGAAAACCGATTATGCCAAGTCCGTTATGTTACTTGATGCGACGATATTAAAACAAATAGAGGGAACCCTAAAAAAAATATACAAAAATCTACATACAAAAATATTTAAAAAACATTTAATAAACCTAACCTAGGCAGGATTGTCGAATCAACATCCCACATTACTTATTATTACTATCCCTAAAGGCATTCAAAGTACCGGCATCGTAAGGAGCGTGAAATAAATTAGACAGAAGGAACGAAATTAGACAAACGAACTGTCTCCTTTAATCTATCGTAAACTGGCCTCAATTGTGCGGTAAACTGAACTTTAACTTCTCAGAGAAATACAAATTGAAATGGATATAAATCCCGATTTTCTGTGAGCACTCGGATCCGTGTGTCCCAGGAATCAGATGTACCTACATATTTCCGTTATCCACAGAAACATCAATTAGAAGTCGTCTCTAATGCCCGTTGTCCACTTTGTCGTCTAATGTGTTGACAAGTGACCCAGTTTTGTTCTTATTCTTTCCGCACAAGGGCTTAACACACCCATTTTGGTATTATAATATGCTGTTTTCGTATGACTAAAGCAGTATTATTCTTGTACCGTAGATAATGGCTTTTTTGTGTGGGAAAATTATTCTTATTGATTCGAACGATTCGTAAAGGCATCTTATAGATACATTTGTATATGGGGATCTTATAGTTGCTTGTCCGTATTGATATTAGCCGATCGGTAGGGGTGGTGAATTAATAATATGACTATATTACTGATGATTATTAGTGATGCTCTCTATAGTAAAATATATAGATAAGTATATACATATGGGAAGGCTTACCTTTCAGCATGTGCAAAACATGTTTGACTGAAAGTCAAATCACCAACCCCGATGAAACGTCAAAAACACTATGTTACTATGAACTATTAAGTTTTCTGATATCAAAGACGGCATTTTCTTGGGTTTAAAGTTTTTCTTTTCCCTGAAAGTGTAAAAAAGCTACTCTTCTAAAGAGAACTCTAATTCAAAAAAATTCACCTTTTTATTATGGAATGGGTTTGGGAACGATACACAAACAATTTTTTTTGTATCACGTTGAACTGAGGATATATAATCACGTAACGTTTTGAAAACGCGGGAGGACAGGTTTAACAGTAATTTTTCCATGTTAAAAGTGACAGGATCTACCTGACGCGCGTACATTGCGTTTCGCCGCCGTGTTTCCTTTACATGAATTCCCTCATTTCCTGTGCCCAGTAAATCTGTATACGTGTATTATGAAACGCATAAAGGCGACAGTCCCAGGAAACCTGTCTGGATAGCTCGTAGATAGTAGCGTTGCTACGAATTGGCCACTGTTCTACTTTTGAGGCTTGATCAAAACTGTAGAACACCCCTCTAATCGTTACAACATACAAGTTTTCATCCATTTTTGTTAATTTTATTTATTTATTTAATAAACATAATATATAAACTTTATTATTAATAACGTTAATATTACGTCAAATATAAAAAGGTACGTAAACTTCTTGAGAAAAATGTACCTATCACCTACAAACACAACACAAAACAAAGACAAACAACACAAAGAACAAACAACAACATATCTACAACAGTACAAAAATAACATATCTTTGACGTGTGTGACTATATTTTTTAACGACTTTAATACCTGCAACCCTCGACATTTTCGACGGCTAAGCAAATTTTCATAAAACATAGGTAAGAACACTCGAGATAAAATTTTCTATGACACAAAAAAACCGCATTCAAATCGGTCCATCCGTGTGACGGATACACAGATACACAGACACACAGATACATAGATACACAGATACACAGACACGTTGAACTTATAAAACCCCTCTCTTTGCGTCGGAGGTTAAAAATATTAGTTGGTTGCAGTTATAACATAACCGCAGCTAAAAGTGGTCAACGCATCACCATCGCATTTGTGTACTGCTAGGCTATTCTGTCGTAAAACTACGACCAAGACCATCGGGGGATAGACAGCAGCATCCCTGAAATGCGGTGGAAATACTGCGATTGCCAACCCGCATGCCAAGCGTGGCGATTATGGCATATACCCCCTTACGGTGCAGAGTACAGTGCCCAGCTATGCAGTGCACGCTAGCTACTTGTATGTTTTTTAGATTATGTAAGAGAGTCTCGCTGACATGATCGTGTTTCTGCGGAACATAAAACATTCGTATCTCTTGCATTTTATATACTTGCTAGTAAATAGGGCACGAGCCCGCCACAAGTTGGACTGGTGGCCTGGTAAGTAGGTAGGTAATGAGCATAATCTACTTTATAAAAAAACAGGGTTGATATACTGAACATGTCAAAAAGTAAGTTCAAAGCATATCTCTGTAAACAAAGATTAAATGTGTCATAAGTCATAATCTCCAAGTTTAATGTTAACTTTAACCTTTCACCTTGTTAAGTATGCTTTTCTGCATTGTCATATTATAATGTTCCTAGCCTTCTTACAAGTAACTTACCTTATAGCTAACTTTGGATTTAGTGTAAATGTGGATATGGTGTAGACGTAATTCGTTTTTACTATGTTTAATGCATGCCGTGTTTGCCCGTAATTTGGTGAATACTCTTGCAGCTGTTGTAATTAAGATTTGTTATTGTATTACATCTGTTGGTAAACCATAATAAATAAATAAATAAATAAAGGTCGCGAGAGTCCGCTGGATGCGGGTGGTGCGGGACCGGTCATTGTGGCACCCTTTGGGGGAGGCCTATGTCCATCAGTGGACTTCTCCGGCTGACGTGATGACGATTGCGAGGGCACGAATAGTTTATGTCCGACATAAACGCAATTATGCTAACTAGGCTAATATGAATATTAGTAAGGTCTACCTATGCTCTCTCTTTGACAACATTATTATTTTATCAAAAACCCGTGTTAAGTGATTTTCTTCAGGAAAAGGAGTTGATGCATTTAAATTAAGTTTTCATAAAAAAAGTGTCCTGAATACCATGAGTGAAAACACGGAGAAAACTTTTTGCCTACCTTTAGGTCTACTTTATTTAAGGCTGTATTGAAAATCTCAATGAAATCTTGAATAATATGCATAAGTTATCTCACACTTACGCATAAACGTCCATTAAACCTCTTTTATTTAAAATGCCGTTATAATTCGTTTGTCTTCATCTCCCACTTTGTCTGGGTCTATACGAATGAAATCAAACAGATTTCAGTTAACGCAGGCGTGTCAAATTCTATGAATAACGGGATACCTTTTCAACTCGTTGAACTAATAACCTTACCCTTAAACAGGCCTGACGATTTTTTTACTTTTGAATCCTGATTTTGGTAGATAATAGCGTCAATAAAAAACTAATTTCTTGTTTTTTTTTTAGTATCATGATTTCCTAAAAAAAGACCCTGTGGTCATTATACGCCCTGTGCCCGTTACCAATAGTCCCACGTGGTCCGTATGTGGCCACTGCCCTGCTCATTGCCTATACATTGAAGTTTTTAGGGTTAGTCATAATGTTAACATGTAATTATCGGCAAAATACGACCGCAATAAAAGTAAGAATAAAGGATATTTATTATTATATTTAAGCACCATTAAGCAAAAAGAGCTTCAAAAAGAGGCCTGTGCCCAGCAGTGGGACGTATATAGGCTGCAGATGATGATGATATATGTATTCACTCATGTCACGTAATGCACAAATTGCCGGCACCTGCTCGGCTCGCATTCCCATGCTAAATAATCCGTTTAATATATATTTTTAAACCAAGCGTATTACTTTTAAGGTAATTTTTAGATTTTTCACTATTTTTTTTTAAATAGGTCATTTACAGAAAGTAATGAACTTACCCTTAAATTTCTCTTATATACCCTGCCGGGCAGTGGGCACATACAAACCACTTGTACTGAACCGAAACGAGCAGAGGTCATATAGGGACCACAAAATTTAGGAGCAAAATTTTTACATAAAAAACTTTACTGTAACTATTAACGGCATACTACACATACATTATCTTATATACTACCAAAATAAAGCATCAAATAGCACTGACTGTATTTTTTTTCGGCACAATACTAATATTTACTTGGAGCAACACACAAAACCGGCCACTTTTTCTTAATTTGAATTTGACAAGTAGAACGTCAAAAAAATTTGTTTTGACACATCAATTTTGGGTGCGTTCCGAAATCTGTCAGTTTATAGACTATACGTCAATGATATTTAGTGCCTTCTATAATCTTTCTGGTCTTCAGAAAAAAAAACATTTGCTAAGTGGTCACTATGAGATCACTACCTGTTTAAGAGGATGGGGTAAGGCCCAAAATCGAATACTATGGCGCAACATGATGGAACCCTTCGTTGATGACGGCAACCGTAGAAGGAATATGACTGATTATGATTTTCAAAACTGTAGTAACAAAAGTTTACACGACCCAATCCATAACAACGTCACTACATCGGCCCCTGTACGAGTGACAAGGCAAATGTAATATCGCGTAACCTTTTTTATTATTATGTGTACCTGTTAGTTATTACGAAAGTTTCTGAGCGTAAACGAATGTCTGTGTCTTGTTAGAACTAGAAAGTAGATATTACTGTAACATTTTCCTGTTGCAACTTTGGCCTTTTTATTTGAGATATCTCAGGGTCGTGACACACGGGGAGCTCTTTTCGGACTGTCATCGATATTCACTTTATCGGTACTTAGACTTTGACTTTGACAGTGTTGAATTAGGCACTTTGCGATTTAAAAACGTTGGGATTGAATTTGCAGACAAGTCAATTCGCTACTTGTCAATTTTCGATGAGCAATTTACTGTCCACCGTTTCTATAATACTTAGAATTATATTTTATATATTCTTGATGTTGATATGAAAAGAAATATATATATTACCACGGAATTAAAACATTATTAAAGACAGCGATATAGTAGCAGCAGTTTCTATAATTTGTTTGTGTTTAATAATTCCTTACATAAATGATTAAGAACGCAAAAATTTCGACAGCACATACATTTTTTACGCGACCAACGTAAGGAAGGATGGTGTTATGACAGTTAATGTTGTTTATTCACATGGTATATCATCAGCCCTTACTTACAAATTATCATACCCATTTACCTTCCAAATGCGCATTCGAAACTATACGCAAATGGCCTTCTATGGTATTATCCGACATCACAACGAGAGAAAGAAGATGCACGCTGTAAAATGGCTACACCTATTGGGCTTCAAATTTGCCTTTGAGTTTATCCCGAACAACAAACATGAATGGTTTCCACATAGGAGCATAGCATAAGGCTCCAACATATGTAGATATACAGGGTGTGGTCTGGAATAGGAGCAAAAATGAAACGGTAGATTATTGAGCTTAAATGTGCAATTATTTCCAGGTGGTTTTAATTGAAAAAAAGATGCTAGTTTCTTTTTTTTTTCGCTGAAGTAAGTTCACGTGTGTGTTTTACTCTTGGGTGATACAAGTAGTTTTTTTATTTTAAAAACACAAAAAAAAGCAAATTGGACACACGGGGTAGCTACAGGTGCTCTAGGGAAGCATCCTTTTAAATATTTGCCCTTGTTACAGGCCAGACACTATATTAATATTAAGATATTTTGTATTAAATTTTTCATTCAGTTTATTGACCTATTTTGTTTTAATAATTGAGTATTGGGGGAATAAAAGCGTTTTTTTATTTTTTTATAGCTTTTGAGTTCGTCGCAAACAACGAACATACATATGTGTAATGGACCTTGATTTATACTTAAACGAGCTGGCGATGCGAACGGAGTTCTCGGTTTCAGCTTGGTCCAAAAATATTTCGTATGTTCGTATGTTCGTATGTCCTGCTGTCCCACAGTCCCACTGTCCGGCTGATCTCCTCTACAGGTCGCATTTTTCAACCGATCCTCGTAAAAGTTTGTTCGTCAATTATATAGATTTTTACCGATCTAGGTTTTGGTATTAAATAAATATATACATTTTTACGAAAAAATACACACTCGCGATACAGCTTGAAGAGTCACTAGTATTTATCTTGCTTCATAATTATTAGCTCTTTGAGCAATCCCAGAATCCTAAACAAGATTTGTTCTTCCGTCAACACGAAGTCGCTGCATATATATACACGTCAAATACCTATTAAAAACGCGAATATGCGCGCTATAATTCTGAAATATTTGCAAACTGACTGAATTTCCTTCCGCAAAAAGGATTTTTTTTGCCAAGTGGAGCAAAAAGTCTTCCAACCATTCGCTTTTAAATAATTAAATTACCTAAGACATCTTTAGCTTAGTCAAGTCATCAGTGGCAGATAAGAACGAGCGCTATGGTTCTTCTTTTCTTTAAAAAAATATTCTTTTGAGACGAGAATTTCTGAAAGCTTCTATAAGACAACACCGTTTTAAACTTCACTGACTAAGCCAACTTACTCGAGAAGAAACTCTTTGAGAGTTAACTTAAACTTCCAGTGCATTTGCTAAACTACTAAGGTAGGTAACTGTTTTTTAGTGCCCGAGCCTGTCTAAGCATTTCACCCTCACGAGCAAGTCATATCAAGGTGACAGTCAGGCTGACAACTATTGAAATGTGGGTGTAGGTGTCGCAGTGATATAGTATAATCCGCCGTTTTACTTAACAGCTAGCTGTTTTACAAAACAGGGCTGTTTTATAAAGCAGCGGGTTGACGATCGGGTGAATTAAATGTTGCTGGATGAAAATCCGCTGGAAAGTGTTCGGCGCTAATCGTGCTTCAATACGACTAGCGGTAATGTAATAAAGCGGGTCATTAGCCACCGCTTTGGAAATTTTAGTTCCCATTTTTAACACTCGCGGCGCTGTAACACAATAGGTCAATATTATTTGCGAATAAATCATTTATAATAAACGGTTTATTCGTTATTTGGCAAATATGAGCGAGATTACGTTCCACTACGCCTTCACTATCCAAGTATTATAAAACAATAATTAGTGTTTTAATAAGTCGATATTGATATGTATGTTAGTCTTTAAGGTATTTGTAATTTGGGCCTTGTTGCCTGATTTAAATAAATACAAGTAAATAAATTATCCGTATTAAAAAAAACCCCGACTACACACCGTTTTGGTTGAATGTTTTTGACCTAAATCAGTGACGTTACGCCGTGTTCGTGATCGTGGCAGCGATGTGACATGAATTCACAACTGTGAGGATTTTATAAGCATTTGATATAATTTTACGCATACTCAAACTTTTGCCTTTGTTGTCCGAAGTTTGGACAATACGTGGTTTAGAACATTTAGGATACCGTTTGCAACATGTTAAATTTGTTACTTTAGTTTATTTTGGAGACTTGTTACATTTCTAAGCCAAATGTTATATATACTAATAAGTACTCATATCATGAAGAGCCACAATTTACCTGTTTTGCCTTAAGGTAACCAGTCGGTAGAGAATGCTTTACTTTGGCTCTACAGCGCCTCTTGTACCATAAGTTATTCTGTTTTGCAATAAAGATTAAATAAATAAAGAAGAAGTGTCTGTGAGAATGTAGCTTTGTAAGTTTGTGTGAAATAGGAAATCTACGGAACCACTTATATCTGATTTAAAAATTCTTTCACCCGTGTATAGATTGAACGTTCTGGATAATTATAGGTTATCGTTTAGCCCCCGGATTTGACTGCGTTTGGTGTAAACAGCAGGCGAACTAATCATCCGATTATATAATCTTTTACCAATATATTGAGTGAACTTTCAGGTTGTTAATAAGCTAAATACATTTTATCTTGCGGGTCTTCAAATTATTTGATGCATAAAAAGATAATTCAATTTATAATTATAAAATTGCTGAATAGTATAAAACGCCTTATCTAATGAAATTTATTTAATTCTAATTTATTGCTCATATAAGCCTCTTTGATATCCGGGCTCAAATAATTCTTGTATTATTGTTATCAAAGAAGTGTAAGACGCCCTGTAGCTCGGTGGAGCGATGACATTCAGTAGGCCAGCGGTCATAGTAGGCAGTTTCAGGTGATAATGTGGAATGAGGACACGCTGGACAAAAGCACCAATTTTTTTCAGGTAATTATTAGGTCCATAGCTTTAAGTTTTTGATAGGAACCAACTCTTACATCGGCCACCTTTAATTTTGTGGCTAACAATTTGTTAGAGAACTCTGCCCCACTAGCAGGGATTGGATGAGAAAAGCTGAAAACCGAGCTCATTGGCGTGCCATGAGAGAGCAGCAGTGGACTGAAACAGGCTAATGATGACTACCTTGTAGCTGCACGGTTGAAACACTTTCATATAAACTCCAAGCTACGAATCCTATTCCGATCTACGTGAAAATCCTATAAAACTCACTCGAACTAAAACCTCAAAAACGCAGACCTTTGTAGCTTTATTTGAAAAATGGATCTTTCATACCGACATTTGCCTGTCAAAAGGCTAACCGAGCGCAGTGATTATATTCAGTTATGTCCAGTGATTACCGTCCATTACCGCCGCGAGCCGGACAATGGAGCTGGCTTCATTGGCCCAACATGTCAAGATTGGTCCAAGTCACAAAAGACATCACGAACCATACACCCTCTTCTCTCTCCACAAAAACGGAAAAAAGGCACAGCCCTGTGACAATCACGGACAGGCAAACGACAGCGGAGCTATATTAGTACCCTACTTACCGTATGCAACCATACCCTTATGTTTGCGTAGTTAGAGAAGTTTATGCGTATGAAACCTTGCCTAATGTTGCAAGGCTGGTATTTTTATTGGAATCATAAACAGAATTAAATAATCTATAACGATCCCGTGCCTAAAATGCATTGCAAATAAAACGTTACTCAGGGGTCCGTTTGAAACAAGCATTTCTTGATATAAAAGCGCCTTTTAGGGAAGACTCGACTCAACCCGTCCTATACGTATAGTCCTATAAGCCTGAGATACAGGATTTTACTAGTTCAGGCTCAAGTATTATGTATGCACCATGTAGATGTAAGACTTTTAATGCAAATAGTTATAATTATGTTTTTATTAATAAAGATTATTATTATTATTATTATGTCTTTCCCGTTCACGGGACAATGATGTCCCGGACCTTTGGGAGGCGTGCGTGGAGCTAGGTACCTACAAAGTACCAACTGAGGCAACACGTAGAGGCCCTTTTTACAATTTAATGAAATGCAAAGAGTATTATTATCATTATTCTCTTTATTCAATCTTCTTCTTAGGCTAGGTTTTTACAATAATGATATAAAAAGTAAAATATAAAACTATACATATAAAACATAAAACCATTATAAAAACCTAACCTAGGGTACCGCCGGCAGCGAGGCGGGGCCTAAGCTGCCGGCGGTCAGGGCGACAGAGACAGGAACCTCCTGACTATTCGCGCAGTATCCAAGAGTACCGCCTTCTGTATCTGACCCTTGATCCAGCCATCTAGCGAGAGTCTCTTTATTATTATTATTGGTATTTTCAATGACGACGGCCAGTTATATTGCAGACAGGGCGAGCGAACATTTAAAACTAAGTTCGGCCTTGCAAGCCACATACTTGCTCATCAGATTACATTGTAAGGTTCGCCGAAGCCAGATACGGCATAGGACTATAATATAAATAAGAATGACATATATTAGAAAATCTAATTACATAAACTATTTTTTTAATTCTGTATCCATTAAACATAGCTAAGAACCATCTCAGACAGACACGATTCGATTCGATAAAAAATAACTGCGCTCAAATCGGTTCAATCGTTTACGAGCTACGATGTCAGAAACAGACACACAGGTATCGAAACACACGTTGAAATTATAACATCTCACGTTTGCGTCGTTTATAAAAAATTGAAAAGGGGAGGCAAAAACCAGTGTAAATAAAATAAATACGCTCAGAACTTACAACTTATGCACAGAATAATTGCGTGCGACACAAGCCAGGGACGCTATGGTCTCTGATTCACTAAAATTGGCATAGTTACGTTCAAAAATGAATTTTAACAAAAGAATAACTATAGATTTGGTAAATACTCATGTAACTTCGGATATCTGAAATTTAATGTCAAAGAAATTTAAAATGATCATGTCTCATTTGGAATTTAACATTGTGGAGAACTGATTGGTGAAAACTCAATTCATGTCTCAGTTAAATGAGGGTGTAGTCTATAAGTTCTATTAACATATGGATCCGGTGTTCAACCCAACGTACTTAGGAATATTCTATGTACGTTTCATTTCTCTGACATTTATCTTGTGAAAGACATAACTATTCGTATCTATTCGAAAAATTATAACGTAAGTACTGGAATAATCGTTTCTTTGACATAGGCTTGACGCGTGTGAAAAAGGTAAATGTGAATATGATTTCATTTCAATACTTTTGGTAAGGTAGACCCTTTGTCTAGAAAAAAGTGCTTTTATCTATTAGTTAACTACTTAATTACTGTTTTTGTTTGCGTGCTGACACGTCGTTAGGGAAAACGATGTGCGGAACATAATAAAATATGAATTACGTCCCGAAATAATTGGTTTCGGAGTAAGTAAATGATAATAAAGAGACCATAACAAACCCACATTAGACAGTTCTTTTGTTTTTAGGGTTCCGTACATTAAAAGAAAAAAACGGAACCCTTATAGGATCACTTTGTTGTCCGTCTGTCTGTCTATCAGGACCCTTTATCTCAGGAACGCATTGAGATGCACCGAGTTGAAATTAAAACTATATACTTACCTACTCCAATCTACAGGCCCTAGAACCTGTGAAAAAAAACGAAAAATGAGATACGGCTGTTTATGTCTAAAATACGTATGTTTCGACACCCTAAAGGGAATAAAAATTTATAGTGCTTTCCGTTGACTTAGAACTGGCTAGAAATATGAAACTTGGCAGTAAAAGTACAGGGAAAAATCTGAAAACGATACATTTGTAAATCAGCACGGAACTCTTGGTAGGCGTGTCCGACTCGCACTTGTTTGGTTTTTTTAAACTTAGTGTTACGGGATGAATAACCTGATAAAATTAAATCGAATATGGGCAACAGGGGAAATAATTCGTGTAGTTTTGTAAATTGGTACAATTATACCTTGTGGTGTCCCGATAATCATACTAAAAGTCCTTAATTTGGTACTTTTTGTATTGTTACAATGACGTAAAATAAGTGTATTATTCTGAGTTTTTTAAAAGAACACAATTGTACACAATTAATTGTACAAATACAATTACCTAATTGTAGAGTCATAACGTTTTTTTTTCTAGATTATTTGCAAAAATAATCCCCTATTTCGCAGTAGGTTTTTCAATTAGATGTATTTGAAATACAAATACGTATTTTGTATTTGTATTTCAACTACAGGTTGGAGAAGTATTTTGTATTTGGTATTTGAAATACCGCACTCACATGTATTTAGTATTTTGTATTTCAAATACTTTAAGTTTTAAAATAAATTTGCACAAATATATGTTATTTAATTCTATAACCGTATAATGGCACGTTTTTAATATAGTTAGGGGCTTAGGGCACTGTGTTGTGGCAACACTTTACTGTAAGGGCCATCGTCAGGTGCCAATTTATGGATTTAGTTCGTTACGCGGTTTTTTATTACGTAGCATAACCTAAAGTCAACGGGGTTACGTCGGTTAAGTACTGAATTCCCATGGCCACCTTCTGTCTCCATCATCAGATCAGCTGTACTGTATGGTACCGTACCATAATATTGAATTGTCATCAAACTATACTTATACCCAAAATTTCAGCTCAATCTGTCACCGGGAAGTGGGTCAAATTGAACTTGCAAGATTTGATTACATACTAAAAGAGCAAGTTAAATAAAAGCTTATAAAAATGTGTCAAAACTGTTGTGAAATAAGTATCTTGTATTTGAAATACATTATTTTGAATACTGTATTGTGTATTTTGTATTTCAAATACCTGTCACCAAAGTAGTTTCTAGTTTGTATTTCAAATAAATTTTTGCATGTATTTTGTAATTTGTATTTCAAATACAATGAAGCCAGTATTTTGCCCAACCCTCTGCCTATTTGCGAGGAAGTCGTTGTAAGTCAAGCAAATTAATAAAATCAGTGGAAATAATTCGTATAGTTTTGTAAACAGCCCCCACCCTCAAGGACTTTTAGTATGTTTATCGGGACACCACAATGTATAATTGTACCAATTTACAAAACTACACGAATTATTTCCCCTGATGGCCCGGCCCATATTCGACTTAATTTTATCAGGTTATTTGTTGAAAACGAAAGAGAGAAAAGAAAGAATGAATACCTTCAACCCCCCCCCCCCCCACTCCCTCAGCACAGCCCCCACCCTCGAGGACTTTTAGTATGATCACCTGGACACGACAATTTATAACTGTAGTAATTTACAAAACTACACGAATTATTTCCACTGATTTTATTAATTTGCTTGACGTACAACGACTTCCTCACAAATAGGCAGAGGGTTGGGCAAAATACTGGCTTCATTGTATTTGAAATACAAATTACAAAATACATGTAAAAATTTATTTGAAATACAAACTAGAAACTACTTTGGTGACAGGTATTTGAAATACAAAATACACAATACAGTATTCAAAATAATGTATTTCAAATACAAGATACTTATTTCACAACAGTTTTGACACATTTTTATAAGCTTTTATTTAACTTGCTCTTTTAGTATGTAATCAAATCTTGCAAGTTCAATTTGACCCACTTCCCGGTGACAGATTGAGCTGAAATTTTGGGTATAAGTATAGTTTGATGACAATTCAATATAATGGTACGGTACCATACAGTACAGCTGATCTGATGATGGAGACAGAAGGTGGCCATGGGAATTCAGTACTTAACCGACGTAACCCCGTTGACTTTGGGTTATGCTACGTAATAAAAAACCGCGTAACGAACTAAATCCATAAATTGGCACCTGACGTTTGACGTTGACCCTTACAGTAAAGTGTTGCCACAACACAGTGCCCTAAGCCCCTAACTATATTAAAAACGTGCCATTATACGGTTATAGAATTAAATAACATATATTTGTGCAAATTTATTTTAAAACTTAAAGTATTTGAAATACAAAATACTAAATACATGTGAGTGCGGTATTTCAAATACCAAATACAAAATACTTCTCCAACCTGTAGTTGAAATACAAATACAAAATACGTATTTGTATTTCAAATACATCTAATTGAAAAACCTACTGCGAAATAGGGGATTATTTTTGCAAATAATCTAGAAAAAAAAACGTTATGACTCTACAATTAGGTAATTGTATTTGTACAATTAATTGTGTACAATTGTGTTCTTTTAAAAAACTCAGAATAATACACTTATTTTACGTCATTGTAACAATACAAAAAGTACCAAATACTTAAAGTTATCATTTCTAAAGGTCTATAAATAGACGAGTGGTTATTTTTAAAAAATTGCTATGAACACTTCACTCTAGCCATATAAATCTAACAAATAATTTTCAAACTCCAATATTACTACAAATAACACGTCTATTTAACAGATAACGTCGAACAAAATTTGACGAGCCATCCAGCGTAAAAACATTGCTGCGATGCAAAAATCCAACAAACATTTGCAAATAATTTGGAAAACAAATTGCTTTTGACGGATGAGGTGACGGCTTTAATTAAAAAATGGCGGAGATCGATCTCACCGGAGGCTATTCTAAGAAGAGGCAGATAAACGATTAGATGAGGGTTCTTTTTAAAAGCTAAGCATTATTTATAAAAGCTAAGCTAAAGCTAGCGTGCCGCGGCCGCTGCAGGAGACCATCGCGTGTGCTGACTTCTGGCTGAAGGATGTCGTGTCTCGGCGGTTCCGGGGCAACCTACCGAAGTCTACACCGGACTTGACGGCGCAACGGGCTCACGCCGTTTCACCGCCTAAATAATCAACCTAGTTTTAATTTTATTGTATTTTTACAGTTATAAGTTACTAAGGGCCTTAGATGCCTGATTTAAAAGTATAAATATTGAACTTGCAATGTATTTATTTATTTATTTAAACTTTATTGCATAAAAGGAATACTTAAAGTACAAAAACCGGCGTTAATGCCATATGCAGTATTTGTTTGTCTTGTACCTTCTAGTATTGATATCCAAAGATTAATTGCGTTTATGGTATGCACCTTAAGCCATTCTCAAATCTTTCAAGTATACCAACTTTCAAAGTCCGTTGTAAGTTGTAGTTTTGTGCACTTGTGTAAGATTGATGACAATGCAAAAATATTATTACGAATACATACATAGGTACATGCATGCTGGATGCGGGTGGCGCGGGATCGGTCACTTTGGCACTCTTTGGGGGAGGCCTATGTCCAGCAGTGGACGTCTTTCGGCTGATATGATGATGATGATGATGACATAGGTACATACAATCATTCACGCCTTTACTCCCAAAAGGGGTAGGCAGAGCACATGAAACGTATGTTCCAGCGCCACTTTTAGCATAAATGTGGGTATAAAAGATCGACTAAATGTTATATTGCAGTGATAGGTTGCTAGCCCATCGCCCACGACACACTTCAACCCTGGTCCCTTAGTCGACTTTTATGAATAATTATTCCATAAGCATTTCTTTCTGCTCTATTTGAGCCACAGAAATGTGATTTACTCGAATGGTCGTTTCATATAACGTATATTAAAATTTCATTTGTCACATTTTAATTTTATGGTTTTTTAATAGATCAAGAATAATATAAAACCATATTCGGTGTTATTTTAGGTCGAACAAAAATATATTGATTCAAACTTTCACGATTCTCACCCATTATACTAAACGGGACTTAATCGCGTATAATTAACTTATTTATTTACCTCATTTATTTATTTAGGTATATAAATAAGTTAATTTTACGCGATTAAGTCCCGTGTAATATAAATAATGCGAACCAAAAATGTTTCTAAATTATTTAACTTATAATTTCAATTATTACAATTCCATGAATGTATTATTCGTTGATAAAAAAAAGTAAATAACGTGTGAATATATTATGAATAAACATTTTTAAGTAACAAAGAGACACCAACATTTTTATTGTATCATTGAACCAAAGATCAAAGCACGAAGGTAAATATGGCCTACATTTGCGGAGCAGACCAAAATTATCGAAACGAAAGATACCAGGTTCGATTCCCATCATGTCGAATTTTTCTTCGTGCTTTGATCTATGTAACACCTTTAAATCTCGCGCCTTCTACATATATTTAAAAAAATATTACATTACAAAGCTCTAAAATAAATAGACTCAGACTTCTTACTTTAATAGATTTGCGGGATAGATAAATGTGACCGTTGGGAAAAGTTAGTCATATGCAGGTTTTATATATTTAATATTATTGACGCTAATGAAGTATTTACAATTATACGATTGAAATTGTTAATACAAAAATCAAATTGTTCCGTTAATAATAATAACACTACGCTGCACTGAAAATGCTACCAGTACATAAGACGTCTTGTCATCTGGGATCACAAGACGGCGCCGAGCATAATCGGCAAAAACGGCAGTCGCCGACCGAGCATGGCGCGCCCCATGACTCTCTGTGCTACCTGTATTTTATGCACAGCCTCATTTGTGAGCTTCCATGTCTCAGTATCATACGTCATTGTGAGCAAGACACACTGATTATAGAGACGACAATGACCGTGAAAATCGAAAGGAAAGAGCTAAAGAACCCTAAAAGTCAAAAAATTACGATTGTGAACTGCCACCATTCCACGGAACAAGTTATTGCGGTAGGGAATTAATTGCTTTTTGTTGCTGCGAAATTTTCGAGACAGTTTCACAAAAGACATGAATATTATTGAAAGAAGAATATTGTTCTACAGTCAGCTGCAGATAAAAATATATAAAAACGATAGCAATAAATCTTAGGGGGAGAATCTTACACAAAACGAATAAGCCCTTTAGTAAGCTCAATAAAGCTTGTGTTGTGGTACAATTAGACGACGATGTATTTAATAGATACAAATACTTAAATACGTTGAAAACATCCAAGACTCAGAAACTAATATTCATGCTTATCACACAAATATTTGCCCTTAACGGTATTCGAGCCTTTCCGCTTCGTAGGCATCGCCACTACCCACTAGTTTAACCGGTCATCAAAATAAGTCGTCTTCAACATCATCATATCAGCCGAAAGGTGTCTACTACTCTCCCCCAAAGAGAGCCATAATGACCGGTCCTGTGTCACCCGCATCCAGCGGACTCTCGTGACCTTCCGGTACGTTGTCGCCACTCGAGAACCTTTTCGCCCCAACAGCCATCGGTTCTAGGCGCAATGTGCCTCGCCCACTGCCACTGTAAGTTTTGTAATTATGAGGGCTATATCAGTTACCTTGGTTCTAATAATAATAATAATAATAATAATATATTCTTTATTGCACCACAACATAAGAAAAACATGTTACAAGAGTACATAATGTTAAATAGAGGTAACAACAGGCTCTACTGCGGATAGCCTTATTTGTGATGCGATCGTGCAGAGAAATTCCCAACATAGCCCTTTTCATAGCCCTTTGGGTGAATTTGAGCCTTCTAATGAAGCCCATAGTAAGTGACCACGTTTCCGTGCCATATGTCATCACTCGCAACACACACTAGTCAGACTCTCGTCTTGAGACACTGCTGAATATTGGGTCTTCTTATAAAGGTATAAACTGGCCTAGGCGTTGTCCTCAATGTGGAATCCCAAGTATTTCTATTCTCTATTCATATACAATGCCGAGTATTTGTCCGCAATTACTCAGAATTTCATACTAAAAGAGAAGGCACACCTGTACCATATGCATTGAGAAATAAAACCAGATTAATAGCTCCACCATCCAAAAATATATAATAAAATACCAGATACAATTAAAAAAGAAAGCAAAGCAAACTGTATAATTAAAGTAAAACAAATTCTTATAAATAAAACGTATTATTGTATTAGTGAATAATAATAATAAAATAATAATATATTCTTTATTGCACCACAACATAAGAAAAACATATTACAAGAGTACATAATGTACACTGTAATGTGTCCTTAGAAGACAAGTTATTATAACAAAGTAAGTTCTTAGGTACACAAAATCTTCATAATACCTAAATAAATTGAGGATATCTCCACTACCTTACACCAACAAGCATTAACTACAATTCGGTGCAAATGGATTTGTTATAGCTATTATGTAACTTGCAGCTTTGTTAGTTTTTAAGTTAGTATTTAATTTAAATACTACATATGCGATGGCATTGCAGGGCTCATGTTTGATACGTCCATATTGTAACACCTACCACCTTTATGTAGCAACGTGAATGCAATAAATGACTTGATTATTCTGTGGGTCGTTATTATTTCCCGCTCTGGCCGTCATTATTTTACATAACTCTCATTCGTTCTGGCCCCCTAGCTTGGAATCACGCAGAGTAAATGATAAACTATCATACGCACGGCAGACACAAAATAATTTACTTTAAAAACAAAGTTCAAGTAAACCAACTTCAATTCTGTATTTCGCCAAGCCACACAGGTACATGAAATTTTTCATATTTCCTTTTCAATTGACCACATGAACTGCTTTCCGAGCGCAAATGCGTTGGTAATTGAAGTAAAAATCGTAATCGCTATAATAATAATTATATAATCATTCAGAATCTTTGACGTACTTAACATCCGTTAGGAGTTCCAGAAGTCAAATGTGGTCTTCATCATAAGCTCCATTTCACCAAAATTGGGATTTCCAAGTATATACACGAGTTACCGAAATCACTACACTACATGCGTGCCTCAATCTTTCCGTTCCCTCAATTTCCCTGGGTGGAATCCCATTCACATTCTGACTTGGTGACAATGGGACAGCTTCAGGAGTATACTCTGTCGAATAAAATTCCACAGTCCACAATTTACAGCTATCGGTGAGCATACATAAACAAACAAAAAATACATACAGAGGAACGTAGGACCTCCTCCATTGACTTCGATGCGAACCGATGGTTGAGTTAGACAACTCGAATCATGGCATCACGCTCTACAGCGTTGCACATGGTCTGCCATATACGGCCTAAGCGGGGAAGTACCTCTGTCTGACAGAATACTGCTGCTAATAACACCACTACTACTTACTTCTTCTCTCGTAGGTGATGTTGAGTTCCTCGTGGTGAGTAAGGTCGCTAGATCTCCCGCGGATGGGCTGTGTTGACAATGCGGAATCTGTGTTTGTCAACCTGTCAACACAACGAAGTGTCAAATCATAACACCATTGATTTGCTAAGCACTTGAGATTTTTATGGCGTCATAGGTACATAATCAGTGTCTGCAAATAAATTAGATTAATAATAAAATTTCAAAAATCAGTGTCTGCGTGGTATCATAGACTGTCATGCTTGATTGGCACCGTCGTAGAATATAAAAATTATGAATAAAAACCCTAATTCAAATACCTATTGACTGAAATGTTTGATGATGTAGAAAGTGTTTCACCTCAAATGTCCAAAAGCTCACCTAAACCCTAAATCGAATGAACCTCAAACAAGTGTAAAGAATTCAGCTTTTCAGCAATAGATTTCTATTAAGACCAGATTTACGAAAAGGTCTGGTAAAATATGAAGTGACAGAGATCGGGTTCGCCAGACATTACTCTCTCGGAGGGCTTTTTTAGATATTTATTTTGTTGTAGGTGTTCTTCGAGGTAAGTTTCATTCATTGTATGGTGAAATGAACTCCATAAGTGAGTTGTAATTTACGTAGAGATTTATACACACAAAAGTTTACTTTTAAATAGGTATAATAAAAAAAATACAATTGAAATAGTTATTTGCGTCACACCTGGCCATAATGCGAGTTTTTCTGCACGCTGCGCGTACGGGAAAACTCGCATTGTGGCCAGAAGAAGACGTAAAATTTTGTACTCAACACGGGCGGTAATTCGTAAAGCCCCAGAGCGCCTATTTATGACCATCACCTTCGGTTCGGGCCACAAACACCTGCGATCTGGGGCATTCATGAATTCACCGCCCAAGTTACGTAATGGGAGCGATGTCTCACTTTCGCTGAAATTGGGGGCTATACGGGCTATACTGAAGCGATTTAAATAACATTTTCAATGTTAAAAAACGCAATGATATTAAGGGGGCTTTAATTAGTCTGTGATATTTGTGAATAAATATATAATATAATATATTTAGTAAATTAGTCATGTATAAATTGAAATATTAGTTTGAGTTTAGTTTACATACATACATACATACATACATTCACGCCTTTATTCCCAAAAGGGGTAGGCAGAGCCCATGAAACGTATGTTCCAGCGCCACTTTTAGCATAAATGTGGGTATAAAGGATCGACTAAATGTGATATTGCAGTGATAGGTTGCTAGCCCATCGCCCACAACATACTTCAACCCTGGTCCCTTAGTCGACTTTTACGACACCCACGGGAAGAAAGGGGGTGGTGAAATTCTAACCCGACACCACAACGTGAGTTTAGTTTATAATTGTTAATGTAAGTTATAAAGTTTGTTAAAGGATATTTTTGTTGATTTCTCATTTGTTGTTTGTTATTCTGTTCTTGTTGTTGTCTGAATTTGACTCTTAGAAGGAAGTGACAGACATTCTTTGTAATCTAATTCTTAAATAAAGTTATCATCAACAAACAAAAACCTCTCTATCTCTTACGGTCTAAGCAGGGAGGTGCCCTTTACGTGGCGCAATTTCAGGGCGAGCGCTCGTTATGTACTGCAATAAGAGGGTCGATCGTGTCATTGAGTTGTTTAGTTGTAATCGGAGTGTTTACTTGAGGTTTCTGTGTCTCTGTCTAGTGGCTCTGTGAGCTGTTACAGAACGCGACAGCCTGCCTTTTTTAACATTTTTTTATTACATACGTAAAAGTGACTCGACAAAAAAAACATTTCGAGACAATCGATTGAGAAATGATACCAGTTAAAGGAGAACGGCGGACATCCGGACATACAAACGATTTTCAGACAAAGCTGTAAAGTTCAATTATTTTACATCTTGGAGTGCGCAAAGCTTCTATTATTTTTCTTATTTGCTCCTTGAATCTAAAAATCCGATGTGACTGAAGGACACAGCCAAATACACTATTATATTCATGCCCGATTTTTATTAAGACGTACGGAACCCTACAAGAAAAGGAGTCAATACTGAAGAGTGACAAACACTATTATCGTCTTACAGCTTTTGGAAACTGTATACATCTGAGACATTCTCAATCCTTTCTAGATTCTAGGAGAAATAGTGGCCAAATAAAATAGAAACGCGCTTAGCATTGGGACACTAGCAAATACAATAAATAAAGTTGCATTTACGCTCTCCAGGGACTCTACTCTCGTACTAAAATCGGGTTGAAATCCAATTTATATTTAACATCATGGTCGTAAAGTAGCGTATGACCTGCTTGATGATAAGCTGAACAAAGGTGGATCTTTGAAATTACCTTGCAGCACGCCTATCGCGAGACGGCGCGGCGAGCGAGCGCTGTCGATTTTTCTCGCACTATCCGTCTCTCTTTTATTA
This sequence comes from Epinotia demarniana, assembly GCA_945867215.1. NCBI lineage: Eukaryota > Metazoa > Arthropoda > Insecta > Lepidoptera > Tortricidae > Epinotia > Epinotia demarniana. The sequence continues at coordinate 20,212,909 of OX244271.1, read as the reverse complement.
GAACACTTAGAACAAGAGGTATAGTGCGAGAAAAATCGAGAGTATGTCGCGGCCGTCTCATGATAAACGTGCTGGTTGATTACGTTACGCATTGTACGTACGTTAGGTAGATCTAATTGTCAATTTTGATATATGGAAAAATGACAGGTAAATTCTCCCAACGCGCGTTCGTAACGTTACGCGGTACTTCCTGGTAACCTGCCTATATAAAAAAATTTAACCGTGTTTTCGGTTAAGTTGCAGCTCTATTCCTTCCGTGTGACAAACGAGGTGAAAAACGCTCTCATATTTTTCCCAGTTTTTTTTGGGTTAGCTGAGATATAATTTACTAAAACAAAGTTTTAACCGACTTCAATTTAGTACTCCGCCAAGCCACGAGAACATTTCCACATTTATTTTCCAATTGACCACATGAACTGATTTCCGAGAGCAAATGCATTGATTATTAGAGAAAAAAACCCAATCGCTGTATGTGGGCCGATAATATTTGAGGACTTCTGTCGATTCCACAAGGATCACCTTTAGCACTTCATTAGTTGCTATTTGAACGGAATCTTATCAGAATCTGTGACGTACTTTTTTTTATTCCTCAATTATGTACTTTTGTACATAATTGAGGATTTTCATAAGTCATCGGTGGTCTTCATCATCAATTCCACTCCACCAAATTTATGATTTCCGGATGTAAATACACGAGTTATAATAAAAAATACCAAAAGAACTACACGCGTGCCTAATATAATTGAGGAGTTCCCTCAATTCCTCATCGGCTGGTCAATCACGGAGTTCTGAGGTAACAAATATTTAAAAAAAATACAACCGAATTGAGAACCTCCTCCTTTTTTTTGAAGTCGGTTAAAAATAGGCAAATAGAGACCCTAAGAAAAACTTCATTTTGTCTTAGAGGGAATTTGAGACTGTAGTTTGCTTTCTGGAAAACGACAAAACATAATACGTACTTTAAATACATGCCTTTATCTGAAAATTATTTCTTATTTTTTTGTTCAGCCAAGTGCAAAATATGTATCGATTGAATCCTCTCATAAATATGCGCAGAAACCTTAGTCCACTGACATAAGAGCAATAGGCCATATTAGTGAGTTAGTTGTATACACCCATTTTTGTACGCTTCACAGTCTATGCAAAAAAACTTTTTTTTTTAATTCATGCCCCGACTTTGTCACAGAATAAAGCCCTCGGTATATCGTTAGGCTTATCTTAATTTATTACCCGGATAACCGGTTCGACTCCACACCTTATTTGTTCCAATTAATAGAACCCTTTTCCCAGTGTTTTATTGTTCATAGAAACTATCACATAAAACATTTTTAATGTTTATTACTACCCTCTATATTTCACAAGCTTCATTAAAACGTATATTATATTTTAATAATCTGAGGTAGACAGACTTGTTAAAGTTTTACTATCTTTATGCGATTCATCGTGATCATCATATCAGCCGAAAGACGTCCACTGCTGGAGATAGGGCTCCCCCAAAGAGCGCCACAATGACCGGTCCTGCGCCACCCGCATCGAGCGGACTCCCACGACCTTTACCAGGTTATCAGTCCACCCTGTGGGGGGGGGGGGGCTACCCACGCTGCGCCTTCTGGTACGTGGTCGCCACTCGAGAACCTTACCGCCCCAACGGCCATCGGTTCTAGGTGCACTGTGTCATGCACACATCACATCACACACACATCATCAGCCTATATACGTCCCACTGCTGGGCACAGGCCTCCTCTCATGTATGAGAGGGAACGGGCAGTAGTCCCCACGCTGGCCCAGTGCGGATTGGGGACTTCACATACACCTTTGAATTTCTTCGCAGATGTATGCAGGTTTCCTCACGATGTTTTTCCTTCACCGAAAAGCTAACGGTAAATATGAAATCATATTCCGTACATAAGTTCCGAAAAACTCATTGGTACGAGCCGGGATTCGAACCCACGACCGCCGTTTGACAGCCGCATGCCTGAACCACTGGGCTACCGTAGCTTCTGTGTCATGCGATTACTTTAAATTAACTCTGAGATTTTTTTTTTTTTTTTTAATATATATAAGGGGACAATCTTACACAAATCGACCTAGTCTCATAGTAAGCTCAGTAAGGCTTGTGTTATGGATATTAGACGACGATATATATAATAGATATAAATACTTGAATACATAGAAAATATCCATCCATGACTCGGAAACAAATATTCGTGCTCATCACACAAATTTTTGCCCTTACCGGGATTCGAACCCAGGACCTCTTGCTTCGTAGGCAGGGTCACTACCAACTAGGCTAAAGCGGTCGTCTAGATTTGAATATACTGTTCTGTGTACCCGTTGCTTACTTACAAAAAAGGCGCTAAGTTGGAGGTGCTAATGAAAACTTTATAAAACCAATCTGTTTACTTTACCAAGGCATTGATTTATACCAAGGAATAAATGATATATATATATATATATATATATATATATATATTATACTAATTTTAATCAATTTAAATGAATTTGATTTAGTCAAGATACTCTAATTTTTGATTGTAATTTTAGTAAACACAAGCATTAAATAATTGTGCAAAGTTTATATTTGCCCAAATGACATTTTGATGATTTGTTTTTTGCTGAAGGAAATCATTTGCTTCATAATTATTTGGCACTTGAAAGTTCGTTAAAGTAAATTTTGCATTGTAAAAATGTAGCCAAACAAGAAAACTTGAAGTATTTAAAGTTATACCAACGATTGGTTTGCCAAATGAAACTTCTGCGAAAAGTGGGTTTACGAAACATATTTCGCCGTAAAGGCAGTATACCAACCACCTGTATATCTAAAACGCGAGAAGAATGTAGCTTTGTGGATTGGGCCCCAAATCGTTCAATTTGCGACCAACGACTGACCCTCTCCTTTTCATTGTATGATAATTAAATTATATCCCCAAATTACGAGAATCTCCATTATAACACTTGGTAAATAATGTTTTGTTGCCAAATAGTTTTGAACATCTCGTGCGATGTTTACCTAAACATTATTTTTTCACATAACCTACGTGTAAACAAACCAGTATAATAACATTGATTATCTTAATTTTTTTACTAAATGTGTCATAAAACACAATCAATATTTAATATTTCTATTACCTATTCACGAAAAGATGGAACACTTTTTGAAGACGTCCACGAGTTTCTGTCCTTACTAAGCCCGTTGTTGATATTAAAAGGGTTGCAAAGGGTTGCAATCGCTCAGAAACGACAGCAAGGGTTTGCTGGGGCCCCTTTTGGTAAAAACCAACGCATATTTATTTTTACTTCATATCGCGTATCGTTGGAGATTGTCCCCTTACGAAATACCATGGCAGTCCAGCAGACCTGTTCTCTCTCGAAAACGACGCTATCCTTTGGATCCAGAATCTATTTCATAAAATAACACTATAATCTAAGTATTGAACGACTGTATATAATGCCATACGCTTAAATAAATAAAAAACTTCATTCATTCAGTAACTTTCATTAAAGCTCACCTCAACGCTCACCCACAGATATTATCTTGACACCGCCATACGTAGTAACTAAGCGTAGGTAGTATATATAATGACGGGTGACAGGCGGGGTGAGCCACATTAGCGCGTGGCGATAACAGCCCGAACTGTTAGGTGGTTCTACTGAGAACGCTCGTTCGAGCGAAAACTCCCAGCTCCCAGCCTACATGTCAAATAGCGGGAAGTTATCTATTGCTGATTGGCTGGAGCGTACTGTCAAAATTCAGCATTAATCAGAGCCGAGCAACACTTCTACTGGCCATTTAAAACAAGGAAAGTCTGTGCTGTTAGAAAAGAATAATTTTGTATTGATAAAAATATAACAACAATATACTAATGTTGCCATTTTTGTCGAACGAGGGAGCGACGTGAATGCTTAGGACGAAAATCGTTTGTTGTTCATATGTCTGGGTCTCCGGATTACCCACTTTCCCTTCTTCAGGTCACATAATTTGTCAATCGATTCTCGTGAATTTTGTGAGCAGGTTCAAAAGTTCGTTCCTTTGTAGGGTTCCGTACCAAAAGGGTTAAACGGGATCTTATTGATATAACTCCGCTGTCCGTCCGTCTGTCTGACTATCTCATGAACCGTGATAGTTAGACAGTTGAAATTTTCACAGAGGACGTGTTTCTGTTGCTTCTAAAACAACAAACACTAAAATGCAGAATAAAATAAATATTTAAGGGGGCTCCCATACGACAAACATGATTTTGTTGCCGTTTTTTAGGGTTCCGTAGTCGACTAGGAACCCTTATAGTTTCGCCATCTTCCGCGCGGGCCCGCGCTTCACACGCGACGCGCACGACATGCGGCCGCGCCGCCGACTTGTAACTTTAGCGCGGCGGGCCCGCGCGGGCCCGCGTTCGAACCGCGTTCGATGTGTGTTTGAAGTGTAGTTTCAATGCTTCACAACTTGCGCGGGTGCCGCGCAGCACACGCGCCGCGCACGACACGCGTTCGGTGGGTGGAGGCCTTAACTCAGTGCCAGGGATACAAGGCCACATGCCCATATAGCAAGTAGTGGTGCTATTATGACTGTGGTCTTTTGTAAGGTGAAGGTATGTACTTCTTCGGACTGCATCTCATATGACGGTAGACTTTGCACTGTGTTCGGCTTCTCGAATAACATCACATTGTACGAAATACACCTATTCGTTGTATATGACTTACCTACACGAATTGTCAGTTTGATCCTTCTCATTGTTATTCCAATTGCCGAGACCGAGGTGCCATGCTACTTAATTCTAAGTATTGGCGTAGGCACTAGTTTTAGCCAAATATATCTGAAATTCGAGCACAAACGAAAAACGAAACTAACTAAGAACTTGATGAGTGAGCAACTTGACCATTAGAAGTCCTCAAGCTAATCAAAGGACTTACGACTAAGGACTTAAAATACGGTTAACGATCAGTTAGTAACAACACAAACAGGCCAACGTTGCTATAATTGCACAAACGGTGCAGACGCACTGAGCTCACTGGGCTGTTACCAAGATGTCACACTGCGCCGCATCTCCGGACGGAGGTGCGTTGCTGCCTACAAATATCGCCGGACGTGGTTGCGGTGCAGTGTGTCGTACCACACGGAATTTATATAAAAACTGAGGTACTTGCATACAACGAGCTTCGCACCTCCGCCCGGAGATGCGGCGCAGTCTACCATCCACCTTATTCGGAACGCGCTATAGCGCCTCGCTCCTCTTCACGCCCAACATAACTAGACCTCTGATTACGCTTACTTACTACGAATCACGGCAAGATATATTTGTGGGTGAACGGTTGATTGAGCTTAAAATATCGGGGCCCGCTAGGCCATTGTTGCTCCGTCGAAAGTAAATTGGTAAGTATTAAATTACTAGCTTCTGCCCACGACTCCGTCCGCGTGGAAATCGTTTATATCGCAGCTCCATACAGACTTTTATCCCCCCATTTCACCTCCTTAGGGGATGATTTCAGGGATAAAAACTATCATATGTCACTCTCCATCCCTTCAACTATCCCCACTTAAAAAATCATGTCAATTCGTCGCTCCGTTTTGCCATGAAAGACGGACAAACAAACAAACACATACACTTTCGCATTTGTAATATTAGTACGCATGTTCCATACAAAAGTTCCGATTAACTCTTTGGTCAAGGAACAATTCCAACCCGTGACCTGAAAACTAAAAATCGTTCTAACCCTTCACTGCCGTTGCTTTACAAACGATTTGTCAGTATCAGGAGACATATAGCCAACCCAGTGATATATGGAACTGGTTATATACATAAGTAAAACCATCGTTAGTCCCAGCTCATGAAGGCCAGATGAAAAATCGAAGCTTTCAAACGACCAATAGCCAATAAATCAAACTACATCACAATTCAGTTAGCAATTCTTCACAGAGCAATGAGAAAGCGCGTGGTTAGTTTAGTAGTTTCTTTTTAAAACACAAGCAAGATCAAAATACCTACTACCTACATATAGGTAGGTGCTAATTGTATTGTTATGTAATAAAAGATGGTCTTGAGATCTTCGCTAGTTTATTTATTCAATATTTAAATAGTTTGGGCTGGGTAGCAGAGATATCTGTCAACGTGACAGTTTGTAGTCAATGACGAGACTGCGTTTAGATACTACAATATCGTAATAAGTTAGTTTCCTAATGTTAATGTTGATATTTTAGTGTTGCTAAATGAATAAATAGTAAACCATAACAAATTGATTAAAAAATATATTTTAAATCATAACAAGACATGGATCTTGAATGTTAAGAAAAAACATGTTTTTTTAACCGACGAAAAAACGAAGGAGGTTCTCAAGTCAACGTGTATATATACGTTTTTATGTATGATCACGCATAACTTTTTACAGAGTAGTCCGATTTTACTAATTCTTTTTTTAATTAGAAAGGGTATACCTCGATATTGGTCCCACGTAAATTTTAAAAGGGTAGGAAAACAGGGGATGATTGATTATTCACTTACTGATTGAAATGTATGACCACATTATGCAGAGAGTAATCAAAAATATTGCATGTAAGTAACTAGTAATTAAGTTAGTGATTAACTAAAGTAAGCCACAGAAAATTGGAAAATAAAACTTGTTAACAAAAAAATAAAACCGCCGAAAAAAAACTGAAAAGCAAAAAATCATAAACCTATCTTATTTAGTTTACTACCTAACTTCTTAAATTAATCAAAGTGTGCCTAAGTAATTTTGAGTGGGCGCCAAACAATCATTATAAATAATAAACCTTTTTTATTAACCTTCATAACTAAGTTCTTTTAATCTAATTGTACCTAAGTAATTTTGAGTTAGCGCCGACTCAAAATTACGTAGGTACACTTAGATTAATTAAGAGTAAATTTAAAGCTACCATTACAATCGTAAGGATTTTAGGCTTTTACAGCAACAAAATTGTGTGACAACTATGGACCTAAACGCAGTATTTTCCAACCGAAACAGCAATTTACTTACTTGATTTTCCATACAACGATTAGTACAAATAGCAAACTGTGACGTCATACTTCTATATCAATTAGTATGAATCGTTTCCTGATCCGTCTTTGCCATTTTTTTTCGTAGGTATATATGTTCTTTAATTGTAGTAGCTCTCATACCAACATTTGTTTTTAATGATATCGGTTTTATGACTGCGATTAGATTCACATTGATCTCATTCTCTGAGGTGGCAGCTTTTGTTGAGTCAGACATTCCATACATCTGATAAGTGGAAATCCGACATTACAGAATCAGCAGTGTGAAATGTTGGACGTTACAAGGTGTGTTTAATACGACGAGACTCTGCAATTGGATGATCGGTTTATTATAAAATACATACAATATGGTATTGTTATGACTGTGGTCTTCTGGAACTGGAAGGCAGAGTTGGGCGGAACAAACTTATATTATAAATGTGAAAGTTTGTATATGTGGTCAGAAAGACAGAATAGATTCTGAAGAAAATTGTGTGTATAGAACAACACAGATTTCCACGCATAATCCAGCCGTAGTGTAATATATTTATTACGTTTGCATATTGTATACCCAATTATGAGCAAGTTAATATTTCGCTGTAAACAACTACTGTCAAGTTTCTTCTGTGAGATATATAACTCACACTGGCTACAATATTCGTTTTGGATAGCCAAAGGGCTTGATTTGGTTCATTGCTTTCGCTTTGTATTCACATTTCAATATTTTCCGTGCATTACGTTCTCCGCCTCTCTTCTGCACATCCATCACAAGTCAAAAATTACTCAGTGAACTAAAGGCGCACAGTAAATATTTTTACGTCACACCTGGCCATAATGCGAGTTTTACTGCATGCTGGGCGTAGGGGAAAACTCGCATTGTGGCCAGGTGAAAACGTAAAATTTTGTACTCAACACGGGCGGTAATTCGTAAAGCCCCAGAGCGCATATTTATGCCCCGAACCGAAGGTGAGGGCCACAAACACCTGCGATCTGGGGCATTCACGAATTCACCGCCCGTTACGTAATGTACTATTACTGCCCTGACAGAAAACGATTTACTGATACCGTTCCGCAACGTTCATCTCCGCCAAATGCGGAAGTGGCCTACACGGCTCTACTTTAAGTGTAATACGATTTGCAATTTATTACTATATTAACCTGATTAGGCTACCAAAAAATCTTAAAAATATAAGATTTCAGCCAGTCTCTGTAAAACGAATTATTCTTTTCATGAAATAAACGGTTTTTTTTTTTAAGCTTTCATTGTCACAAACCGTTTTTATTCAGAGTGACGCTTCTGTCCTTTATAACGTTGGGTGACTATTCCATCGACTGTCACGATTGGGATGTATATCTATACACAATCCGGAGCAGTCTAATCTGAGTGCACTATTCTCGTTAAGGACTGTGTTCCTGCTGTTTTATTAAACATTGCAATCAAGCGACCTCTTGCCAATTTCAGGGCTAATTTTAATGTTTTCGCGTGGCGGCCCCAATATATTTTTTTTGTGGCTATTCTCATTCGCTTAGAGCGACTTTAATGATGTGCGATACGTACATAAGGTTAATAGGAGGGATTCTATAAGTAAACGGATTTTAGAGAGGTTAGACATAGCGGTCGGAAGTCATAGAGGTATCGGTAGGAGAGTTGAGGTAAATAATTACCCACACAGCGACACAGAGTACTAATTGGAGAAAAGGCATTGAATGAACGAATGAGTGAATGTGATTTAAGTCATATTTTCTTTTATACGATTCATGTTACTATCTCCCCTATCTATCCTGTATTCATTGTAAATATTATTATCTGTTTTATTCGAATCAGATTTTATTTATATTTGATATAAACATTTACATGGACATGACGAAGGCTTTTGATCACGTAGATCATAAACTACTGTTAGAAAAGCTGAATCATTATGGGATTCGGGGTAATGCTCTAGATCTTATGAGGTCATACTTAGAAAGTCGAGTACAATTCACAGAAATTATACAAATATGTCCTGTTACTAAACGTGAAATTATATATACTTCTAATAAAAGACATATCTTATATGGGGTACCACAAGGTAGCATTCTGGGCCCATTACTATTTTTAGTCTATGTAAATGACATTATTAAATCAAGCCAGTATCCAATGGTGCTATATGCCGATGACAGCACCGTATTTATAGAGAAAAATAGCGACATAGACTATGAGAATGCAATTAATACTAATTTAAGACATATTATTGACTGGTTAGATTATAATAATTTAAAAGTGAATTTAGAAAAAACTAAATTAATGCAGTTTAGCCAAAGAAATGAATTTCCAACACTAAATATTACACATGAAGGCAAAACTGTCGATAAGGTGCAAGTGTATACGTTTTTAGGCATCTTGTTAGATAGCAACATGTCGTGGAAGTCGCAATCGGCTTAAGTATGCAAGAAACTATACCGATTTTCATATGCTCTGTACAAATTGGCTAAAATCACCAACCGCAATACTGTACTAACCGCTTATCACGGATTTGTTTCGTCAACCCTGCGATATGGAATAATTTTCTGGGGAAACTCTACATATCGAGGTACCTACACTATTCAGGGCTCAAAAACGATGTGTAAGGGCTATCTGTGGACTGAATCCCCAGCAAAGCTGCATGCCTTATTTTCAGTCCCTAAAGTTACTAACATTTCCATGTCTATACATTTTCGAGTGTTGTATTTTTGTCAAAAGTAATTCGAATTTTTTTCAGTTTGGAGAGCAAAAGCAAACTTGCAACCTTCGCCCAAGGAAACCAGCGTTGGTAGTTAGTAAGACTAAGACAGCTTTGATGCAAAAGAGTGTACTTGTAATGGCACCAAAATTGTTTAATTAATTGCCAGAAGCGTGGCAGACGGCCACAATACACAAGTTTAAATCCTTATTATTTAATTTCTTACTGTCTAAGTGTTATTATAGTGTAGCAGATTATTTGAATGATCTTTGACATATATTGTACATGTAATGTAGTATTAGATATAGACTTTTCATTGTTAGACTACTCAGATTAGATTTTAATTAAGAACCAATTGTTTCGTACGCCAGAAGGCACGTCATAGCTGTTCCTTTAAATATTATGTTACCACCTCATGTACCTGTGATGAACGAATAAATATATTGATTGATTGATTGATTGATTGATTGATAAAATACTTTGAAAACCTTTTAGTTAATCTGTTGAACTTGCTATCGGTACGAAAGAAGAACACTGATTTCGAAATTTCGCTGTCATTACGTGACATTTCGTCGAATACCTGACCTCAACTCGACGCCTTAAGCGGATCGCCGACGTGTTAGTTACAGCCTGTGTGTTTGTTTGAAAATAAAACACTCATAGTCACAGCCCGTTAAAAAGTTATGATATGAAATCTGCAAAAACAATATTTAATTTCCATCAAGCAACGCCACTAAAATAAATTGAATTTCGTTTCCCTTATACAAAAAAACAAAATATTTTATTGATTTAAAACACAGTGGTTTACAGACAGGGCAAGGTTGAGGCCTCTCATTAGGTATATATGTACATGTGTTGAGAAGTCTCGCTCTTCCAGACATAGTACATTGTAATGATCCACAATTTAGAAAAGTTTAGTTCAAAAGAATATTACTTATTCTAACTTAATCTTAGTTAATTTTATACATTTATTTTGCAGGAGACAAGATAATTCTGTGTGTGTGTGTAAACGTCGTAAACTATAGAAGTGAATTTTAGCATTTAATTTGTTGTATAAGTGGGCAGACTGTACATAATATTGTCTCTTTCCATTAAATTATATTTAGTGAAATACACGCCAGATAATCAGATTTATAAACATAAACTTTACTGCACAAGTCCCAAAGTCAAAGTCACCACCAAAGTGAACTTCATTGCGAATGAAGTTTATATTATTTCAGGTAAAATTATTAAACGTATGGTTAATGCGACATTCATAGAATTAGAAACTTCGCAAATACATATTGTGAAACTGAAACAATAATCGAATTTAATATTAACTACTTCAATTTAGAAGTCTCGAAAATAAAATTTTGTTAACGTATTTATCAGCGATTTCTGAGTCTAGTGTAGCCACCTTGGTCATTATAAACGATTGCAGACCAAATGGCAGGAAAAACTGTTACCCGGTTCAAGTCACGTATTAAATGTCACTGCGGGCGACATGTTTTGACATGTCGTGTAATTATATAAATTTCAACATGTCTCACGAAAGTTTCAATTCGATTAAAAGTATTTAGAAGACGGTAATTAACAGTAACTAAATTAAATTAAAACTAGGTTAAACAAAAAAAGGCCCTCGAAGCATTATACCAAGGATCCTAGCGGCATTTCCTAACTGAATTGTAATGCTGATGCGTTACGTGAGAAGGTTACGTCAAAATTGTGTTTTGCAAGCTTACCGAGTCATTTTAACGTCTACGCAACAGATATATTACCTTGCTTTAATCCTGTTTTAAATTTCAGGCATAAGCAGTGATGGCCAGGTCAGCGCGCGGAGTTTTAAGGATACAGTGGGCTTTTCAATGAAAGTCTTCATTGTTAATAAATTTGAAACTAAAATAGTTATATTTAGGATGTTAAGTCAAGTGCATGAAATTAAATGTTTTTTTTTAACCCAACCTCATATCAAAAGCACTGTTATGCTTGCATAATTATACTTGGCCTACGCGAGCGAGAGGGATTTAGATTTAGATGATTTCAAATTACGATGGTTTGTGGTGTTTGTTTATTTCACTCTCTTCTTTCTCTTTTTCTTCTAGATCTTTGTGTCTTTGTAAAAAGAACTTAAAAGTATACAATGCATTCGACAGCTAGAAAGTACACGTGATTTGACGGTCATCGTTATTCTATGATTTATGAAATAGAAATTGTCGTAGACTAAGCTAAAGTTGTGATATAGAAGCAAAAACGGGTTGCATCAAACAAACAAATATGAAATGAATGGCGAACCTACTACATACTTTGTAAACTGCGGCCAGGGCTTGCCGGGAATCCGAGCGCCTTACTAATTTAATGGAATTGTTCCTTTACTATTAGAAACGCTGCATTATGAACAGTGGTCTGGGTCAGTTAAAGAATACGTAATACACTATGTCGATATGAAAAACTCAAGATCACTCGCCGTTAGTGTTATTGACTTAGCAATATTGCGATATGATGTTAACAAAATTAAAAATGGATTGAGGACGAGCCGGTCTTTCGGACAGCCGAAAGATGTCCACTGCTGGACATAGGCTTCCCCCAAAGAATGCCAAAGTGACCGGTCCTGTGCCACCCGCATCCAGCGGACTCCAGCAACCTTTACCAGGTCATCAGTCCACCTTGTGCGGGGCCTACCAACGCCGCGCCTTCTGGTACGTGGTCGCCACTAGAGAACCTTTCCGCCCCAACGGCCATCGGTTTAACGTGCTATGTGCCCCGCCCACTGCCACTTAAGTTTAGCGATCCGGAGGGCTATTTCGGTTACCTTGGTTCTGCTGCGGATAGCCTCATTTCTGATGCGATAACGCAGAGAAACTCCCAACATAGCCCTCTCATAGCCCTTTGGGTGACTTTGAGCTTTCTTAAGAGGCCCATAGTAAACGACCACATTTCAGTGCCATATGTCATCACTGGCAACACACACTGGTCAAAGACTCTCATCTGCGGAATATTGGACGAAAAGATATGCCGTAGCTTCCCGAACGCTACCTTGGATTCGACAATGGATCTCTTTCTCGAAGTTGGAAGTGTCCGATTATCCGATTGTAATGGGAGTTGGTACTACATGGGCATTTGACATGATCTTCGTCTTATCCATGTTCATTCTTAGACCAACTCGTTCGGAAGCTTTACTGAGGTCATCGAGCACCGTACTTAAGTCCTCCATGATCTCAGCCAAGACTACTATATCGTCAGCAAACCGAAGGTTAGTGATGTACTCGCCGTTGATGTTGAAGCCTAGCCTACTCCAGTCCAGAGTTTTGAAAACGTCCTCCAATGCAGCGGTGAACAGTTTTGGAGAAATAACATCTCCTTGCCTGACCGTTGCCTCCCCGCTGCAACGGAATAGGTTTCGAGTTCTGGTCCTGGAGTCGGACTGACATAGTTGCGTTCTCGTATAAACACTTCAGCACTTAGATATAGCGATAGTCAACTTGTCACAGCTGGAGAGATTGTAGTACGGCCCAGGTTTCAATCGAATCGAAGGCTTTCTCGTAGTCCACGAAGGCTAGATAGAGTGGCATGTTATACTCCTCGGTCTTCTGTATAACCTGACGGAGCGTTTGGATGTGGTCTACGCTACGATACTATAGCGTCTTCGGAAACCGGCTTGTTCGGGGGGCTGCAAGTCATCTAGCCTGCGTTCGAGACAAATTGTAATGACCCTCGAAAACAGCTTATAGACATGGCTCAGAAGTGAGATGGGTCTGTAGTTCTTTAGCAGGGTGTTGTCACTCTTTTTGAAGAACAGCACCACCACCCCTCCAATCCATGCCTTTGGAGTTCTCCCTTCTAGTAAGATGGAATTGAACAACTTCTGAAGGGCCGTAAGGACCGGTTTTCCACCCGCCTTCAAAAGTTTGACTGTTATTCCGTCTTCACCGGGTGCCTTGTTGTTCTTGAGCTGTTTCAATGGCATCACAATCTCGTACAGGCTGATAATATATATAAATTAAAAATTATTCGAGTTTTCACTTCTGCCGGCACTCCCGGATTGCAACCAGGTTGTTTTTTTTTTTTCCTGCAGTTGGGCCCCGAAGGGGCCCTCAACTAATTGCCTCTAACAATATTGTGGTATGAAACACACAAAATATAAAAAAAAAACATTAAAACAAAGAACCTAAGTAATACAAACAAGCATGTTGACATCTCCGAAATATCAACCGTGTAAAGGCTATGACGACCTCTGCGCTCAGGGTCAAAGGCTATGTCTCCAACAACACATCCTACAAATATTATAAATACCAAAATTTGGATGTTTGGATGTTTGTTGCTCAATCACGCTTACCGATTTGGATGAAATTTGGCCAAAGATAGTTTATAGTCTGGATTAAAAATATAGCATAGTTTTTGTCACGCAGACGTAGTTGCGGGCGGAAGCTAATAGTTACAAACAAATAAAAAAAACGAGTAAGCGAAGCAATCGAAGTTCTCGGTTTCAGCTTGGGCCTAAATTCTTTCGTATGTCCGGATATCCCACTGTCCCGTCTCTTCTACAGGTCGCAATTCTCAACCGATCCTCGTGGATTTTTGTGAGCAGGTTTGATAATTATATAGTTTTTTTATTGTCTCGATATTTTCATAGAGTAAAACAAACTCACGTCTACAGCTCTCAGGACCATTAGTCTTCTATATTTTTAACAACTATATCCTAAGACTACCGAAAGTCTCTAGTAGTCTAGTTTTCCCTCTGGGTTGAAAGGTCAGATGGCAGTCGCTTTCGTAAAACTAGTGCCTATGCCAAATCTTGGGATTAGGTGTCAAAGCGGACCCCGGGCTCCTTTAGGGGCCTTAGTGGGAATAACGCTAGGAGGATGATGATCCTAAGACTACAGAAAGAATGCCGATGCAGTCGTTACATTTTATTTCTGCCTACATCTAAATGCAACTAATCATTAGGAAGCATTTCACAATTTGCTAAAAGACTCGGCAAAGAGTACAAAAGGTACTCAGGTCTATTCAATCTAGCCCCAATGTCTGCCCAAAAAGCCTGGGAATCGAATCTACTCACCGGTTAGGGCTGCGGCAAACAGATATTTCACTTCTGATATATAACCATTGCTTGTGGTAGTCATGAAAAAAATATAACTCTGTGATGTTTCCGTCCAAGCTGTCTATCATTGCAGACTTTAAAAACTTAAACAGATTTATGTAAAAAAATATCCATTTTTCATAATTATTTGAATGCCATAACTTAAGCCGCGTTCACATTTGTCTGTCGTGTTGTGTTGTGATGCTCGCTGTCGTGGTGGCTACTGTTCACATTTATCCGACGTGTTATTAAATTAAAAAAATGAATTAAAATTATTAAAACAATTTATTTCATATTTAACTAATTTTGACAAGGTCTCGGAATCCTTCTTTTAAGTTAAAAACTTGTGTTAGGAGGTATTCGCTCTTTCATACAAAGTTTTTTCAAAGTAAGTTAAAAATAAAACTAAAATTGTTATGACGCATTATGACGCATTTCCATACTTCACGTGTGGCTAAAACGCGTCACAACACGAAACTGGCGCGTGCACGCTAACTGTATCGTTTCTCTGCACCGCCCCCCGCACCTCATCCGTTCTGACGAGGACCGGGATCGCTTGTGATGCGACACAACATAAGCCGTCACAACACACGGCATCAGATAAATCTAAACGCAACCATATTAAATGTATGAAACCGTTAGCGTTCTGATGCATCACAACACAACACGACAGACAAACGTGAAAGCGGCTGAGTCCTAAGTAAGGTGTCCATTCCCGATAACTTCGGTGTGCTCCTCGCATGATAAAGATAAAATGAACCCCGAAATAGACCCCGCTCAGCATGATGGTGGCTGTAACATCCGGTTCCCCTCCGTTAGCCCTAATAATTTCATACCTAATTTTACTAGCCCTAATTTCATTAACCCTAAAATTACAAACCCAAATTATCATTGTTCCTAATTATTCATTAGCCCTAATTTCAGTATCCCGAATTTTCATAATATTTAATTTCTCATGACCGAATTCTCACTAAGAGTAATTTTATTTGACCGATTTCTTCCTAGGCCTAATATTGCAATGCCTAATAATGACTACACCTTATTATCAATGTCTCTAAAATCACTAACGCGAATCTTCATTTTGCCTAAGTATTTTAGCCCTAATGTCATTATCCCGAATTGTCAATAGTACTAATTTTATTTTACTGTTTTTTTTTCTTATAGTGTCGGTTCTGGCGCTTCGCCGGCCACTGCCGCGGCACGCTCGCTTCGCTCGCTCGCTACCTACACTTAGACCTTAGGGTAGAACAGGTGGGTAATCCGATGTCTATCTAGCTCGCTCTTATTAGACAGAGAAGTATCATGCGAGAAAAAATGAGAGAGCTTGTGCGCCGTCTTGTGATAGCCGTACAGCAAGTCAACGCCACCCCGCTGCGCGGGGTGTCTATTTCTGGTCTGAGGGACACAAGTGAACTCTAACCTAACCGACCTAAGATAGAGTTCGCTTATGACATGCCATTTTCGTCCGCCCTGATAATGCACGAACCAATAATCCACGTCCACGAAAACTGGACACGGATTATCGGGCCGTACATTATTTGGCCGTGCATTATTGGCTCCCATTTTGACGAGATTAGGACGTCTATCACGGGACGGCCGCGAGATACTCCGCGGTAAAAAGTAGCCTGTTCATCAGGGATGCATTAATTAGTACTAGTCAAACATTAGAGCAAAAGTTAATAGGTCAAGTGATAGTTAGGTGTGACGAAATTAGGTGTAGTGAACATTAAACATAGTGATCATTAGGCACATTAATCATTAGGCTTAGTAGTCATTAGGAAAAATGATTATTAGTTTCCAATATATTAGCACACTTGATGTTTAGTATTAGGAATGATTAGGAGGTTTGAAATTAGGGGCAGCAAATAATTATGCCATATAAAATTATTTATCCGAATATTAGGGCTAATGAAAATTGTATCGAACGTAGTTAGGTGTAATGAAATTAGCACTAACGATATTAGTTTAAGTGGGGGTGACCCGTAACGGCCAGCGCTGGAGGTTTTCCGCCGAGTCCATTATACAGTGTGAGTCTTTATAAAGTGCACAATTGCACATATCAAAATCAGGGAAACTACACCCCATTTTATCGACGGAAAAACTATCAAAAAAAATGTTTTATTTTTTTAGTTGCAGCTGCTAACCCTCTTTAAATAAGTCATTATAACTTTGAAACTAAATGTCTTCTTACAATGGAACACATTTTGTTATGATCGCTTATAATAGGCCGTACCAATAAAGTTAAAATATCCACGGATATTGTTGCCACAAATTAAGAATAAAAAGGAATTTGATGAAATTTTGTGTTTTTTTCATCATTTTTACAATAATTTTAGTATTTCGAAAAAAATAGTCGTATAAACCCTACTTTTTTCAAATGTGAAGTTATTCTACATGGTATTAGCTTTCTAATGGTATTGCACTGGTAAATGCACTCTTATTTCTCAGATACAACTTTTTAAATCAGCGTTTTAAAAGCAGTGAACTCAGTTAAACGGCGGAGTAGGAATAAAACAAAAGTGTTTATAAATCTACATAAATCAGTGAGTGTAAACGTAATAAACGCTTAGCTCTGAAACGCATAAACCAATATGTACTGTTGTTTACTATACAAATAGCGGAACTAACATTCCTTGAAGCAAAGTGCTTTAATCACAATAAATGGTAGGTTATCACAGAATTCACTTAACGATTTTTCCCTTTTTGGTCTATGGTTACCCTGATTGATTAGTTGGTCGATAAAAATACCAGTAGGTATTTCTTCATGGGAAAATTGTATCCGCGCGTTTTATCGGCATAGTTAATACAACCAGTGGCTGGGTTAGTAGAACTCACGAGAATGACAAAAAACCGGCCAAGTGCGAGTCTGACACACGCACGAAGGGTTTGGTACATGTATGAGTCCGATATCCGACATTATCTTTAAAAACGGCAAAAAAACACGGCGGTTGTAAGTGATAAAATAGCAACCGTGCTAAGCCTTCTGCTCAGAAAATGTCACGAGCATCGGTTGAGAAACGCGATCGTTAGAGGAGAACAGCCGGATATCCGGCCATAAAAAAAAATTGAAGAATGCAACTTGAGGTAGCGATAAATCAAACTATAAACCTTCTCGTTTCAAACACACGTTATTTATGAACACAAATTAACCACCATAAAATATACAATACATTCCGGCAAAATACTTGACTACCACCCGCTGTCATCCCTATCGGTAGCCAGTGCGATCAGCGACTAAAATCTATAGAGGTTTCAAACCGCTGTTGCCACAGATTTTTTCGTAAGCTCAATCAGAGTACTTCGTTCACATCGCTCGCTCGTTAATAAGTCGCACATCTAAAATACGAATATAAAACGTCTCTAAATCGTCTCGTCTATAGCCCCCCTACGCCATTATGTGGTGCCGTATTTAATTACACCCGGGCCGGGTGCTCGGCTTTTGAGTGGTTTACTTATTTCGAGATTACTTACTCGCTTGGACACGCTTATTGTTGCAATTATCTTGAAAGGGTACTGCATAACTAAGCAAGAGAGATAGGATGTTGGAATGTTGAGCCTTAAATTGAATGTTCACTGATGAGGCAGTTGGATCATAGTTTGCATATGTACCAATGTGAACTCTGTCTACCTCAGAATTGTTATTTGGGCTCCACCCTTCAAAAGGAACCCTTGTTTATGACATAAGAACGGCCTTCGTCTAACCTGATGGAAAGTTAAGCAAAGGCCTAATGGATCACGCACACACAGAAAATGTCTATTCGCTCAAATTATGTTTCGGTCATTTTGGGCTTAGACGATTCCGGAAATACAGACTTATACGAACGCTTCGTTGTCTGTCTGACATTCAAGATCTTTTTTTCGGGAATGAGTCTCAAATGGAAATCAAAATCAAATAATCAGGTCCGCAGTCCGTAGGAGCTCTAAAAAAACTCGGTCACGTCGGGGTGTATCCCGTGAATAACCAGTAGGATTTACATTTTGTTTTATTCAGTTGGTTCATTACGCACGCAATACCTACACTGGTTTACAAAAATTCCATTGGGATACGTTCAAATGTCCAGTCCGACACTAAATACATTCAAGACCTAGAAATATTCTCAGGATGTTGGAAATTTCAATACAAAGTGTACTCGGTCACTTACTCTGGATGTCTTAACTTTTTATTTAACTTACAGTTTTAAAACCACAAAAGAATAATGTCAAAGGTCTATTGAATATAAAAATGCGTTATTAATTTATCAAATCACCTAAAGCAGCATATCCCAAAACAGTTATTTGTTTTGGCACTAAATTTTCAATAAAATATCCTAGTCCGAGCTCGGGCTCAGAGCACGACGTATATCGGCGAGCAAGGGAAATAATATTTTGAGTGTTTGGTACAAGCATTTTCACTGTACTAACCTGTGGAATAGCTGCACAGATTTTTTTTTATAAGGGGATAATCACGTATCTTGACGACTCTTGGTGGACTAATGACCTGGTAAAGGTCGCGGGAGTCGGCTGGATGCGGGTGGCGCGGGACCGTTCATTGTGGCACTCTTTGGGGGAGGCCTATGTCCAGCAGTGGACGTCTTTCGGCTGATATGATGAATCACGTAACTGTACGAACGTGCGTTAGAACACTTCAACTGGCATTTTTCCAAATATTAACATTTAGATCTCCCTGACGTACGTAGAATGCGTTTTGTGATCGACCATCTGATCTGGGTGGTAATAACGTAACGTTATGCGGTAGTAGTACAGGTCTGTCACGTAACCTATTGTACGTACGTTAGGTAGATCTAAATGACAATGTTTATTTGGGAAAAATACAGTTGCTTCTACCTAAATCACGTTCAAAACGTTGCGTGATTTCCCCTCCGGTCAGATTTGTTTCAATACCGTATGAACACGTGAATTTATGCATCACGGCGAGTGCCGATTCGACCTGAACCTCGGACAAAATGTACTTATTTTAAGAAATATTCTCTCCCAATTTGGGCTTTGTGAGGAAGGAATCAAGATAATTATTGATTGATTGATTGACGGTTTGAAGGGTCTACCCTCGCTGCGCCTGCTGGTACGTGGTCGCCACTAAAGAACCTTTCCGCCCCAACGGCCATCGGTTATACGTGCAATTATGTGCCCTGTCTACCATATACCTGAGTTTTGTACGTGTTAAATTATTAACACTGATGGACACTATTCCAGACACAATAGAAAGAACAATATAATTATTGTCCATCAATGCATTAACAAAAACCCTCAACGGATCACCATTATCATGACGCCATAGTTTCTACAATAATTGTATATCAAGTGCTTATCGGTACCCTACATAGGTATTATAAATCATTCCCTAATAACCTATTGACTTCCAATATCTATCTTGAGGATTAGGTCTGCGGAGAATCGGTAATTGGGTAGTTTTTGTTTACTTATGTAAAGCCTAAAAGCGAGGTGGACTTGTATGAAACCCTATCTAACGCCAAATAGATTTTAGATTTTGAGGACGCTCGTAATGTAATACTTTAGGGCAGGCCACATGTCTCAGTCACATATTTTTCCAGTAGGTAACGCGCCGAGCTAGGGCATCAGACGAACTCACGAAACACATTAAACATTTTGAAGTTACTATAGACAGTTGAACTCATTTTTTGCGGGAATAACTATTCAGGATGGCTATCACACCATCCGCGAACTGTGTCGCGGCGAGACAGACTATCTGTCTTTTTCTTATTAGACCGCTTAAAAAGAGACGGATAGTCCATGTCGCGACACAGCTCGCGGGCAGTCCAGCACGTCTCTTGTTCTAAGTGTTCTAATATGAGAGAGACGGATAGTGCGATAAAAATCAAGAGAGCTCGAGCACTGTCCCGTGATAGCCGAGCAGGTGTGATTTGTGTGGCAGTGAGACCATAGTTGTCGTTACAGGCACACGCACACAAACAGCATCGGCAGTTGTTACAAGCACACAGACACAAACAGATGCTCGCAAAAAATGAGTTGGTTTACCTACAACTCTAGAACTTAAATATATAGAAATTCAGAAGACCATAGTTTTAGTACATATTCAGTGATTCAATTGTATTATACAATTGAATCACTGAATATAATAGAGTTGAATTTGTGAATCATTTCTAAAACCGCGGTCTTTTGTAAAGTAAAGGTATTTTCTAGTAGGATTGTTCCAAGTTTGAGCAAGGTGACAAATAATTGTATAATACGTGTCTTGTTTTAATCGAATTCGTTAAGAGGCTACCCGAGGTATCTTCTACTTTTGCACTACAGATAGAAGTATAAATCAAACGGTTATCGGTTCTTCAATCTTTTATCTCCATTTTGGTCTACCGGATTTTGAAACAAATGAATACTTAATTTTGTATGATCTTTTTAAACATTGTCTAAAATAACACTTATTTTGTATCTCTATTGACGTGAAAGATCTAACACATACGAAATCTACATATTTGGGTTCGTCTGTGACGTCCCTAAAAATTGGTCTAGGGTTTTCATTTTAAACCAATTAACACAAAAGTTATGGCCAGAAACCGGTTTTTTGACCTAAAATTGTTCAACTTTGATGCCAAATATCTCGAAAACAATGAACTTTGAAGTAAATATGGGATAATATATTGCTTAAAGCCGTTGTTGTTAACATAATAAGCTACAAAAAACCTAAGAAAACTAAGAGATTCAGATCGAAGGTACGATCCCAGACGCCAATTCTGGGAGCCCCTTAACCTGCGGTCGTAAGGTGGCACTCATCAGTGTGGGAAATCCGTCAAGTTTTTTGACAAGTATGCAGTTACGAGAGAGACGGTTGTCTGATCAGCAACGATGGTTGATAAAATGACAACCACCCAACGCTCACACATTAACGTAATGGATTAAAAGATAAACGTATTAAACAATTATTTTACCCAAAATCAATTTCGCGTCGATGAAACCGTATTACCAGGCCTGATTGAAATATCAAATCAAAGTTAACAAATTAGCAAAGTTTGGAGAATTCGTAAATCCCAGATAACGTTAACACAGCAGAACGCGACAGACAGACGACAGAGAAAGCTGTCATGGAGTTTAATTTGACTTTGAAATTGGAGTGTTGAAGTAAGGGATTAAGACTTCCGGGAATAATCTGACCTATTTCAAGGCAAACTCTAAATATACATTACCTAATACCTATACCGTTGAAAAGGCTAGAAAGTAGGCAATAGATGGATGAGTAAGAAGATGAGTAACTATTGCTATATACGATGAATAATTGATTATTGCACCTTTGGTCGAATAAATTTAACTTTTCACGTCTACGCGGCAACGAAATTGCAAGTTTAATTTATATTTGCACTTCTAAATAGAAGTAACTTCTTCTAGCTTATGGTTCACGTAGGTTTTTTGTCATGTGTCATATTTATGAGGGATTATAAAAAAAAAAGTGTGGATAGACGAAACTCTAACTATTAATTTGAATAGTTAGTTTCTTCCGAATCGAATACAAACACATTACAAAGACTTAAGACGTGTAAAAAAATGGGCTCCAAGCCAAGCATGGAATTCCTTTTCAGGAAAGAGGCCCCTATTTTATATACCTTATGAACTAACATTTCATAATCAATGTAAATAAAATAATAACACACTATAACTGCGTTGCGGGAGTCCGCTGGATGCGGGTGGCGCAAGAACGATCATTGTGGTACTCTTTGGGGGAGGCCTATGTCCAGCAGTGGACGTATTTCAGAAGATACGATGATATTATGATAACCGTGTGTTGCTACCACGTCAGTGTGTCAGGTCAGGTCAGGTGTATGTAGTGTCAGGTAACCAAACACGAAAACGCCGAAACTTACCCATTGGTCTAAATTCTAGGTATCAATCGATAGATGGTCTGTAGGAAATTTAACCACACGAATTAAAATTGACGTAATAGGGAGACTCAAACTTCACCCCCAGGAAGCTGGTTCCAATATAATCTAAACCCCAATTGTTGTGGTTTTTTTTATAGCGTAGGGAACTTTTTAAATACCTAACGTGCAAAATTGGATTGGACCCGTTGTGTCTAGTCCGACTTTAAAACATCTGGATAGACGTATTTAAATGAAATCAAATTAACGTTTAGTCACCCGCACCCGTGTTGAAGTGCGTCCACTTGTCGATGGGGTGGGGAACATTTCGTACGTAGGTATGTTAGGTTAGGTTAGGTTACGCAATCATCCCTCCAATCTTGGATGTTCCCGATTCGTTTGGGCAATATTGATAATTTGAAGCTGCAAATATTTCCAATACAATGCAGAAATATACCCAAGAACGGCAAATTTACAATAAAATACCAATACCTATCAGAATTTTAGACACCGAAGATCGCTTTACGTAGTTACAATCTTAAAATAGAATACTCCTACTTTACTAATTTAAGATTGTACCTCAATAAATGCTTACCAGCATATGAATGAGTTATTAGAGAGTATAACAACAAATAACAAGCAGAAGTACACTTACTTAGAAATTGCTTTTTTATTGAATTAACTTATCTTCATTTTATTCGTATAACATTTTTTGACCCAATGTTTTAGTTATTTATTCGAATTTGTTGTTTGATGTCATTGAAAATAAATACAAATAAATAACAACAACATTATATCAATTCATAATTACAGATGTGCCATTGTAGCAAAATGAGTGCTCACAACAAATGTTTTAATCTCAATCCAATACTTTTAGTCAAATACAACCTCAAAGGTAAATTCGGGCTTAAATAGTTAGAAACAATCGTCGCAGCTGACGAATTGAAACATTGTCCCGGATTATGGACGCTAAAAACAATTTCACACGTATTGCTCAGCTATAAATAATGAAGAATGTAATTCTGCATTTGATTTATTATTCAATAATTGTGACAATGTAAATAAATTACTTTATAAAGTATTTATGAGTATGCTAACTTGAATGATTAAGCTAACTTTATTTTTTAAAGCTAGCTTAATAAAAATAAGTTTTTTAAAATCTTATTTTAAGGACAGGAATGTCATATTGAATGAATGATAATATAAGGAATGTTATATTCTCGTCCATTCTGATTTTATTTGTTAACCCTCGCTTGCTCTGAAACAAAATAAGATCGAAGGCTGATATTACCCAATCAGTATTCTTAGGTCCTGCTCCTACTCCACCTAAAAGTTTAACCAAATCCTTATTAGCTAAGCTTGCTTAACCCTTTGCTTCGATCTTTTTGCCGAGTTGAGCAATTTTGTTACGCGACCTGACTGTTGGCAGTCTGACATTTTCGTCACACAGTTTTGACGAGCATTTATTAGAGCGTTTAGCAAATTAATATTACATTAGTCGGATTTCAGTCTCAAAATATTATTAAGGTAATTAATAACTAACAAGTTATCAATGTATTTCTGAATATTAAATGGTCGTAGTGACTTTTTTGTTTAGTTTGACAAATTTAAAACCAGTGGATTCTCAATATGACCTGATGGTAAGTTATTACCGCAGCCTGGACGCTTGCAACTCCAGGGGTGTTACATGCGCATTGCCGTCCATTTAAGAATTTATACACTCCTTTTTGAAGAACCCATACTGTAGTCCCTAGTACTATAGTGTATGTAGTACTGTAGTATATGAAAGCTAAAGTCTATTATCAATATTAGTCACGTGCGCATAAGCAATTTAATAAATTGCCCTGACTTCAGGCTTCACCTTGTATAATGAAACGTGGCCCAGATGAGTTTATACCTTTCGCTTTACCGCCAAACTAATACATTCTCAATCCTTCCGTCCTCAAAGAACTTTTCTCCATTTCCAATTCACCTCAAAGCTCTGTTAATAAAGG
Organism: Epinotia demarniana; assembly: GCA_945867215.1. Taxonomy (NCBI): domain Eukaryota; kingdom Metazoa; phylum Arthropoda; class Insecta; order Lepidoptera; family Tortricidae; genus Epinotia; species Epinotia demarniana. The sequence continues at coordinate 20,188,351 of OX244271.1, read as the reverse complement.
CGAGGTACCTATATACAGGATGTTAACTGACTGCGGTTGCACACGAGATTTGCATAGAAATCGTCTAACTTTGAGTTCCGTCGGAACCCGGTATCACGCAGCTGAAGAATATAGGGGTTATACGGGCTGTTGCGATTTACGAGCGGTCACAAAATATACATTACGTTTAGGTATTTCGTAATCTATACCTCTTGGTCCGTCAGACTCGGAAAAAGGAAAAATATCACAAATGCCTTCGTCGATTCGATGGTTCCCACATAGGAGCATAAATCCCGGCATAGTAACTTTTTTGTATGTGTAACTGCAAGGTTATATAACTAGATGATTCTCTTAAAAAAATTAGGTAACTCGCTCGATGCAAGGCTTTTTGGCTGATACTAGATCCTGGAAAGCTGGAGTCGACTCGAGTTTACACCTAAGGAATCTGACGTGTCAATTTCTTAGAAGCTGTGAACTCTACACCACACGCTAGGAATTCAAGCAAGGCCTGAGTTATGTATATGTCTGTAACATACTCTCTGTTTTCCCTGGGGCGCAACCTTTCGATAAAGCTGACCCCTGACGTCTGATGTCGTGTGTGAAGGCAGAGAGCTCTCCGTCCAATTTAAGGGGTCTACAGTACAGGGTATGTTATAGCATATATGTAGTATTCAGAGCACCTTGTACATAATAGACAACAATCACTATTTTTGTTACAAATACCGCGGCTGCATGAACGTTAGGGCATGCGTAAATTCAGCTGCGCGTCATGCTTTGCGTAATTATTAAAATTAATTTTTTAAAATAGTTATTTGGCAATCAGCGTAAAGTTCAATTAAAAGTACTGAAGTACTTAAGAATCGTGTAAGATGATGAATGTGTAGGTGAGATGGTTTGAATCAAATAGATAGAAAGGGTTGATAGGTTGAATTAGAAGGATTTGCTGGAATGGCGGGGAGTGTAGGTGTGAAGGGAGCTCCCTCAAGAATCAAGATATAACAATAGGTATAGGTCTCTTTTTCAAGACCTAAGGTCTGAAATCCCAAGGTCCCCTTGTAGTCTGTTTTTTTTACAGGTCATCGTTGTTGTTCATCGTGGTGGAGCATTTTTATAGTAAATTTAATTTAAGTTAGTTCTTAAGCTAGAAATACCTATGTTTGTAATTAGTATTAGATAGTCATAATTCACATAAAGTAATTAACTAATTAAATCAATTATCTTGTTCGAGCTGTTGCAGATGGGGTGAGTTGCATGTTCCCTTATGTAGATAGACTATTATTGTTGATTGCAATTTAAATTTTAATTTAACGCGGATTTAATTAATTATTGCGTATTTTTTACAGTATTATTTACTGTTTGATTTGATTTGCGGACGATAAATTTATTTACGGATTATTCTTTTGCAGTAATGTTTACGATTACTGAAATTACCTTTCATGTGTGTTGAATTCGGTTTTTTTGCGGTTTTGATCATATATTTATGTATGATTTTTGACATTTATTTTAATTTTTACACATCATTGTATGCGTCGGATAAACTACATTCGCGTTTTGGTTCATTTCGAAACTTTATTTACATTCGTTTTATTTATTACGAATGTTATTTACTCACGTTTATTTGTTGCGTTTGTTGCGGTATCATTTGAAACATGATTTGACATTTATATTTATACAATGCGTTTTACGACGAGATTTTAATACAACGTAGAGGGTCCTATTCGTACTTCTTGAACTAGACGATCACAAGTATTTTATTTATGGCCAGTATTTCAGTTAACTTATTAAATAGTATTTTATTTAAAGGAGGCTAGTTTAGGCTTTCTACATATGTCACATATTTTATTATTATTAAGTATTAGCAAAATACTTTATTTTATAATAATATCTGTATATGTCGATGAAAGCCTCAAGTTTTTTTTAATGTTATGACCAATTTTACAACAAAGATTTTCTTAGCCCGTTGAGAAAGGACATACATAGTTATGGGTTTATTTATTTACCGTATGGCAAATCAGTATTTAGAACCGTGAGATCTTGGAAATGTAGTGTAGTTAGTAGGAAGCGCTCACAGACTCGTGGTGACTACACAATCATTAACGACACAGGTCAGTCATGGGATGGGTAGATCACATTATTTTTCGTCGTTACTACCTTATGTCCAGGAATATCACAGCCTAGTGGCATAAAATTAGCATATTTTATTTAGATTTTACAATTATTGGAACGGTCTCAAACATCACTCCAAATTGACAAATTTCAAAACGTTTTCTTCGCAACGCACTAAATACAAAATAAATCGCTTTGTTACAACCTAAAATCTAATCGTATAGAAAATTTGAAATTATCAATATGTTTGAGACGATCTAGCTTTTGTGGACCGCTAGATGGTGCTGTCACTAGTTTAAACTAAATAACGATTGTTAGATTCAAATTACTTGGGACAAAGCCGTCTTGCCGTGTATAATAATCGATTGGTAACCAAGTGAGTGCATAGAAACGGTATAAACACAATGCTTACGTATGTCAAAAATCGAGTTTGGTTTTTAAGGCCTCCTGACGATTTGACAATTTTCAATTAAGTTGCCCACTCAGTTTCCGTCTATTCAAGGATGCATCCGGGATAACACTAAGATGAGGTGGAGTAAACGAACCAAGTAAAAAAAAACATTATTTCGAGCCGGATTAGAATCGGCGACCTCCTGACGTTACTGACATGGCACATCAATGTTTTGTTTGCATGAAAGTACGCGTTTTTTGTTGTAAAAAGCGACATAAATTTAGCTCATTAAATATAAAAATATGCTCCCATTAATTTAAAAGCCGTGACAGTGTTAAAAGTTGCAACATCCTGTATTTAAGCTAGAGCTTTTACGGCCCCAAGCTTAGAGCCAAGAAGCCTTATTAAGCTCGCTTTGTCAACATTCGCTACGGCGGTAACCTACTGTGGTCTTTAATCAATTTATTTTGTTACGAGTAAATATGAGGCATCACCCTTTTGTTAAGAAGTATACCTATTATGTTAGGGCTTCGCTTTTGTGAAGAAAGAATAGGAGTGAAGACTGGTAGTTAAACCAGCTACTTTTTTTAATTCGTCAAATCATCACTATCATATCAGCCCAAAGACGGCCAGCAGAGGACGATGTCAGCCGAAAGACGTCCAGCAGTGGACGATATCAGCCGAAAGACGTCCATCCAGCAGTGGACGATATCAGCCAAAAGACATCCAGCAGTGGACGATATCCTATCACAAACCACAACACTTTAGTTCTTGTATGTAGTGTACAAGAATACACAGAAAAACAGAGGTTTCGCTTTCCATACAAAATGTTATTTCATATTTGCAGGCTAACGGCGTAATTTCTTAAGAAACTTATGTAACTAACTTTCATAAATTGACTTTCCATTTCCTCGAAATTCCCTATTTCCTTGAAGAATACTACGTAGAATAATTTAAGATATTCGTTTGTGACGTCATACTTTGGGAAAATCATTTTTCTCAAATTATTCAGGTTTATACAAGTTCATTCACGGAAAGGGGGATTTTCGCGCAAATGTAAATCCAATTTATGAAAGTTAGTTACATACGTTTCTTAAAAAAATCACGCCGTCGGCCTGTGAATCTCAAATAACGTTTTGTATGGAAAGCCAAACACCTTGAAGTAGAAGATATAACACTAATTTAGGAACTAGGATAAAAATGTTTATAAATTTTATAGTAATAGAATAGATTATATAAATAATATAGACATAGGTACCTATCAAGCCATTTATTCAAAACCATCAGAGACAAAGGAGCAGAGCAGAAGCGACATTTTCATCTAAAATGCAATATGCTACGAGAAGCGTTCAGTTTTAATTATTATCAAACATTTACGCCAGTTTCTAGCGAAATTGTTAGCGACCACTACTTGTATTGTGAAATTGCGCCGGGGGTGTCCTGGGAGCAAACAACTTTCTAGAACAAATATTTCATGAAAATGATTCGTTTTTCTTTTTTTACCACGACGGCTGTTACGAGTATGTAGCTTCTGTCTCCCTCTGGTCAGTCCATGTCTGAAGGCCGTGGTCATTCTATGTACGTTAGGTAGATCTTGGATCTTACCCCTCAGAGGGGTAATCTCGTAACGTTCCATAGTCCAACATTTTGTTCATATAAAATGTGTCATTTTTATCTACCCAACGTACGTACAATGCGATACGTGATCGAACTGCTGAATGAAAAAAAAAAGAGCCAAGAAATCAGTTGATCAGTATTTTGACTGATTGATGATTGATCACTATTGAAAAAGAATGTTGCGAATTGTAGCTTAACCCATCGCATGCTGGGAAGGATGCCTAGGAAGTTTTTTTTTATCGCGGAATACGAGAGGTTAACGATCTATTTTATCGTATGATTTCCATAAAGGGAGGCCGGAGCCAAATAATGAGACATGTATATTTACGTCACACCTGGCCATAATGTGAGTTTTACTGCACGCTGCGCGTACGGGAAAACTCGCATTGTGGCCAGGTGAAGACGTAAAATTTTGTACGCAACACGGGCGGTAATTCGTAAAGCCCCAGAGCGCATATTTATGGCCCTCACCTTCGGTTCGGGCCACAAACACCTGCGATCTGGGGCATTCACGAATTCACCGCCCTAGTTACGTAATGTACTATTATATGTATAGACTGATGTTAATAATGTATATTTATGATTTACATTGCCACTAACACTGCTACTCTTTGTATCTTACTTATTTCTTTCTACGTTTACGCTAACTACTAACGTAACACGTATGCTTTTTTTAAAACACTATAAGAATAATGACCTCCCTGTGTGTCCCACGCTATATCCCAAGTATTTAATTGACGACTCCGCTAGTTCGTCGTCTTGTCTTGCAGCTTTCGTCAGAAATTCTCTTTTACATTCGGACCAAGTAGAAATTTGAGCACCGCCATTTATTGTTCGTGTACTTCGGAGTGCAAAGTTTTAAATTAAATTCATCTATATAAATATCTTTGTATTTACATTGTTTATGATAGCTGCTGGTTTCGTGTAAGTAATGTACCTATATAAGAGAGACAGAAAGAAACGTTATTTTTGAAGACCGTCATATCGGGTTTGCATGGGGGGTAGGAGTATTTGATATTTTCGTACATCGTACGCCCTAGTCCGTTTTATAATACGCTAGCTTCTATCCCCGACTTCGTTTGCGTGGACCCGGGATAACTATCCTATATTTTAATTCAGGCTATAAACTAGCTTAATGCAAAATTTCATCTAAATCGGGTAAGCCGTTTCCGCTCGAATTTGGAGCAGCCCAACTGGGGAAGTACCTCCGCCTTGCAGAAGACCACAGCCATAATAACACTACTACTCGCTCTGTAGTAGTGTTGTGTTCCTGGAGGTGAGCAAGGTCGCCAGAGCTCCCGAGGATACATCGTGTTGAGAGCGAGGGAATTTGTTTCTTTAGCTGTCAACACGGCGAATCCTCTTAAAGGCCGGCAAAGCATTCACAACACCTCTGGTGTTGCAGGTGTCCATGGGCGGCGGTAATTGCTTACCATCAGGTGATCCGTCTGCTCGTTTGCCTCCTATAACATATTAAAAAAAAGAGTGATTGAGTAACGAACATACAAACATCCAAACGTTCGAACATCGAAACTTTCGCATTTAATATTAGTAGGAGTATGTATGTATGTATTGGGGGAATCTATCATTTTACCGAAAATAGTTTCATCGATTATCATTTCCCATAACACTATTCGCAGAATTTCATCATCACACAGGAATCATTCATCGAACTTCGTTAGATCGCTCATACATTTGCTCGAAAAACCATTTACACAAAAATGAATTCATCGAATTTCACTTCAATATTTTATTTGTTCATCGACATAGTCGTTCATCGAAACGCCGTTACTATAATTTTGTTTTAACATGTTTCAGTTCCTTAAATGCTTATTACATAGAAAATCGTTTCATCTGTGTTTGTCACTTGATAATATTCACCTTTCAACGAACTGAGTAGGTACATTTCACCGAGACTTTGGACGTATACATAGAGCTCTAAGCCTACCCACCTCTCCCTCTGTATATCGGATTACCTTCCTATTCTTCTTTAAGGCAAGCCAGTGTAGGTACGACGACGAGCGAAGCGAGAAGGAGTGTTAGGTGAACTGTGATCCTATAGCGCGCGAGCCGAGCGAGCGCTGCGAGCGTGCCGCGGTAGCGGCCGGCGAAGCGCCAGAACCGTTTTTTTAATATTACTTACTTAGGCTTAATATTACGCCTACATCGTATATGGAGCGTATATGAGTCAATGTGGACCTATTTTATCCATTAGGTATTATATACTTAGACGAAATGACCTACAGGTAAACAGCTTGGTAGAAAAATGAAATAATGATCGTGGCAACAAAAATATATGAAACGTACCAACATTGAACCGTGTTTCGATAAATTAATGCTATACACAACTGACTATTATATGAAAAGTAAATTCGATGAATCGTTACGCTACGATTTGAGACAAATTCGAAACGATTAACGATGAAAAGTTGTTCGATGAAATAAAAAACTAAGAATTGATGATTATGTGAACAAGAAATACAACGAAATGAAATTCGTGGAATAGTTTTCGGCGAAATGTAAATCGACGTAATGCGTTTCGATAAAATGATAGACACCCATGTATTGGTCGATCGCTCTCAGTTTTCGCCTGCGGGTCGCAGGGACGTGACGATAACGGGGCTCGGGTGACGTACGGGACGACTGACGTACTTAACCAACCAATCACGATTGGCCCATTGGCTAGTTTTACAAGTTGTATCTTGGTTGCTGTGTGTTTGTACTTATATTATATGTAATTTTTATTATTAATATTTTTGAAAGAAAATGTATGTATGACACTGTGACATTCAAAAATAACCTTTTTTCAGAATTTTCGGTGCTTACTTATAATTTTTACTTAACTTAAGGCTTAAATTAAACGATTTCTCCATCCACCTGATACGATTCTTCATATTTTCCCAGATTTTCTTCCAAAAGATTCTCTAACTAACAAGATCGAAATTAATTTATAGTCCAAGCAAAACTTTCGCTATCAAGGACCATTTGGGTAATTCATGGGCAGGTCGTTAAGGGTATCCATTCTTGATACCTTATCTCAATGGAGGGATTATATACTAGGAATAGACCCCAGGCAGTTTTTTATATTTATTTGAGAACTTTCTGTATTCGAAATGCCGGCGAATTTATATAAGAGCTAATATAAGTTTGAGAATACCACGGCGAGCTGAGTCGCGGCGAGATATACTTTCCGTCTCTTTCTAATTAGAAAACTTAGAAAGATTGGAATAGACTAAGGTCAGTCGGGGCAAGTGCGCCAACGGGGTAAATACTCTTTGGGGAGACCTATGTCCAGCATTGGACGTCTTTCGGCTGATAAGATGATGATGATGAGGCTAAACGTCACAATAATAATAACCTTTGTGAAATGCCACAACTGTCTCGGCTAGGGGCTAATCCCCACTGTATACCTGTGTCTTGTATTACGCTGAGTGGTTTTCAAGAGTTGCTTGTTTCAAGTTTGTCTATTGTTAGCTACATATAATCAATATTCAATACATTCAAGTATTTCGTTTCAATTCGCTTCCTAGTAAATTCGTTTTTGCCATTTACCATTTTATTGACATTTTACTACTGTACCTATTTGACATTCTTTATTGTATTTTTTAAAAACCATTAATTTGCACGCCTGCATGCAGGCTGGATACACCGGACTTCAAAACATTGTACACCTATATAACTATATTCAGCAAATAAACAATTTGTATTTGTATTTGTTTTGCTTAATGTTTTTATCATCATCCTCATCATTCTCCTAGCGTTTTTAAACCAACATTAGAGGACGAGGTTCTTAATTCTTCGGAATCTCTTATTTATACTAGCTTCCTCCCGCGACTTCGTCTACGTGGAGTCAGGAAAAACTATCTTATATTTTAATCCAGGCTATAAACAGATCAGGATCTGATGATCTGATTATAGGCACACAAAGCGATTTGGGTATTTATTTTGAAGAAATATGGAAATGTTCATGTATGTGCCTTGGCGGATCACTTTGTTTTTAAAGTAAATTATTCTCGGTACTGCCCTTAACTAGACCGAGGCAGGCGCGGCACACTCCACGATTTAAGTTCATCGCTACAAGTACAAGCCGGTGCCCCAACGTTGGGGATGTACTTGTAGCGATGCACGTCGATATCAGAGGGCCATAAATCTTAATGTTTTGGCTGGAAAAAAAAGCGCCTTTTGTAAAGATCAAAGGAGTGTCCATTCTGTACTTGTACTATTATCTATTCTGTGACCAAGGTCCGCTGTATGTCTTCATATGTGTCTATATGATCTGTATAGTCGGTCATTGACAATCGAATACCCTTCACAAAACAATGATAGATAGGTTTCTAATAAACTCCAGTATTAATACAGAACCAGCCATTGTTTTCCCTCGATAGCTGTCACAGACGTCACTTCTCAAAGTTCGGTGTTTGGCTGATTATACTCGGGGAGTGCTGTTGTTTTAAGTTATGATCAAAATGTAGCCTGTGTTGTTTTGGGAGTAATAAATGCGTAATATACGTAAAGATGTTAAGTTTTTGTCCTAGAATTGATTAGGTAATTTAAGAGGCATTGGCGAGAGATATTGTTCCTAACATGAACACAGAATAAAAGAAAGTAAAATTAAATATTTCCATATATCTAATCACCATCATCATTATCATCACAAAAGACGTCCACTGCGGAACATAGGCCTCCTCCAAAGAGTGTCACCGATCCTGCGCCACCCGCATCCAGCGGACTCAAGATGTACAGGATTATTTTTAGACCCCTACCCGTATTCAGCCAGGTAATACTTGTACTAGAGCACCAGTACACTTATACATTTTTAAAACAAAGGAAAAATTTAAAAATTCAATGCTTCGAGCCGGATTCGAACCGGCGACCACAGGCATTCATGGCCCGTCGCTACTAACCAACTGAGCTGTCGGAACAATCCGGTTCGGGCACCAAATCCCTCAATCAGTTCTTTCATACAACGCCTTAGGGAGGCATGTAGCGACATCTACCAGAAGACTTAGCCTTCAAATCAAAGGTTTTTTTTTCAATTCTTCCTTTAATTTAAAATTTTATAATTTTCGTTAGCAGCGTCACTACTTAAAAACAAAAATTAACCAGTACACTTGATTTTTGAAATATAATAATGACTGTATATTTTCTTGCTAATACCATATGCACATACAACATTTTGTTAAAAAGTAGTACAAGAATGGGCTAACATAAGTAAACACGAAATATAAAAACATACAGATAAAAAAAATGATTTTTTTGAACCACAAAATATTTTATTATTCGTATACAAAGCGTAAACTTTGAAAGATTTACCCGCTCGTTATCAGGCAGCCGCCAACTAATTGCTTTCTGATTCAATAACTTCGCTAACGCCCGTTTCATAGCCACGCTTCACAACTTTCCAACACCCATCGCACACAGTGACCAGCAAATCTTGACCTCACATCCGTTACAACTACGCGTAACTGGAGCTCTTACTTATACTGGCTAATAAGACAGGTTGTCAGTAACCGTTGTGAACGCTCTCCCGTTTGTTTGCGTAATTCTTTTGTTTTCAATGGATCCGTTTAAATTTCGAATAAAGAATATTTTGTGGATTATGGAAATGAAAATGTGACGTCCTTTGTTACAGAGATATCTATTGAAGTGAAGGTAATATAATTGACGATAAAAAAAGTCTATGAAAGATTTTAATTCCTTTGTAAAAAGTAAATCTAATAATAAGACATTCTTAATCACTCTGCTTTTGAGCTAGCAATAGGGACGAACAATCACTTGAACGTATGTTAAAAAACGTTCACGGCAGGTAGGTAGTTAAGACCATATCGAATTCAATAAGACATTTTTTTTTGACACATGTAGGATCTGTCTCTAAGTCTCTAATAAATATGTTAATAATAATTAGGGCCTGTTTCACAATAGCCGGATAAAGTTATCTGCCAGTTAAAATTATTGCTATCCTTTTCTCCCGTTATATAAAAGAAAAGTGACAGCCAACGTTTATCTGACGGATATGTTTTAACTGGAGATTGCGAAACAGGCCCTAAGAGTCATCAGGGGGGTCAGGGGACCCTTGGTTCCTTTAGGGCACAATTAGGAGAACGATTTGGCACCTGATTCCAAAACTTGGATTAGGCACTAGTTTTACGAAAGCCCCTGCCATCTGACCTTCCAATCCAAAGGAAAAACTAGACCTTATTGGGATTAGATGTCACCGAGTGCCTAATATATCAATTTACCAATGGGAGTTCAATTTGTGTTATATTTATGTTTATTCTTATTCACTTCGCACACAAACATATACCGTGTTGACATAACAAATGTAGGTACATTACATACTGTATTACGACTCATGTTTGATGTATTTTCATATCTATTGTGCCCAAAACTTGCTTCCCCATTTCAGTATATTTGTAGCAAATGTTGTTTTAGGGAATGATGACTCTCAACGTAAGTACAGTCGACTTCAGTAGATGTACACATTTTTCGCCACTACTTGAAAATATCGCAATGGACATTCGGGAAAGCATTTTAGGCGTATGGAAGTATGTAATTCGTATTAATTCCTCAATTCCTCCCCATGGAGGCCCATGATTTAAAAATATATATTCCTGACATGACTTATCTCATTTTCCTGAACTCACTCTGTATATTTTTAAAATTTTATCGAAAACAGGTTAGCGGTGTTAGTGAGGGGAGGTAAAAGACGGATCACTTTTGCATATATATGATGCATTCGTATTAAGTACGCAACGTTTTGTTTCGTTTTTGTTCACAGCGTTACTTTCGTTTCAAAAGAGTTTTAATTCGTTTTTGGTGAGAGTACCAACTGCAAAGTTGTCGACCTTCACGAAGCAGGAGATCTGACAGAAGGGTGTTGTTTTCAGGCAACTTCGAGGCCGGCTATTTGGCTCCCAGAACATTGCCACCTTAAAGTGTTATTGTGTTTAATTATAATTTTTGTATAGAAGAAGAGAATAAGAATAACTTTATTTTACCAATGACTCTGTTACATAATAGAAAAGCGAAAGCCGGTGAGTCCCAAATTAGGCTGAGCCTGTATCTTGGAACTCATGGAGTTATCAGTTTCACCTGTTATCTATAATTACGTATAATTAGCAGTAGAGTATGCTAGTTTGTAAGGTATATTTATATGTATAAAATATATTAATATCCCTTCAGCTGTGTTCATCCCTCTGTGGGCTTCATATTTTTTCCTGCAGGTCGGTGGAGCGGCCCTCGGAGGGGCGCAATGGCTTTGCTTACTTTCTTAGAAATAAAACCGGCATTCGTGTATCGATCTCGCTTTAATCCATTGAAACGTATAGCCAATTCAGTGAGACAGCTAGCAAGCGAAAACTTCAATGGCCAATGGAGGAAAAAATCAATTTAGTCAATTATAAATTTTAAATGAAAGGAAAAATTGAAAAATTTAATGCTCCGAGCCGGATTTGAACCGGCGACCACAGGCATTCATGGCCCGTCGCTACTACCAACTGAGCTATCGGAACAATCTGGTTCGGGCACCAAATCCTTCAATCAGTTCCTTCATATAACGCCTTAGGGAGGCGTATGAAGCGACATCTACCAGAAGACTTAGGCTTCTTTACGGCACCAACGTCTCAAATTATGTTGAGAATCGTCAGTAACGATGCGCCACCCCATACTAAATTAATATTTGTTTTTAAGCAGTAACGCTGCTAAAGAAAATTATAAATTTTAAATGAAAGGAAAAATTGAAAAATTACGCTTACATTAGCTAACGCAGTAATTTTTCAATTTTTTCAGGAATATAAATTTTTAAATCATGTGCCTCCATGGGGAGGAATTGAGGAATTAATACGAATTACATACTTCCATACGCCTAAAATGCTTTCCCGAATGTCCATTGCGATATTTTCAAGTAGTGGCGAAAAATGTGTACATCTACTGAAGTCGACTGTACTTACGTTGAGAGTCATCATTCCCTAAAACAACATTTGCTACAAATATACTGAAATGGGGAAGCAAGTTTTGGGCACAATAGATATGAAAATACATCAAACATGAGTCGTAATACAGTATGTAATGTACCTACATTTGTTATGTCAACACGGTATATGTTTGTGTGGCATTTTTCGCCACTACTTGAAAATATCGCAATGGACATTCGGGAAAGCATTTTAGGCGTATGGAAGTATGTAATTCGTATTAATTCCTCAATTCCTCCCCATGGAGGCCCATGATTTAAAAATATATATTCCTGACATGACTTATCTCATTTTCCTGAACTCACTCTGTATATTTTTAAAATTTTATCGAAAACAGGTTAGCGGTGTTAGTGAGGGGAGGTAAAAGACGGATCACTTTTGCATATATATGATGCATTCGTATTAAGTACGCAACGTTTTGTTTCGTTTTTGTTCACAGCGTTACTTTCGTTTCAAAAGAGTTTTAATTCGTTTTTGGTGAGAGTACCAACTGCAAAGTTGTCGACCTTCACGAAGCAGGAGATCTGACAGAAGGGTGTTGTTTTCAGGCAACTTCGAGGCCGGCTATTTGGCTCCCAGAACATTGCCACCTTAAAGTGTTATTGTGTTTAATTATAATTTTTGTATAGAAGAAGAGAATAAGAATAACTTTATTTTACCAATGACTCTGTTACATAATAGAAAAGCGAAAGCCGGTGAGTCCCAAATTAGGCTGAGCCTGTATCTTGGAACTCATGGAGTTATCAGTTTCACCTGTTATCTATAATTACGTATAATTAGCAGTAGAGTATGCTAGTTTGTAAGGTATATTTATATGTATAAAATATATTAATATCCCTTCAGCTGTGTTCATCCCTCTGTGGGCTTCATATTTTTTCCTGCAGGTCGGTGGAGCGGCCCTCGGAGGGGCGCAATGGCTTTGCTTACTTTCTTAGAAATAAAACCGGCATTCGTGTATCGATCTCGCTTTAATCCATTGAAACGTATAGCCAATTCAGTGAGACAGCTAGCAAGCGAAAACTTCAATGGCCAATGGAGGAAAAAATCAATTTAGTCAATTATAAATTTTAAATGAAAGGAAAAATTGAAAAATTTAATGCTCCGAGCCGGATTTGAACCGGCGACCACAGGCATTCATGGCCCGTCGCTACTACCAACTGAGCTATCGGAACAATCTGGTTCGGGCACCAAATCCTTCAATCAGTTCCTTCATATAACGCCTTAGGGAGGCGTATGAAGCGACATCTACCAGAAGACTTAGGCTTCTTTACGGCACCAACGTCTCAAATTATGTTGAGAATCGTCAGTAACGATGCGCCACCCCATACTAAATTAATATTTGTTTTTAAGCAGTAACGCTGCTAAAGAAAATTATAAATTTTAAATGAAAGGAAAAATTGAAAAATTACTGCGTTAGCTAATGTAAGCGTATTTAAAATTTATAATTTTCTTTAGCAGCGTTACTGCTTAAAAACAAATATTAATCAATTTAGTCGTTAGTCTAAACTAGTCGGTGGCACGTTTGACACGGTTGGTGTTCGCAAATAAAAAATAGTGGGATTAGTGCTGAATTGTAGTGCCAGAAGGACAGTTTTTGTAGACATGTAAGTAATCTTTAGAAATACATAGAAACGATGTTATTTCAACGGGTTAACTGTAATAAAACCGTGACTAACATGACATACCTACTCATGGTCAAAATTTGGCAACACGTTTTTTAGCGCTTTTCTAATAATTTAATATTACTATTAGCTATTAAAATTACCGTTAGTTATCATACATTTGTTTAAAATGAACTTAAATGGATTATCAATGGCCCGAAAGTAAATAAATCGATTGAAGTTGGTAACGATCACAACAAACCCCTCAGAGGGGGACCTAACCGACCGGGAATTTCCCTCCGAGGGATGCCCACATGATACCTCGTGACGTCACTACGATCCGCACTCTATACTAATCATGACCTTGATTTATACCGTTTTCAAATCATGTTTTGATGTGACTTTTGTTTAACTGATGGTTATATTACAGTTTTAACTAAAAGTATACTTAATAGGAATTTTAAGAAACCTAATTTATTTGGTTCAAAACATATAGTTGCTGTGATAATTGCGCTCGTTTAGAAGAGGTTATTTTGTATGAAAGTAGACATACTTTTTTCATTTTACTCTCAGATAAAACCTGCTGCACTTACAATAAAAAAAGCTACGGTTACACCTAGTTGATGACCCATATTTATTGTTCAGGCATAAATTTGATTACATACAGTATAAAACACTTCAGATATAAGCATGTAAATCGAAGCCTACACGAGCAGCTTCTGAGTGTAGGCATTATTTTGGTAGAATATTTCAAATGGTCTAGTGTAAAAAAAATACTCACGAGCCTGCCATTTTATGTTTTTCGAATAAGTATAACACAAATTTCTTCAAATTAAGCTCATTTAACACCCCAAAAAACTAATTGATTATATTTAAAATAACCAAAATACGTCGTAAACTTCGGTGAGGTGGTGACGAGGTCAGGTAGATAGCCTTAATACGACTTTAATGTAACGATGATATATCGTTGCAGTTAGATAATTTAATAAATATTGAGTTTCATCCAAAATCCTGGCTGTGATTATGTAAAAAAGTAAAGAAAATTTAATTTTACCAAATCACTTCACTCCACAAACCTTGTTAGTGGAGCGCCCCTCAGAGGTGGGTAAGCGGCCATGTTTTTTCGCCACAGCTGAAGGGGTATATATAAATAAAAACAAATTAATGAATATGTAGCTTCCAACGTCCGGAGTCCTAATAATTTCGTAATCGACAAATAAACGACAATAGCCAAGTATTTTTTTAAATTATTTACGTTTACACACATTTTGACGATCATTTATACCCACTTTTATGCTAAAAGTGGCGCTGGAACATAAGTTTCATATGCTCTGCCTACCCATTTTAGGGATAAAGGTGTGAATGTATGTATGTATATACATGTTATTTACGTTTGAAAAGTTTTTATCGCCCGCCCGGACCCCGAGTTGCCGAAAACATGTCTGATGGAACATGTTTGGTGGAGATGTGCCGAATATACGGTAATTATTCGCTATTCGCATGGCATGTTATTCAATGTACGGTCCAGGAAACTGAAGGCTTGGCACATGTCAACTCTATTGTAATAACGCTAAGGTCCAAAAGTGCTAAACATTCAATTTCCTCGACTGTACGTGTTCGGTCAAAATGCCGAATATTTACCAAATAATTTAAGTAGCGTTTATTTGTTAGTCTAGAGAATTGCAGTAATTGACTTGTGGAGTTATTAATTCTAAATGAATGTTAGTGTTATTTTAGTATTTAAATACTATTAATATTTACTTCATTTTTACACCGAACGAAACAATGGGGGTACAATGCATATACTATGTTTTAGGCAAGTGTTTGGGTAGAACCTTTAAGGAGCTCGCATTCTATAGTTTATTCGTTAGCTGCAATTTTACCATTTCTAGGGTTCGGCCAAAACTGCATTGAATATCCGGCTGAACATACACCGGCAAACTAACCGACTCGACAGATACATTGACGCTAGTACCGAAACAGTAATTGCACTTGAAATGATGCCTGTGACCGACTTACTGGGGCCCTATTACGCAAACTAACAACTTCGTTGCGCAGATCGGTGATAGTTGCTTCAGAGGCTTCAAATTTTGACAGTATTTTGGCTAAACTTGCTTAAAGAGCCACGATATCCTTCAGCAAGCTGCTCACGTCGACATGGTCCGGTATGTAGGACGGCAATCTGGAGACTCCCGTCGCCATGAACTCCGGCATGGCTCACTCTCAGTCTGTTAAGAACGGCTGCTGAAACCATAATTCTTCCGAATATACGGCCCGGCTAAAAGCTGGATCAAATATCCGCTGAGTTCATCTTCGGTGAAACCCGTTATATTTAGATGTTGCGGACAAGCCTTTGGGGGCCAAAGGATATTTTATCCTAGTTTATAGACTCCCTAAGGACAGCATAGGCTTAGGTCAATATACCTTGCCTAACAGGTAATGAATCTTTGAGACCAATTAGACATGCTTCCTTTGCTAGGAATTGAGTTTTAGTGGAATGATTAATTCATATCTATTTCAACTGGATTGCGTAGACAAATTTCTCATTAGTAATGAGATAAGACATTCATGTACTGTACTTATTGTAGATGTTGCAAAATGACTGCTGCACTTGAATTTCAAATAATATATTGAGTAAGCTGCAGTGGCGGCACGTGAAAATTTTAGCTGGGCAACCCAGAACAAAAAAGTTTTGAAGTGTATATGACTACAGGCTTACCTAAAAAATAATTTTAGGAAAGCCTGAGTGAATCGAGTTGTATTGGGCGCTCCGCCACTTAGTATGTTGTCAAAATAACAAATAGTAATAATATTCTACTGCAATCTTTCGCAAACGTTCGTTGTGTTACACTTGCACTAAGGTAAACGTCCCAATGCTTGACGCCTTAATGCCTAGTGGTTGACACGTACTATCACCTCTATTGTTTTGATATAAGATTCAAAATTACATGTATAAGGCCAATGTCCAAGCACTTGGCTACCTTATATAAAGTTTATTTCATAACTATGATGAAGTTGTAGTAAAATAACGTATTTGTGAACAAAACCCGAGAAGCCTATTTCCGAGTTTACATTTCAGCAATTCCCCGTACCGGTGGCCTACCAAAGTAAAGGCTACATCTGACATACGGTGGAGGTGCGGGGAATTTATACACATTAGTATGTGTATAAATTCCCCGCAACTCAATTAGAAGTTAGTGCTTCTGCCCGTGACCCCGCCCGTTTACACCGTAGGTACAAACTTTCACCTCCGTATTTCACCCCCTTAAGGAATGATTTCTGGAATAAAAACTATATTTTAATCTTCCCCGGGACTTAAACTATCTCTGTACCAAATTTCATCGAAATCGGTTCAGCGGTTTAAGCGTGAAGAGGTAACTGACAGACACACTTTCGCATTTATAATATTGGTATGGATCTTATGACGATGGTATGTCGTAGGTAGAGGTAGAGCCTATAAAACTCAGTCCGGTATTATGTTTAATTATACTGACATTTTGTTTACTTTCACTACAAAGCTTTCGCAAACCTTAATGAAAGCTTAACTAACGCACTTAAATCCTTAACTAAAGTTTATTATTTTTAATTAACTCGTTCTGGGCTTACACTATATTACTTTCATCATTTAAGTAGAAAATATGCTTAAGATTCCTAACAATTTGTTTCAGAATTGCTTAAGTTTATTATCATCATAGTAAGTAATATTAAATGACATAAGTTTTCCTCTAAAACATATTTGCCAAAGCAAAACGATTTTCCATGAGTTTGGTTACATTTTGCATCTATTGTCAACCCTAAAAGTGAGTCCTATCCTACCTTTAATTAAATTTTTTATGAACAATTGTGTGTGTTTATTTTTGGAACTAAGGTGTCAAACATTGGAACTTTTACCCTAGTAGATAATGAGCAGTGAGTGGGGCGCGTCTAAATGTCGGTTTAGTGAAGCAATACCTTTTCGGTATACTATTTAAAATTTCGTATAACATCAAAGGTTGATCCATTATTCAACCCAACCCACAGTTTGAGAGTACTTCATCAAATTGTTACAATGAAATCCCTTTGTCAGGCCGATATCGGGGCGTGGGGAATATTAAATTGATGCTTTGGTTAAAACGGCCGCGGGTACCCGACTACTGTAAAAAGAGGGTAACATATAATTCTTTCACTGCTCGGAAATATGGCAAAATATGGTCAGAATTCAGGCTTCAAAACTGTGGTCGGCTGGTACTCGCGCGAGCAGGCCTTTTTTTAATTCAAACTGTCCAACAATATAATACTTATAATAATAAAGCATCATCTATTGTGTTTTAATTTACGTGTTTAATAAATTCTTGGTATTATTTATAATAATTAACAGTTCGGATGCGGTTCGGGTCCGGATTCGGTTTGGTTCGTTAGTGCAAACAAATTAAAAACAAAACAAATATCAACAAGTATCATATTTCTGATTTCCCACCAAAATACAGTTCAAAATGAAAAGAAGAAAGATAAACTATAACTCCTAAACTATTAAAATTTTATTCATGTTTGTGAAGACAAAAGTGTACATTCCTTTTAAAATGGTCAAAGGAATTCATAAATGCACTTCTGAAGAAATTGTGTGTGTAGCAACTAGCAAAATAACGAAAAGAAAAGTTGCTGCGTGAAAAGTCTTAATAATGGAATTTATTTAAAACTTGTGGTAGAAAAAGTGTTGTATGCAACGGTGTTTAACTGTTTTTAAAACGCTCGTGGCATCTTTATTTACTTTATTAACCCACGACACACGCGTTTTTAGACCCTTCTTATACAACAGTTGCAAAAATACTAAAATGATTATTATAATAAACGACTAAATCTATGACGAATCATAATGAAAGTACCTATCATCCTTATATTTTTTATTATATTATCAAATAATTGTAATGTATGTTCCTACTGGGCTGTAATTAATTTAAACTGACTGGTAGGTATCGCCTAGGTATGACTTTTATGTTCAGTGTGTAAGCAATTTGGTCTTGTACGTACGGTTGTTATGCTTGCGTACTTACGTCTAAATAAACAAATAAATAAATCTAGATGAGGGCCCTTTCGGATACATTTCAACCCAGTGATATATTTTGTACATTTGCCGTTCGTTAGAATGCTCGCTCTATAATATCCACAAATAAAAATAGCGGGAGCACCTTGAATTCATTTGGTTGCGGATAGCCTTTACCAAAGTAATTCATTATTTGTCTGGCGAAGGCAAGACAAAAGGTAAAATCAATAAAAGGGTTACATATAGAATTGGAGCGTGTGTTACATACGATACCATGACTAGCTGCCCGCGCTGCTCCGCCCGCGAATTTGATACAACGAATGCGAAGCCACGGCAAGAAATATAGCTTATTTATGTTAAGGTGGTGATAGACTTGAGAGCCAAGTTGCAGAATTTTACTAAGCTAGCAAATCAAGATTAATAAAAATGCCTGAGACTTGGCTCTACAAAATATATCACGTTTTTTTAAGGGAAAAAGAGTTTCGCGACTTGGCCACTTTTTTACATTGAATGTTTTATGGGATCAAATTGTCTCCGTGTCTTATCAAGCTCTGAAAATAATTTACGGTCTGTCTTGGGCTATGAATTAATATAGATGGTGCCAACTACTGGGACAGTGTTAGGCATTGGCGATTGAATTGTTTCATCTTCTAAACCTATAATTTTCACATTGTATACTTTTTTATCATGAAGATTACACAATCGCTCTTTATGAAGAAAATGTAAATATTTAAACTTTCCAAACATTCTACTGTTAAATATTACATTCTTCAAGACAAAAGATAGAAATATTGTAATATTTAGCCGCCGGATATCCGGATCCAGAGATTAAGATTAAAAAACCAGTTTACGGACTTCACTGTCAGTGGTTCAGTAATGAAAAAACCGTTTTTACAGAAATCTCAAACTGGCGAACGCTCTCCGTTTTAGCTCGGACCAAAACTCTTTCGTATCTCTGGATGTCCAGATGTCGGGCTGTATTATTCTAACAGGTCGCTTTTCTCAACCAATTCTCGTGAAACATTTATTATATATATTTTTTTGTCAATTCTGATTTTGATTTTTTTATTTAGTAACATCTTCGCTCGTATTACAGATACAAGAGGAATTGCGGTACAAAATATAGATGCTGAGAATGCTGATGACCCCATTATCTATGCTGGTGAAAGAATGTTTGAAATCCAAAAAGAAGAACCACTTTTAGTCACTCCATCTATTCAATTAAAAACACCATGAACAAAACATTTGGTCGCATTTCCTGTACGATGGAATGGGGAGTACTTTAATTCGGGGAGTGACTTTAGTCAAATAAGTTTTTCTCCGAAATCATTGTTTTTACTTGAGGGTAATCTGTGGCAGTGAATATATGAGTATTCTATCTTGATGTTTACTCGATTATATCTTCTTAATTTAAAAAAGTTGCTGCTTTTATACTAGATTCTAAATGATCAAAGTAGCCCCATTTTTTCCTAAAGTAACCCTGGTTTACGTAAATAGTTAACACCATTTGTAGTACATGTATCATTAATTCTCACCGCCAAGTAAAGAATCCAGTTACACCAAAATTGTACACCGTCGCTAACATATGGATACCTAAGGGCAAAAATTTCGGGTCACCCTTAATTAAATAACAGCAGTAGGTTTTTACAAAAATATACTATACTAGTTTTATTTACATACAATACAATACAATATTAATATTCTTTATTGCTCACCAGACAAAGTAGACAATAGTAAAATAGTGGTAAATGAAACATACACAATGGTAGACAACAGGCGGTCTTATCGCTAAAAAGCGATCTCTTCCAGACAACCTGTGAGTGGTGCAGACGATGCAAAAGATATGATTTGAGTAGGTGAAAACAGAAAAACAGAATATAAACAACATATTATAATATAATTAACATAATTTATTAATATAATTAATAGAATATAATTTATGTAAGTGTATTTCGTATAGTTAAGTTGTTTATATTCTGTCTTTCTGAGTTGACGAAACTAACGCGATAAAGATTATTCCGCTCTTTTATAAAAAAAAATAACCACGAAACTAACCTATCCGCCATCCGAGTCTAAGTCCCAGAACCATTTAAATGACTAATGATTTAGGAGCCAATATCTGCGAGTTAGTTTCGTCAATTCACTGACGCGTTTCAGGGATTTATCAAATCACTAAACAAATCTAGTGAAATGAAAAAAACGAGTTGCCTTTTTTTGTCCGATTTGGTCATTTCACTAAACAGATTCAGAGATTTGATCAAATGAGTGATTTGTATTATGTAAATGATAAAATGGATTCGCCATTTTAACATCCTGCGTGATTTGATCATATCCCTTAGGGATTTGTTCAAATCTCTGTTTTGGCCATTTCACTGCGACATAAATATATATAACCCTACATACACATACGTCAATAACTAAATGTCATATAGAAACAGTATCACTTACAGTCGAAAAAAAAAACAACACACACCAAGTAGGTAAGACTAGTTACGGAAGAGAAAAATAATAATCCTTAATTCTAGTTTTAAAAATGGGAAGAGACTTTGCAGGTCTAATTTGAAACGGCAAAAAACATCCATAATATATTTTTCTTTATAAAACCCAACTGTATAAGCAATTTCCGGAACTCTATCATAAAAATATAAATATCCCAACATTACGATTTTTGCGTACACGGAAAGAAATTATTATAACAATACTACCAGAACATATTGTAAATTTCATTCTTGTATAAAGAAACAGAATTAAGTTAAATTTACCGTATTGTATTTTAGCAACAAATAGTCGTATTTTAATAAATGCCAGAATATTATAGTAAAAATATTTTCGTAAACAATACTCAAAGCTATTTATAAGTACATAATTATTATTGTAGAGAGAAAATTTCGATGATTGTAAAGTATACCTTCATAATTCGTTTGTTTTTGCTAGCTGTGAATTAAATAATACAATATTTAGGCTGTCTCTAAAATAACACCAAGTAATAAAAAATGTTTTAGTTGTTTAAATAAGCTAGATTCATATAGTACTGTTTACCCAATAATTATTTTGTTGTTGCTAGCTGTCATTTAAACGATACAATATTTAGGTTGTCTCTAAAATAACGCAAGTAACAACAATTGTTTAAGTGGTTTAAATAAGCTAGATTCATATTGTACTGGTTATAACATAATTCGTTTGTTGTTGCTAGCTCTCAATTAAACAGTAGAATATTTAGGTTGTCTCTAAAATAATGCAAGTAGCAAAAATCTTTTTATTTGTTTAAATAAGCTAGATTCATATGTTATCAGTACCATAATACATATAATGATTTGTGTAACATGTGAATCGTAATATTAAACGAAACGTTGTTTACGGTTGCAAATATATTGTATGGATTGCCTGAACTATGGTTGGCAACACCGACTGGCTGCCATTGTTTTTTTTATCATTTCATCTTTCGCAGCGAGCAGTGCGTGCGCGTGCAGAGACGTTGACTGTGCCAAATAGTGTGATTAGTTTAATAAATAGATATTAAAGAAGTGTTCCAAATCAGGGAATGGACAAGGAAATTTTAAAAATAATGGAATCCTGGCAGAAACCGAGTACATAACGAAAAGAACGTTTTTTTTTTAATTTGATACCACCATGTTGATTTTAAAATAACATGAATCACAAACTTTTAATGTTTTTTTTTCATTTAAAACTGTTGTTGAAATGTTGACCATGTTGTTAATAAAGAAAAAGTTAAAAGCTGTCGAAACGAAAGAAAGAAATGAATATTGTTCAGTTTACTATATTTTTTTGGTAATTACTGCAATGTTTTGTTTTTTGCTCCACAATACGAAAATTATACTTATTTGAAAATTTCGTGACGATACAGACAGATTTCATTTTTTTTAATGACACGGTAAGTATGTACATATTTTTTAAGACCCATTCACCTTCATAATATGTACATACTTACCGTGTTGTTAAAACAATTGAAATAGCTGTCTGTCTCGTCACGAAATTTTCAAATAAGTATAATTTTCGTATTGTGGAGCAAAAAATAAAACATTGCTGAAATTACCAAAAAAATATAGTAAACTGAACAATATTCATTTGTTATTATAGTAAACTCAATCATTTATGTGATAATGGCAACCCACAATGTTGGTAGAAAACACAAAATAAGTAGTAAAGTGTACAAAAATATATAGTTTGGTAAAATCTCAAGTTGGTAATATTTACATTAAATTTGTTAATAGTGACTATAATAATCTAGTAGTCGTTACTGAAAAATCTGGTTATGTCCAAAATAAAACCTAGTGTTACGAACGATACCAATTCCGTTACACTAAACAAAACCTATTTTTGTAATGGGTACAAATAGGTTATTGTGCACTATACACAAATTTTAATTATGTGTACCAGCGTTATGTTTAACTGTGGTAGATATTCTTGTAAGCTATTACCAGATTTTTGAAGTAAACTCGACAAAATAGTTAGCTGTCGTATATATTACACGACAATCTAGTTAAGTTAACTTTATTCTGGTTACCTAAACTAGAATTTTCTCTCCGTGTATCTCGCTCCGTTAACGTTGTTTTTCTCTGTGTGTGTGTAAACCTGGTAACTTTTAATTTAGTATTATTTTTGCAGTTTACATGTAAAATTAAATAAAGATCATGATTGAATTAAGAAAACTGCACAACCTTGCACTATTTTAGGGAATACGACATTATTTTACCGACCTGTATTCTGTGTCCGCGAGTGTATAAATAAAAGTCTAAACTCTAGACGGAACCCTCAGATAGAAAAAAATAGACGGCCAAACCTTGAATTTTAAGTCGTCAACGGAAATTGTTTCCCGTCGAATATTTTTCGTAGCTTTTCTATAATCCTGAAAAAATATACGAAATCATTCAGTAGGTACTGAAATATTTCGATAGGAAAAATAAATATGATTAAGAAGAAAAAATGCTAGACATTCTCAGCCAATATTAATATTAAAAAAATATATAATATTAGATTACCGCTATTATAGGCATTTATTTGTAGCAATATCAAAACGTGGGCAGAAAAAAAGCATACCTACTAAAATAAGAAATTGGTTTCATCAAGGCAACTGATGGGACCGTCAAGTAAAAAAAGCACATTAAAACTAATTTACTATGAGTCCCTCCTCTTCTTTCAAGTTTTGCGATTCGTCCAGTAAGCATCATAATGTCACACACTCATACAAAAACTCACACAGAAATAATAAAATACATATTTTGTTCTTCGAAATTAGTACGAAACTGCGCGTATAAAAAACGAAATGTTTATTTTCCTTTCAATTACCCTTATGACCTAATACAGTCTCCTGACCCGCTTGATTGGTGGCCAGTGTTTTTTAAACAAAAGCAATCTCCACACAAATTACAACCTTAAAGCTAGCGCTACAAAATGCTTTATCGCTAAATCCGATTCATCACGCTACTTATCAACCAAGCATTGGTTTTAACAAACTTAAGTTCAATGTTTATTGTTTTAAGGTACAGTTTTAAATGTTTTTTGTGAAGGGGTCCATAGGTGATTTGCATGGACGGGATGGGAATAAAAATTATGTAGGTTCCGGGATAATTGCCGGTTATATCGCAACGAATCAGGGTTCCGAAGGTCATTAGTCATTTTCTGTATCCTTCCATTCCTTTTAATAAAACACATTCGAGGATTTGTATGTTTTTTTTCTGAAATAAGTTACTGATGTTGATAATACATATAAGTTTAGTATAGCCTGCAAAAGTAGCTTTTCTGAGAAAACGCACCTGCATCAAAAAAATTCGTAACTAAATATGAACTTCGTTACAAAAAAGCGTTGATCTAAAAAAATTATTCGCCCCTTTCATTAAAATCTTTACTAATATTAAAACGAAGAAATATCTGTCAGGTTTTTATTTTAACACGAAGTATAATGTTGACATGTAATTTTTTAGTATCAATAAAGTATGAGTATAAGTAAACGTAATTAACTAATGACAATTATGGTACATCATAAATACTAAATAAAAAATAATGAAACAAAAAAATTAAAACTAATTACAAAAAAAATAGACCGTCCAAAAGTTCTGCCTGCGGCATGGACCCCATGACGCTGGCGGCATTTCCCCTTTGGACCGCAAGGGCGATCCTTTGTGAAAGGTACGCGCCAGCTCTGGGGTCCCCTGAGGCGTGGACCAGCCGCGACGACAGGGTCCTCATGAAGGCCTTCATGTCGGCTGACCAGGGTCCCATCGTTTCAACTGCAAGCGCCGCAAACTCGTAGTTCTGAACTAGAGAAGAGTATTTGCGGCGCTTAAGTAATTGGGCCTGATCAGCCGCAGCGCCGGCCTGAGACCGTGTTGCCTGTATGTGGGACAGTGCGAACGTATCGACGCATGTTGCGTCCCACACCAGGGCCCTACCGAGTTTCCACGGTACCAAAGTTACTCCGTCCGGGCGCTTGCCATCGTCTCTCGTCATATCAGGAGGCTCTAGTGACGAAGGTATGGAGGCAGTGGCGAGCGCCCGACGCAGCAGGTCGTTTATAGTACCATGGCGGAACATGCGGCCGGCGCTTCTGTTACATGATAGGCCATGTCTACCCAGCCGGTCCACACCTTTGCCGCAGACACAAGTATGGGGAACACATATGTTGGATCCCAACCTTAAACAGATAGCTATTCTTAGCGTACCTGGGTCAAGAACTGTGCCTATGTTGCGCGAGGGAAGGGCATTAAGCCAGTGGCCTGACTCATGTGAGGAGACAGCCAAGAGCCGGGCACGTTCTGAGTCGTTTGGACTATTTTCGACTAAAGAACCGTGAATGGATTTGAGCCGAGGAGTGTCCCATACTTTCTGGATGTGTTTCATAACAGGGACGTCCGCTTCCGGGCACAAGGCGCACCAGGCTCTCTCGGCTTCCGCCAAGTTCGCGATCTCTACGACCGGTATCTGTTCAATGTTTAAAATAATACCGACGAGGGACAACGAACTGTACGCAGAAGACAGGAAAGCTGGTAGTGCCACATCGGAAGTGGCGCGAACACCCAGACCACCGAGTCTTACAGGTAGAACTGCTTGGGACCATGAAATCGAATCGAAAGTAACGTTTAGAATTTTGGATAAAGTTGTTTGAAGAGTATTATCGATTGACAAAAGTATAGAGGGGTATTTCCAGATCGGACAGCATCGGAGTAAATGCATGAATTTAGGTGTAAAGAGACAAAAACGGATAATAAAAAGTGCCATATGGGGGTTTATATCAAAAAGTAAGTCAGATGTATAGTTAAACAAGTCTAACTTGCAATTAATAACTGAACTGATCGCTTCATCAAAAATTGGAGACCCTAAAAGTGTGAGTGATGAAGTGGAATGAACGGAGATGTTGGGTAATATCGCATTAAAGTTAGTCAGTATTTCAATTTTTCTATCCGGGGGAAGGCGGTCAGGCAGAAAAATTTCACACTTCGTGAAATTAAGGGAAAGCCCTATTTCTGCAAATTTGTCCATTATCAATAGCAAGTCCTGCAAGACTGTTTCAGCGTCCCCACCGAGGGAACCGTCGTCTAGATACCAAAGATTAAATTTTGAATTTAGATTGTTTATGATTGGATGGATAGCCAAACTGAATATAGCAGGACCGAGCGGGTCTCCCTGCTGGCAACCAGTGTTTGAATCGATAATTTTGTCACCAAAAAGTAATTTTGATGGCGCCCCATAACATTGCCATAGATAACTATAGGCATCGGGGAGATGTTTTTTGACTTCTGCTAAAAGGGCACCACGATCAACCGAATTGAAAGCGTTTCTCACGTCGACTTTGACAAATACTTCATAGTCCGTGCGACTCAGAAACGTGCGCGCAGCGTGTACTGCAGCCTCACATCCGCCCTTGACGCCAAAACCCAACTGTCGAGGCTTGAAAACTTTGGTGAGACTCTGATTGAATTTCCTACAGCAGAGTTTTGAAGACAGACGTCTAAAAGTGCAACCGACGGCGATCGGCCGAATGCCACCATCCTTTTTAGCTAAGGCTACTAGATTGGCACCGTAGAGGATCGGGATGATTTCCACGTTTACACGACCAGTTAGCATAAGGTTGATCAAAGAGGTTAACTCTTGAAGTAACGCCGAACCTGTATCCCCAGAAGGTGAGGTGGTCAAATCCTTCAGGTGTTGCGGGGACAAACCATCTAACCCTCCCGCAGAGCCATTGGGGAAAGACATTAAAGCTGAAAGTACAGCGTCTTCTGAAACGGTTACACACTCGCCATCAGTGGAAGGAGGTTCTGGAAACTGAGTGATACCTAAGGGAACTGGATGTTTTTCCCTGAGCGCGGCGAAGGTTTCGGCGGAATGAGTAGCCAAGACATCATTAGAAAAAAGAAGGCGAGCAGCTCCACTCACATTACCCTCTGAGATTTTGTTTTCTATTGCATTTATTTTAGAAAAAATACGAGGGTTGAAATTTGAATTGATTACATCATTTTGTATCTTTTCAGGTGACACGAAAATCGAAGATGTATTGTCTTTTATCTGTTTCGTCAAAGAGTCTTTCTTGGACTTGTTTGCGTGTAGGACTGAGTAAGAGAATGTGAGCAGGCGCTGCCACGCTTGGACAGAATTCTCCTTGACGACTTTGGCGACACATTCCGCAAGACTGCTGGCTACAGCTCTGCGCGCACCGCGAGGTATTCTCTTGATTATAGGCACATTTCTCTTTAAAGTTCCCAATTTCTCTGCAAAGGAAGTCGAACTGTTAAAGTTATCAACTCTGACAGTTGAGGGCACAGGCTGTGAAGCGCTAGACACAGGCGGATCAATCGCTGCACGTATACCATGTTTGCGAGCGGTATGAATAGCTAGACCCCGGTTTCCCTTGTACAGTTTTTTATCTACGCAGAGACGACACTTCAAAAGTTCGACTGTTGCAAAACAGGGCTGCGAACTCATAATATATAAGGAAAACAATGCAGGCTTAAAAATACTTACAGACTATATAGTAAATAACTTCACAAAAACACCAAACACAATCAGTCCACTAATAAAAAAGGAAAAGACATGATTTTAAACAATATTTACAATAAAATGAAAAGATCAAAAAACTGACAACTAGCGACTGTCACTCAAGTTGAGGTGCCGCGCCGCGCCGCCCCGGGCGCATGCGAAACCGCTTTGCTTGTGCCGTGGAGTCTCATACGATTCAGCCGGACGGGCGGTCGCCACGCCAGCCACCGCATCCGCAGCCAACCGCCTGACCCATAATGATTCCAAGACTTCCTAAGTGTGCCGGCGATTTCGCTTCAAGACGGGCAGTCAACAGTCAACAGTTGAAGTCAAGGTTCAAGTTAATGTCGCTGGGGTCCTCGTGTAGGCCTGCAGAGGCCCGCGGCATGCCACGTGGAACTGCTCTCCCTCGCGGATCCAACTTCGACACCAATATCACACTCGCGCCTCGCGCGGACAAATATAACTCTGAACGCCAGATTAGGTTTCACTAAACAGATTCCACTTAATTTTTTTATTATTTTAATCAACAAATAGATCCTGCTCCTGCATTAACTAAACTGATCGCACTACTTAAATGATCGAAATAAGGAAAATTAGTGAAATATTTCCCTTTAATATCCTGTTTGCTAATTGTATTTTCAGGATATTAATTCCTCTGATCTCATAAATATTCTCGCTTTTTTTTTTTTTTTTTGGTCAGGTTGTATTTCTTTCACATGTTTAAAAATATTGGACTTCCTGGATGGACAAAGGCTATAATTGCATCCCGCGTGGCTTGCCTGCGTTCTTTGAAACACGAAGTAACTTTATTCAGCAAAAGCTTAGACGAGATTCGAAATACCTACGCATAAAGAAAAAATACGGAGGTTAAGAAACGCACTAAGAAAGAAATAATTGATGTGAAAAGATTCTATATATATTACTGAACAATTTTTCCAGCCCTTTGAAGCTAATCGTATATATATACATGTTACTCCATAAATATAGCACAACATTATGACAATTCAGAAATTTAAACCAACATAAGTGGTGCATAAATTATTCTAACACACATTTGTATGCAAATGCGTTGAGGCGTGTACCGAATTTCAGAACGATTTTAAACGAAATTTTTCTGTTTCGCATTTGAATATGTTTTGCCTTTCTCTTGTACTGGGCTACGGAGTAAGAACGAGTGGTCAGAATGAATATGTACCAATTAAATAAGGCTGTAGACAACGAATAGATTAACCTATAATGAAGAATTTTCTCGAAAAAGGATTAAAAATATTGTCAAATGGAGAAAAAATTAAGCAGGGGGAGGATCAAATAATCACAAAGTTATTAGAGTTCAAAGTTTTAAGACGCGGTATATTCTGCCCCTTTTCCGTAAAAAATGCACCTTCATATGAAACTATTTAAGTGTCATTTACTACGACGACGGTTTTTCTCCCTAACAAGCAATATTAAATCGGTTGTCGTTTTCGTCACTAGGCATATTTTTTGGCTTCTTTCTATTAGAGGGATAATCAATTTGGAGTCTACACCCGTATTTAATACAATTTCTCTATTGCTCACCTATCACAAACAAAGCAGTTACAAAGGGAAACAAACACAATTACAATAAGCTCGGTCTTGTCACTAAAGTACCCGTACTAAACTTTAGTTATTTTGAGACTAGGCCGAATTGTGTGAGATCGATGTGTCCCGATGTTAATATTTTATAAATTTTTAATGCAGGTGACATTGTAGGTATTGCGTTCGGGATGTAGATGTACCTACCGCGTCATGCAGGTAACATTTTTCCACGAGCAGTTTATAGTAAATAATATCTGTTTGTTACGCCTGGCGAGTGACAACTGACAGATAAATAAATTGAAAAATATCCGAATTATGCAAGTACTTCATAACAACTTCGTTAAAGGTACACCTCTGGCACATGTGTATAATATGTATATATCTAAATGCATGCAATTTTAGGTATCGCAAACATAACACACACACACATCAATTCACATCACAATAGGGATTCTTTTAAATTTACATGTAATTTATAATGCAATCTTATATTGTGAGTAAGTAAATGAATATAAATATGAATATGAACCTACCAAAATACTTACCTAATGATAATGATGAATGAGCAGTATGTCTCAACTTAGAAATATTTTAATGAAAAAATGTACAACCACGATTCATTAGTATCCTCATCAAATTACGGCGAATTATAAAGTTTGGAAATACTTGCCTTGACGAACAATCTTGAATTCAAATTCCAAACATTCATAATTTTATACAAAACATCAGTGGAGTATTTACGGTTAAGTTTGTGACATGACATGTAGAATTGTTATTTTATGAATAAAATATTGAATTAAATTGAATTGAATATTTCGCTAAATCGCATACCTACATGAACATTTTTTTTTTACTTTATTTCATGAGCTGTTTTCCGATAGTAAATGCGTTGGTTAAGTATTACAGAAAAAGCCCAAATCGCTATCTGTGGGCATTATGACAATTTGCGGAGTTCCCCTAACTCAAGGAACTCAGAATCACCTTTGTACTTCATTAACTCCTACTTCATTGGAACCGCATTGGAATCTGTGACGTGCCTAAGTGGGTGGCCGTCTAGTGGCATAACAACTATTGTCATATTATCGATTGTCATACAACTTACTACAACGCATAAAATTGATGATCATATTTTTTTTGGCATAAATAAATCCTATGGCATACTTGTTGATGTCATAATTATACGGAGTCATAATTTGTTTAATCATAATTTAGAATGTCATACATTTATTTAGTCATAATATTGATAATTATATATTTTTTGTAATAATTTAGAGACGGGTAGGCGAAAACAATGGTGGATGCACGGCGTTCGTGGCGAATTAGCCCAATGGGACGGAACGGACAGTCGCACCGCGACTTACGGGGGTTGTAATAATTGTAAATGTTATACATTTATCAAGCCATAACATTGATGAGAATAAAATTTGAGATTTGATCAAAAAACAAAACAAAAGGTGGCCATCAAATAAACTTTACTCTGAGATCAACCAATGCTACTAGTGGTGTATAAAGTTCAACTTTTCACGTAGGCAGTAGGGAACAGGGACTTTGTGGCAAAACTGACTCGGATCGGGGATAGGTTCGAGGTTATTTTTTTAATAAAAGAGCGGAAAAACTTGTTTTAACATAAAACTTGTTTAAAAACTTTTATACTGATCGCCCTGTGCTACTGTGACCCAACATAAAATACAACTTTGTAACTTACCTGCTTCTGATTCAAGATCTTGAATTACTACTAAGAAAAACAGGCTTATGCGTTTTGCAGTTTATGCGTTTATACAGTATGGTTAAATTGTTTTATGAGCAACCAATTTATGTCCATTATAGAGTATGCTTAAATAATTTTATGCGCATCAAATTTATGCGCATTACACAATGTGTTCTTAAACATTATGACTAAAAACGTTATGCGCATAAATGTATGACTATTTACAGTTATGCGTATTGATGAGTATGACGAATCCACGTATGCCTACCAAAAATATGACTTTAAACTTTATGCAACCCGACCCTCTACCCTGCCTAAGTACATCATTGTTGAGTTCTATAAGTTATACGTGGTCTACCTAATCAGTCCACATTAAGGTTTCCAAATCAATACATTAGTTGCAATAGAAAATACAAAAATCACTTGCCACACACCCACGCGTGCGTAATATAATTCAGAAATTATCTCAGTTCCTCGCGGATTCCATCCTCCAACTCAATTTTTGATAACGAAAGTTAAATCTGTAATGATATATAAAAAATGATTAATAAAACACCTAAATTAAGAACTTTCTCCTTCTTTGTTTTGGGTTAGTTAACAAATCTTCGCATAGGTTACCTTGTTTTTAAAGACAAAAGTTTGGAAATACTTGCTTTGACGAACAATCTTGAATTCAAATTCCAAACATTCATCAATATATACAAAAAAACGATTTCAGTGGAGTATTTAAGGTTTAGTTTGTGACATGTAGAATTCTTAAAAATATTGAATAAAATTTAATTGAATATTTCGCTAAATCGCATACAAGAACATTTCTTTTTCTTTTAACTTTATTTCATGAACTGTTTTCCGAAAGAAAATGCGTTGGTTAGATTTACAGAAAAAGCCCAAATCGCTATCTGTGGGCATTATGACAATTTGCGGAGTTCCTCTAATTTCTAAGGATCTCAGAATCACCTTTGTACTTCATTAACTCCTACTTCATTGGAACCGCATTGAAATCTGTGACGTGCCTTAGTACATCATTGTTGAGTTCTATAAGTTACACGTGGTCTACCTAATCAGTCCACATTCAGGTTTCCGAATCGATACATAAGTTGCAATAGAAAATTCAGAAATCGCTTGCCGCACACCCACGCGTGCGTAATATAATTCAGAAGTTATCTCAGTTCCTCGCGGATTCCATCCTCCAACTCAATTTTTGATAACGAAAGTTTAATCTGTAATGATATATAAAAAATGATAAATAAAACACCTAAATTAAGAACTTTCTCCTTCTTTGTTTTGGGTTCGTTAACAAATCTTCGCATAGGTTACCTTGTTTTTATAGACAGAGATCTGCCAAACGTTCTATCCATCGATTCAGCCCGTATATACCTACTGCTGAGTATAGGCCTCTTCTTAATTACGAAACTCTCCTCAGCCCTGTGCTAATCTTATCCACTGCTTGCTTGCTATCCGGCAGATATAGTCTGACCATCGAGCTGATGGTCTGCCAGCTGATTGTTCAGATGACCTTGGCCACCATTCAAGTTTTACTTCGCTTTAATTTTTTAATGATTTAATCGAGTGGCCGGACTATTAAGGCCTGTTGTGAGTCATTCCCACCCCCAATATTTTCAGTGTAAAATATTCCAAGTAGGCTAATAAATCAAACTGAATGCGTTGTAAAGTACTCCGACATCTGCGTGAGACCGAGATTTATGATAAATTGGTTGATAACCACTGTATCTTTTACATATTTACAGTCTCTATTATAGCAAATGATAATTTTTATCATAATTGGCTTTGAATTCAAATGTGTTCTGATAATATATTTTATGATAAGAACGTGTACATTTAAAAAAAAAATGCTAAACCATATAGTCATTAGGTACTTACAGATATCGTAACCGGGCGTCGTGTGTAAATCACTTCACAACAAAGTGGACTAATGACCTGGTAAAGGTCGCGGGAGCCTGTTGGATGCGGGTGGTGGTAGACCGATAATTGTGGCACTCTTTGGGGGAGGCCTATGTCCGGCAGTGGAAGTTTTTTGGCTGATATGATTGATGGTGATAATGATCGTATAGTTTTCATTTATTTACCTGACTGCGGTGTATATTTATTTGATTCAGATTCAGATTCCAATTGTGTATTTGCGTCTCACATTTTGCTTAAAAAATGTGAGATGCAATGCACAATGCACATTAGACAAAGATGTTGCCCAAGTGGAATTTCACCCTTATACATATAAAATAATTGGTTAAAAAATGCATCTCTTGTTTTTGTAATGAGACATAAGCGTCTGAGACACAATGAGACATAAACAATTGACACTTAACTTTTAATAGCCAATCTAAAGACGTCGATTCTAATGTGGTTCCGTATCTCAAATAAGAGATGAAAGATTTGTTCCTGATTCGTCATATTCCTTATGAGACACTTTCCTAACTGGTCATATTCGTAACTCGTCTATTCCTGATTCGTCACATTCCTCTCGGCCATTTTTTGAACAGCAGCAGCAGCGATGCGCCATGCGCGGGAGCAAGATATCGAAGTGCAGCTAGTATTCGAACCGCGCTAATGGGTCTCACCACACCGGTTACGCCCAACGAAACTAGAGTGATAAATTTACTCAAGATGTTCAATATTTGAGCAGCACATATTAGTAGAAGCAGCACATAAAAGTACAATGTGACCTCTTAACGAAACAAATTATTTTATTAAATACTACCTACTGCCCGCGACTCGGTCCGCGTGGAATTCGTTGATATCGTAGCTCCATACAAACTTTTATCCCCCATTTCACCCCCTCAGGGGATGATTTCCGGTATAATAATACAAACTATCTTATGTCATCAATCAGTGACGGGCAGGTGACGGGATTCAAACTAGCGCGGTTTGAGCGTGATGAGGTAACCGACAGACATACGGACACATACATACATACATAGATTAACGCCTTTATTCCCGAAAGGGGTAGGCAGAGGACTTGATCTTATGATCCGGTACCACGTTAAGCATACAAGCAAGACGGACACACTTTCGCATTTATAATACTGGAATGGAATTGGCATAGAATAGAAGAGAACATTTATTCATGACAACAACACTTCAAAAACCTGCAAATCTTAACATCGGTAGCAACTTATATCTTAGAAATTGTAATGTATGTAATGTAAGCAGATTAATTGTAGGTTAAATATGGCAAAAAAATCCCCCAGATCCATGGGTCAAAAATTATATAACAAGCTGCCTATAGCCATAAAAACCGAAACGAAGATCAGTACTTTCCGTAACAGTGTAAAGAAAAGAAACTGCTCCTTACGAGAACGCTGTACACTGTAAACGAATTCCTAGATGCCAAATATCTTTATATTAGGTAATTATGTTATCCCATACCTATTGTACCTTTGACATTCTTAATATTAGTTGTATAGATAATAATAACAATTATATAATTTTTCCTTTCATTTAAAATTTATAATTTCCGTTAGCAGCGTTACTGCTTGAAAACAAAAATTAATTTAGTATGGGGTGGCGCATCGTTACTGACGATTTCTCAACATAATTTGAGACGTTGGTGCCGTTAAGAAGCCCAAGTCTTCTGGTAGATGTCGTTACATACCTACGCCTCCCTAAGGCATTGTATGAAGGAACTGGTTGAAGGATTTGGTGCCCGAACCAGATTGTTCCGATAGCTCAGTTGGTTAGTAGCGACGGGCCATGAATGCCTGTGGTCGCCGGTTCGAATCCGGCTCAGAGCATTAAATTTTTCCTTTTTAATTAAAATTTATAATTTCCGTTAGCAGCGTTACTGCTTAAAACCAAAAATTAATTTATATATTGCTTTAGAAATAATAATAGTTAATACATAATATTAATATGATAATTCTTATTGTACATTTTTGACGATCTCAGTATGTGTGTGTTCTGTTTTCTGTGAATTGAAACCATGTAATATGACTATTGAGAAATAAATAATCTGAATCTGAATCAGAATCTGAACACAAACAACTATATGTATTATGTATGTTTGGTATGGACTTTTTGTATAATTAAATTTGACGTGGAAGTTACCATGACCTATTTTAAACGATGTGATAGAGAGTTTACCTATGTTTTACCAAAAAAAAATTGCCAAATTATCACTTCCCAAAAAAAATTTCGTAGAATTTCATTTGCCAAATAATGGTTTGCCTAATTATCACTTGACAAATCATACTTACAAACCTTACAAACCTTATGTTTGGCATATTCATGTTTAGGCAATATCACGTTTACCAACTGGTACTTTGACCAAATTCCATTCTGTCAAAATTTTAATATGTTATAATAATTGTTGTCATAATAAATTTAATTTTAATTATTGAAGTCGCTTGACTACCGCCAGGGCTTGAATACCACAGACAATACCGCTAAGCGTCACGGTCTAGCTTCTCTAGACAAACGTCGAGTATTCATTGATCAAATCTTTCTTTATAAGCTATTAAACAACTACATTGACTCACCCATTCTTCTTAGAAGTATTACTTTTAAATTGCCTCGCTGCATTCCTTGTCGCCACCCCTTAACATTCCTCGTCAGACTTTGCCGTACCAAGTTTGCCAAAAACACATTCTTCAGACGAGCATGTCAAAATTATAACGCCAACTTTATTAGTTTAGATATTTTTTCTCTCTCATTTGTTCAATATCGCAGCGCTCTGCGTAGCCTGATCTACACCGAATAATTGAATAATGATAACTCCGGATTGTATGCATGATTTAGAAACGCTTAATTTAGTTAGTTAATTAGTAACTGTTTTCTTTTTCATTTGTAAACCAAGGTAAATGTAGCATTTCATTATATTACATCATTCTGCGAAATAGACTTGCATGGTCTTACCCACTCATTTTCGACACTTGTAATACTTTTTGTCTGTACCTATACTTAATGGAACTATAGGTTCAATCGTATATCTCATAAGCTAACATGATTCTGTTAACAACCGTTTGTTTCCTAAATAAATTAAAAAATAATAATAATAATAATAATAATAATTCATTGACCATTTCTATTCGGTCAGTAAATCAGCAGAGGAACTCTTCAATGACAAATCATTTGCATCTTTATTTCAATGGTGTATAAGATTACACATTAAAATAACTACTTTTTTGTTATGTGGGTAGGGAAAATGAAATTGTGTAGAGGTCGCAATTCTAACCTAACCGCCAGCGTGTCGACGTCACCGGTGCCTTTTTCCGCTCTAAGGGCCACAAGCAAACCCTAACCTACCAAATAATACAATTGTTCCGATTATTTGTTTTTTTAATACGGGCCGCAAGTCCCCGGTTTTTGGCTGTCCTAACATAATTTAACGCCCTTGCCTACCGACCTACTTAACCGTGCGTTTTTTATTTAAGGAATCGTGCCGTTTTATGATTAGAATTTTGGTAAAATGTCATAACCCATACAATTGTGATTTTTGTCTATTTATAGTTTGCCATAACATTAACTTGACGAAACGTTTATTGTCTTATGTTTTACGTAAAGAAAATAGTCGTATTAAAATTGTACCAAAGTTTGCATTGACAAACAAAATACTTGCAAAAATTTTGTTTGGGAAATGAAATTCGACCAAGATAAATTTGGTAAAACGGCAGGATCCCGATACAGAGAAAAAAAAACAAAGAAGAAAGTAACTATACCATCAAAACAGGACCTGTCTTGGTCTGAAGACAATGATGGTTTCTTTTGTATTTGCTCTCTGTATCAAATGGTTTAAAATAAATGTTCCTTAGAGAATATATATCCTCATACAAAATCCATGTCATGACACCACACGTACCACACGGTAATAAAAGGAGTGCCTTTAAAAAGTCCCTCAGAGCCTAATAAAATAACGTATTAGCGCAAGAGGTCGGGTTGCTTGCAAATTTGTCCAAAAAGACGCTTCCATTTTTCTTCATCCTGTAGAATGTGTAGGCACGGGAATGCGTGACAGAGCTTCGTTTAGATCCATGGTTTAGTTTTTCATTTCTTTATTTACAAATCTTAAACACTTACTACAAGCAGAAACTTCTATGTCTTTACTAGGGTAGTTAAGTTGTGTTCTTTGTACACGAAAGAGTAACAAATAGGGTAAGATTCTAAGATATGTCGGGGTAAAATTGTGACCATAGGTCACGTTGACTGACGGAATTTAACGGTTAGATACATGTTTCGAAGTTAATTGTTTCGAATATTTATTCTTAGTATTGCATTACCAGCAGTTGTTATGAAATTTAATTATCCCTGCTACCTACATATTTTATTTATTTATTTATAGTGTCGATTTCGTATTTAATACTTTTACTGCAAGTGTATTTTGGCTGTGTTGATTACTCCATTCTGAATAATTCATGATCGATCATCACACCTATTTTAGCAACAGTACCGTTTTTTTCCCCTACTCTTCGCTATGATTGGACGAACCCAATTCAGCGATAAATACCGTTTTATTCTTTAACATATTTATATTTGTCGCTTTGGAATTGATGTTTGTGAAAAAGGGAAAAAATACATTTTAGCGGACACTTATTCTATGCAAATAAATTCTATTCTATTCTATTCTATAGTTTTGGTAGGTTTTATAAATAAGGGGATAGTTTCATTATTTTAGTTAGTAATCATCGTTGTAATATTATGTCGAATTATTGATAATTCGACATAATATTACAACATTTGAATGTTACATATTCCTTTCTATGATTTTTTTTTCTTGAAATGGTACTTACCTACCACTAGCTCTGCGTAATTCGCTGCCTGTATTAAATAGCCACTTTCTTTATCTCGGATTAGAAAAAAGAAGACTTAATAAAATAAAATAAAAATAGCTAAACCACCCGTGTACTTCAGCACAATTTGCCACAATCGATTTATAGGGGTGTGTGAAGTTGGCACTTCTGTTTGCCAAATGCAAGTGAGTGGATTAGGATAAAGCAACACGATTCAAACGAAGCATAAACCGAATGGCACGGCTATAATTCAGTATGCTTTCTGGGAAAATATTATCGAGATTTATAAGACTTTATTATAATCAGCGTATGGATCAAATTCGAATAACGCACGGTTACACAAGTTCTGAGATGACAATACAGCTCATTAGACTGAATTCTGTTTTTGGCATCTACTTTTTGCGTTTCCGAATATTTTCTTTGTACCTAATGACGGGTTTCGTACATATCGAAAAACAAAACCGGAAAACGGTTATTTTATTGCAAAATGTTGTTTTGCTGTAGGGGCAGATTGTCTGATCTTTTACTGAGTCTTTATTCTGCATTTTAATCTTATCTGAAACCACGTTTGGTACTTGTACTATTATCTATTCTGTGGTTTGACTATCTAAAACTCTGACGCGAGAGGGATGACAAGATTCAATGCGATTGACGTGTCTTTTGAATTCATCATAATTGGCTGCCAAAATTGGACTTATGCTATAACTGTCCTCATATCAATCTTTGTTTCATAAGAATATGTCAATTTCACATTCATTTCTATTGAAACCTGCAAATAAGTGACTTTAAGCTTTATCAATCTCAAGACTTTGACTTCATTTGTATGTTTCGTCACAAATCGTAAGACTGCTACTGTGAGGAAGAATGTACTGGCAATGGCACCTCAATTTAAAGTTCCAGGTACCTACCATAAAAGATTTTAAAATTGGACCCTTTAAGAAAAAGTAAACACAATTATTTAAACAAAACTGTTATTACAGTAGTTACTCAACAATTTTTAAACGATGTTGATTTATAATATTGACTACTTCTAATTTATAGTTCTTTCGATCAAATTGTATGGATCTCTGTATCCCATTCTATAATTATTCTGCGCTGCAAATTCTAATTTCAATATCTGATTTAGCTCTTAATATTTAATGCCTCGAGGGCCTTTATTAGATTTAACTTAGCTTTAATTTAATTTAGTTAATGTTATAGTTATCATCTTTTATAATTTATTGTTTCTTCGTTTATTTTATTAATTATATAAATTAGGTTGGTTAAAATTAGGTGAAATGTAATTATGTGAAGTATTATTTAATTTAGTTTTGGTTTTGATATCGTAGATTGCCACAGACAATTGCATGAACAAACAAAACATTATATAAGATTTGTACACCAACCAAGGAAAATACAGTATTTCGCTTTATTCTTTACTTTTAAGACCTTTACATGTACATAGGTACCTACAAGTAAATCGTAGGAGCGTATTAACATATAGGTTATTCAATTAAATGCATTTATTAATTCATTCTTGAACTCCATTTCTTTAGTGCTTCATATTATTTCTAGTTTCGAACGCGGGTTAACCGTATGAAGCGATGTACCTGTATGACATGCCAACGATGTCACGTTTTCAATATGTAATATACTTCTTTCTATCTAACGAAGGGTTTTATTAATCGCTAATCACGAAACACGTGCGTCAGAAGTATATAGGGGCGCTTTTGGCTATATATGTAATCACTTTCAATGCCAGGAACCCGGAACACTCTATTTGTGGACGATTTCCTCTACAAATGGATTTTGGCAATGTGGCTGCTACGGAATACAACTTAGCACTAAGAACCAAACCACCAGTTTTAAACGATTTTCCAACTATGCTGTCCATTATGAACTTCGTTATAACAAAAACCGTGTTTTAAAGGTTTTTTTTTCCGAGCACTAGCGCTCAGGGATAAATAATTTTAAATATTCTCTCCTACTAACATTTTTTCGAAGTTAAATAGTCCAACGAAAAAAAACTCACGCTACGGCAGCAAATTAAGAAAACCCTCTTCAACAAGCTGAGGCGTAAAAGGCGAGACTAGATTCTGGTTAAGCAATAATGTATTCCTCTCACGTTAAACTCAAGAAAACGGCAATCTATTCCAACTTGTAAGGATACAATTGCACATGTTCACAACATATTTCGGCAAGAAACTAACTATAAATTTACTGTTTAACTCCACAATACGTGTATTTTACATTACAAAATAAGTATCTAACATGAAATTAGTTTCAAGATGTTTCATCAATTATTTTACGTGTAAACCTCTAATCTTTCTGGAGAATTCTATATTACAGGTAACAGCTCACAAATTACATAGAAGCGTTTCGCGAGCTTTCTAGCGAGCGTTTTTCAGCGAGCATTCTAGCAAAACGGCATTAAAAAATTGCTTTTTTTTGCCGGACCAAGCAATTTTGTTATTGTTCCGCCGGGGTTCGTTTAAAGTCCTGTTACGGAAATATTAGTCATTCTTTGCATTCCTTTACAATAAACGCTGGATAATTGTCAGGTCCCGGGGAGCATTGAGGTTTCAGTCGGTCTATACCAATTTCAATACCGAGTTATGATATTTGCTCCATGTGAACATAACTAGCATTATTACTAGGATCTGCACTGATGATTTTCTTACAATCTAATGGAGCTTTGTTTGGCACGAACATCTGAGCTACGTTCCTACCCTTGTATTCTTTATCTTCTTAGGTAGTGCATGAGATTCAAACCACCTCTGGACTTTAAGCAGCGCAGGACTGCGCGTGAGATTAACTTATGTAATGATCAAAGGCAAGCGATATTCGCGTCTTAAGTCTGTCCTGAGCCTCGTCGTCAATTTTTTCCCTCTGGGTTGGAAGGTCAGATGGCAGTCGCTTTCGTAAAACTAGTGCCTTTGCCCAATCTTGGGATTAGGTGTCAAAGCGAACCCCGGGCTCCTTTAGGAACATTACCGGGAATAACGCTAGGAGGATGATGTAGACTATC
Organism: Epinotia demarniana; assembly: GCA_945867215.1. Taxonomy (NCBI): domain Eukaryota; kingdom Metazoa; phylum Arthropoda; class Insecta; order Lepidoptera; family Tortricidae; genus Epinotia; species Epinotia demarniana. The sequence continues at coordinate 20,147,658 of OX244271.1, read as the reverse complement.
CTAAACCTAGCAAACGCAACGTACACAGCATATTCTTCAGACTGTTTCCAGTCTTAGTGAGCTTTAGCTTTCCGCGATAGATCTTTTATTATGTCGGCTTTAAACTAGATCGGATATTGCCTACTGGGAGAGCAATCCCTCTTTTTCCGGGAGCACATTCACCAAAGATGCTGTAAATTACCAGGTAAAAAAGTTCTACAGGATCATTTGTGTCGCGGCACTCTTATACCTCATTCCACGACGCTTCGGAAAACCGTTCATACAGGAGCTTATGTGGCCTTTAGTGAAATTCCAGTCACGGTTTGGGTCAAAATTACTAGGATCTAGAAGTTCTGCGCATTTGTCTGCGTCGGGGACAGATGGACATCCCAACTACACCGACTATCCCGAGACACGTTCTCGTAGCAGCACCACGTCGAACACTACACCAAAATTCAAAATTCTATTCTTCTCTTTGAAATTCCAGACAGTGGAAAAATAAGAAAAGTGTAGGTACTAAAGGTTGTTCATGTTTAAGTCACTAACAATCAAGATCAAGTCATGGCAATATCAAAAAGCGAAGAAGACACACTTGTACTGAACAACGTTTTCCATGGAAAACGTTGTCATGACACCAAGCAGTAAATCGCAAATCAAACCTACTATTCTATACATTAACTAATTACTTAATACTAAAACTGAATGAACTCTTATTTTCTCGCAATCTCCGGGGAGAAATTGTTTAGTATCACAATCTTCGTCACTTTTTGTCATTATGACCCCAAAATCAAATAATATTAGGTTATTTTTTCCAAGGTGGCTGTAATAAAAGCGGTTGTCACTTTAAGATTTTTCTTTACTTATGGTATGTCAACCCCCCCGTGCGGTGTCGGGTTAGAATTTCACCACCCCCTTTCTTCCCGTGGGTCTCGTAAAAGTCGACTAAGGGAGCAGGGTTGAAGTGTGTTGTCGATGGTCTAGCAACCTATCACTGCAATATAACATTTTGTCAATTTTTTATACCCACATCTATGCTAAGAGAGGCATTGGAACATAAGTTTCATGTGCTCTGCCTACCCCTTTTGGGAATCAAGGCGTGAATGTATGTATATGTATATGCATTACTTTTCATATAAATAAATCCTGAGGGGTAGTCACGTAACGTTCCAAACGTGCGTTAGGACAATTTAACTGACATTTTTCCTTATAAAAAGTGACATTTAGATCTACCTGACGTGCGTAGGTACAATGCGTTACGTGATCGCCCTGCTGTGCTATAGGTACAATGTCGATAAACTACCTATGAATGTCTATAAATTACCCGATTTGGAAAGAAAACCTCTGCCTCGAGATCAATGTTCATTTCATCTTGAAATAATAATATAATAATAAAGCAGGCTACATACATCCCACTGCTCATACTACAGACCTCCTCTCGTGGATGAGAGCGAACGGGCAGCAATTCCCACGCTGGCCCAGGGCGAGGACTGCACAAACACTTTTTGAATTCTTTACTCACTTTATTTTTCCTTCACCGTAAAGCTAGCGGTAAATATTAAATGATATTCCGTACGTACGAAAAAAAAATCGTGAGTAATTACACACTTCGCATATCGTAGTTCCAATAGCGATAAAAACTTAAATATTTATAAACATTTTCGCGTGGGATACACCATTTGCGTCGATGAATAATAAAAATGGGAAATTTTAACAACTTGGAAATTGGAATTGAAAGTGATATGTCGATAATATTAATGAGATAGTGGCGATGCGAATAAATTAAACTTACTCATGAATGCGAATTGGTCGCTTTTTCAGTTGACTTTAAATAAAATCATGGGCGTTGTGCCCTGGAATATGTTTTTAAGTAGGTAGATTTGATGCTGCTGTTATTATTTTACGTTCAAGGCACGATATAGGTTAATTAAGAAATAAGGAAATTGTATGTGTAATGTGTATTGTATACTTGATAATTTAAGTTCAATTTAATATTGATTTGTAATTATATTGCCATGGAAAATAGCACCTTTTTATTTATTTATTTTGCAATAAATTTCTAGTGCAGGGCGTTATAACATTTTTTTCCATCTTTAAACCTACAATTGGTAAAACTGCTTTGACGACCCGTTTGGGCAATATAGGCGTGGCGTTTGTCCTTGCGTACGTGTGGTTGTACATTGGTTAATAAATAACGTGAGAACATATTATGTTAAACTAGATATATCACTGGAATGTAGGAGGCCTCGGTACCATTTTGAAGTTGTCCCCGTTTATAACAGACAATACTTATAGTACATTGTGATACAAGTGTGGTATGTTGATAATTATATCAGAGGCGGAATTGTTCACGCGAACCACAGATGAGCGTGATAAGAGAGCCGAGGATGTAATTATCAAAGCTAACGCGTTTCAAACGACGTTATTCAACACATTTTGCGAAGAAAAAATCCTTTTCATAAGATAGATATTTTATAGGCCTGCCAAGTTATTTTCTTTACCTACTTAATGATGACAACAGGTTTTTACTCACATATTGCACGACGCCAAGAATTTCCAGTGGTATCCCTTCTATTTATCACTTTTCTAATAACCACAAGTCAATATTTTTGATAGTATCCAAACACGCATTAACAATGTTTACAAATAATTGTGGAAAAAACTATAATGGCGCGCAACACTTATTTTTTCGTGAAGTTTACGCAGTGCGCGCGCATTTATTAGGCCATACTTAGATGAAATCTCTAAACAGCCAATACAAAATTAAATAAATATATTAGTTTTAAAATGTTATCTTTTGCTAATTCATGTAAAATGTTATCAAAAGTGAATAGTTTTACTAAATTTTACGTTTCTATATCATATCTAAAAATAAATAGTCAATTCATTAACAAAAAGGATTTAATTTGTTTAGTCTAGTAAGAATCCATTTGCCAAGAATTTAAAAAATAGCTGTACATTCTGTGTAACCCTGTAACTTAATTTAAGAATGCACCGTGTTCTTGCATACATCTTGCTGCAAGGTGCCAACGTGACTTAATCGGGATATAACCATAACACACACGTGTCGTAATGTTATAAAACAAGCGTGTTTAATATCCTCGATTATGAGCCTAAAACCGGCACAATAAGAGGTACGTTGCGAGCAAATGTGTTGAAATAGTACCTTATGTAGGTAGATATGTTACTTACGGTATTTCAATAATTACTAAGGCATCCACTTGAGGAAGTTATTATCCTAATTAACGAACAATTGTAATATACAATAAGTGGGAAGGCAGGGAAACTCGCAAACTGTAGAAAATGGTATTTATTTACATTACGTACGTCGTCACTCGTAGCAATCGATTTACAAACTAAATCATACGTCAAATCATTCACCGCTCTAAATCTATTCAAACCACGTTCGATCGTTCCTTTATTCATCATCTAACAGCCAGCATCATACAAAGTCATCAAAAAGTACCAATCCCACACTCGGCCATCCTGCAATCATGAACTGTCCCCAGTCATGCACCTTCAGTCACCTCACTTACCCGTCGTCAGCACTCATATTACTTACGTCGTCATAACACATCTTATTTACACCGTGGTACAAAAATACATCTTATCTACTAAATACTCATTAACACACCGAATAAACAATATCTGTACTTCCAAAAACATAGTAAATCGTCGTAAACACATCCGAAAAGCGTCGTCGTGCCCGCTTCGTAGAATCTTGATGGGTCGTTTTGGATCGTATTTCCATCGAAGCTATCGCCGTCGTCGTGAGAACCCTTGCCGGGGTAACGGATGTTGTAGTACTCCACCCGAGAGAACCGCTGCAACCGCGACGTATTGTTCCACATGCTTCTCTTAATGTCGCAACCATGAGTTTGCTTGTGTCGTAGCACGTCGTGCACGTCTTCTGCAGTATTTAATGCAATGGAACTTGTTTTGCTGTTGGTTGCGTCTTCAATCTTTTTACGTTCTTGCCGCTTGGAGAAAATTTCACTATTTTCATTTTGACACGTGATTTCAAATGTCATTTCCGCAATCGGGATTGATTAACCAATTAAAGAAGTAGGTACTTATAAGTGAATGACGACCGGTTAAATTGTGGCGGAAAAAAAGGGGAGGCCTTTGCCCGGCAGTAGGACACACTATACCTAGGCAACTAAAATCAAATCGATAACAGGTACCACAAAATTTACTTGGGCATGCCACGCCTTAATCAAAAACAAACCTTGACTGCGATAATAGTTTGGTCTCGAAATTTATTTGATTTATCCCTTTTATATTAAATTGAGAATAACATTTTGGTTGTTCAAGAACTTTCAGGTTTGGTAAATTAACTTTAGGGATTTGGTCGAGATAAATGGATTACAATTCAAGGTAAGATGGTGTGTTTTCAAGTCTGATTAAATTGATCTCAGGAGCTGAATTTGGTCATAATAATATACAAATGTTATGTAAAACCATGGGGCCGGGGAACGGTGAACACTATTTTTATTAATTTTGTATTAAGCAGTTACGTCTGCTAACGAGACGGATCGTTCTGATAGCTCAGTTGGTTAGTAGAGACAGGCCGCAAATAGCGGTGGTCGCCGTTTCGAAATTGTTTCGGAGCATTACATTTTTTTTTTTCTTTTGTAATTACTTTTTTTAATTTAAGGAAACTAAATATTTTTTTGTAATATCAGGCCTTGTAAAGTAGGAATCCTTCTATTAATAACATAGGTACCAATATTATATTTAAAAATATTCAAGTAATATACATAACATAACCTAAATAATAATAAGTGTTTTAATATTATATTGTATGTATGTTAGTCTGTAAGGAATTTGTAACTATGGGCCTTAGTTGTATGAAATAAATGTTTTATTATTATGTATGTCTTTTCCGCCCTCGGGACAATTATGTCCCGGATCTTTGGGAGGCGTGCGTGGAGCTAGGTACCTACAAAATACCAACTGAGCCAACACATAAAGGCCTTTTTAACAATTTAATGAAATGCAAGGAGTACACCGAGCGGATGCTGTCCCTGCCCGCATCATGGGACGCACACAGAGACAGTACCCGCTGGGGTGTATAGGGCCTATTGATGGTTGATGGAATCTAAATGAAACGGGTTATTGGGTTAAAATTGTGGACTAGGCTATGGGCTGGGCTATTTAATAAAAATGTCCCACTTTTTATCTCTGGCAGACGGTGACTCGCCGATAGGCCCCTATTAATAGCGACATTAAAAAATGGCCTTAGGGCAACACCGGTCTGAGAGCTGGGGGGTAGCGAGGTGGCACTGGACTTTAAACATATAGCCATCTCGCCACTTAGGTGTCACATCTAGCAGCAGGGGGCCTGTCCAACCAACCACCCGATCGGCTCAGCCTGACCACAGGACACCCCCCGGAGCACTCAGGTCCGTAGGGTCGCTACTCCCTAACAGCCCGCCACAAGCTGCCTTATGTTGACTGATTGCACCAGAAATCTGGTTGGCGATGGGGCCGTCACATCCCTACGCCTTATTATTAGCACCCGTCTTGTAATTCACTTATTAATTATTTATATGGGTGCTCTCATCAAGTACGCTTAAAAGTAATTCTTTAAGAATTTGATTAGTGAAGTAATTATTTTCGCCTTTTGCAAAAAAATATTAAAATCGTGAAACACATTTCTCGACCATATTAACTAATTTTTCGACAACACGATTTCTGCTGTTTTTTATGAAATAAAAAAATAAAAAAAGTGTTCTCGATTTACATCCTGCTCAGATGAAAATAGAGAACACTTTTTTCTAGATTTCTATCTTGATTAATTTACGTCACCGGAAACCCGGATATCGTTACGGCTGTTTTCAAAAAGGTGATCACAAAAGAATATAATTACAAAGCATGCTCCTTTAATAATATACAACGTGTCCCAAAACTCAACGATAAGCCGGCACCAGAGGATGGAGCTGCTTATGATTAGTCGAGAAAAATAAGGAAAAAAATATATCTAAAAAAAAAAACATAAAAAATAAAAAAATAGTTATAAGAACTGTGATAGATAGCAGGGCTACTTAAGTTTCCAAAAACAAAAAAAAAACAGTAATATTTGAATATTTGTAGACATGGTCGTTAAAAATACCATTAGGGATGTCGATTTTCGATGAATTTCATTTTTTTAATTTCTAAAATAATTGAGATATATTTTTTTCCTTATTTTTTCTCGACTAATCATAAGCAGCTCCATCCTCTGGTGCCAGCTTATCGTTGAGTTTTGGGACACGTTGTAGAATGACAACATTTTACTCATAATAAAGTGGTTACTATAAATTAGCTACATCGCGCGTACCCTTAACATAGTCGTAAAACTCAGGTCATTATTATAGTTATCGCGTAAGAATCTGAATATAGCGCTAAGGGCCGAAGTTAAGTTACGAGGCTATAATTTCGGACAACTGGAGACGCAATTTCGCAGACGATAGAAGCAAGGATAGTGTCGTTAAAGTACATTGTGATGAGGGTTAGGTGGTGCGAGGTATGAGCGAATGGAGATGCCGGGTAGACAAGTCAGTTACTTTTTTTAAAACGTCAAAAATGCTGTTATTATGATGTACGTAGAGAAGTAGGCATAACCGATATCACGATTTATTATGGTCACACACGGTCGATTCATCGATCATTATGGATGTAGAAAACATTCAAACTGCTTAAATTAAGTTTAAACCAGATTTTTAATATCTGCGATTGTCGTTAGTTTTGTTTGTTGGAAATCCACCTTTTCTTCATGTATTTTTTAATTGTGTTTATTTGAAGTCAGGTGTATGCCAAGAAGCCCACAACCACCGAATGAAGGACTTTGAACGCTACTTTAACGGAATTCGGAAACGTCTATGCAAAATTATTATGGATAAATTATTATGGATGAATTATTATGGATAAATTCAACAAAAGATTGCGTAATTACGTCCCAGAAAAGCCGTGGAGGTTAAACCTCTGCGGTTTACTTCAAATCACGATTCAATAACAAAAAACATATCGTCGGTGCTATCAACGATTTTGACAGGCATTAACTGCACAAACTGTGATGATGGAAAATTAGGCGTTGTCCTAATTTTCCATCAACTTAATCAAATTCAATCCCATTTTGTATATAAAATATCAATACTAGCCACGAGTGCCCTGAACCTACACTGTGCTAGAAACCTGACTCGATACTTCGTGTGTCGTTACGGTATAAGAAAAGCCTTATATTGATACAATAGCTTTATTAGGCGATGTAGCCTAAACCTATAGAAGTGATTTTAATCACATTTAATATTCATTGAACCATCAACTCATTGCTCTATCCAATAAATTCATGATGAACTAATTGAAACCCCAGGAAATAGGCAAACAAAACGATCGTGAATAAATAAGCTAGTAATATGAGATAATCCACTTAAAATTTAGCCTTACACAAAGAAAATTGAGTTATGATTTCAGAACTAATTTGTTATATAATCTGATATCTATATAATAACCCTGGGGAACAGAACCCAAGAGTAATTATACAGATATTAGATTCAGAGATCATAACTAAAAACTAAACTCCGTAGTTGATTATGCCGTGTAATTAGGCAATATTAGACTATGCGGTAGGTAAGTACTGAGCGGCATTGGGACTCACTTGGATGTCGATACAAGGAAAGGTTACGCCGTAGTTTTAAAGAAAAAGCAATTGTGTTATCATTTTGAAGCGCTGAAACTGCTTACCTGAAGGTTTTCGTGTGAAGGAATACGTGCAGAAGAACCTTAGTTACTTATTTATTAATACTATTTTTAAGCGTTATTTATCATCAACATATCAGCAGAAAGACGTCCACTGCTGGACGCCCCGCGCGTCGTGTATTATATAGTGGTGAAAAATATTCTTATTAGACACGGGCGTATATGCAAATTTGTTGACATGACAGACTTATTTTTGAAAAATATTCCTATTCGAGACAGGCGTCTATGCATGTTTGTTAATATGGCAGACTTATTTTTTCTTTCTGTGCCAGTCAGGTGTAGGCGCCGTTTGCAGTCTAAGCATTTTTTTAAACAAAGGAGGCCAAAAGGCATTTTGCACTGACGGCGTATATAATCAATGCTACTAAACTTTCGGGTACAGGCGATACATTTTTCATGATTTTATTTCCGTATTAAAAGACCATTGCAATATTTTATCTGACTAACTAAGTGTTGTCTGTTTGGCTTAAACTTGTCTGAGAGAGAATAATTTAAGCCTTTTGAAATATTAAATAAATAACTGTGTTAAGAGAAGATAGCATTATTTGTTTATTTAAACTTCATTGCACGATACAAGATAAAATACAAATGGCGGACTTAATTCATTCATTCTCTACCAGTCAAACATTGGGCTAAATGGAAACATTCGGTGCACTGCATTTAAATTTGAAAGAAAACATCTCATTACTGAAACAACTAACTTAATATTTTACATACCGTAGCTTTTGAAGTACCTGACTATATTTTCCGTTTAATGTCTGCCAGATATTATCTGAAAATGTCAGTTCTATATGGGGATCAACAACGTTATCTTCAAATAATCCGCTAAAACTTGATATTCGCACCGCTTTTCTTATACCAAAATTCCGCACTACCAAAAGATAGACCGTTAGTTTGGACCCTCAATATACTATGTATCGACCTACCAATCAGCGTTGACCTCTCCCTATGAAACATTGGTTAGAGTTTCCTCAAGCATACGTAGGTCATGGTGGTCGGTAGTGTGGTGTGTGCGGTACAGCGTCTCAGTTCTAAAACGGCTTACGTGAACCTTTAATATATGGTCCATACGTCTTTTTGAAACGGGGTACAAAGCCACGCTTCTGTTTGGTCTGAGGTAGATAAGATAGAATTACTGGGTGTTGCTTGCTTTGGGCACAAATTAAATTCGTAAGATGTTTCGGTAGGCGATGACTTTGATAGTGAATAATGCATTTTAAGGGATCTTTGTTGACATAACAGTGTTTCAGGCAGAAATATATTCAACATATAGTGATGGCTTTTGTATAATACGTATAGAGTGTTTTTGTATGTGTGTGTATGTATGTAAATTCTTTTCTCAAACATGCAATGAAATGTCGTCGTTACGTGCGTCATAACAGGCTTGAAAGTATCAGATTTCGGGCGGAACAATTCGAGAGAACTGTAAAGCAATTTCCTACAAAATTGAAGGCCTAGGACGAAAGTATTTTTTTTTTAATTTTAAACTAAATATGGCGTCTGTGTTCATGAACAGGCTAAACAGCTGACTTTTTTTTTTCTAGAGGCTGAATGGTTATAGGACCAAAAATATCCGCGGTAATGCCTATTACACACGAACTGATTTAAGAACAGAAATCTGTATGATTCAATGTGTTGATGAATAAATTTAAAATATTGTCTATTTGTAAGTCACCAGAGACCATAGACAATATTTAAAATCCATTGCATTTATTTTATTTATATCCTCTGAATTTGTTTTAATTGTTATAGAAATTATGTTTCTCAGTATCTGTGTATAATGGCCCTAATATATTATTATAGGGTCTATTCGAACATACGTAGATACGTGTAATACGGAAGACTTCCGTAAAAAAAACATTATGGAGGGATTGGAGGGAAAATGAAAAGTCTTTTGTCGTGTAGCTGGATTTTGTGTTGTAGTTGATATATATATAAATAAAATTTCAAAATGAGTTCCGATGATAACAGCGACGAAGAAACTAATTGTAAATCCGCCAGAATTGAGGGCGGAGGCCGAATTGGCCATGAATAACTTGTTGCCGCCAAAATCGAAGGACAAGTACATAAATACAGGTTAGTTTTTTGAATGGTGATGTTTCTTATTTAATTGCATATGTTTGAGAAAAGCACTATACATGCCTAGCCGTGAAAAGGGCTTGCCGGCTTCGTATCACTATCCGGCCTCCCTACGGTCGGCCGTCTATACCTACTCACCCGTCAAGCCCTTCTTTCCCGGCGGCTGCAGTAATGTACTATTATTGTACATGGAACATTATCGTATCAGAAATGAGGCTATCCGTAGCAAAACCAAGGTAACCGATATTGCCCACCGAATCGCTAAACTAACTGGCAGTGGGCACATTGAATAGAATATAATAACATTTATTCATGAAAACAACACATACATGCACATAAATCAAAAAACAAAATAGTAGACAACATTGCCACGAAGCGGTTCCATCTCAGCGTTGTGCTGGCCTGGTCGCCAGCGCTGGTCTTCCGACGGAACCATCCGGTGATTCCACGGCGTAAAACAATATTTCACACTAGCACAAAATAATGATAATAATATAAATGAAAAACAAAACAGTAAAGACAAATAATACACTTTCCGAACGCAACATAATCGTATTATATATGCACGTAGAACCGATGGCCGTTGAGGCTGAAAGGTTCTCGAGTGGCGACCACGTACCGGAAGGCGCAGCGTGGGTAGGCCCCCCACAAGGTGGAGTGATGACCTGGTAAAGATTGCGGGAGTCCGCTGGATGCGGGTGGCGCAGGACCTTTCACTTTGACACTCTTTGGGGGAGGCCTATGTCCAGCAGTGGACGTCTTTAGGCTGATAAGATGATGATGATATTGACATGGAACAGAACATTTTAATAACAAGAACGGATAACACCATGTACATTTATTATTTATTTTATTTATTTAATCGTATGGCAAATTTACACAAAGTGACACACATAACAATCACTATAAGTTTATATTAAGGCCAATCAGCCATTTGATGGCTTCGTCGCTAAGGGCGATCAGGTCTTCAGGGGGGCCATCGGCGTAGCGCGTTAAGGGGCAGTGCTCGATGATGTGCTGGATGGTCTGTATGTCGGCACCGCAGGGGCAAGCCGGCGACTCCACCCAACCGCAACGATGTTTATATTGAGCGCAACGGCCGTGGCCAGTACGTAGCCGGTTAATATTGCACCAGTGTCGTCTTGGAAGATCTGACCCTTCTATTGTGGCACCTGGAACGATCCTGGAGCCTAGCTTTCCCGCCATCTCCGAATCCCATAACTTTGACCATTCTTGCATAAGGTTGAAATTATTGTCGAGTAGGTTTCTGGCGATGCTATACGAAGCGTTCCTGGACTTTAAGCGGAGGTTGGTAGGGTTCATGAACTCCGAATGAATCGGGAGGCTAGGGCTTTTTTCAATCTTGGACACTTCTCGTAGGAGGGCGTCTTTCCTCCTCAAGTCCGACGGGGGTATCTGGCAGAGTACTGGGAGCCAGTGACAAGGGGTAGATTGAAGCGTTCCAGAGATGATGCGCATCACTTTGTTCAGTTCCACATCAACCCTAGCGGTATGGGCACTGCCAAGCCAGGCTGGTGCACAGTATTCGGCTGTGGAATATACCAGGGATAGTGCAGACGTACGCAGCACTTCGGCACTAGCTCCCCAGGAGGTTCCGCTCAATTTCTGAACAATGTTATTGCGAGTCTGTAGTTTGCGAGCTGTATTCGTGAGATGCTGTTTAAACGTCACGGAACGATCGAGAGTGACTCCAAGGTATTTTGGCAAGAAGTTGTGTCTCACTATTGAGCCTCTCAAGCGCACATTTAGCTCATGTTTAGCAGACTGGTTGTGTAGATGGAAGCAGCTCACCTCAGTTTTACTCGTACTGGGGGTCAGTCGCCAAGTTCTAAAAAACCCATCAAGCGCCTCCAAATCTTTGGACAGTGTAGACTCTAGGACTCCGTAATCTTTGCCTTGAGTCACCAGACAGATGTCGTCAGCGTAGATAAACTTTCTAGCCACGGTACTGGGAATATCGTGAATATATAAATTAAATAATATAGGCGCGAGCACGGATCCCTGGGGCAGCCCATTGCTGAGCTTCCTGATGTCGCTAACTTCCGAACCCATGTGTACTCTGAATCGTCTCTCAGTGAGCATGTTAGATATTAAGTTGGCCATGGTTAAACTTGGGACTACGGACATCAGCTTGAACAGAAGGCCTTCTCTCCATACGGTGTCGTAAGCTGCAGTGAGATCAACGAAGACCGCCCCGGACTTCAAACCTTTCTGGAAGCCGTTTTCAAGATGTGTTGTTAGAGCCAGAACCTGGTCTGTGCAGCTACGTCCTGTTCTAAAGCCCGCTTGTTCTACTGGTACCACACGGTCTATGAGAGGAGATATCCTTCTATAAATTAGTCTCTCCAGCAATTTGTAACTGTTGCTAAGCAGCGCAATTGGGCGGTAGCTAGAAGGGTCATCCTCCCTTTTACCCGGCTTCAAGAGCGCAACCACTTTCGACTCTTTAAAGACTGTGGGGAGTTTGTTGGAGCTGAGAATGTCAGAAAAGAAGAGAGAAGAACCATTTTACTGCGTTGGGACCCAGATTTAGCAGAAACTCATTAAAGATCCCATCCACTCCAGCAGCTTTTCCGGCCTGTATCCCTTTGATAGAGAGATGGGTTTCATCGACCGTGAATGGTCTAGCCAATTCTGAGTTATCCATGAGGTTAGACTTCAGATCCTTCATCTTTTTCCTGATCTTCCTGGTCTCAAGCTTGTCGCCCTTCATTCTAGAAATGGAAACTATCCTGTTTGCGACTTCGTTCGGCTTAACTGCAGGGTTCATTCGTGGTGCTGATGTTTTGCCCGTGAGTTTGTTCAAAACACTCCACGCTTTGCGACTTGAACGCTTAAAATCCATTGAGTTCACTGTCTCGGTCCATTTTCTGACTCGGTTGGCGTCCAGGGTTGGGGTCCACCATGTACAAAGGCGAGCTTATCCCTGTGAGAGATTTCTTCCAGCTTACACCTTTGAACAATTGAGTGGAGATGAAATTTAGACAAACCGAGACATAATTGATGAAAACGATTGAAATTTAGATTTGTCTGCTTTGCCCAAAGGCTGACTGGTAGAGAATGCTTACGGCATTAAGTCCGCCTTTTGTACGATTAGTGGTTCATTTGTGCAATAAAGATTAAATAAATAAATAAATACACTAATACTTAATGCCATTAAATAGATAACATATATTAAATATATAGCGATAAATTTAAATATACATGTTAATAAAATAACGCAAAACCTGAAAACCGTTTGTTCAGAATCGATAGTAGAATGTGAAAAAAACAATTTTTTTTTTCTACATTTGTATGGAACAGGTCGCCCCAGCCAGCCAACGCTTCATACATAGGTAGAAAAAAAACTCGTGAATTGTTTATTCAGTTTTTTTTCACATTCTACTCTCGATGGCGGTCGGGCAATTAGTTATCATCATCATCATAACCATATCAGCCGAAAGACGTCCACTGCTGGATATAGGCCTCCCAATCCCAATTACTTATAAATATACAGGGTGTCCCGGAACTCAACGATAAACTGGTACCGGGTGAGAGGCCTTTACCAAATCTATTAGAATTGCGCCTGATGCAGCATCAGAAGAAATAAGTGTGAGTAGATTTGCACGACTGGTGAAGAAGATCATTCCTGAGGCGATGCACAGCTTGTATTCGTGCTGAAGGGAAACAATTTGAGCATCTACTTTAGTTTTAGGAGGACATTTGAGTGTTACGATAATTGATTGTTTTATTTTGATAACGTTTTCCTTGAGGTTCATTCGCAAAAAAATCGAAATAGCACTTTTATTGGCAAGAAAAGTTGCAAGCGTTGTAAAATTTTGAAACCTAGACTAAATAGGCCATCTTTAAAAATAACTTGCCAAACTTGTGTGGTACCTAAATTTTTTTTGTAATTGCGATTAATATCACTGTTATTTGAGATTACATTTATAAAAAAATCACTGTAAAATCGTGAAAATTGTGATTAAAGTACTTAAAATGCGACCACCGGTGTCTATTACCGCTTGACTAAGTGACATGGATTTTTTTCTTATTTTTTTTATAACTGGTATAGGTACGCTTGGCTTCTCACCCAGTAGCAGGTTATCGTTGAGTTTAGGGACACCCTGTACAAAAGTCACATAACCTTTTGTAAAGTTATTGCTTGACTTGAATAATATAATAGCTCATCACATAGATCTCATTAAAATCAAATTCGTCTAATTAACTTACCTTTTTTCGCGCAAATGCGATATTCCTCGGAAATCATAGTGTAAAATGTTAATTTAACATTAACTGCCTTTCTGGACGTTTGAAAGTGTATTTTATTTTTTTAACCCAATTATTTTTATGTTTCAGAAACCATGAAAATATTTACAAAAGAATAATGTATCGTTAAATTTATAAGCTTGAGTAAGTTTCCATTAGCTGTAAAATATTATGCCTATATATTTTTTAATTTTGGCAGGTATTTTATCATAAAAGGGAGCATTTTTTAAGATTCGGTGCCACAACATAACGAAGTACAATCAGTTATTTAACCAATAAACGTGAATATAAGGAATCGCCACATCATGACAATGTGAATACAATTTAAAATCCACCCCTGTTATTTACATTCCAATTGCATTTTAATGTTGCTGGCTCGTCTGTCGTGTCAACCCACTTTCTCGCTACGCGGTGCGAATTCGGTATTTTGTACTTTACCGAAAGCTTGATCATGTCGAAATTTTCTTATTATACGGTATACCGTCAGGATTACAATTGCGCAGTTCTATTTGATTGCACTAACGTGGTGCCGTTCGCATACCGCGCCAATCAGAGGGGCAGTTACGCAACTTTCTGAACGAACGTTACTACGAATCGACTGTAAATTCTTGCAAATTACATTTATATCTAACTTACGCACGTACGAAGCGTTACGTAACCGACTAACAGGAAACATTCATAACTAGGATGACATTAGACTCTGACAGCTGACAGCTTACTAGCCAGCACCGACAGTTAAGCTACTGATAATACGCTCACTGTGGTAATTCTTTGAAACTTTCAAACAATAGCTGTTTTTGGCTCAGTGGCAATAAAAGTACAAAGAATTTACGCGCGTGGTCACTCACAATTTCTTAACTTTGAAGTTTTTGTTAATAAAGTGAAAACTCCAGTGATATTGAACAAACACAATTGTGTTGTTCTTTTTGATATTGTTCTATCAGATTGTTACTTAAGACTAATTGTAGCTGAAAATATGCATGAGTTATTCAAAACTTGATCAAAGATGTTCATGAAACCTGTTGTAACTACTCGTAAATAGTACCGTTACAGCCCGTTTAGCGTTTAGCTTTGTTTTTTGTACATAGACATTTGTTTTTGTGGAAGGCGCCAAATTTTCTTAACACACATATATTTATTAAGCTTGAATTATTATTTATTCAATTTTTATTTAGTGGGTTTATATTGGGTCTCCGCAATTATCATCACGTCTCCGACTTCCGGTCCCAGCTTCGGTAGCTGCTGATTCGCTGGCGCAGACACGTGCACACCCTGTCGTTACTTTATAAAGTACCTATCGTTATCCTGCGTCCCCTCCATACTTTACAGAGTGTTATAGTTATATATGGTCAATTACAGTGGTCATCGCTTGCGGTCGTGTGCTAACCTTACAGTTGCGGTGCCGTCGCGCACATGTTCAAAATCTTTTACGTCACACCTGGCCATAATGCGAGTTTTACTGCACGCTGCGCGTACGGAAAAACTCGCATTGTGGCCAGGTGAAGACGTTAAATTTTGTACTCAACACGGGCGGTAATTCGTAAAGCCCCAGAGAGCATATTTATGGCCGTCACCTTCGGTTCGGGCCACAAATACCTGCGATCTGGGGCATTCACGAATTCCCCGCCCTAGTTACGATTACGTAACGCACTGTACTATTACGGTGCGCGCTGTGGAGTGGGATGAGTTTCCTTGTCGCTAACGGCCCGGCCACGATTTCGAGCGGAGGCGGCAGCGGCAGCGGTTTTTCTAATCCATTGCGTGTGATCCCAACTAACCACAGTGTGTTGTGCGTCTCGACCGCGCAGTGAACAGATAAAACGCTTGCCGCGCCGCAATTCGCGCAATGTCGTGGCCGGGGCGTT
Source organism: Epinotia demarniana (assembly GCA_945867215.1). Taxonomy (NCBI): domain Eukaryota; kingdom Metazoa; phylum Arthropoda; class Insecta; order Lepidoptera; family Tortricidae; genus Epinotia; species Epinotia demarniana. The sequence goes on along the minus strand of OX244271.1, from coordinate 20,131,729 downwards.
AGACATCGCACTGTCGCACATCTTACAGTAAATAAAAAATACAATAAGTGCATAACTTGTGCGGCGGAGACTGGTGCCCGAACTAGGTTGAACCTATGTCAGGTCGCCAGGTCTCCAAACCTCAGAATATGTACGTAGCAATGGAAGTAACAGTGCAGTCACGTTTATTATTTATTTTGAAATGGAGTTTGCAACTAGGTAGTAGATAATTATTAAAACAATATTCATAAACACTAAAAACTATTCAGATTATACACTATTTATCTAATCTAATGTTTGTGTGTGTGTGTGTGTGTGTGTGTGTGTGTGTGTGTGTGTGTGTGTGTGTGTGTGTGTGTGTGTGTGTGTGTGTGTGTGTTGTGTGTGTGTGTGTGTGTGTGTGTGTGTGTGTGTGTGTGTGTGTGTGTGTGTGTGTGTGTGTGTGTGTGTGTGTGTGTGTGTGTGTGTGTGTGTGTGTGTGTGTGTGTGTGTGTGTGTGTGTGTGTGTGTTAAGTTTTCTTGTTCTAGATGTAAGTACATTAATGTGTGGTTGAAAGCTAAGTTTTCCATCTATTATGACCCCAAATATTTAATCGTGTCTGTTTTATCAAGGTTTGGACAGGAGCAGTTAGAATTATTGCAGTTAGGTCGGGAGTGGGCGGTTATAATGTTTTGACCAGCGTTGATACTTTATGTCAGATTTGAGGGAGAAAGTAACATACTTCGTTTTTTCGACGTTGATCGTGAAAAAATGTTGTGTTTGCCACTCCGATACTATATTAAAGCCATTTTGTGCGTACTTGAAAGCTTCTTCCCACGTTGATCCATGAAACAACAGAGCAGTGTCATCTGCATAAGTAATAATTTTTTCCTTTAGGCAGCTGGAGTTGGCATAGATCATTTATGTATATTGGAAAGAGCGTTGGTCCAAGGATGCTGCCCTGAGGAACACCATACTTAACTTGAATTTCCTCACTGACATAACCGCCCACTTTGACACACTGAGTTCTATTCGACAGGTAGTTCTCAAAAAGTTTTAGCTGGAGTCCTCTGATGCCAATTTTTTCTAGTTTGGTGATCAGGATGGGGGCAAAGACTGTGTCAAAAGCCTTGGCTAGATCTAAGAAGATTGCAAAAGCTTTTTTCTTGTCATCAAGGTGAGTTACTAGGTGGTCTGTCCGTTCATGCACAGCGTCGGAGGTAGACTTACCTGCTCTAAAACCAAATTGTGTAGGGAAAAGGGCAAAATATTGGACAAGTCTCAAATTAATGATGCGCTCTAAGATTTTTGATAATGTAGGGAGGATAGATATGGGCCTATAGTTTTTAACACAGTCTCTGTCTCCACTTTTGTGAACAGGGGTTATCTGAGATTTCTTAAAAATCTGTGGAAAGATACCGGTGGCAAGTGCTAAGTTGCATACATGCGTGAGAGGCTTAGCTAAAAGTAATTTATATTTTTTAAGAAAACTTCCTGAGATTTTGTCAGAGCCGACAGCGCAGTCGGTCTTGATATTTCCTATTAAGGTATCAATTTCCTTTTCGTCCGTAGGAAGCATAGCCATTGAAGCGCAGAAACTCTTGGTTGCACTATGGACAGACGCGGGCATAAGACTATTATTAATAAACTGTTCCGCCATTGATTGTCCAACATTAGCAAAATATTTATTTGCTAAGTTAACAGAAAGAGTTGGGTTAGAGATAGAAGTTCAGAAGCAGACTCTAGGTTTTGCAGTGTAATTTATGTCCTTTATTTTTCCCCACATTTTTTTGTTATTTTTAGCAGCAGTTTTTATTGCATTCCTTTCATATTCTCTTTTTATTCATTTTAAAAGTGAGTTACAGAAATTCCTGTACCTTTTGTATGTGATTTTTAGTATTTCATTGTCAGGGTTTTTTTTCAGTTTTTTGTGTAGGTTGTCCCGATTATTAATACATTTTAATAGTCCGGGTGTGATCCAAGGCTTTTTTATTCGTCGTCTGCTTGATATTTTGACAGTAGTAGTATTGGCGTTGATTATTGAAGTCAGGGAGTCTACAGGAAAAACAGCAGCTCTGTCAGCATTGTCTAATTTATAAATAGGTGTAAGGTCCAGATTTTGCATATCTAGGTCTAATTTTTTATGGTCCGTACTTTGAATATTTTTTTTCGGACGATCATTAGGTGTCTTTAGGTCTAGGGACAGTATTACACACTCATGGTCCGTTAATGCTGAGTGTAAAACATAGCAGCGAGCCGTTTGTTTACATTTCAGCATTACGTGGTCCATACATGTTTTGTTATGTGTTGGGAGGTTATGAGCTGGCAGGATATCGTGCATCGCTAACAGGTTTAGGTACGTAGGTGCCCTATTATCTGAGCCCTGGTCTGAGATGTCAATGTTTATATCACCGATAATGATAATATTCTGAACCGAGGAGTAGGTACTTAGAAGACTGTTTAGAGATTCGATTTGACTTGGCGGACGGTATATGGAAATGATTAATGTATTATTATTTACTTTTACTAAAAGGCAGTTTGCATCATTTAATTGTGGTTCCGTAACCAAGACTGGTTTATCTTTCCTGCAATAGACTACTACGCCCTCGTTTTGTGAATAATTGTTCATTGTAGAAAATGTGTTATAGTTGTCGAAATAGGGAACTTGATGTGTGTAGGGGTGCCAACACTCAGTCAAAACAATTATATCCCATTCTATTTTGCATCTCTGTAAGAGTGTAAGAAAACCGGGAAAGTTACAAGTTATACTCCTAATAATTTGGGAAAACATGTTGAATACTTTATATATTTGTGTATTGCATATTAGCGATACATATGATAAATTTATATTATAATGTATATATTTATAGTATTTGTACACTTTTTATTTTCATTTATTGATATGTTTGTACCTTTCTTAGATTTTTTATGTTCTGGGTTTGTTCTATATGTTATTGTAGACGGTGTCAGTTTGTCTATCTCGCTCTATCTATCTTCCACTCAATTGCTCAAAGGTTAGGTGGATTCCTTTTAGGGATGAGTTCGCCTTTGTAATATTATATATATTTTTGATGTTTTAACCTGTGTTGTGTACAATAAAGTGCTTACATACACACAAATATTTGCCCTTGCCAGGATTCGAACACGGGACCGGCCGCTTCATAGGCAAGATCACTACCCACTAGGCTAAGTCAGCCGTCGGCCGTCGGTAATGTGAACAGAAATCGCAGTGACGAACAAGAATTTACCTCCGATGGTGCTAACCCTACTACATTTTACCTTACACGCTATAAAGTTCGCTGTAAAAAAACCGGTACGTAAATAAAATATACAGTATATTTTATTCATCCCAATACAATTTTACTGGGAGCACTTCTGATATTGACTGGGTGGATCTCATAGAGTACGCCAAAGGAATTCGTAAATCGAGTAATCAGATTAGGGACCTGTTTACCTTGAAGCTTTTTCAGCCTTTAACCGACAAAGACAAGTGGTGTTGCTTTAAAACTATAAACATACACCATTTTAATTCCAAGAATATATTGAATTCTACTTGTATAACGTCTACAACTTTGGTAAGTTTATAAGTGGATACTTCTTTGTTGGCTATGGAACCCTAATAAAAAACCGGCCAAGTGCGAATCTGACTCGCGTCCCGAGGGTTCCGTACTTAGCAAACTGTACTTAAGAAAACGTAAATAAATAAAGCGACCTCTGTCGGCACCTATACCTATTTAATTTAAAGGTGGTTTGTTTATCATCGATAATTCGTTGTAATACGCGAATCAAGTTTAATGTTGCTTTTGTTAATAAACGTACGTACTTTTGACAATACCGCGATTAATGGTAATCAGTATAATAATAACTGTTCCTGTCCTTAATTGTATCCCATGGATTTGCGATTGAATTCAATCTAAATGGTAAATCTACTTAGATAAGAATTTTCAGTTTTCAGTCTTGATCATTTAAAGGAATCAGCTATTATGGTGTACCCGTAAAATGGGTTGGTCTCAGACGGCCCTGAACGCAATTTGCCTAGTTGGAGTTTTGCCCACATTGCAGTTTGACCACCGAGCATTATGCCTAAAACGCAAAATGCCTACATCACATTTTGTCGTTTTGAGGTTACGTTAGCGATATTGACGGATCTGGTCTGTTTGCCCTTTGGGCATCTGAAGAAACCTAACGAACCTAATCTACCTATAAGTGGTCACTTTGCGTTTCAGGCATAATGCTCGGTGGTCAAACTGCAATGTGGGCAAAACTCGAACTAGGCAAATTGCGTTCAGGACCGCCTGAGACCAACGCCGTAAAATATGTATCTGAATTAATTCACTAAAATCTGTATAAGTACAGATAAATCGCTATATATGGCAACATTGACTGACGTAGCTCATTTGACTCGCGATACATTGAAAATGGTGGTTATTTCAGCATTATTTTCATGTTCGCCACATTAATTAAATAACATTTTGTGATTAACAACTAATGGCAAATAAAGAAGGATTAAAACATGTAACAAATAATTATTTGAAATCAGATTAGGGTTCTCTACAAAAAGTTATTCCGGAAGTCACGTGACACATTTTGAACTGTACCCCTATACAAGAACGCGAGCAAAGAAGTATCCACTTCAAAACACGAGCCTAAAAAAGAGGGACAAGAAAAAAAAGCGTGTTGCAACACCACGCATAACGTGACAAAATATTAATGAAACTGGCACAAATGATATTTTTTAGTGAAGTTAAGTGCTTATTAATGTAAGTCGTGTGAATCATTAATTGAGTGTTATTAATTTAATAAAAACCGGCCAAAAGCATATCGGGCCACGCTCAATGAAGGGTTCCGTAGTTTTCCGTCCGTCACAGTAAGTGTTCCCACTTAAGCGTTAAACAAGCAATATTGAGCGAACAATACAAGCAATACTTAGCGAACAATTTTATTATTAGACAACGAACGACCAAAGACAACTAAGACAATATTCGAGCACGACAAATTTTCGACCTAATGTATGGGCGCACCTGCTCCGACCCCATTACATCAGGAAAAATCTTAACACCGCCATGTACGATATGAGCGTTCCGTGTACAGTGATATCTATCGGCAAATTAAGTAAACTATTGCGCGCGAGCTTAAAGTATGGAAGATGATTTTTATGGGATAATTCTTTATTGCGTCAACCGATTTTCACCGTTTTTACTTTATTTGAAAGCACGTCATGTCATTGTGATTTTGTAGAAATTACAAGTACAATAAACACCTGTTTATACTGTCAAATTACAAACTTAGTTCAGAAATTATTTTGTATTTTTTTTCAAAAACTATTCAATTTAACAAGTTCAAAACAATTCTCCTAGAAAGTTTTTATATAGTTCTACTTTTGAGATTTTTTTAATATTTTTAAAACTTATGGTTCAAAAGTTAGAAGGGGTGACACATTTTTTTTTACTTCTGGAGCAATTATCTCCGAAAATATTAACATTATCAAAAAAATATTTCGCTAAACCCCTAGTTATTTTTAAATACCTATCAAACAATATATCACTCCCTAAGAAGAAAAAAAAATCACTCCCCACTTTACGTATAGGGGAGGTACCCTAATAAACATTTTTTTCCACTTTTTATTTTACCACTTTGTCGGCGTGATTGATATACGTATTAGTACCAAATTTCAGCTTTCTAGTGCTAACGGTTACTGAGATTATCCGCGGATGGACGGACAGACATGGCGAAACTATAGGGTTCCTAGTCGATTACGGAACCCTAAAAACAGTTAAATAGGTCAATGGGCAATAAAGTAGGAAGGCGAATTGTACTTTTAAGTTGTATGCAGCGAATATACTAGTAGGCACTACGAGGCACATCATTGTCAAATAAACAATAACGAGTATGTTCAATGATAACATAGTATGCACCATTTGATGATTATTGATTGAGGTAAAAAAGAAAAAAAAAGCATTTTAAGACTAGGGCGCATTACAAATGATTAAGTACTACAGATATTCAAAATAGTCCACGAATCCAAACATTCTCACGCGCACGCTCTACGACACTCATTGCGCGCGCAAAATAGGGCGCTGACGGCGCCCGCTCTATGTTCGGCCAAAGGCCGACACTTGTTGCGCGCTCTGCGCGCACAATAGGGCGCGGACGGCGCCCGCCCTGTGCTCAGCCAAAGGCCCGACACTCGTGCGCTCCGCGCGCTCGATAGGGCGCTGAAGGCGCCCTCCCTACGCTCGGCCGGAGGCCGACACTCGTTAATAGGGCACGAACGGCCCCCGCCCTATGCTCGGCCGAAGGCCGACAATCGTTGCGCGCTCCTCCATTCCAGAGAATCGGATATTTTAAATTAAAAATTTATCATAATTGTAACTGAATACCTACAATTAAAATTCTGTTTTAAATTTATAACTCATCATTTGCTTCGTCTTCGTAATAATTTTAAGAATGACTAAATTTTCAAAGTTAACGTTACTTAAAAGACCCTTACAATTAATCTCAACTCGAAACGTGTTTCAATTCAACGACCGTTTATTTTAGAAACGCCTACTCTTGAAATACCTTTCGCTTAGCGTCGTTAAGCTTTACACGAGTAAGACATTTCAGACAGTTCAATAATTGCTTTAAAACTATACATATAAAAGGGTTGGTCTCAGACGGTCCTGAACGCAATTTGCCTAGTTGGAGTTTTGCCCACATTGCAGTTTGACCACCGAGCATTATGCCTAAAACGCAAAATGCCTACATCACATTTTCGTCGTTTTAAGGTTACGTTAGCGATATTGACGGAGCCCCGCGGAGCGGGGCTCCTATTCCTGGTCTGTTTGCCCTTCGGGCATCTGAAGAAACCTAACGAACCTGACATACCTATTAGTGGTCACTTTGCGTTTTAGGCATAATGCTCGGTGTTCAAACTGCAATGTGGGTAAAACTCCAACTAGGCAAATTGCGTTCAGGACCGTCTGAGACCAACGCGTAGAATGCTGTTGCTATTACCCTCGCTCGTATACAAAAGTAGCAGAAGCAAAAAAGAAATGCTATCCTGAGGTTGTAATCATTCGTCGTCTTATCGTTTAGGCTCAACCACACACGGAAAAAATCTTAGGTTTTCACAAACACAAACACAGACCTTATGAACAGACTTCTTCTGAGCTTAGATACATTGATCACTTCCACACGGCAATTGCCCAGAAAAAAGAAATCTTAATTGTCTTTAGAAGCTATTAGTTTATTAGATTGTACCAACTAGCATATATGTTATAGTTTTATTTTACTTTACGTAGTTTTATATAATTTTAATTTATTTATAATATATATCAATTGCTATTGGTTGGCTTAGTGTAAAAAAAACATTAACTAATCTTATGATGCCATTATAATTACCAATTACGTAAAGACTTGTGATATCATATGGGTCAAAATTCATTAACAGTAATTACCCAATCAATTAATGACTGTGCACTTGTCTTATTATGTGTTAAATACCTCAAAATGTGTTTTTATTTAATAATTATATATTGGCCTGTGCTTTTAAAGCACTTCCAATTAAAAAACCTAATATTTGAATTAATAAATAATTATGACCGCTGACCGTGCGCTGGAACACGAGAAACATTATTTCTTCTTAGAATGACTTAGAATGAATGTCAACGAATTTGTGAGGTGACTACCTCACAAATACGCTGACATTTTGTACTGTTATTCGTTGTCTTAATTAAAGTAACAGGTCGTGCAGAGATTTAGGCTAGCGTGTTAACTGCCAAAGTTAAGGCAAGGCCTGGTCTAATTTCTGGTTGGTTGGTATTCATCCGAATAAACAGTGTACTCCTTATTATGGACCTAAGGAAAGACTTATTTTGTTTTTGCCCGACTACGCCAGATGTATTTACATGTGTTCTACAGTAGCGTTTGAGGTACTCAACCGATTCTGACGAATGAGGTATCAATCGATTCGACATTATGATCCGGGTACAAAGACTGCCTTTTGTATTCAGCTATTTTTGTTAGTTAATATACTGCTTTCAGTAACTGCGTTTGCGTTGCAAATAATTGCGAATTCCTTGGTCAACCCCCAACACCTTGACGCTGCCTGGTTATTTATAATGAGGAGTTCCTACTTTGTCTTTCTTGGTAATGGTTCATGAGCCTGAATAAGAGCTTAAATTAATTTACAACGTTTATGTTGATTCAGTTATTATGAGTATTGTTTCAAAAGTTTAAGCTTTTATTCAAAACTTTCGCTACATACAAGAAAAACTAAGTGTGTAACGCATAGCGATTCTTGGCAGCGAAAGTGTTAACTTGACCTGTGCGTTAGTTTGTTACTTTGTTAGTGTGTCACAAATCTTGGAACTGTATTTAGAACCACAACCGATTGAGCTGAAATTTTGGCTATAAGTATAGTTTGGATGACACTTCAATATTATGAGACAGAAGGTAGCCATAGGAATTCAGACCTTAACCGACTTAACCTCGTTGAGTTTGGACTCGTTAGAATTGTCTCACTGAGCAGTTCATCACGCTATACAGAAAAATACAGTTGGCAATAAAAGCTTGTAGCAAAAATGAAATTTAGCATATGCTGTAATGCTGTCAAATTGTATATCTGTCGCAGTGAAATGGCCAAAACAGAGATTTGAACAAATCCCTAAGGGATATGATCAAATCACGCAGGATGTTAAAATGGCGAATCCATTTTATCATTTCCCTAATACAAATCAATCATTTGATCAAATCTCTGAATCTGTTTAGTGAAATGACGAAATCGGACAAAAAAGGCAACTCGTTTTTTCATTTCACTAGATTTGTTTAGTGATTTGATAAATCCCTGAAACGCGTCAGTGAATTGACGAAACTAACTCGCAGATATTGGCTCCTAAATCATTAGTCATTTAAACGGTTCTGGGACTTAGACTCGGATGGCGGATAGGTTAGAAGATGGTGGCGGGAGCTCTGCTCCCGCCACCGTCTTCGTGGTTATTTTTTTTATAAAAGCGCGGAAAAATCTTTATCGCGTTAGTTTCGTCAACTCACTGACGCGTTTCAGGGATTTTATCAAATCACTAAACAAGTCTAGTGAAATGAAAAAACGAGTTGCCTTTTTTGTCCGATTTCGTCATTTCACTAAACAGATTCAGAGATTTGATCAATTTACTGATTTGTATTAGGTAAACGATAAAATGGATTGGTCATTTTAACATCCTGCGTGATTTGATCATATCCCTTATAGATTTGATCATATCTCTGTTTTGACCATTTCCCTGCAACACATCCAAAATAAATTAATACAGTAAGCAAATAAATCATGGTTTTCATATATCCGAAAGGTGTCCACTGCTGGACAAAGGCCTCCCCCAAAGAGAGAGACAATGGCCGGTTCTGCGCTACCTGCATCCAGCGGACTCCCGCGAACTGAAGGGTGATCACGTATCTTTATCTACGCACATATCATAAGTACTCTAAAATGCGATCAGAAACCCTAGGAAATGACCAACATTATTACAACCGATTTTACTATGAGAACTTTCTTGTCTGTGGTAGTAGGTAAAATCTCTACTGTAATGATATTACACTACAGAGTTTTGGATCCTTATGAGTTTAAATTTGGAACAGCTGTCAAAACTCGAGCGGGTCTCTCTTCTAGTATCCATACATATTAAAACATTTGTCGATACGAAACGTCAATTCAGTATGTTTTTTTAATATAAACCGCACGGCATTTTGATCTCGAGTGATATGAGTTATAGGAACTTCATTCGTTTGTCTATGATTAAAAAAACTATTCGTCATAACGAATTGCCGCCATTGCTGTTGTCAGTTTTTTTGCTGTTACTTACCTACTTATGATGTGTGTGTAGATAAAGTAGTGTATGCAACTGTACATAATTAGGCCTTAAAACACTTGTGTGATCCTATTATGAAACTCGCTGACGCTCGTTTCATAAAACCACACTCGTGTTTTAAGGCCTCTCATTATGGATCAGTCGCATAAACTACTATTTCGAACGTATGTTAGGACAACTCAACTGTCATTGACCCATAAAAATGACATTTAGATTCTACCATACGCGCGTAGAATACCATCGTCCTGCCGATTTGGCAATAGTCACATATTATATTTACACAGCAGTAAAATTTCTTGATCAAGCAGTGGCAGCAATATTCCTACTAACATTATAAATGCTAAAGTTTGGATGTTTAGTAGATGTTTAGATGTTTGTTACTCAATCAAACAAACGGCTCTATCAATTTGGATGATATTTTGACAGGAAATATTTTATAGCCTGGATTAAAATATAGGATAGTTTTTTCCGAAGTCTAAGCAGAGGAAGTCGCGGGTGAAAGCGTGTATTCTCATACTTTTCCAATTCCACCTCAGGTAAAAGGCGTGTCATTTAGTAAGTCGGGTGAGATGATACCCACCTCATGTACTTTAAGGATTTGCCCAAGTTCTACGTAATCCACCCGCGTGGCGTGAATGCGGGTGCAAAGTTGTTATTGGGTGTCATACTTTGCCTGACTGAGCTTATGAGCCTTTGAATTTCTTGTGACATTCACTGCACACACTTCTTGTTTTTGTTTTTATAAATTAAGTAAATCTTGTTGAGAGGCAATCTAGTTTTATGTCTAGGTATCGACACAACGTCTCGAACTAATAAAGAGTAGGTGGCCGTAGGGGACGAAGACATTCATATGTGCATGTAATATGCCTAAATTTAAGAATAAAGAATTTTGAGTTTGACTTTGATGTTAGACAGGCCGGACGCTTGTTTACCACTGCCGTGTAATAATAAAAAAATACACACGCATTTATTTTCAACCGATTTCCATATGGAGGATCTTGGTACTAAATCGGACTATATTTATTGCTTTCAACTCGACAAAATGCATTGACGCAGGGGTAAAAGCTTTAAAATGCGAATTTAAGGTTTGAACTTAAGGCAACTCTGCCTATTAAATATAGGTGGACTGGGCATTCGGCGTACAGGTGACCTGGCTCTTCGTGCTTTTCTCTCATCTGTCCACATCACTGTTATCCTCATCAGTGGAATTCTAAATGTTTCCGATCCCGCTGATGTTAGAGTGGCAGGCTTGGCTGATGCAGAGTCATTTTGGAGAGCCGGGTACCCTACTGAAGGCCCACCTACTGAAAAAGCCAGCCAAGCTGCCCGGGATCATTTAAATGTCAAACCCTCCCACAAAATACTCCTACAATATAGTCTCAACACTGGTGAGCACGCTCGACTACTGGCAGTGTCTGAGCCGGAGTCGGGGCACTGGCTACATGCTCTTCCGTCGCGGAACATTGGCTCCCTGTTGGACCCGGGAGCATTGCGTGTAGCTGTGTGCCTTAGGCTAGGGATCAAGGCCTGTGAGCCGCACCCTTGCAGCCGCTGCGGAGGATCGGCTAAGCCTTCGGTCACCACGGCCTTCACTGCCGGTCGAGTGCCGGTCGGCCATTCAGACACGCTGCCCTCAATGACCTAATTCACCGGGCTCTCGGCTCTGCAGCCATTCCCTCTACATTAGAGCCTGTAGGTCTGTCTGCAGTAGACTGTAAAAGGCCCAACGGTTGCACTCTGGTGCCTTGGCATCTGGGCCGTCCATTGGCATGTGACGTGACTTGCGTGGATACGTTCGCCCCGTCCCATGTCCTGCGGTCTGCCAAAATGCCGATCTCGGCTGCTAATGACGCCCAAACAGTCAAGTGCCGCAAATACGCTTTCTTTAGGGATAATTACGTATTTGCGGCACTTGCAGTAGAAACCGTTGGACCATGGTCTTCCGACACCAAGGATTTTGTGAAAAATGTGTCCCAAAAATTCATCGGGGTTACAGGTGATCTCAGGGCGGGCTCATATTTCGCCCAAAGGCTGAGCCTGGCCATCCAACTGGGAAACGCGGTGAGCGTCTTGGGCACGATGCCCCGGACAACATTGGGGTGTGTCGAGGGCGGGCAATTTTCTTTCTTGATAATAAGTTCTGTTTTGTTTGTTTAAATATTGAACTTAAGTAGATAGTTATTAATTGATAGCTACGTACCTACTGGAGCTAACTTATCTGAAATAGGTATGTGCTTTTGTTTAATTTACATTTACATTTTTATAAACGTTGCAAAGATCTATTGATATTAATGCCGTTATATACGGACACACAAGTATTTTTAATCAGACATTCTCTGAAAATCGGTTGTAAAATATTTAATGTAACAAAGTAATTCTTATCCACACATATATAGGTATATTGCCGTGTAACCAAACCACAAGAACATTAACAATATGCTTTTCATTCCACAGATTCCTCTCAAAACTCGTTCGAAAAATCACGACCAATTTGTGGAGGCGAACGCAATTTGTTTTAAAGTCAAGCCAAACAATGGGAACAAGCAATTGATTTAATGGGTCGCCGTACCCAAACGATGGCTTTCATAGACAGGAAGATTAGGGGTATTTTGTAGGAATTTTCACCCTTTTAATAATTACAAATGGGTTTTTTCGACAAAGCGGCCATTACGGGCTTTCCGCTTGAGCTGACTGTCACCGATTTAGCGCGCAGGTATTGAAGTCTTTGTGGCTGTTTGTTTTTCAATTATCGTCTGAATAGTTATATACTCGTAGAGAATGACAAATGGAAATGGCCGGTTTGTGTTTACTCGTACTGATGCAGTTTTTTTTTATTTGTTGGTATAGTTTTGCGTAACTTTTGAACGACCTTAAGGAAAACTCAATGGACATACGGCCAAACATAACTTACACAATCCACCAGCTGACAGAGGCGTATTTAGCCACCCATGTGCAATCATTACCCTAACGCCCTCTAGCAGGCCGGCGGCGCACTCATCGAGTGGCGCTCGGCACTCCCTAGGACCACACCACAGGTAAAGCCCCCTCTGCCAGCTGAACTTCTTCAAAAGACAGCAGCCAGTAAGTTATTACGATTATGTAGACAGCAACGCATTATGACGATCACTTTGTATAGTTACTCCAAACACGATGCCTAAGAATTATTGCCAACATAAATATTATGATAAGCTGCAAAACACATTTTACACATTTTATTAAGGGGCTCCCATGCGCCAATGTCCTTCGATCCAAATCCCTTAGTTTTCTTATATTTTTTGTAGCTTATTATATTAACAACAACTGCTTTAAGCACTATAGTATCCCATATTAACTTCAAATTTAATTTTTTTCGAGATATTTGGCATCAAAGTTTAACAATTTTAGGCCGAAAAACCGGTTTTCTGCCCATAACTTTTGTGTTAATTGGTTTAAAACGAAAACCCTGGACCAGTTCTTAGAGACGTCACAGACAAACCCAAATATGTAGATTTCGTATAGGTATAATAGATCTTTCACGTCAATAGAGATACGAAATAAGTGTTTCTTTAGACAATGTTTAAAAAACAGAAAATTAAGTATTCATTTGTTTCCAAATCCGTTGAACCAAAATGGAGATAAAAGATTGAAGAACCGATAACCGTTTGATTTATACTTCTATCTGTAGTGCAAAAGTAGGAGATACGATTCAAAACTCGTCAATAATCGATTTAAACCTCGGGTAGCCCCTATGCATTCTCGTAATATTCTGACTATACCATCGATTTATATTTTAGAAGTAAGCGTTTTTGTTAAATAATTATGTTTCCCACAGTACATTCGTCCATTCCATTTACGCCTAAATAGTAAACTATTAGCCCATCCTAATTCGAGAATGTAAATGATCCACCCCGGCCCCTTCGCTACGTCAGGCAGTCAATGTCCTACATTAAATAATCCAGGATGAAACTAGTATACTTTATTAGCAAAGCTTTATAAAAGGGCAAGTTATAGTGCTTTTTCATATTAATGTGCTTTTACTTTTGTTACTAGGGATAAGGGATTTAGTTAAAGTGAATAGTTACCTATTAGTTTTAGTTACGTTGCTATACCCTATCTAGCAGGGTTAATGTTGAGACTATATATAATTTTACGTCACTCTGGGTGATAAATGAGATTTAGCGGCAAATCAGTTTTTCATTAGTAAAAAAGTAATTAACGGGCGGTAATTAGTAAAGACCCAGATCGCATATTTATGGCCCTCACCTTCGGTTCGGGCCACAAACACCTGCGATCCGGGGCATTCACAAATTCACCGCCCTAAGTACGTAATCTACTATTAAGACCACATGTACACATGGAACGCAATAAACCATTTAAATTAGAATTTGACTTACTATTATTATTATTAAGAGCGTTAAGAGCTTAAGTGTCCCAATGATGGGCAAAGGCCTCCCTCTTTTTCTTCCACATATCCCTGTCCTGGTCAGATTCCCACCAAAACGAATGAATTACTATAGAATAATAAAATCAGTAAAAATATACCTGTTTACCGAGAATAGTTCCATTATTCATAAAATGTATCCGTTAAGTTAAACGTCTCCTTTATCTGATAGACGGCCTCAATGCACGTCTATTTGCATACTATGCGATACGACACGGAATGTCTGTCGAAGTCGATGAAATCTTCCAAACGCTCACGTTTGATTGAAATATTTGACGTAGACGGGTTGACCGTCAAAGTAAAGTAGAAAATGTGCCAGCTAATCTCGTGTTTCACAATCGAATGAAAATCGCCTACCAGATCATTCTCACGGTAATTCGAATTAACGGTTAATTAAACTCCTATAACTTCCTGCCCGTTCAAGAACGGCTGGGCCAGTTTTTATGATGTTTGATTTTGAATTTCTTATCGCTCTTAGTAGCAGAATAACTATTAAAACATGGAAGAAATGACGATTTTTCCAGTTAAAACTTCTTTAGCAGCGCTGTGCACTTTTTGGGATGAGGAAAAAAAAATAAACTTGCGTCGGGTCACGTGCCCGTGAGATTAGCAAGACGTATGGATGGAAGTTGATTTTTCTGAGAGATAATTTTTTTAATGTTAAATAATTGTAATAGCCCAAAGGCCAAGGCCCAAATTACATCTTTCGGGCCTCAAGTCAACCTCACCTGCACGCGGTGCACCCTGCTGTACAACAAACGAGGCATTACTGACGACCCACCAACCCGCATTGGATTAGCGTGGTGGGCTTATGGTCCAACCCCTCCCATGAAATGGCAAATTCCGAGAGGCGCTAAAAATTGGTAAACAAACTTTACTTCCCCACATCACAAATCTGTTCAACACAATCTTACATACAGGCAATATTCCCCAAAACATGACTCACACCAACATCATTTTGCTGCACAAGAAGGGAGATAAGCCTGATATCTTAGGCAGTTACAGGCTGATCAGTCTTATTTCCCATCTCTACAAAACTTTCATTAAAGTAGTAGAGTCTCGCATTGCTGGACAACTGGACAGCAAACAACCCCCCGAACAAGCCGGATTTCGCCCCGGATTTTCTACCATCGACCATCTTCACTGTCTTAATCTACTCAAAAGCCTTCGATAGCATCACTCACTCATCAATAATATCCGCATTACGTAACTAAAAATAGAACCTACGTATATAAAAATTATTAACAATATTTATAATATCAGTACAGCCGACATAAAACTACAATCTTATGGTAAAACATTCCAAATCGAACGAGGCGTTAAACAAAGAGACCCGCTATATCCAAAACTATTTACCAGTGTTCTGGAGAAAATCTTCCAAACCCTAACGGCTTCGTGGGCGAGTAGTGGCATCGGGATCGGGGACAGAATGCTGACAAACCTCCGTTTCGCCGACGATATCGTGCTCTTTTCTCCGACAGCCCACAATCTGGAACGCATGCTGCACGAACTCAGCGCCGCAAGCCTTGATTGAGGTTGGACTCAAAATGAATATGTCGAAAACGCAGCTCATGACTAACAGCGCTCCCCAAAGAATCGTAGTTGATGGGCAGGAAATACGCTATGTCAAAGAATACATCTATTTGGGCCAGCTAGTCTCTTTCAGAAACAGACAAGACAAAGGAATCGAGAGACGCATTGACCATTCCTGGAAGAGCTACTGGTCCATGAAAGATCTGTTGAAGGGAAACCTTCCACTTTGTCTAAAACGGAAGCTTATCGACACGTGTCTCCTGCCCATTTTAACCTATGGAGCCTGAGCTTTGAAGACTGATCTTGGTCGCTGACCGAAACTCAAAAGTCCAAACTCAAGGTTTGCCAGCGCGCCATGGAGCGCAGTGTCCTAGGCATCAAGAGAATTGATCTAGGCCGAAATACCACACTGCACTTTAGAACTAGAATAGCAGATATGGGCAAGAATACTGCCTTGCTTAACTGGAACTGGGCTGGTCATGTTTGCCGTATGCACCCACAAAGGTGGGCTCATGCGGCTACTTGGTGGTTGCCACAGGACGGACACAGGCGGCGAGGTAGGCCAAGGCGGAGATGGCGAGAGGACTTGGACGCAGTTTCAAGTGATTGGCCAAGGATTGCGGAGGACAGGGACGAGTCGAAATCCAGGGGGAGGCCTTTGTCCAGCAGTAGGACACTCCAACAGGCTAGCAAAAAAAATTTTTAATAATTCTGAAGTGTAAAAAATTTAATGTACTTAATATAAATTGACATGTTTGTGTACGATAGCGCAAAAAATGAATATTGTCAGTATTTTACCACATAAATAAATGAACTTTTATACTGATAATTAAAACATTACGTGACCTGATCGAAAAACTGTTACAATGTCATTGAGTTTTCACGTCTGCCGGCACTCCCGGAGTGCAACCCGGTCTTTCTTTGCCTCTTATCATGCAGTACAAAGTTCGCGAGGTCAGCTAGTAAAGAATAAAAATCAGTAAATTCCAAAATGTACCTATGTACCGAGAATAGTTTCTATATTCGTAATTTATGTCTCTAAAACGGTCCCATATTTTGATAGACTGCTTCAATGCACCTATTTGCACACTAAGCGATATGACACGGAACGCTTGTCGGGCGGGTCGATGAGGTCTTTGACTGAGATTGAAATCCTTCACGCAGACGGGTTAACCGTCAAAGTGAAGTGGAAAATAGGCTAGCTATTATTTCAGCTATTATATTCATGGAGATAATCCATGCCAATATTATAAAGGGGAAAAGTCTGTGTGTTTGTAAGCTTATGCTTTGTTAGTTCGTATGTAATGGGTAATCTTACAAATTCAAAAATTATTTGACATGTGTATAGAAAGGACTCTTAAATTGACATTTGCTGTGTTTTATCCCGCGTGTTTGCGGGCATCCTTTTCGATACGTGGGTGAAGCCGTGCGGTCAGCTAGTTTAATATAAGTTATTGGTATCACGGCTAAATGGTGTCTTTATGTATTCACTTCAGGGCTGAGTTGTTTTTGGTCACTTTGCGCTGAAATTAGCATTTTCATTGGTAAATTTATGGCTTCCATTTTGGATTTCAGAACATTTGGCAACCCCAAAAATAGCAAAAAATAGGAACCATCACCCACATGGGAAATCTCTGCTGGTCGATTGCGTAAGAGTTTTTAATTGAGTAGATCTACATGTAATTTTTTGCAAGGGAAAATTATAGTTTAGTTGTTCTTATGCTCGTTCTAAAAGTCTAGCCTTAAGGAGCCTGGGGTCCTCTTCAAACATGATTACCACGCACACGTACAAGACTTATATCATATGTTATTGTAAAATAGTGTGGAGTAAAGTAATGGAAAGATGTGCATTCGATACACATTCACTGATAGGAATCACGGCGCACTACGCACTACGCTCCTAGCTGATCTCATGATTTCCTCCCATGTAGCGAGTATGGCGTAAGCGCACGCTAGGCGGGTTCCTGGCAGTATACGTGTTATCGTCGCTAATGTGGAAGTAAACATTATAAAATAAACTCTGTGTTTATTTTATAATGTTATGTAAAGAGGAAAAATTACAAAAGTGAATAAACAAAATTAAACTTCATTAGGAACATAGGATAGGATTCGCGGACATCATTCAGCATTCTCAGCTTATTTCATTATGAGTTTCAGATGAGGTTCAGACGTTTTTAAGTAACATTCCGTGTTCTGTTTCTAATTAGCCACTCAAAGGTTAGTACCTTTATTTGAAGTGTGACAGAGTTTAAGAAATACAGGAGGCTAATGTGAGACAAATATATTTCGTATTTTAATTTAGTACTTCGCTCCGAGCTAGAAGCATGTGCCGGAATAGAAAAATTGATATCTTTAACACATTTTTTTTACATATATGGTGGTGGCAGACAAGCATACGGCCTGCCTCATGGTGAACATATACCGTAGCCTATGGACTGTTCCGATTGTAGAAGAACCAACAACAAGCGGGTTGCCAGCTCTTTATTAATTTGAGGATTCCTTGTGTTGATTTTGATAGCTATACGAACGCAGTTCCCAACACGACACAGCCTTGGGAGATGGAGATTTTCAAAAGATTTTCCCTGTTATAACCCTGCTTTTCTAAGGTAACAGTAGCAAAACGTTAGTCACTATATTCAGAGCAATGACGCGTAGTTGCGTGTCCAAGAGGCAACCGGATGGCTATGTACGCCGGTATTTGAGCTCCCGAAGTGTCGCGGAACCGCCCTGTGCAATCCAAAACTTGGACTAGGGCGGAAAAAGAAAAAAAAATATGAAAAACGTTTTTGTATCGCGAAGCAGCCGATTTAAAAAACGGTTGCCTGAAAGTGTATACGCTGTTTATACAATGAAATGCTGTTTCAATCGAATAACTGGCGACATTTTTTTCCACCCCTCCAATTTCCGCCTAAGTTCAAGTTGGCTCAGTTTGTGTTGCACAGGGCGGTTCCACAGGGCTACGGGAGCTCAAATACCGCAAGCCATCCGGTTGCCTCTCGGACTCTAAAGCTACGGGTCATTTGTTTATAGATAATTTACCATGTGACTCAATACCACCCATCTTTAAGGCCTCCACCCACCGAACTTGTGTCACGCGCGGCGCGTGTGCTGCGCGGCACCCGCGCAAATTGTAAAGCATTGAAACTAAACTTCAAACACACATCGAACGCGATCCGATCGCGGGCGGGCGGGTCCGCGGCGCTAAAGTTACAACTCGGCAGTGCGGCCGCGTGACGTGCGCGTCGCGTACCTCACGCGTTCGGTGGGTGGAGGAGGCCTTTAATTGGACGAGTTAGCGTAAGGAACAAAGTTCTCCGTTTTAGCTTGGGCAAACATTATTTCACATTTCCCAGCTATCACAAGACGGCGCGCGAGCTCTCTCACACTATCTCGTCTCTTTCTAAGTTTTCTCATAAGACGGGGACGGATAGTGCAAGAAAGCTCGAGAGAGCTGTTATCCTCTGTACTAGTCATGTCGCATTTATGAACTGAACTCGTAAAATTTTGTGAGCAGGTACCTCAGAGCATAAAATACTATAGAGCGGACAAGCCGCCGGCGGCTGTTTCGCACATGTCATCTCATTGGGCATACTCCGCCATACATTTACCGTCCGCTGTCCACCGAGAAAGTTCCGTTTTTTGGCAAAATGCCGAGTTGTTCATAATAATTACTTGCAAACATAGGAGTGATTTGATTAATTTCCACACCAATGGATCACTTTTCAGAGGTAAATACTATAAATATCATTAATTTCAAATAAAACCACGAATTCAAAAAGTTGCGACAGGCATATTCAATACAAATCGCGCGGTATATCCGATCTCCTTATTTCCTATATCTGTGGCAGGTAAAATAATTATATAGTCTTCTTTTTGTCGATTCGGTAAATTGATATAAAAAATATCTTTTGAAAAACAAACATGCTTACGAGTGCTACAGCGCACTGAGCCGCTTGTAATATAAGTAGGTACCATTTCCTTCCATACAAATCCGTTACGCCGTCACTAGCAAGCACCGTCACTCATGGACATAAAGACCGCAATATTTCTCGAGGGCTACAATGATAACCCAGCATACTGTGGTTTGTCCTTACGTTAACCTACATTCATAATACCACCTGCAGGCCTAATTATGTTCTCGTTTATCGTTGGTCATAAATAATCTGTCCCTTTCTGATAACCTGATGTAAGCACCACAAACATATATCAAACATGAGCGCTGAACGCAAACATTAACCTATTGAGAATTGGAAAATTATACTTAACAAAATTAATTATGTTTCGTACAAATTAATATTTCGTTCCCTGCTAGAAGCCAAAGCAAAATTGTTAAAATTTTCTCAATAAAAGTAATTCAAGATCAGAAGAAATAAATTCCAGCTTTGTTTTTCTTTTTACCTCAACCAACTCAGAGAATTAAATGCCACAAATGGTTAAAATGACGGTACTTTACCACATCGTCCCCTAATATATATATTTAACGACATTTGACGAAAAATCTATTTCGGAAAAAGGCACGGCAGGCTTAAGGTAAACGTGTCTCTTTCACAGGGGGCTTAACCAGCACAGAGGCATCACTTTGATTTGTTTTAATGAGGCGTTACGTCGCGGAAGTACATAAATGATAAATAAATAAATATTCGAATTGGGTTCGAATCCCGGCTCGTACCAATGAGTTTTTCGGAACTTATGTACGGAATATGATTTCATATTTACCGTTAGCTTTTCGGTGAAGTAAAAACATCGTGAGGAAACCTGCATACATCTGCGAAGAAATTCAAAGGTGTATGTGAAGTCCCCAATCCGCAGTGGGCCAGCGTGGGGACTATTTGCCCATTCCCTCTCATACATGAGAGGAGGCCTGTGCCCAGCAGTGGGACGTATATAGGCTGATGATGTGTGTGTGTGAAATAAATATTTCGGGAAACTCTTACACAAATCGACCTAGTCCAAAACTAAGCAAAGTCTATACTATGCCTACTAGATGACGATATCATCATCATAAATTTAAGAGCCGGGCTCTTGTCGGTGGAGTAATCGCCACTCTGTTCTTCTGTCAGCCACTGTTTTGAGCTCTTGATACGACATTACATTAACTTTCTCTTTAGCTTGGTCCATAAACGCACGTCTTGGTCTTCCCCTGCCTCTCCTTCCTTACATCCTTCCTTCAATTATAGTTTATATGTAATTGTTATATTTGTCATGTCGTATCAGGTGCCCCAAAATATTTCCCCTCCTGTTTTTAATCGTTTTTAGTAGACATCTACACGACGAGACGACGATATACATATATATAGATAAATATATATTATTGACATGAAACAAGTCAGCGGACTGGGGTACCCCAGGAATATTCCGTTTTTTTTTCAAACATTAATTTACAACAGCGTTTTTTTTGTTTGTTTAATTTTCAAATGTTATTCTAAGATTCCTTATCAAAGAATCCACCAAAATTTCTATCGGGAAGTAAATATATAAGAATCAATGACACATCCATTATGTTTTTTGTGTGATATATTTATTATTCTTGAAGAGCTCTTGCAAATTTACCAAAACAAAAATTAAAATATCTATTAATATTTTTCCTCTTTTTTCAGGAATTGGTTAAATATTGATTTATTGATGAGTAATATTTTGGTGGATTTTGAGTCTACGTAATTACTAATATGATAATATATCAGCACACAAAAAAGCTGCTGTTATGAATTATTTCCAAATTTCCATTTTTTCCATACTAATGACAATTAAGTGCTTGGGCTAGTGGTGCGAGCAACATTAGCCAGCATCTCCTGGGGGGCTAGACAAGGTTACAATCGACAAGCGCTAACGCCAATAGAAAACGAATAAAATGTATGGGAACGACAGATGTTAACGAAAAGTGTTTTGTCAGCATATCTGTCATTCCCATACATTTTATTATTTTCTATTGGCGTTAGCGCTTGTCGATTGTAACATTGTCAACGGCCCCTGATCATGTCTCGTAGTTTTGTAATTATTGGTGATGGTTTGCTGGAAATGTTTGCATGTTTGCACGTGCGGAGGGATGTTGGGCGCTTTAACCGCATACGAAAATACGCATATAGGTGCACCGCGTCGTCGCTAATAGACCAGCATGTTTTTTTAGCGGAATAGCAAAGGCATATTGATCTCGTAACACATCCTCTTTAATGTTATATTAGTTTGCGATATACTGAGTCAGATTGATTATTACACAAAATATCGTTAATCTTCATTGGCGTTACTCCAAAAAAAAAAAACAAATTGACTTTTATAGCCCCGAGAACGATTAACCTCCACAGAATAATTAACAGCAAAAAATCTATTTTGCACTGAAATAAAAATACCCAATCCCTTCTCTTAATGAACCATCCTTCTTGATTCTTGGTCCATTTTCCGTAGAATCTCCTGGCCCTAAATTATTATTAAGTGGGTACTATGTCATCATTAGAAGAATAGCGTCTATTGCTATATGAGTGTTCTCTGGGTTATTTTCGGCATTCAATAAGATACACTACTTACTACTGTTGTAACAGTAGTAAGTAGTGTATCTTATTGAACTTCAAATGTCTTCTGTGGAGCTGCAATAAAATAGTACGATTTAAATTCGTAAGTTTTATCAAACAAGCAAAAAAACGAAGGTCTACGTTTTGGAGGGGTTGTCACGTAAAGTGAACTCTTGACACTACGCCGGTTCATCATATCATCAAATCAGCCGAAAGACGTCCACTGTTGGATATAGACCTCCACCAAAGAGTGCCAAAGTGACCGGCCCTGCGCCACCCGCATCCAGCGGATTCCCGGGACCTTCGTCAGGGCATTATTTAGTCCACCTTGGGGGGACCTACCCACGCCGCACCTTCTGGTACGTGGTCGCCACTCAAGAACCTTTCCGCCCCAACGGCCATCGGTTCTACGTGCTATGTGCCACTTAAGTATAGCGATTCGGGAAAACGCGGGTTAGGATAATTTAACTGCAATTTTTCCATATAATAAATGACATTCAGATCTACCTGACGCGCGTACAATGCGTTACGTACAGGTTTGTCCATACATGATTCGTATGTCCGGCTGTTCCCCTCTACAGGTCGAATTTCATAACCGATTCTCGTGAAATTTGTGAGCAGGTTCATTAATCATAATTTATTTTGTTGATAGCTTTTCGTTTTTTTTTTAAAGATGGGTTCTCGAGTTCTACAGTTCACGTACTTCACAGAGCCACTAGTATTCTATGCGTCATCATAATCCTACTTATACACTCGCGGTCAAACATTTCTCGTCACCTTACATTAAATAACCGCAATAATTATTTTTTTATATATTTAACAATAGTTTTATGCACACAATATGCTGTTCTATAAAATACCCAACTGTATTAGCAATTTTCGTGACCCTATCATAATAATATCAATCCCCAAAAAACTCAGACCAAGAAAAAAAGACAGACGGAGCGTTACGAACAGTCAAGTGAAGCCAAACCACATACAAACAAAACCAAGCTACTTCAAGTTTAGCACACGCTCACGCACACATATACAAACAAAATTGCACAAAAGTCTTCAGCACGTGTCGCAATGCTGTCAAGATCATTTATTTCGAGTTTTGTGCGATTTAATTTGTTTAGCGTGTGCCAAAACTATGGGGCTCGGTTGAAAACCAGTTGGCTTCACTAGACTGTTCGTAACGCTCCGTCTGTATATTTTCTTGGTCTGAGCCAAAAAATTAGATTTTTGCAAAATCTCGCTCCTATAACGTTGTTGTTTTCATGGGTTTTACGATTCCGAATTAAACCTGGTAACGTTCGTTTTTTTACTGTTATTTTTACAGTTTACATGCAATATTTAACAAAGATCATGACAGGATTAAAAAACTGTACAACCTTGCACTATTTTAGGAAATATGACGGTATTTTACCGACCCGTATTCATTGTCTGCGAGTGTATTATATATGAGAAAGTTTGGATGTTTGGATTTTTCTGTAAGCCCACTCCCAAAACACCTACTGGCAAGTACTTCCGGCCATTTCAGGACCGACAGACATAAGTTTACTCTCTCTACGATTAAAGATCTTAATGATGCCACATGTCTCGTACTGTTGTGTTGTCACATAAGGTAAATATACACATTCTAATTTTGACTGGAAATGAAGGACTTTCAAACTTTTGGCCAATTTTAGGTGCGATAATCTTCTGATTCTTGCTCAGCACTACTTTCTTGACCTGCTGTCTTGCATTTTATCGTGGTCATGATACGCAGATGTATTGGGAGTGGGCTTATGGACTAGATGTTAAGATATTTGGATGTTTAGATATGTTTAATAGGTACTTTACTCGATCACGCTTAAACAGCTCAGATTTAGATATATTATATAGCCGGGATTACGGGTCTACGCAGACGAAGTATGGGTATAAAACCATCCCGGGCCAAAATTTCAACGAATAACTTAAACCTTATTAGTTATTCATTGAATTGCAAAGAAGCTGTACTGACTTGATACTGACAGTTGGGTGAATAAAAAAACCTCAAGTTATTAATTGAAACGTAGCGCCATAAATAATTTATACTTGACACTGAAAACTAAATGTTTACTGATACTGTATCAACCCAGCACTCCCCAAGCTCTTGTGGTAGTCCGTTCCTGGGCTTCTAGTCTGTACTTTGAACCAGTGCCTTTTCATTCAATAGTTCAGTCAGTTACCGCCCATGTGAAAGTGGCCTAGTTCGAGTTCCGTCCGTAACATCCATGTAAATGAGCCCTAAATGGCTCTCTGAATGGCGTCGTTGTGATAAATACGATTAAGAGTCCTTACTCCTACAGACAAGCGTATTCTGCAAAATCGCCGAGTGTACATAGTTTTATGTACTAGTGTTAAATCAAAGTCAAAGTTATTTGTTCTTCAATTGAGATAAAACAAAACAAAAAAACGGACGGCAGATGGACGCTGGTAATAACGGAAAGACGGACGATACTGGTAATAAAGTTGTTATGATGATTGGCGACTATGACAGACTATCTTCAGAAGATGCCAGCTCCATCTTCACATTCGAACTGTCGGATTTGTCATCTTGTGCCTCGGATCCTTATGGAGACAAACAGAAATCTTAAAACAGAAATTTGTACTTTTACGTTTAGCCATTGTTTCTGAATACGCTTTTCCCCATGTTTCATTCAATTGCGCGGCATTTGATGCGGTCTTTTTCACCTATAAATGTCGATTAACCGAAACGGAACTCTGCCTCGACAAGAACTGGCGTAAAAAACCTTTTGAAAACAGTATACAATATATAATTTTAGTACCAGAGTAGGTATTAATAAATACCTACTCTGGTTATCTTTATTCTGGTTGGTATTTATTTTTATTTTATTTATTTAAGGAACAGTTACAACTTACAAACTAAACATATCTAACCATCACGTGAATATTCTAAATTTACATTGCTGCAGTAGAAAGCCTATTTTATTTTCCGATAGATTTCTAGTGCAGGACTTTATCACTGCCAAGTATCCCCTCCATGGTGTTATCTTGTATCTGTTTTACAAAAGATTTTAGTTAGTCAATAAGTTCGGTTGTGAATTTGATTGCGGAATGTTATAAAATTTATCCAAGAACGACTTTTTCACTTTTTCTTAATATTGTTCAGAGCTTCCCTGTACTACTGGTAACCTTGGGCCAATCAGAGTTCATTGAGAAGTTTCATAAATTATTCATCCGAACATACATTATTATTTCAAATATGTACAGCGACGGAGTGTTAGAATATCTGTTTCAAAACACTTAGAAAAAACTTTTTACTAATTCATCTATCACTATCGACGAACGTTTGTATTTGTATTTGTGGCTCCAATACTTTCCTCAAACAAAACACATAAAGCTAAAAATACGAACACAACACAAAGACGCGTATTAAGCCCAGGCCTATTAAGTGAGTTAATAAGGAAGATAAGAAGAGCG
Source organism: Epinotia demarniana (assembly GCA_945867215.1). NCBI lineage: Eukaryota > Metazoa > Arthropoda > Insecta > Lepidoptera > Tortricidae > Epinotia > Epinotia demarniana. The sequence continues at coordinate 20,106,025 of OX244271.1, read as the reverse complement.
CTGTGTGTAAGTGACAAATGCTTCTGCTAAGATAAAACGACGTATTTGGCTTTAAATGACATTCACTTAAGCCCTTTTGTGGAAAGGCTGTTGTGATTGTGAACGCTGTTCATTGCGTGTTTGAACAGAAATAAATAAATGCAGTCGTTTAGATAAGGATGCACGGCATTACTTATGCAAGCTATCGTCTTCGTAGCAATTAAGTAGTGTTCAGAGTGGCTACCGCGAAACGAAAGTGAAGTCCGTTCTCCCTCTCTGTTGGTTTTGTTAATTCGAGCTAAAAACATAGCAGATAATGAAATTTAAAAAACCGGGCAAGTGCGTGTCGAAAAAAGTAACGGCAGTTACATCCTTCATTAAAAAAAGGAGTTTTTCAGCAATAACTCAATAACTTTGAATTGGACCCCTCGAGGTCAAAATAACTGTCGTTTCGAGTACCTACCTATTTAAAAAGCACTAGGACCATTATGTTTTTCAATTACATGGTTCAAAACTTGCCTTTTATAGTCCTTGCTTTTACGAATATATTCACTTAATCAGAAATGTTGCTGAAAACCTTTATTTTTATAAACCTATCGATTGATGTACCACGTGTTGATTTACAGTGTTGTTGACTTTCAGTTAGATGTATGGAGCGCCAACAAAGTAAATTATTGTTTTGTTTTTTTATTTCAAAATTATGTAGCCGTTAACAAAATACATCTTAACTTCAAATTTCAAATACGTACCTTATAGTTTTTGAGTAAAATGCCTGGACAGACTTGACGATACTACAAGGGTTCCGTTTTTGCCCTTTTGGCTAAGGCTCCCCAAAAAACCGGCCAAGAGCGTGTCGGGCCACACTCAATAGGGTTCCGTAGTTTTCCGTCCGTCACAGTAAGTGTCCCCACTTAAGCGTTAAACAAGCAATACTTAGCGAACAAAACAAGCAATACTTAGCGAACAAAACAAGCAATACTTGGCGAACAATTTTATTATTAGACAACGAACGACCAAAGACAACTAAGACAATTCGAGCACGATAAATTTTCGACCTAATGTATGGTTTTTTTTTTGAACCTTACTGTTGCTATAATAGGACGGACCCAATACAGCGGTCGGACGGGCGCACCTACTCCGACCCCATTAAATCAGAGAAAATCTTATCACCGCCATGTACGATATGAGCGTTCCGTGTACAGCGATATCTATCGGCAAATTAAGTAAACTATTGCGCGCGAGCTTAAAGTATGGAAGATGATTTTTATGGGATAATTCTTTATTGCGTGAACCCATTTTCACCGTTTTTACTTTATTTGAAAGTACGTCATTTCATTGTGATTTTATAGAAATAACAGGTACACTAAACACCTGCTCATACGGTTAAATTACAAACTTAGTTCATAAATTATTTTGTATTTTTTTTCGAAAAACTATTCAATTTATCAAGTTCAAAACAATTTTCCTACAAAGTTTTTATTTAGTTCTACTATTGAAATTTATTTCATATTTTTAAAACTTATGGTTCAAAAGTTAGAGGGGGACACACATTTTTTTATTTATTTCTGGAGCGATTATTTTCGAAAATATTAACATTATCAAAAAATGACATTATCAAACCTTTATTCATTTTTAAATACCTATCCAACAATATATCACACGTTAGGGTTGAAATGAAAAAAATAACACTCCCACGTTACGTATAGGGGGGTACCCTAATAATAAAAAAACACTTTTTATTTTACCACTTTTTCGGCGTAATCGAGATACATATCAGTACCAAATTTTAGCTTTCTAGTGCTAACGGTTACTGAGATTATCCGCGGACGGACGGACAGACAAAGCGAAACTATAAGGGTTCCTAGTCGACTACGGAACCCTAAAAATGACTCATTTTTGCAATGTCAACTTTAAGGATTTTCTTTCATGGCATCAGGACCCATATTCGGTTCTCCTAGTTTAATGCAACATTAATGAATCGTAAATAACACTCCGTAATGGATACAATCCGGTTTTCTCCCTAATCCGTCTGTCAGAGATCAGGCAGGCTCTTCTCTGGAGGAATTAGAGTGATTCCATTCGAATTGTTTTCTTTTTATTGTGCGTAATTGTTTTTTTAATGATGGCTGGGGGCTTAGGAGTTTCCTGTTACGCTGTGATTTAAAAAAGATTTATCTTTCTTATTCTGTATTTATAAGTATTTGAAAGAAACACTATTCATAATAATATAAGCACATCATTTTACGATGTACGTTCCCTTACCTACTTCTTGCCACTTTCACTCAAGAGCATTTCTAGATTAGATTGTACCAATATCAAATAAGAAGTCTTTATAAATTTTCTGCTTTGTTACATAATCATTTAGCAAAAAAAATGTGGCTAACAGTAAAAATAAAATAATAAAATTCGGATCTCTGATTTCTACTAATTTTATTTGGCATCAAATATAATGACCACCAAAAAATGCTTTGATACCCTAAGATCTTTTACCAAAAAAATATACTGAACACCAAAAATAATAATTCTACCATTACAATAGTACTAGCTGTTTTAATAAAAAGTGCACATTAAATTTTATTCGAACACCAAATTTACTAAATGATCACCAAATCTTTGCGACCAAATTAATACAATACTTCTACCTAAATAACCCACTATGATTGCCATAAAATATATGAGTATTACCAAATAAAGTATAATGATGCCAAAACAAGTGATACAAAAACCCGAATCAGCATACCCTACTTCCACGTGGACTTGTCTATCCTACCCCTAGAGTGTGTATGTCGTCGGCCGATCGTAAAATCCGCCAGATCACGAAATAGGAGAAATGGAATTCATGATATGCCTAAAAGTTGGCCAGGCTTATCACGATGTGCCTGATAAACAATACGGCAGATCGATTAGAGCAACGCATTTGTCGATATTCCTAGCTCTATACCGGGCACATTGTAAAATAGTTTCTTTCTTGGCCACTGGTGGCGCTGCGTATGCGATGGCGGCCGTGTTTATTGGGAGCCAATAATCAGGGCGGACAAAAATGGCTTGTCATGAGCGAACTTTGTTTTAGGTCGGTTAGGTTAGGGTTCACTTGTCCAGAAATAGACACCCCGCGCAGCGGGGTGGCGTCTACTCGCTGGAGATTATCAGTAGAGAGCGAAGCGTAGGTCTGAGTCCTAGAAACGAAAGCGGGGATCCGTCGAATTTAGGAAATTATTTTACTATTTTTAATTTAGCAATGATTTATTACGATACCATTTTCTTTAATAGGATAGTAAGATGTTATAATTTGGGTTATGTTTTCATATTAATAGGAGATACAATTTTGGTGATCACTTACTATTTTTGGGTTAGCAATGATTTATTAGGATAGAGTTTTTTAAATAGGATAGTAAGATGTTATAATTTGGGTTATTATTTCACATTAATAGGAGATAAAAATTTGGTGATCACTTAACTATTTTTAGATTAGCAATGATTTATTTGGATAGTTTTTTCTTTAATAGGGTAGTAAGATGTTATAATTTGGGTTACTATTTCATATTAAAATGGAGATAAAAATTTGGTGATCATTTAGTATATTTGGCAGTAAAAAGTATTTTTTTGGCCTTATATTTTACTATATCTGGTGGTCCGTTAAACATATGCCATTTTATTTGTGTAAAGTTATCCAACTAATATTATAAATGCGAAAGTTTAGATGTTTGGATATTTGAATGTTTGGATATTTGTTACTCAATCACGCTTAAACGGCTGAACCGATTTTGATGAAATTTTTGCACGAAGATAGTTAATAGCCTGGATTAAAATATAGGATAGTTTTTATCCAGGTTCACGCAGGCGAAGTCGCGGGCGGAAGCTAGTCATTATATATTTAAATCAAGAGTCGAATAACCGATTTTAAATTGAAAACATTATAGTTAGTCATCAAGGTTTAATACGAAGCTATAATGCTCAAGGTGTAGAATAAAGGCATAGCTAATGAAGGGAGCTCAGCGAATCGTTCAGATAAAATGGCAATATCAGAGATAAAGTAAGGAGCTCCCTCGGGTTTGTTGGTTGTATGGTACAAGTGGATATTCAGATTACGGGGCTGGTATTCGCTACGCGCTAATGCAGCTCACTCCGCCGGTCACCCGTCACGAAGCTAGCCCTCTACCTATGCTTAGTTACTACGCTACACGTTACACTGCAATCAGTGTCGAGATATATTTGTGGGTGAGCGTTGAGGTGAGCTTAAAACAAGATACAGAATAGGGGGGGCAGATTGCGTCATCAGAGAGCCACTGTAGCCGAGCTTTAGGGCACGCGATTTACAATTTGGAGGTCCTGCGTCTTCCTTTCGCGTCTTGACGTCATCCTTTCATCGAATTTTTGGCCTTCTTCTAGGTCTCTTTATACCACAAGACCTCCATTCGAAGAACGCTTTGCCCCGTTAGCCATGTTTATGGGCAATGTGTCCTGTACACTGCCATTTCAGACTTGCCTAGAATTGCTGGTGACCTCTCCAAAACAATTGTTTGCCTTTCTTTCTCTCAGCGGGATCCCGAGGAAACGGTAAACGGTTCATCATCATCATCTTACGCTTTGGTCCACCTCGTCACGCTGCCTGGCAATATTTCCTGTCCAACTCCATTTGAGTTTAGATATGACTGTTTCGACGTTTGACGTGGACGTTGAAGCGGTTAGATGTGACGATTTAATATTATTGCATTACTTTGAATAAGGTAACACATTTGGGTAGAAAAGCACTGCCGAATGTCTTCTTGAGCAGTCCTACACTTGAAGTACCTCCTACCTTACAAAAAGACTGGGCCGTAATATCACCATTTACAAATGTATTTATGTATGTATATGCTCTATAAGTTGTGGCGTCGTGTTCCTGGTGGTGAGTCACCACCAGAGCTTTCATTTAACTTGCAGTGTAAACAAGTTAGTTAGACTAATTACCGAAAGTCTAATCGAGCTGAAGTTTTGTACACTAACGTGCTTCCGATGGCAAGCTTGTCTGGCGAACTAAACTACACTAGATAAACCCATTGTGTTTTGACTAACCTTACTAGCAAGTTGATCAAGTAAGCAATGCATTGTACGTATACGTCAGAGGGGTAATCCCGTAACGTTTTGAACGCGCGTAAAGCAGATCCAGCTGTAGATTTTCCATATTAAAATTGACATTTAGATGTACCTGCACGGGTACCATGCGACGGCGCGCGAATTTTCTCGATTTTACTCGCACTATCCGTCTCTTTCTTATTAGAACACTTAGAACAAGAGGTATAGTGCGAGAAAAATCGAGAGTATGTCGCAGCCGTCGCATGATAGACGTGCAGACGCGCGTAAAATGCGTTACGTGATCGACTGGCTGCAGGTAAATCTAAATGTCACTTTTTATATGGGAAATTACAGTTGAGTTGTCCTAACGTGCGTTCGAAAAGTTACGTGATCACCAGTAGATGACTGTCAAACAGTACAATCGGCGGAAAAAGCGTAAACAATAATTTAACCATCGGATTCGACGACAACTAAATTACAGAAATGTGTGCCAAAAAACAAAATATCAAGGTACAATGACAAACTATTCTCTCTCACGTGGTTGTTGCGGGTTTCAGTTGTTCCTTCGTTAATTAAAACAAGAATTCAGGAGACTCACAATGAACTCATCCGATGCTTGGTGTGTTCTGGGGGCCTCCTGGTTATGTATTTCTCGCTAGAGTCAGGTTTTGACTAAAAAACGCATGTCGCGTTTCGGTTTTGGATTTTCAAAGCTCATTTAATATAAATATAAATCAATTTCAAAATGAATGAATAACACGCTGTGTTTTGGGCTCCATAGTCCGTATTTTTGGATTAGAAATACGGTACTCAAAATAGCAGTCGTCGTCAAGCTTTTCTGCTTGGGACAAATATTAGATGTTACCCGGAAATTCATCCTATAGCTGCAAAGTTCACACCAACTTGTAAATGTTGACCACCATACGTTTCTCATTTGTTGCTTATGGACTTTGTTTCTGTCTCTTTGCTTTTGGTGACGGCAAAACTTTCGGGGGGAGAACAAGTCGGTCTTTTTTGCAAGCCACTTGGGCCTGCCTCTGGTTGGTCCATTGCAGTATGCACGCCACCACAGACATTGAAATATAAAAACTTAATATTAATAAGTAACAAATAAGTAGATACTCGTATAATAATCTCTTAATCTGAATTCAACAATTTGTTGATTACCAAGAAAACAAGAAAAAAAACGAGATATGATTGATATCTCTGATTTTTTTTATGATAGTCGACAGCGAAAAAAACAAACCGATCGTTTCGAACCTCTTCTTCTATAGGTTTTTTATTATGCAACCTGTCCAGAGCTAAATAACGAAATTTAAAATGACGGAGTCAAAAAATAAATAAGTACTTCCAAAATAAATATATTATTGTAAGTATTATTTAGATATAAATAATGAAAACACATCTATAATTATAGGGTCGACAACAATAATGTAAGATTTTCTTAATGGCAATTTGAGATACTTTGACAGTTGTGTGGCATAAAGTGTCTTATATAAAAGACCTCGAGCTTCGTGCTTTATCATTCTTTCTTATGCTAAAAAAACGCACTTGACTATAGAACGTAAACAAATCTGCACAGTGGTAACCAGCTTTAACTTTGCACCACACGAATAACAAAGCTGATAGCCGGCCGAAAGTCTTTTTCAAACATTGGCTACTCAATGATTCACCAAATGAGTTTCGACAACTTTCTAACTGCAGTGGATCCCATTGTTTTAAAAGAGGTGCCGAATCTACGGAACCGTAACTGTTTGGGATAGTTTGAACAAGCCATGTAAGAGTTTCTTTTGTTGATTGTTTTTATATTGAGATTGAGTGAGGTACCTATATAATATGCTTTGTTCAAGAAGGTCTGCGTGTTGGTAAGTAGACACTGTGGCCTATGGACGCTTTTAATAGGGTATATCAGACGGTCGAAATTTACCCTTAACTTTTGTATATCTCTTTATAAATGACTAATACATTAGTATAGTTTGTACTTTTAAAGTGGGATCTATTGTTGCTAAATATGAAAGGATAAGTTAACAAAGAGACGTCATAAAACTGAACGAACTGTGGCACGTAGGTACTGGAATAACTAATTTCTATTGTTTATGCGTAATTGACAACATATCATATTTTCATGTAGGTAGGACATTTTATGATTTAGTTCGCTAGAAAATGTTTTTTTAAGCGACACGTGTTTTTTATTTCTCTCTTAATTGTAATTTTCATTCACTCTGTATGGCAGTTTGGACACCTTTCATATGGCAGCCATAATACTGACGTCACACACGGTGAAAACCACTTTTATACGTTTTCGCAATTTTCTTAAAAGCGAGCAGGAAAAAAACACAGAAAACTAACTACTTTATTACGTTCAGATAACATAATTACCGAAATGCTTTTCGATTTAGGCGTCATTACATATTTTAAAATATTGTCAATTGTATTACACCCCTACTTGAAGATAACGACTAAGCAAAATAGTCCAGTAAATAAACTGTCAACTTGTATGGAATACATTTTATGTCAGTTTTGGAAATAATTTATATTAGCTTATTATGTTAAACGGATATAATTATATCCGTGTTGAAAATATTATTATCAATTATAGTCACCCAGCGATAGAATCCAGCAAAAAAAACTAGCTTCTGAATAGTCAGAAAAAATATTATTAAATATATTTGTCTCTATTTTTGTTCATTTATATTTGCTCTATAATATTCAAGATAAATCATACAAAAAATGACAATGCATGCTTCATTTAAATCTACATAGTTATTTCCGAGTAGAAAGATTGTCGGTTTCTTTAATGAAGCATCTAAGAATAACATTTTTTAATGAATTCACCAAAAAAACGCTCTTATAAATTAATGTGTTTCAAAACCGAATTCTTCATTGAATAAAATATGTCGGTTATGGTTTATTTATTTATTTATTTTCATTTGGAAAACAAGCAGATATAAATGTACTTAATAGTAGTTTGCAATCTAGTTTACAATTGAACATGCATTTAGCTCCTCGATAGTTCCCATTAAAACATAACTACTTAATTGGTTTAATTTTTCGCAATTGAATGCAGATTTTGTTTTGAGGCTCGCACTAAACTTGCTAAAAAACAAAGTTCCGTTACTAAATATTAGTTTTACATTAATTAATCCAAACTCAAATGTGAAACACATTCGCCGCAGTGTCCACAGGTTTCAGTACAGCAACTGTTTATGTTGTACATTACATACAGTATTTGTTGAAGCTCGTGCAAACAGAGTTTAAGTAGAAGTATAACTTAGTGTCAATAGTGTAATTGTAGCAGAGCTGAGTAAATTACTTATACCTTTTGGTCTGTGACTTTGTCCGTTAAGAATTTGTGATAAAAACGGCATGTGGTAAGAGGATAAGTGCCGAAAAAAACCTTTTGGGTGCATTTACGAGCACTTTAGCGTAGTTAATTGGTTGTGACGCTGTCTTCGAAGAAGATGTCCTGGATTCGAGTCCCGGTAAGAGCATTTATTTTTGTGTGACGACCACGAGTATTTGTTTAGTCATAGTTTTTTCGGCCCGCGAATTCGTCCACGTGGTTTATATCGTAGCTCCATACAAACTTTCACCCCACATTTCGTCGATGATTGCCGGGATAAAAGTATTCCAGGGTATGCTCTTTCATCATCATATCAGCTGAAAGACGTCCACTGTTGGACATACCCTCTCCCGAAGAGTGCCAAAGTGACCAGCCCTGTGCCACCCGCATCCAGCGGACTTCCGCAACCTTTACCAGGTCATCAGTCCACCTTGTGGGGGGCCTACCCACAAGCACACTATATGTATAATACACTATACAGTATATGTATACCAATATTAATAAATATTACTTACTACATTCCACCACTAAAGTGTACGTAATCCAAAATCATCCTCACCTTGGCAATCAAGTATAAAGAAAGATACAAGAAATGCAATTCTGGTAAAACTCCACATTGCACAGTGCTATAAAGTGGCAAACACAGTAACAAGTTAGAGCCATGTGCGAGGCTGTGAGGATGAGAGGTTGTGAGGCGGTGAGGCGTCATTAAAACGCGCAATAGATCGAGCAGTCACGCTGTTCACAATGCAGCTAACGATGAGCTACGTGTAGCGTCAGCAGGATCGTATAAAACTGCGACTACCGTTGTTTATGATGTATGTTTTTTTTTAATTTCTGTGAGGTAGGGTACAGCGAAATGTCATCCCGCTCGAATTTGGAGCAGCCCAACTGGGGAAGTACCTCCGCCTTGCAGAAGACCACAGCCAAAATAACACTACTACTCGTTCTGTAGTAGTATTGTGTTCCTGGAGGTGAGCAAGGTCGCCAGAGCTCCCGAGGATGCGTCGTGTTGAGAGCGAGGGAATTTTTTCCTTCAGCTGTCAACACGGCGAATCCTCAAACATATCTTAAAGGCCGGCAACGCACTCACAACACCTCTGGTGTTGCAGGTGTCCATGGGCGGCGGTAATCGCTTACCATCAGGTGATCCGTCTGCTCGTTTGCCTCCTATAACATAAAAAAAAAATGTTTTTTTCACACAACATTAGTTCCATCATCATCTTAAATCAGCCGAAAGACCACTGCTGGTCATAGGCTTCCCCCAACGAGGATCACAATGACTGGTCCTTGTTTTGAAACAGAGGGAATGCTATTACGCACCCCCCCGAGCCCGAGGATGGCTCATTGTGGGGGGGGGGATGTGGGACTCCCCCTTGAGGGAAGGGAATACCCACAATGACCAGTCTAGCGCCGACCGCAGGCGACCTTTATCTTTCTGAACACGTAACTTTTCGTACCATTTTTCCATACAAAAACTGACATTTAGCCTGACGCACGTATGTACAATGCGTTATGCAATCAACCATCCGATCATCACTGACTACTGGGGTTTTATTGCATAGGTATAGGTTGAAAATCGTATATAATACCTATTAAAAGATATTAATATAAAAAATATACATTGGCTTTTTTAAAAGGTGTACACTTACAATTGGTCGATTTGTGTACAATCTTACATATATTTCCCCTAATATTTATTAATTTATTTTATTTTATTAATTTTGCTTAACAACTTTTCAAATGAATATCTATTAATTATCCATCTAAAGACACACAGTAAAACAGATTCAGTTGTAAGGCAGGTAAAAGAAAAAAATAAAATTCCGGCTCGGGGCATTGAACGTATCAATTTTTCCTTTAATTCGAATTTATAATTTCGTTACCAGCGTTGCTGCTTACTTAAACATTTTTTTTTACAATTATTCAATGCAATTCAATAAGTATGAAAAGCAAAGAACATTAGTACCTAGTAAATTATATAACAATAGACAAACAGAAAACAGATAAAGACTTAACTAGCAATAGATAAGTGCCGTATATCCATCGTCTCTTAAATATTAATTGACAAAGTTTTTGTAGCTATATCCATATAACCCATATTAGACTGACCCTTGCCATTGAGAGATTTTGAAATAAATTTTAATTTGAGTGCAATATGGCTAATAGACTTAAGTTCTCAATAGCTGAGAGAGAACGGTAGGTACCTTGCCCCATCGTTCCCGGTGAAGGGAATATCAAATTATCTCCAGTTTACTTATGTATAAGTATGGCGTGCTACTTCGATTGCTTATCGCAAATAGGAAATTATATGCTTGGCCATTCAGCACTAAGTTCCATTCCAGTGACAGTTTTTGCAAGTTCTTACGCTATTCTGCTGCCACTACGTCTTCAAGGCACCCAGCAGATCAGCAGCACTCGCCGGCTTTTAGCGCGATTGCTTCTCAGTACCTGCCTACAAATGCACAAAACGTCGTAGCTTACTTTGAAATCACTGTCACTTAAGCTTTTCTGTAGGTTAAGAATTCACCGCAGATTTAACAACGCGACACAGTTTGCATCGTAATGTTGGCTAAATTGATACGCGCACAGTTTTAACTTAATGTGAGGTGTACGTGTTTTATTCCCTATTTAACAAGGAAATTGTTATGTCTCGGCTTAGTACATTTAAGCCGTGACGGTTTTAAGACGCGTGCTTGAGTGGAACGTAATTCGAGATGAGGCTTATCATAATTAACTTATCGCTGGCACATTTTTGTAACTTGATGAAAAAAAAAACTAAAATTTTAACGTAGGTAGATTCACAACTACATATAATGTCTTATCCACGAAAAGAGTGTATTACAAAGGCGTGTTTTCGTTGACGAATTCGGCTGATGAGGAATAATTTAATGTGTAAGAAGCATGTTGTTTGTACACACGTCTTCATATTATGTCCCGATATACACTTCATATAAAAATAATAGTACATTACGTAACTAGGGCGGTGAATTCGTGAATGCCCCAGATCGCAGGTGTTTGTGGCCCGAACCGAAGGTGAGGGCTGTTCTGCTAGGTATCGGGACACATGAGTCAAACAAGAGGTTGAGACAAAGACTGCTTTATTCAGATCTTGACATACCCACATAACATTATCATAATCTACCCACAATTACCCTTTTCAAAAAAAAAAAATATATATATAGTGTACACGCATAACAGATCAAATTTCCACAATTTGGTATAAAATAATCATAATATAATTATAAATAGTGATACATTTCCTATTTATTCAATAGGCCCCAACGAAAAATCATTTGTTTACACATTAAATAGGTACATATCAATAATTATTACTTCATATACTTATCAAAAAGCGAAGTAACATTTTCACAAAAGGATTACAATTCTTACAAGTAGGTAGGTATAATTACATTATAAATTTTTCTTTTGATACATGTTAACATTCAAAATTTTCACCAATTAAATAAAAATTTCTTCAATTTAAAATGTTGTACAACATAAAACTAAATATATATATATATAATTAGGTAGCCACATTAAAACATGCTTTTTTTTAATTTGAAAATTAAATACAAGTATAAACAGTAAAAAAAAATATACAAAACAATAAAACATATTACATTTTAATTATTAATTAATCTTAACTAGTTTTGATGACAATATATAGGAACATGCTTACATACATTGACGTTGTGATGTGAATCTTATCACGAGGAATCGAAGCCCCACCGATCAAGAAGGAAGAAGAAGGAAGAAGTTACATAAGGGTCAGGTCTTACTGGTAGCGGGCGAGCGTTTCGAGTGCCATTCTCTGCAATCGTAAGGATTGGTATAGTCAGGTGGGCTATTATACTTATCAATCTTTTCGGAATTATCTATAATTAAATGTCGACGGTTACGAATTAGTATGCCGCCCCCATTAATGTGCACGGAATAAGATCGCGTACCTACGATCGCTAGTACGCGCGCGCTGACCCAACGTTTACTTACTCGCACTTTAACTCGCTGCCCGGGGGACAGCGTGGCCATGTCCTTAGCGCCTTTGTCGTACATTTTTTTCTGTGTTTGTTGACGCTTATCAATCTCATTCCGAACATTCGCAGGTATTTTAGGTTTGAGTAATTGTGGATCACATGGTACTATGCTACGTAATTTTCTATTGTTAAGTAGTTCTGATTGAGATGCTAGAGTGTTGCTAATGGGAGTGTTTAGGTATTCTAATAAAGCTAGCCTAAAATCAGTTCGTGCCAAATGAGTTTTCTTCAAGATGTTTTTAACTGTCTGTACGGCTCTTTCAGATTGACCATTTGACTGAGCATACCTGGGTGAGGAAGTTACGTGGCTGAAGTGCCACTTACGCGAAAAGTGTTGAAATGCGGATGAACTGTACTCAGGGCCGTTATCAGACATGATAATGTCGGGAATTCCATGCCGACTAAAAACTGTTTTTAAATTATCTATCGGTGTTCTGCCTTTTCGCAGAATTTCCTTTGGTCAAACATCACTTGCCAACCAACATTTCGAAAATGATTCACTTTGACAACTAACCATTACCAACTTTTTGTATGACAACCTGACACTTGGTCGAATTTTTATAAAGCAGAATATCACAATGACTAAAAATGTTTGGAAAACTTATCACTTGCCAACTATTTCACTAGGCCAAACAACTATTGAACGAACAACGTTTCGTCAGTGCAATAGTTACGTAACAGAAATAATAACTGTGACAGAGTCCAGATAGGTGCGACGACGAGCGAAGCGAGGAGGAGCGTGTTAGGTTAACCGCGATCTTACAGCGCACGAAGCCGAGCGAGCGAAGCGAGCGTGCCGCGGCAGCGGCCGGCGAGTGCCAAAATCGCCTTATTGAATATTCAAAATAAGTAAGTAAACACTTATCGCTAATAAGTCAGTTTATTCTTACTCACCCACAAAGTTATTAAAAGAAGTGAGCAGTTGCGCTTACCCACATTGTAAATTATATTACATAGTAACTGTACGAACCCTACTGCGTGAAACATTTGGGAAACGTTATACAACGAAATGACTATTCAGCCAACTAAAACATTCTTTTAAACGATTTTTGGCACTTTGAAAGTTTACTTTATAATCATCAGACCAAACGTACAGTTGGCAACTGTGAGGTTGGGAAACGAAACGAAATCTTATGACGAGTTGGCAAGTGATTATTTGGCGAAATAATATTCTGCGAAACGTTGGTTGGGAACTAATAATTGGCCAAACAATTTTCTGCGAAAAATAAGAGAACCTATCTATCACTTCCTCTGACGTGAGACTCTTTAACTTGCATACTTCTATATATTTACTGTAATAATCAATTACCATCAAATATTTATCGTTACTGAAGTGAAAACAATCCGTACCTACTTTAGACCAAGCTCGGTTTGGTATATCATGTGGAATCATCGTTTCTCTCCTGTTTTCATTTTTATAATTTAAACAGACTGGACACTTCATGATATAATCTTCAAGCTGGGTATTAATATTCGGCCAGAACACTGTTTCACGTACTCGCAACTTACATTTTTCAAGTCCTAAATGACCCTCATGTACTCTTTTGAGTATTTCAGCACGCATAACCTTAGGTACTACAACTCGTGTGCCTTTCCACACAATGTCGTACGAAACCGACAGCTCATCCTTGTATCACCAATAGGGTTTAACACAATCCTCACACTCATTCCTATTAACAGGCCACCCATCCTTAATATACGTAATTATGCACTGTAATTCGATATCCGACTGAGTAGTTTTCTGAAGCTGTACAAAGTGTGTATCAGTGAGCGGGTTACAGGCTAGCACAGCGCAGACCTGCGCCTGCGCGCGGAGGTCGGCGGGTTCGACGTCGGCGCCGGCGCCGCGCGCTTTGGGTTCCACGGCTCGCGATAGCGTGTCCGCTATGTACAAAAACCGTCCTGGTTTGTACACCAACGTAAACGAATACCTTTGCAGTCGTAATAGCATTCTTTGAAGCCTGGCGGGAGCGTCTGCTATCGGTTTACCTATTACGTTTACCAATGGTTTATGGTCAGTTTCTATAGTCACATCATGTTTACCGTATATATAGGAGTAGAATTTTTCACATGCATAGACACATGCCAACAATTCTTTTTCAATTTGCGCGTAATTCTGTTCGGCTTTTGTCAGTGAACGCGACGCATAGCTCACGGGGAGGTTGTCTTGTAGGAGACACGCCCCCAGACCATTTTTACTGGAGTCTACCGACATAACTACAGCTTTATTTACATCAAAATACTGTAATATTGGAACCTCTGTCAGGCATCTCTTGATATCATCAAAAGCCTGTTGATGAGAATGATCCCAATGCCATTCAATATTTTTTTTTAATAACTGTCTTAAATGATGCGTTTTTTCTGACATATTTTTTATAAATTTTCCGACATAATTGACAAGACCTAAGAAACGTTCTAAGTCTTTGTAGCTCTTGGGCCTTGGCATGTTTTTGATTGCAGATGTGTGTGACTCATCCGGGTAGATGCCATTCTGAGTTATCTTGTGCCCAAGATATCTTATTTCCGTCAGTGCAAATTTACATTTATCTAAATTCAATTTCAGATTATTCTGTCGACACCTATCCAGCACTTTCATAAGTCGCGCACCATGTTCCTCCCTGGTGCGGCCGTATACTAACAGATCATCAATAAACAAACATATTCCAGCACCCAGGTCATCAAAACATTCAAACAATCTTTTATGAAACACTTCTGACGCCGAGGTGATGCCAAACGGGAGCCTAAGGAACTTGTACCTGCCAAAAGCCGTGTTGAAAGTACATAGGTCTGTACTTTCCGGACAAAGCTTCAACTGCCAAAATCCATTTTTTGCATCCAGCGTGCTAAAAAACTTTGCGCCAGATAAATTGGCGGTTATTTCGTCAATCGTCGGTAACCGGTAGTGTTCCCTTTTGATGGCTTTGTTTAGATCTTTCGGATCCAAACAAATAGGAAGATCCCCGTTGGGTTTTTTGACCACTGTCATACTGTTTACCCAGTCGGTAGGCCCCTCCACCTTGGCAATGATCTGCTGCATTTCCATCTCATCTAATTTCATCTTTATTTTGTCTTTAAGTTTAATGGGCAGTTTTCTAGGTGCATGTACTACAGGGCGCATACTTTCATCTATACCTATCCTGTATTGACCTGGCATGCAACTTATACCTTCAAATACATCCGCATATATTTTTAAGAGTAAAGATTTTATATTATTATCACCTTGCCAATCTACTGAAAGTATCAATTTTACTAAGTTTAATTCTTGACACGAATCGCGGCCTATAATGGGGGGAGAACTTACGTCGGCTATCAGGAATTCTAAAATATAATCATTATTTTTATAATTCAACTTTAAGTTACATCTTCCTAATACTTTAATATCGCCGCCAGAATACCCGCGCAACTTAGTTGACGTTGGCAAAAGATCTTGATCAGTAATACCTATTTTTTGCAAGTAACTACGAGGTAGCACATTCGCGTCGGCACCCGTATCAATTTTAAATGAAATCTCAGCATAGTTTATACGAAGTATTACTGACCAGTCGCTACTATTTTTATCAAAGTAATGAATTACCTGATCGGTGCTGTCCTCGGCGCTGAGTTCGTACACTCGACATACACGCGAAAAATGGTTCAACCGGTTACACCGCAAGCACCTTTTCCCATAGGCGGGACATCTCTGACTGTCATGAGTCACTCCACACATTTGACAGGGGGCCCTCGTACCATAGCCATTATCTCGCCTGTCATATACTCGAGGAACAGCTGGTCCGAACCCGGAGGGTCGACCGGCGGACGGGGGGCGCGCGGGCGGCGGTCGAACGGAGCGCGCGCCGCGCTATCCGCCACGGCCGCGGCCGCGGCCTCTGGTTGCTGCCCCACGACGAGACACAAAATGGACATCATCGGCCTCGTCACAGCTGTCTTGAATACTGCTATCGCCTACATAATAAGCGTGTTGTTCTGCCAACTCCTTCTTGATGGATCCGGCCTGCATTCTCGACATTTGTGCTATATTACAAATTTCGATTGATTTTGAAAGCGTCAAATTCGGTTCACGTAAAAGTCTTTCTCTCATTGCACTGTCCTTAATGCCACAAATCAGCCTGTCTCGCACCAAATCATTACACAAGTCCTTGAATTCGCATTTATTTGCTAATTTTTTTAATTCGAACGAGTATTGTTCTATTGACTCCCCGTCTATCTGGTCCCGTGTGAAGAAACAATGTCTTTGTACGGTTATGTTTTTCCGTGTTACGAAGAAGGAATCAAACTTAATTAACAGACTTTTCAAATCCGTAAACGTGTCATTAAACTGTTCATACACCTCTCGTCCCTGCTCACCAATTAAATGTAATAAAATGTTTATTTGCACTTTTGCGTCCTTTTTTGCTAACTCACACGCGGTGAAATAAATTTCAAACGATTTTTTCCGCTTGTCCCAGTCTTTCGAAATATTTCCAGCCGTTATATTTTCTACATTATTTAAAAACGTAAATGGCGGCGGCGGAGGTAACACAGATTCCATTTTAAAACACACAGCAACTCACTACGCCGGGCGTAACTGGTTTATCGCAAACTCACGTTCAACAGTTCTACTAATCGTTATTGGTATTTGTATCGCAATTATTTCAAAATATCCACTGTCTTATAAATAGTTCGGCTGTGCCATGTTCTGATAGGTATCGGGACACATGAGTCAAACAAGAGGTTGAGACAAAGACTGCTTTATTCAGATCTTGACATACCCACATAACATTATCATAATCTACCTACGCATAAATATGCGCTCTGGGGCTTTTCGAATTACCGCCCGTGTTGAGTACAAAATTTTACGTCTTCACCTGGCCACAATGCGACTTTTCCCGTACGCGCAGCGTGCAGTAAAACTCGCATTATGGCCAGGTGTGACGTTAAGTTATATTGTAAGATAAATATAACTAAAAGCCGCTATTGTTTTGTATATAATTTTAAACGAACCGTCCCTCCCTGGCGTTTTGCCAGGAGCAACATATGAAGTCTGCCTATTAATTAAGCTAACAACTTGGGTAAACAACGCATAAGGCGGCAAATGCTACGATATTACCCCGTATTTTATATTGATGGAGATAATGTTTTAGTAATGGTGCGATTAAGATGAATCAGTGTGAACGGGAAAGACCAAATCAAGTAAAATATATATTTTTCATTTTCCAGGCATTACGATGAAGTTTTCTGAAATTAAGTACGTATTATACCTATGTAAGTGGCAGCAATTATCGAAGAGAAATCTCAGATCCCTCCCTCCCAGAATTTTACTTATTTGGGCTCGTCCTTCCATTTTAATCCATTATAAGACTAGCAATGTATGTGTGAGCGCTTTTTACCTACTATTTAAGTTTAAATAAGAACAACCTGTCACTACGACATCACATTTTGTCAATCTTTGATAGCCACATTTATAGTAAAGGTGGTACTGGAACACAAGTTTCATGTGTTCTGCCTACCCCTTTCAGGGATAAAGGCGTGAATGTATGAATGTACGTATATAAATAAGAAAAAGTCCGTGGGTACTTAAAAGGAAGCTTTTACCTGCAGATTTGTAAATGTATATTCACTAGTGTGTAACCGGCAAACGAGTATACGAGACATAAATTGAACGGAAATATAGGCTCGCGATTCATCGTGGGAGAAAACATGCAGCTGACGAGGTTTTTTCTTGGAAAACTAAGTTTTATCTACGTACCTTTGGGCCTTATAACAACCGAACGATGGAGATAACTTCGATTTTGCTTGTTTGTTGTTCAAGTTTGCTACGATAATTTTCGTGCGGCAACGAGACGTCCAGTGTGGGCCTTCTTGACGACAAGCGTGTATGCAGAATGTAATGAAAGTGACCGTTATACCAGTAAGTATATTTAATTAAATAGGTGACGATATAAAACAATTAACAGTAACTGAAAAGCAGTTCAATCGACGGTTGAAGGACCACTCAGTTAAAAAGTGTTACTATAGCCCGAAAGATTTTTTAAATATACAATTTGAGGAACTAATAAATATAATATCTACTGACATGATACCGTTATTGAGAAGCTTCATTATTATATTTTTTACAACAAGCTACTCCTTTACATGTGTGACCGAAAATATCAAACGAATCTAGAATTAATTATAGTACATTGTTTAACGAGGGGCGTAAGCGATATATTGCGAACAAGTCTAGTCTATCGGAAGCCCGACGCCGAAGGCGGAGGGCTTTTGATGACTCAAGTTTTCAATATTCCACTTACGCCCGTGTTGTACACAATGTTTTTCATCACATTTGCGAGGAAATAAATACATTTTAGATGAAATTAATACAAACCGTAATAAAATCTGCAACATGTCAGTCGTCCATTTTGTTGAATTTGACGTGAGTCGCGTATGGCAAAGACCCTTCGGTGTACAGCCACGATTTGAAAACGCTTAAAAATATTTTACATTGACACTAAATAACTACATATTAAATCTGTAAATAATTCTGTTAAACATGTTTAAGTATTTTTTTAGTTTAAATTTATTAAACGTTGGTTGTAGCAAACTTTTGAAGATATGAAATACACCTTGGCTGATTGGAAATATCCTCAGTCCGAAGTAAAGTATGAGTGGGTTCTATATTTTAAAACTAAACTTAACAACCCGTGGGAGGTAAAACGGCTATAACTGCTCTGTACGCTCGCAAGTAATAACGCCATTGACGAGCAAGTGTGATGAATAGTACATTACGTAACTAGGGCGGTGAATTCGTGAATGCCCCAGATCGCAGGTGTTTGTGGCCCGAACCGAAGGTGAGGGCCTTAAATATGCGCTCTGGGGCTTTACGAATTACCGCCCGTGTTGAGTACAAAATTTTGCGTCTTCACCTGGCCACAATGCGTGTTTTCCCGTACGCGCAGCGTGCAGTAAAACTCGCATTATGGCCAGGTGTGACGTAAAATGTATTTGTACTTGTAACCCGCGCTAACATTTGTTTAATTATTAATTCAAATAGATTTAAGACTACCGAATATTGCTATGCCCTATCAAGATCCATGTGAATCCAAAAACTATATGTAAAATCTATGTATGTACAATTTTACATGTACCATGGATGCACTAAAAAAAGCGACTGAAGCAAGAAAAGTTTGTCAATATCGTAGCAAGTGGGAATCCATCATATCTGCCTACCCCTCCGGGAAACAGACGTTATATACGTATGTATGTATGTACCCTTCCTGACCCATACTATCCACCCTGTACAAAGTTGGTGCGACATCAAATGGGCACTTAAAGGCATGTGCGGTTTTCCGATATCTAAAAATGTCTGCCCGCAGCAATGGTCGATACGGCTATCGATATAAAGGATTGGCGGTGCATTGTGAATACGTACGATTTGTGGGAGGAAAATTTCAGATTGTGCATCTACTTACCTACCCTTTTAAGACTCCGTGTACAGATTTTTGTACCTCATTCAAAATAAATGTTCCTAAGGTTTAAGGAGGCATTTTTATGCCATGACACAAGAGGTTCACCGCTATTGTGGGTTCAACTCTTGTGTCAAAAGCGCATTCAACTTGAAATGAGTGCTCGAAGCGAGTGCTTACAGGTTGAATTGATTATAACTTGTAATATCTTAGGGACTACATTTTTGGGTTATACCGAACAATTGTTACAGATATTCAACCGCTAAATGTTGTTGCCAGTGACAAAAAATCCACCCTATTATAATAAATTGGAATTCTAGTTTGATTCCTATTCCTAAACGAGCAATATTTATATATATATATATATTTGTATACACGTTCTCCAAACGGCTCTAACAATTTCAGTTAAATTTGGAGCGAAAGGGTTTACGGGGGGGCGAAAAATATATCTAACTCTCTCATCAGGATCTCATGCCTGGGAAAATTGTTTTCTCCGTATTTTCTCTATTTTTACCAGAGCAGAGCTCGGTCGCCTCGTGACTGTATTTAACAACAACTTACATCCGTAGCACACACTAGTTTTGATTGCAACAAACGGAATTATTTCTCTTCCGTAAAACAATTTTTATTCGAATATATATTTAGGTTTTCCTTTTCCCCAAGAAAAGGAATAATCCGGCTTGCTATCCGAAATGATACACAAATGGAGCCAAAACTCGCACGTAATGTTATGTTATATCATTTATGAATCTGATGATAATACTGCCTCGGTGGCAGAAACGGTTATGGGACATCGTAACCATATTGCTACGATATTGTAACTAGAATGATTGTGGGCTCAATTTCCTAATTATTTGGTCTAGATTCGTAATGACTGAGCATGAATATAGGGAAGTCTTGCTATCCTACTAATCCTACTGTTATATTATAAATGCGAAAGTGTGGTTGTTTGTTACAATCAATCACGCTTAAACATCATATCAGCCGAAAGACGTCCACTGCTCGACATAGGCCTCCCCCAAAGAGTGCCTGTCCAATCCTGCGCCACCCGCATCCAGAGGACGCCCGCAACCTTTACCAGGTCATCAGTCCACCTTGTCGGGGGCCTACCTACGCCGCGCCTTCCGGTACGCGGTCGCCACTCGTGAACCTTTCCGCCCCAACGGCCATCGGTTCTACGTGCAATGTGCTCTGCCCACTGCCACTTAAGTTTAGCGATTTGGAGGGCTATATCGGTTATCTTGCTGGTTCTGCTGCGGATAGCCTCATTTCTGATGCGATCACGCAGAGAAACTCCCAACATGGCCCTCTCCATTGCCCTTTGGGTGACTTTGAGCTTTCTTATCAGGCCCATAGTAAGCGACCACGTTTCAGTACCATATGTCATCACTGGCAACACACTCTGGTCAAAGACTCTCGTCTTGAGACACTGCGGAATATTGGACGAAAAGATGTGCCGTAGCTACCCGAACGCTGCCCAGCCGAGTCGGATTCGACGATTGACCTCTTTCTCGAAGTTGGATCTACCTAACTGGATAGTCTGTCCTAGGTCATAATGGTCTACAACTTCGAGCGTAAAGTGTCCGATTGTAATGGGAGTTGGTACGACATGGACATTTGACATAATCTTCGTCTTATCCATGTTCATTCTTAGACCAACTCGCTCGGAAGCCTTACTGAGGTCATCGAGCATCGTACTTAAGTTCTTCATGGTCTCAGCCAAGACTACTATATCGTCAGCAAACCGAAGGTGAGTGATGTAGTCGCCGTTGATGTTGATGCCTATCCTTCTCCAGTCAAGAGTCTTGAAAACGTCCTCCAGTGCAGCGGTGAACACGCTTAAACGGCTCTACTGATTTAGATTAAAAATTTTGCACGAAGATACTTTATAGCCTGTTTCAAAATATATGATAGTTTTTAAGCCGGCTCCATACAGACGAAGTCGCGGGCGGAAGCTAGTAATATTATAAATGAAAGTTTAGATGTTTCGATGTTCGTTACTGGATCACGCAAAAACGGCTGAACGGATTAAGATGAATTTTTGTATATATATAATATACTGTATAGCCTGTATTAACATTTAGTTATCACACTTGTCATCACATGAATCATCCCGTAAGGCGGGGAGTTTCTGTGGAGCTAGGATATATAAATGAATTCCACGCGAACAAAGTCGTGGGCAGAAGCTAGTTTAATAAAAAGGGGCCAAGTGCGTGATGGGCCACGCGCAGGGTAGGGTTCCGTAGTTGCCCGTCTGTCACAGAATACAGACTTAAAAGGGGATTTTGGGGTTTTTATTATAGCTTACCCTCGTAAATAATCGTAAATATGATTATTTTTATAACACACCAATGTATAGGGTAGTTTCGCCGGTTACGCGACCACCTTTGGTTAGCGACCTCCTGAAGGACAAGGCTTTTTCTACTGAAGATAACGTCCGTGAAAAAGCAACTCTACCGTCCAAGGTAATAAGTTCAAATTCCAATGACAATGTATATGCACCAGAAATTAAGTGCATTTCTTACCAGTTAACTAGTTATGTCTACTACTTGTTAACTAGTTATGTCTACTTAACTGTGATAGTTTTCCTTTTAAATTCATTATAAGTACTAGCGCCACGAATTTTTTCACGGTCCCAAGTGGTAATCATTTAGCCGGCAGGGGGGGGGGGACCTCGAACAAAAATTAGGGCTTTAAATCCCATTATCTCGCAAACGCATTACTGAGTTGAAAAATAGTTTTAGCAAACCCATAATATGTTTGAACAATCTATCCAACGATACCCCACACTATAGGTTTAACGAGAAAAAAAATACATCACCAATTTACATGTAGGGGAGGTGCCCTGTAAAAAAATATTTTTCAGGATTTTATTCTACTGTTTTGTTGGCGTGATTGGTTTATATACCCACGCCGAATTGCAGTTTTCTAGTTGTAAGGGTTACTGAGCTAAGCCGAATACGGACAGACAGACAGACGGACGGACATGGCGAAACTATAAGGGTTCCTCGTTGACTATGGAACCCTAATAAGGTGTCAATTTGCAAATATACGAGTACCTTTGACGTCAAATGTACACTTTGAATTGCTTAAACGATACCGCGAGAAATGCCGAACAAAAATAGATCTTTACGTCACATCTGGTCAAAAACTGGCAATTACTGCTATCTACGCGTATAAAGAAATCCACTTCAGAGATGAATGAAGTAAACACGGAGCATACTCGGAAACTCTAGCGACCTTACTTACCACCGAGAACACCACATAGTTCACAAATGTTATTTAATCTACCAATATTCTTCTACATAGCGTTATCGCTTTCACTCACATTTTAGCTACGGTCTCCTGAAGCATAAAAATGATTCCCAAGATAGCTCTAAATCAGAGCGAGATGATATTCCGCCGAGCGAGTACACACACCTAAGGATTGAATGACACAAGGCATTGGAGACTCTGCTCTGAAGCAGAGGAGACGCTTAACGCCTCCACCCACCGGGCGCGTGTTCTGCGCGGCGCGTGTGTTGCGCGGCACACGCGCAAGTTGTAAAGCATTGAAACTACACTTCAAACACACATCGAACGCGGCACACGCGCAGCACCCGCGCAGCTACAGCGCACCATCCGCGCGGTACACGCGCAGCACCCGCGCAGCTGCAGCGCAGCACACGCGCAAGTTGTAAAGCATTGAAACTACACTTCAAACACACATCGAACGCGGCACACGCACAGCACCCGCGCAGCTGCAGCGCAGCACACGCGCAGCACACGCGCAGCATACGCGCAGCACACGCGTCCGGTGGGTGGAGGCCTTGACCGGTCTTAACCGATTGCCCTTACCTTATGTGCAGCCGAAAGGTTGGTTCGGGTATGTGCGCCACCGGGGAAAGTGCGCCTCATTCATTATTCAGTCATTTAAATCAATAATTATATATATAATGCTAATCTACATAGTTATAACCAGTAAAGTAACAAACAAAGGAATTCCAAATTTTTCTACCTTCACTTTTCCTTTTCTATTTAAATTCCCACCCAATAACATTCCGGTAGCTGTTTGTTTTAAGAATGGGTATTTAAGTTACTCCTGAAACTGGGTTGAAGATAAAATCAGCCGTCAAGCAGGCAAACACAATCAATGCAATAAACTTGTTTTAGTTTGTTGCATGAATGTACGATGTCGCTAGTTGTGAAATATCTGTAGATCTCGATATGTTTGATGAAAGGTGCACTTACCCCGGGGGCGCACTTGCCCCCTCTGACCTTAACTCTATTCTGGGCAAACACATCATGTTCGCGGAGAATACAACATTGTTTGAGTTCAATAAAATCCTGGAATTCTTTGAGTTTGCAGGGCTTGACCAAGAATTGCACTAAGTAGCGGTCACAATAGATCAGCAACGGTCGCAGTGATACAGTCAGCTTCATATAGTTGGTAGCAGACAAAATTTCCAAGTATATCGCAACACATCCTTACTCCTATCGTAATAAAGACTTGTTGCGATATTTATGGCTACAGTAGAGCTACCTTGTACAGCCCGGACTCCACGACCAGAATGATAATAATATGCCGCTATTCTACCCCTAAACATAATCCCCATTTTATCACTTTGTCACTGTAGATAAGACATTCTTCTTATGAGCACACACAATCATAGGTTAGAATGTGTATATAGAGACGAACATACGTCATACAAATAACCATTTCTAAGACTGGTAATCGTCGGTGATTGTTCCAGAGTTCGGGAGGCGCGAACATAAGGCCCTTGTTAGAGAAATCGCCTGCGGCGGGCGGTGTTCGGTACGAGATTATAGCGGTTTTGATAAGAGTACCATGTAAACTATGGAAAAAAAATATTAGGGGATGATCTTACACAAATAAAACGAGCCCCATAGTAAGCTCTGTGTAATGGGTACTAGACGACGATTGAATTGATATAAATACTTATAAATCGTCCAAGACTTAAGAAACAAATATTCATGCTCATCACACAGATATTTGCCCTTACTGGGATTCGTACCCAGGACCTTCAGCTTCGTAGGCAGCGTCACTCACTACCCACTAGTCTTATCCGAATCGGGGGGTAATTACCTCCGTGGGGGTAAAACAAGCGATTCTATGGGGGTAACAAAGATGGTATCGGAAATTTTGTCTACGCATCCAATAGACAGGGAGTATTAAGCTGCGGTAGCTCAAGGCCTCCACCCACCAGACGCGTGTCGTGCATGGCGCGTGTGCTGCGCGGCGCACGCGCAAGTTGTACAGCATTGAAACTACACTTCAAACACACATCGAACGCGATTCGAACGCGGGCCCGCGGCGCTAAAGTTACAACTCGGCAGCGCGGCCGCGTGTCGTGCGCGTCGCGCGGGCCCGCTGTTAGGTGCATTTCACCTTTGCCTTTATATACCGGCTGTACTTTAATTTCCTTTATTCTGGCAGGGTATACTCCAGCGTGGATGCATATATTAAACAATAATAGGACTAATGAAATTACGACCGGCGGAAAGCAGTCAATAATTTCAGTAGACATGTCATTGTTGTCTTTGGATTTTTTGCGTTTAATTTTTTTACATGCAATTCATATTTCGTTCAGCGTGAACGGTTCAAACATGTAAGGTGCAGGCAGTGCATTTTGTAGGTATTGGTCTAGATATGCTAGCGCAGTGCGAGCGCACGGGGTTGAGTTGTTTACATTCGCGTCAATGTAATAGCTGTTTAGCTGCGCCGCGGCAGCGGCGGCGCGCTGGTCGACGCTGTCGCCCGCAGCCTTACTAACAAGGATGGTAAGACAGGGAGTACTAAAGTCACTAAAATTTTTGGAAATAGTTTTATTTATTTTATTGATTTATTTATTTATTTATACAGGAAGATCATCAGCTTAAATATTACACAGTAGCTTAAACCAGTAGTGACAGTGAGCTAATAACAGATCCTCACCGATAGCAGCATTTTCCTAATAGTCCCTAATAGTAACCCTTCGTCTTCCCTAACGATATGTAATAGTTTTGAAACCACTTATATATATCATTTATGTAGCGTTTACCCCGGGCTAAGAAGCACCAGCACCTCAGATTTAGTATATAATACTAATAATTACACGGTTCAACTGATGTATTAAATGTCACTACGGGCGGCATGTTGCGAACTTTTCGGTAGTTCTTCTTCAGGATGAGTGTTTCCGCGGCGGCGGTGTCGCTTGAATCACTCATCCTGGATAAGAAATCCTGAAGACTTCGAAACATGTCGCCCGTAGTGACGAAGTGCATTTTATCGTAAAATATCCTCCAAAGGGATTTAATTGACGGAGATGAAAGTTGACACCGGTGTTCACGCGGTCACTTGCTAGCTTACAAATTGAAATTGAAAATGTTTTTCTGGATTACATCAGGTAATGACGTCTCAAAGTTATATTAAAATGAGTACAGCAAAATGTCTCAGTATCCACCGAATACTATGAACTGAATGAGAGGTATGCTAAACTTGGAGGTGAGACCGTTCCTATATGGTGCTTCGTTATGTGCCTTATCTAAAAAAGATGGTGGTATTAGACCAATTGCGGTGGGCAGCTTTTTTCGTCGTCTTACGGCTAAGCTCTGTTGCCAATCTGTTAGAGAAGCTATGTCTGACTATCTGCAACCAATTCAAATGGGCTTCGGTACCAGACTTGGTTGTGAGGCGGCAATACATGCCACCCGGTCTTTTGCTTTACATCGCAGATCATCCAATACCATAATCGTTAAAATCGATATCAAAAACGCTTTCAATAGCCTAGAAAGGGACACTATTCTCAACGAAACCTTAGAGCAAACTCCTTCTCTTTACCCTTTCATTTACCAATGTTACGCCTCCTCAAGTAATCTTTTCTTCTCAGGCAGTTTAATACAGTCGCAAGTTGGTGCCCAGCAGGGCGACCCATTAGGGCCCTTGATGTTTTGTCTCGGCATCCAAAAGATTATTTCTGGATTAAAGGCGCCCCTTAACGTGTGGTATCTGGATGATGGCACTATAGGAGGAAGTCCAGAAGTGGTCTTAAACGACTTGAAAACATTGATACCTGCCTTGAAGAAAATTGGTCTTGAAATAAACCCGTCTAAGTGCGAGTTTTATACTTGCAGTTTTTTAGACACCAACTCTCTCGCAGAAATAGAGTCACTTTTACCTGGCATTAGACAAATACACGAACATTCTTTCAATTTACTGGGTGCTCCAATTTTCACCGAGGGTGTTAGTTCGGCCCTTCAAGCCAAAAGACAAGCACTTTCGGCGGCACAGGAACATTTGACACAATTGTCGGGACATGTTTCCCTTATCTTGCTGCGAAACTGCTTTGCTCTGCCTCGCATGGTGTATATGTTACGGACGTCTCCAACTTGGCTTTATGACACGGATTTGAAATCGTTCGATGACACTATTAAATCTTGTTTAGAGTCAATACTCAATGTGAGTTTAGACGACAAACAATGGTGTCAGGCGGCTCTGCCAGTTCGTTACGGTGGCTTGGGCGTGCGTCGGGTCCAGGACATAGGTCTGGTAGCCTTTTTAGCGTCGGCACATGGTTCGTCGGATCTTGTTGCTCGAATATTATCATTTGATGGCAGCAGCATTCGAGTTCCATTCGTAACCGAGGCCCTGGCTAAGTGGGCGACACTATGTCCGTCCAATGATCATCCGGATAGCTTAACGGTCCAAAGAGGATGGGACGATATTCTATGTCAGCAAACGTTTTCTCATTTGTTGAGTGATGCCTCGGGGACTGACCTAGCACGTCTCAAGGCTCTCACAAAGCCCGAATCCGGTGCGTGGCTGCATGCCTTGCCTTCCCCTCAACTCGGCACTTTGCTCGACAACGACTCCCTGAGGATAGCAGTTGCTTTAAGGCTGGGGAGCAAGGTATGCGAAGCGCACCGATGCGTTTGTGGGACAATGGTGGAGGAGAATGGCCACCACGGGCTAAGCTGCAAAAGATGTGCGGGTCGGTTCCCTAGACACCATTCTATCAATGAGATCGTGCGTCGGGCTATGGTGTCCGCCAACGTACCGTGCATCCTGGAGCCCCCGGGTCTGTCTCGGACTGACGGAAAAAGACCAGACGGGTTGACGTTGGTTCCCTGGCAGAGAGGGCGGTGCCTCCTATGGGATGCAACTTGTGTTAGCACTTTTGCAGCGTCCCATCTAAAGCACACAATTAAGTCAGCTGGTTCGGCGGCCGAAAATGCCGCCAAGCTCAAACACGCAAAGTACTCTGCCTTGGAACCGACTTATGATTTCGTTCCGGTTGCTGTGGAGACAGCTGGGCCCTGGGGCAGTGAGGCTCTCGGGCTGTGCAAGGAGTTAGGCAGACGATTAAGGGACAGGGGCCTTGACCCCCGCTCTGGGTCATGGCTCGTCCAACAGGTCTCCATTGCTGTTCAGCGAGGCAATGCCGCTAGCATTTTGGGGACCTTTGGTTCGGGCTTGACGCAGAGCGGGATGTACTCGTAGTATTACTTTTATTTATTTTTACGTATTTTAATTTTATCATTCTTTACACTTTTGTTAATTATTAATTATAATATTAAATAACGAATGTCAAAATACCGTATAATTAAATTCAATTTCTTTCAAATACTTATTAAGAAAAAAAAACTGAATGAGTCACGTTCGAAAATTGTACACGAACAAGTGATCAAAACATGTGAACACGTCTTTATGGTTACGTGTATAAGGTTGCTCATATAAGTTAAAACCTTTGGAAACGTACTTTTTTTTTTTTTTTTTAATTTCCTTTTTTTTGATAATTTTACTTTTAGGTCATTTTATAATTTAGAATTTAAAAATTATATTAAAATACACCATCATACAGTCATCGTCATTATATGTAGTACCTACATTATTGCAGCGGCCGGGAAGTAGCAATTCGTAGATGAGTTGATTTTGTCGGATGAAGCAAAATCCGACAGTAGAGACGAATCCACGAATTGAAAGGCAGATATAGTGCTTTTCTTTAAAAATGTGAGGAAATCAAATAATATTTTCAATAATCTTAAAATAGCGAGTATGTCAATATCCTATCAAGTCGCCGCCCAACTTATTTTTGAACACGGCATGGCTCGTAGAGCCAGTTTGAATTGGCACAGTACATAAAAAATTTAACCACTAGAATCGGTGACAATTTTAAATGTTTTATGCAATTAAAATGATAAAACATGAAACGGGATTGCAATCGAAATGCATTTCAGTTCGTTATTAGTTTTATTTCAATAAATATTTTTATTTCTTCATTGACAACTATTTGAGACATTTTAAATACGTCTCTTCGATCACATTCGAAAGTACGCGTTTTGTCTATGACCTTTAAAAAAAAACTCGAGAAAACTTTAAGCAGCCTTCAAAGGGGGGTAATTTGTCACAGCCACTCGTAATAGTTGGAAAGAGACAGCCATACACTACTAACGAGTCTTAACTAAGTAAGGCGCACATTTCTGAGCATATTGGAGAAAAGTATATTAATCAAAAGCTAATAGGGGTCACAAGTATGGTGATCGTTACGTGAAAATTATATAAGCAGTTTTCCCTTTTCCAGTGATTAGTCTTAAACACCATCATGAAAGAGGCTTGATTCTGAATTATGCGGGACGTCATTAATTAGCCTCTTATCAATTACTTTATACGTCCAATAATTAACAATAAAATAGAAAAATGTAAGAAGGTAATAAATTAAAACAAGATAAGGGTCACTTACATTTTTCTATTTTATTGTTAATTATTGGACGTATAAAGTAATTGATAAGAGGATAATTAATGACGTCCCGCATAGAGCTTGCGCGTTGCGCGCCGTCACGTGATAGCCGTGCTGGCCACAAGCACGCGTAGCGCGTGGTAATGACTACTTTATAGCAACATGTGATGTAAAGTACCAACGAACGTAATAACAGGTTGTATGTCAATCCGCTTCAGACTTGTGCCTTCAAGGCATCGTTAGAGAAATCGCTCGCACTTACAGAGGCCGTTAGCGCCGATAAGAAAAATAAAACGAGGCGCGCCGGCCCCCATCACTGCCAGGATATTGGCGATAGTTTCAGTAAACTCGGTGTGACGTCACAGGCAACACGAGTGTATGTGTACCTTCATACCGATTGAGTTATACAGTATATAGCAGACTTTCCGGCCATCCCTTCGGCTTCTCCGAACACGAGCAAACACGCCGCAGGCATACGCGCGTGAAAGATCGTGAAAGTGAAGTGCGTAAAATTAATACGTGCCATAAAACCGCTAATCCTTACCAGGGTCGCAAATTAGTTTATCCTTGTTGACAAAAGAGGCTCTGTCTGTCTGGTCTGGTCAGGAAACATGAGACATGTAACAAAAACGATATCCTAGGGATATCGCGTTTTGTCCGTTAAGATATCGAGTTCTTCTTCTGATTAGACGGAAAGTAGCTGACTAGGAACTCCTGCATCACATATGATAAAAATCAATTTGGCAAAGAAATCTTGTAGTATTTTTTTGGACAAAAACGTGAAGAAATGTGTATTTCACGCAAGATAATGGTTCAAATGATTTACACAAAAACGTTCAAAGGATATAGAAAAATGTTTTCTAGTTCAATCCGATGCCTGAACTTCACGACTAAGACAATAAAATTGCGGTTCAGTAGTTTCGGCTAATGGAAAAACTGTGGAAGCCGTTCACGCATCAATATATAACAAAGCGCTTCCAATTTCAACCTTAAGTATTAAATATTACGTCCAAATTCCAATGGAGAACCTGCTAACGAACTTGGCCAACTCTTGTCACATAATCTTTAAATTATTTGGACCAACTAAAATTGAGCTTTAACCTTTGAACAATAGAATCGACATTGATTTGGGGAAGAAATAGGAGAGGGTCTTTTGGTGGGAATCGAAAACACTAATCAATGTTTATTCATTATTCATCCATCTTTGTCATCTGATGTCGCGAAGCTAAATTACGATTTTATTTCGATAGGTTTTGCTTCACTATAATTTGAACTTAGCGCTTGGCGGTGGTGTAATCGCCGGTCTGCTCGCTTTTCTGGCAAGTTTTGTTACTTCATATTAGGAAAATTTAAAATGTTTATTATGCTCCGAGCCGGATTCGAAGCGGCGACCACCGGCATTCATCGTTGCTGATGATTTCTCGATGTCATTTTAGACGTTGGTGCCGTTAAGCCTAAGTAAGTAGTAAAAAGGAACTGATTGAAAGGTTTAGTGGCCGAGCCAGATTGTTCCGATAGCCCATTTGGATAGTAGTGACCGGCCATGAATGCCTGTGGTCGCTGGTTCGAATCCGGCTCGGAGCATAAAAAAGTTTTTTTTTTTAATTTAGTAATTTCGTTTGCAGCGTTACTGCTTAATACAAAATTGGTGTATAAAACAAAAGTCGTCTTTGTTGTGGTCAAAAAGTTAAGGGCTTCCGTGCATATAAAAATGTTTTGATTGCATGAAATCAATTAAAAGGCGATGTCGTTTATGCAAAATTTATTCAAATATGAAGTGTAATACTGTTTTTACGGTTCAAATTCCTTTGCAGGTAATAGAATGCGCTCCGGCCCGGCCCGTTCGGTGAGAATCGTACATTATGGGCCTTAACTTTGGTACTGTCTACATCAGAAGCAATGTCTACTAGAACCTGCTTCCTCGGCCTTCTGCCAATACTAATAGAACTGCTGCGCTAGTGTCAGTAATTTGAATTCGTAACTTTTTGGGATAACTTATTAGAATGGTGCTATAAACATAGTGTTTGTTCTTCTCACTTGGGAGTTATACTATAATTCGAGTCAATTGTTCAAATGAAACGACATTCAGTAACAAATCCTTTTATTCAAACTTGAAAAACTTTACAAAATGTATTCAACATACGTAGATATTCACTTATTATATAATCTAAAGACTAACTCATAAACGGTGACCAAACCTATTTTAGTTAATTTCGTTTTGTACAAAATAAACAATTGAACTAACATAGGCCGGTTACGTTTCATGAATAAAAAAGTACGTAATTTGTACAAATAACCGGCAAAAATCAAAACATCTGAATATGACGCGTGGTCACTATTAAAATCGGTGAAAGTTTACCCCGTTACCCTCTTTTACGGATGCGTGACGAGGTTAACCCACACTTATCTCCCCGTCACCCGGCCGGTCCAAACACGTCTCAGCGAGAAGCCGTCCACCAGAAGTTACCCGTAACAAGCACGTAGCAGCACCGAGGTCTGGTGGTTGATGACTTGATGGCTAATTTACGTCTGACGTAGGTCGCATGCGCAGCCCAAGCGCAGTCCTACTGTCGGTGTGGCTACCGCAAGTAGCCTACGTGCCGTTAGCTTGTACTGAACCGTGTCATTTTGGTTAGGAAGTTAATGAGTGTGTGTTGCTGAGTGGAGTTTCATATCAATGAATACGAGACGGCTCGAGTTGGTGCGGAGCCGATCTGGAGCGGAGGCGATAAGTGTAAACGAGTGTAGTAAGTGTGCGTTAACCTTATGTCGTTGTAAAAGCGTGCGTTTCATATACGACAGCTATTAATGATTGCGTAGTTAAATTTGGACAACCCTTCCAACGATCTTATTGTCATTGTTACAGAAGCAAACTAAAGAGTTAATTAATGCTTTAAACTGCCTTTTCATATTTTTTGTGATTCTTTGGCATACTTGACTAGACATTTTTATAGGTAGGTCTTATTATATTATCGATTATAAACAGGTATACATACTTCAAAGAGCAACGCATTGGAATTGTATTAATATAATAATTACTATAAGCTTTTAAATAATCATCTTTGAAAAGTCATAGTTAGCTGATTTGTAAGCAGGCGCATAAATAAAGAATTATTAGACAGAAAACTCGTAACACACGAAAACAAAATTGGCACAAAATCGTCATTCATGCGTTCAAAACAAATATCATCAATTTAGTCGTTTCCTCTGTCAATACAATCAAACGTTTCCACGTACTGAAATCCGCGAAAAAAATGGTACTAATGCTATCGCACCGCGTTTCGTACACTACACACGTACCGAAGCCGAAGAGGTGTGTGTTTGGATTGGATTGAATTGGAATGGAGTGCAAAGTATATATTTTATAGGACAGGTTACCTACTTTACGCCCTTGGGATAAGACAAGCTTAACTCAGAGTCCTTGGAAACAGCATTAAAACACGGGCGGTATATTGAGAGATACAAAAATTTTAGTTATTGTGCGTCAATGTGAATAAAATGCACTTTCTAACTAAAAATCTCACTAATATAATGTTAATAAATACTTATACCGTAATAGGATACCTACAAGTTTACGGTTCAGTAGATTATAAAGGATGAAAATGTAATCAATCGCTCGACTTTTCTTTCATGCTTACACTTAGAATACCGAATACAGCGTGTTTTTATGAAAGCTTTTCGCACGAATGTGCAGTAAGTTTTCCATAAATATTTATGAAACATGGTAAACTACTGAGTAAGAAAGGTCTCCTGGGCTATTTCCTTTTTACGGCAAAATGATGTGTATGTTATGAGTATCCTAAATTGAGAATTTCGTTTAGCTGGAAGACTGTTCGAATTATTAATTACCGAAGTTTTCAAATATTACTAGAAATGTAAAATTACATTGCTGTTCTGAGTGCGTGCGAAAGATTCACATACTTACCTACATTCAAACTAACATATAAATTACTAGTAAAGCACGTTTTCTTTCCTTTACAAAAATGAAATCAGTCCTAGAGACACTTCAAATATTGGACCAAATCATTCTCGTATCCACGATTGAGCAGTGACAGTTTCGCACATTTTACATGAATAAAGACTGGAAAGGTGTGGTGTGTACAATGTTGTAAATGCATCTTTGTTCTCTAGTAATATACGAGTATATATAATAAAGAAATATGTTAATGCGTTGCACTTGTTACATAAAAGCAAAAGCAGTGAAAACAGAGCAAGTTTTAAATAAGAAATCACTGCTGTTTTAAAATTATTTGTAATAAATAATAGGAATATAATACATATAATAGATATACATTGCGAAGATGTTGATATAAGTATGATATTATTATAAAATTAGATAAAAAGCGATGTCAAATAAATATAACTATAGTTATTGTTCTTATAATATACAGTTAAAATTATTTGACTAATAAAACAATATTACAATGATACAACCGTTTTGGGTACAAATACTTCAAAATAATGCTTAGTGCTAACACAATTCAGTTCAGAAATGACATGTAAAATTCATATTGAACCTTATTTCAGACGAAAATAATTCGAAATTACCTAATTTGGTACTGGCGACATCAAATAACATTGGTTCAACTTTCAACTTACAAATCGTAGCACTTAGCAAAATCTTATTTGACAATATATTTTTAATTAAATTCATTGTTGATACCTGGCCTGCCGTTTTGTAAATAAACATTTGATTATGAACCTTCAACTCATATAAATATAGTGAAAATCCGTTTACTGCTACATATTTACGCTTCTACGTTGTTCTTCTTCATTAAAACATTAAACACTGGCCAGTAACACTGAATTTGAAAAAAAAATGCTATTTGATACGCCATTGCCCAGTAAACACAATACATTTTGAACTTAATCCAAATGACCCAAAGTCCTAATTGCATTTAAAACACTTGTACCCTATGATTTTCCCGATCGCACACGATGATGTTGCCTCCGCTCATGACGGCAATGCCTTCAAGGCCCTTGAACTCTCCATCACTGGATCCCCAGGCCCCGAAGGCTCGAAGGAAGGTGCCGTCAGGGTGGAAGATTTGGATGCGGTTGTTACCAGAGTCAGCTACCACAATGTAGCCTTGGTCGTCTACTGCGACACCCCTGTGGGAGAAGATAAATGAATTAGTGAATTGTGGTGGTCGGTGAGACGGCAAAAGATAATCTGGAGGCCGTGAGTTCAAACCGCAGGTCAGACACCTGGATAAAAATAAACTAAGGTGCATCACACACTGCTCAGTTTGTATACAACATCTGGACGGCACCACACACTGCACCGCTCCTTCCTCCGGCTCTGCACTACGCAGCGGGAGGCGGCAGTGTGTGATGCGCCCTTGCGTACGAAATACCAGTGGCTTTTCGGTGGAGGATAACATCGTGAAGAAACCGGTTTAATCCACGTTAACAGATAGATCAGGCCTAAAGGATCTATTAAAGTTTTTATTTAGAGTTATTCTTTTCCCCTAGGAAAAGAATAACTCTAAGAAGACGATGAGCAAATTGCTTTGCGTTGTGGTTTGAACAAAAATATAATAGCTACTCCTACTCTAATGCAGACCTAAAACAATCAATGGTAAATGTGTGTTTGTCCCCGAGATAATATGACAACACATTTTTGTACATGATTGATGGATATCCTACTAATATTATAAATGTGAAAGTTTGGATATTTAGATGTTTGTTACTCAATCACGCTTAAACGGCAACCGTTGGATGCAGTTTTGCACGAAGATAGTTTGAAAATAAAGGAAAGTTTTTACCCCGGCTCCACGCAGACGAAGTCGCGGGCGGAAGTAAGGTACATATGTGGCACTTAAATTCCATTAAAAAAATACAGTAAAATGAAGGATCTAACTTCAATCTGAGTTATTTCAGTGTCTTCATATAACTTTATACATAAATTACAGTCATTTTTAAGTTAATTATTCTGTCTTTTGTTTTGATGAAGCCTAGGTCTAGACTAATTTTACAAATTTTCTTTTACCAAACAGTTGCCAGATGACTCCAATTAGTAATAATTAACGTTATTAAAACTTAGTGTTTACTTTCATTTTCTATTTGCTAATTGGTTAGCAAATGATGTAATTTCAAAGTAAATATACTATACACGGTACCACCGTACTAAAGAAGATACTGGAACATACATTTTGTGGGCCAAGTTCTGAAAGTGGATGATTAGAATTATTTACAGCACAGATACGCAGGTCTTTTGAAATGACTGTTATCCTTGCTAGACACAAACATTTTTATTTTTCAACAAATTGCCAGAAAAGTAACAACTACTTATTATATTTAAAAAAATAAGAAGAAAACAATCAAAGTATTCTAGTTGAGTAAACAAACTGTGATGGTATTAAATTTTGTATCAGTAAACTAAATGTTATACAAAAACTGTAATTGCCTGTGATAAAATTTTAGCGATTGAGTTTTGACCTGGTAAAAAACAATTCAACTATTGCATTACATACGATTTACATATACTGCCTGTGTAATGATGTATGTACAACTTTTTACGATACAAAATAATTAAACTTTATTCTACAAGTAAGCCGCAAACGCACTTTTACAAGTCAAAATCTATCAGCGTTTCTAAAAACGAAGATCTCTGCCTGTGATCATTCATGCTATAAAAATAAACGAGTATGGGTATAAGTATCAGAAGGTCAGGGCAGAGGCAAACAGGGAAATGAAATGGCATTTTTTTTTCTGCTCGGAGTTCCAGCATAATTTTAATGATCATAATAAGTTTCAAATCTTGAGGCATTAACACATTCACTGCCAAGAATCGCTACGCGCCACGCTGAACGCTCGTAGCCAATCCTGTAGTTTTCCCGCTAAGTAGCGAAAGTGTTGAAGCCCAACGCCGTTTTTCTATTTAATTTCAGCATTCCGGCATCGGAAAGGTTAAATGAAAATTCGCTGGCAAAAATTATGTTTTTTCATATATTTTAGTTTCTCTTAATGACAGGTGCCTATAGTCGTTTCATTAAAACTGATTGACATAAGTCTCTTCGAAGAGTGCCAAAATGACTCGTTCTGCACTACTTGCATCCATCGGGCTCTCTCGACCTTTACCAAGTCATCATTACCACCTTGTCTCCCCACGCTGCGCTTCCCGGTACGTGGTCACAACTCTTTCCACCCCAACGGCCAACATAAATCATTGCCTCATTGACCTCTTCATAGGACGTGACTGCTACTTTCACGATGAATAAAGTTAGCAATATTTGTATGAAAATCAATTTTTGAATTTCCCGATGGCCCGGAATGATTGGATTGCCAGGCGGTGGCATTGATTTAGACTTGACTGCAACTTAAAACAGCAGGAATGATGATATAATAAAACGCCAATGTTTCATATCGTTAACAATGTCTCACTTAATGATGGTAGCTATATTTTTAACCGACTTCAAGAAAAAGGTTCTG
Source organism: Epinotia demarniana (assembly GCA_945867215.1). Lineage (NCBI taxonomy): Eukaryota > Metazoa > Arthropoda > Insecta > Lepidoptera > Tortricidae > Epinotia > Epinotia demarniana. Next base: position 20,069,040 of record OX244271.1, on the reverse strand, counting down.
AATTCTGCTTAAAAAAAAACAGCACTTAATGAGAGATCAATAATATACGCGTATATGCGCGTAAGCATACTTGGAAAACAAGGTTATGTGATACTTTAACCATTTATATGTATTTGGCTTCATTGGATTAATTATCCTATTTTATGAACACTCGTGAGATGCCACATTCTGTCAGATCCATGCAGCCTACAGACCTAGTCGTGTGATTGAGATTATATTTAACGTGGCCGACTTTTTATAAAACTGTCATTGGAATTGCAATCTTTTACCTAAGCCGGTAGAGCTGCTTTTTGAACGACTACTTATGCAAATCGGCTAACTCAAGTCTAAATTCCCTCGCGTTTTATATCATAATGATCCCGCTGCGCACAAACAAAGCAAGTACCCTGTGAACTCGGGACTGAAATAAACATAGAAATTGGGTAGCTAACAAAACTCGATTCCTGTTTGTCTCGGGTGTCGACTTGAGTGGTGCGTCTTGTATATGAGATATTGTTATTTTAATATCGCCCGTAAATATATGACACAGTCTCATGGGGAATCTTCACGACTTAAGCTCTATTGATGCTACGTTGGTACCAAGAAACTCTAGATGGGAATATGTTTTGTTCTATTGATTTGAAGGTTCGGGGTTTCAAAGCATTGAAAGCTATTAGTTAAAGATTGGGGCTTCTTTGTGGCAGCTACGCGTGGATGTAAGGAGTCTATTAATAACCGTCAGCCATTGATAGTTTTAGGTAAGTATATAGAAATCGAAATTGAAGAATAGAAAGTGGAAATGCAAGTATGATAATACTTTCGGTTAAAATCAATGGCAAGGTTGAAATTGAAAACGTTTTGAAATTTCTTTATCATTGAATATTCATTATCTAGAAACTAAAATAACTACTTGCAGTCAATTTCAAAGATAACTTCACGACTCTACTCGTACATTTCGCCTTAAAACATTAAAATTAGGTGAAAACGTTAAACAAGAAGGATACTTGCTCCAAACTACGTATGATGGTATATATGTATAGTGAAGAGTTTTGATTACGTTATAGCAATTAAGAAGGAACCCATATATTATTGTTTAGGAATATTGTACTACTGTCCTAAGAGGGGAGCCTAATTCAATATTTCAATTTATTCTAAAACACTATTTTAGTAAATTTCATAAAATCATGATACAAAATCCTACTGATACAAAACTAGGTCCTAGATTGTATTTTTTTCTAAAGTCAATAGTATCCCACTGCGAGGCAAAGGCCCGAATCCACATGTCCTGGCTCTCAACAATCTCTAGCCAATCGTTGCAAAATTCGTACTGCAATTTACTCCACGTCAGCGTAGGCGATGCGGCATATTTTTTATGACATTTAAATTCAACAGCACTATATTCTACGAGTACGGCAATAAGTTTTATAAAAATCAGTCCTTTTACCTACTTTTTAGCTACTTAAATCTTTTGCGTAAAGATGCCTTGGCGGCGTTCCTGAATAAGTTTAAAGCGACCTCAATACGTGATGTGCTTTTAGACTATACCTCAACTCGAATTCAAAATCCAACCAAAGTTTGGAAGTTTATTTAAAACCGCTTATACTCGTATACGTTATTCTTTACTGTTTTTTTCATTAAGAGTCATATTATAACTTATACTTAAACTACCCGTTGCCCGCGACTCCATCGCCGTGGAACTCATTTAAATATGTATAGTACCTCCATACAAACTTACGCACACACTTCTAATATAAATGTTAGTTTGTACGGAAACTAAACTTTTACATAACGTAAAAATCTATATTTTTTGGTACCTACGTACCAAATTCTGATTTTGTCAAGTGTAAACCTTCGATATTGAAAGTAACTCATCATCATCATATCAGCCGAAAGATGTCGACTGCTGGACATAGGCTTCCCCCAAAGAGTGCCAAAATGACTGGTCCTGCGCCACCCGCATCCAGCTGACTCCCGCAACCTTTACCAGGTTATCAGTCCACCTTGTAGGGGGCCTACCCACACCGCGCCTTCCGTTAGGTGATCGCCACTCTAGAAGCTTTCCGCCCCAACGGCCATCGGTTCTACGTGCTATGTGCCCCGCCCACTGCCACTTAAGTTTAGCGATTCGGAGGGCTATATCGGTTAAGAAGAAAGTAACTATTATTACATAATTAAGTCATCGTACCAAAGTCCACACCAAAGCATTTATCATCATCATCATCATCATATCAGTCCAAAGACGTCCACTGCTGGACACACTAAATCTCCCCCAGTGTCAAAGTGATCGGTCCTACGCCACCCACATCCAGTGGACTCCCGCGGAACCCAACAACCTAACCATTATATTTCTGAATACACATAGAATAATTCTCATAATCCAGCGTACATTTTCCTATTTTCCTTTGGCTGATATTACTGAATCTAGACGTCCTTATGCATATTCAAAATTTATTACCCTCTCTTAGTTTCCTCTCGTACTGTTTGGATTTATTTGGTGCGGTATTTATGCTCTTTTCTCTTCTTTGGATTTTATGTACTTTTAGTTTAACTGCAGTATTTTATTATCATATAAATTATAATATTTCGAGAGACAGTCTTATTGAAAGATAGTTATTGTTTGAAGTTAAAATAATATGGATATCCCTAAAATAAAAAGTATTTAAGTGCCAAACTAAATAAAAGCATCTCTTAATCATCTTTATTTATGTAGGAAGTTTATTTATTATTTTTGTATGACGTTTCCGTGAGTCACCGACGGTGCTGGCTGAAAATCAGCGCTGCAGGTGTCTGCTGAGCCAGTGTCCGGTTCACTGCCGCAGAGACACACTTGTTTCATGTTTTATCTGTTTTTTGTTTATTCTATTGTTTAATATGTGTAATTGTGTATCCTGTGTGTTTGTGAATAAATGTATATTTCTTTCTTTCTTTTCACTGTGGCTTTATCTATACATTTTCGAATTTGAATTATTAGAACTGTCTTTCAGGTTTTGGCAAAGACTTTCATCATTTTGGTTACAAGATTCGCAAACACCTCCACAATATAGCGCGAGAGCTTAAGCCGTCTTTTCTCTGAACTCTCGACTCCCAACGACCCCAGCATCTGCCTTTCAAATTCTTTGTTTTCTTAGGTTGCAGGTTTCAGTTGCAAGCACCGCCGTAACTTACTCGGGTACTGGAAATGTCCGTCCCCAGACCCTTCAATACCGAAGGACGATATCACCTGTTCGTTCACGTCGAAGACTTGTATGTAATGGTCGTTGGATTCCGGAGCAATTTAAACTGTTGCTTACCGCAGGAACTTGTATTGTCCTCAGACCTTTCTTCTCCGAAGGACGACAGTACTAGTCCGTTCACGTCAAAGACTCCTAAGCAACGGTTGGTGGATCCGGAGCAACTTAAACTATAACTTACCTTGGGAACTTGAATTGTCCGTCCTCCGACCCTTCGTCTCCGAAGGACGAGAGCACCCGTCCGTTCACGTCGAAGACTTGTATCCTGTGGTTGTTAGAGTCAGAAACGAGGACACGGTTGGTGCTGGAGACGGCGATGTAGTGGGGGTGCTCAAGCTGTCCCAACTTGGAGCCGAAAGAGCCGAACTTGCCGACGAATGTGCCGTCGGATTGGAACACCTGAATAAAACAATGTTCGTGACAATTCAATCATAACTTCAATCGAAAAGTAAGACTTTGTACGTTGTGTCTACTCAACTTTAATCCTTTAAGCATCTCAATACTGAAGTACCTATTTACTTGAATTATTTCTATTGCTGAATATCGATTTTTATTGTAATATTGTACCGAAACTTACGATTCCAATTCAAACAGTAATTTTGACGAGGTTTTGTGTAAAAGTTGTAATTTTATAATATCATCGTAATGCTTTAAAAAAAATGCTAAGTACATACCTGTACTCTATGGTTTTCCTTGTCACACACATATATAAATCCTAGCGCATCCGTCGTTATTCCCCACGGATAGTTGAATTTGCCATCTCCCGTACCCTGGCTGCCGAATGCCCTCAAGAACCTCCCTTGAGGGTCAAACACCTGTTGGAAAAGATAAGTTTATATTATGCGAGGCAAATTGAATCCATATATTGTACAGTCCATAATCTACGTCTATACGTATATTTCTCTCTTATTAACACTGGTCGGCGAGAGTGAGCTATTTTTACGTCGTTAATGTCATCTAGTTGTGTCTTGGTAGATATTAATATGGATAAGGTGGTAAATTGAAATGATTAAACAGAAAATGAAAATAATACTAATTTAAACTGTTTTCTCAAGTGAAAAGCTGTGAAAAATAGATTAATCTTCATATAAAATTCGTTTGTTTTGATGGCGACGTGAAGGTCGTAGCAGAAATGCAGCCTAAATAAAATCATTTCATTAGTTAACAATTACACATGGGGCATTTAGGGCCTTCGCCCACGGCGACTTTTTGTAGCAATGCTGTCGCGATGCAGTCGCAAAAGGCCCAAGTTTATATTGCTGGACAGCATCGCTACAAAAAGTCGCTGTGGGCGGAGGCCCTTACCATTGAATGACAAGGTATGTCCATGTTATGCAAAAACTGAAAACAGCTCACCCCCGCCGACTTCTGTTTTTTTTCCCCTGTGTGGCCTGCTGTGGCGGCCAGCAACAGATTCGATTATGAAAGGCCTCTATGAGGGCCTTTTGGGTCACCCAGAGGGAATCGCCGACCTCTGCTTATTACGCATGGGTTTAAATAGGCAGATATCTATATAGGTAGTGGACGCCAATTGATCGGCTGTACATTAAAGGAATCCATCAGCAATTTCAATGCCAGGAGGCCAGGCCATTAAAGTAACCCGCGGATCCCACTTGCCGGCTGTCGGGCCCCATTTTTTATCGGGTGTCGGCTCCCAATACAAATTCGTGTCCAACAAGTGTGAATAGCTTCATAATACTTATATACAATGTTATGCCACTGCAACATGCCACTGACAGCCAACAAGTGGAAACGGGGTATGTACATTATTTCATTAAATTATAGGGCCACAATTGCATCTGTCTTAATTGAGGAAAGGAGACATCCCTAGAATACCGACTCCGCTGTAGGTGGTGTATCCACCCCTGTAGGGGCGTCCCGAATCCCAATTTTGGGCGACATTTTTGCATGAATGGGGCTCAATTTCATGAAGTACGCGGGTTACGTTGGAGAACAGCAATTGCCTGCATAGACAAGAGTTGACGTAGCCCCACAGAAAGTAGTAGAGTGGTGTTAAGCGGTGTTTTGGGCCAGTTGATGTCGCAAACACGCGATATGAAAAAAACCCTCGAACTTCACATCCAATAAATTGAATGTGCTACGGGACACAATTCCTACGCGTTGTTGAAGTGTAGAGCGTTCCATGATGAAATGTCACGATTCATTATATAATCCAGCCAAGTTTGCCAGCCATTGCTTTTCCAAGATAACGCTGGCAAAGTTCGAACGTGCCTATTGAAAAACCCTATAAGGACATTGATTTTATCAGGATTGAAAAAGTACTTACTGCAAAAATAAGTTATGTGAAAACATTGCTGTTCACTCCGAATTGAAATCACTTAACAAATGTTTTACTTCGTATTTAAAGAGCATCTATTGTCTATCGTTAATCCGTTATAGTAAACAGTGGTAGCAGGATTGAAAAAGAAAAACAATTTTAGGAGCTAAAATAAACAAGCTTATATCGATTTTAAGGTAAAGTATATTGTTTAATAAAAACGAACTGTAATACGTAGGTTTTTAGAATGTAGCATTAAAAACTACATTTACCCCTTTCACCGCCAGGAACCCGCTTAGCGGACGTCTACGACGCTGTAGGCACTTTCCGCTACATACGAGGAAAACCAAGGGCTCGGCTACGAGCGTAGAGCGTAGCGATTCTTGGCAGTGAATGTGTAATAGAAAGAATATAAGTCATTACATTTGTGGGTTTTCTAAAAGAATAAACAACACTCGAGTTACGCAAAAGAAATACAAGAAATTGAGCATAACGTGATGCCTCGCACACAAAAAGACCTTTTAATTATATCTTCCTTATGAATATAAGACCTACTGTGTTAGCAGAACTCAACTGTACCTCAGGGAAATTTACTGAATCAAAACCATTGTTTTATACATTGGGGAGTTTTAAAAGCTTTTTCTAAGTCATTTTATGATAAATTTTCTTCCATTATAGTTTTATATATCTTGGAGATGGGTGTTGTATTCTTTTCTATTTTTTTATGTTTTCTGGTAAATTGGTTTTCTGAAGGTAAGGACAACTATTTGTGATCTGAAATGAGATGCTTTCACAATTCGTGCATTATAAATGAACACCAAATAATAAGTAAGTAGGTCGCAATGGGAACGAAAGACTGGGGATCTGTCCTGTACTCAATACAAAGATTAATCAGTTAAGGTACGTATTTAATTTGTATCATTATCAATACCCATTCCTTGTTGCCTGATTTATATTAATAAATTGACTAAAGTCAAGTTTTAGTTGGGTTACCTTTGTTTTACCAAAAAAAAATTTGACAAATTATCACTTCCCAAAACATTTTCCGTAGAATTTCATTTGCCAAATAATCGTTTGCCAAATTAACATTCGACAAATATTTCTTACGCAAATCTTATGTTTGGCATATTCATGTTTAGGCAATATCTCGTTTACCAACTGGTACTTTGACCAAATTTCATTCAGTCAAATATGTTAGTTGGCATAATATGTTGTAACCAAAACAAAATAAGGCAAATGATTTGTATCGTCAATATTTAATTGACCATTTCTATACGTCGTTTAATCAGCAGCAGAGGAACTCTTCGATGACAAATCATTTGCATCTTTATTTCAATAGTGTATAAGATACACAATAAAATAACAACTTTTTTTGTTATATGGGTAGGGAAAATTAATTTGTGTAGAGGTCGCAATTCTAACCTAACCGCCAGCGTGTCGACGTCACCCCGCTTCGCGGGGTGCCTATTTCCGCTCTAAGGGACACAAGCTAACCCTAACCTAACCTACCAAATACTACAATAATTAAGATTGTTTGTTTTTTTACTGCTAGGAGGCTTTTACCCCCGAGCCCCCCTTTTTTGGCTGCCCTAACCTAATTTAATGCCTTTGGCTACCGACCTACTTAACCGTGCATTATTTTATTTAAGGGACCGTGCCGTTTTTTTAATAGTATTTTGGTAAAATGTCATGACGTAAACAATTATGATTTTTGTCTATTTATAGTTTGCCATAACATTAACTTGACGAAATGTTTATTGTCTAATGTTTTTTTGCCTAACTAAAGCATTTGCTAAAAGACCACATGCCATAATGTAATTTTTCGTAGTAATATTTTGCTGAATAAAAATTTGACGTAATGAAAATATTCGTATTAAAATTGTGCCAAAGTTTGCATTGGCAAACAATATAGTTGCTAAAATTTTTTTGGGAAATGAAATTTGACCAAAGTAAGTTTGGTAAAACAACAGGATCCCGTTTTAGTTTTATTCTTTTTTCTTTTTTTATCTTAGGTATAATGAATCGTATGTTTTATGGTAATAAATTCCTAATTAAATAAATAAATATTTTTTATTTATAAACAAAAAAAAAATTAAAGTCAATAGGTCAACTCCAAAGTTACTTTTAAACATGAAGTGACAATATAAGGACTTGGTTACTCTTAAATCTTTGCAGGAATGATAGATGATAGGAAAAACTGGCCACAATATTGGTATACAAAAATTTTCATCTCTTTCTGAAACACAAGAACCTCAAATCCTGTTTGTTTCGATTTAACGGATCTGTCGATAATTTTGCTAAAGCAATTTCTCTGTGTCATGGAAGGTGCAGCGCAGCGTGCATCTGATGTTTAACAGTTTATTCCTAATGGCGGAAGGCATTGCTTTTATAAAATTTGCCAAAAGTATGGAGTCAGAAGTATTGCATTTGGGAATATCTTCAACAAAACCATTTATTGCGAGAATGTATATTTTTAAGACCCTAATGCAATGTGAACTGGAATTCAAAATAATTGAATAATTGTTTTTGACATTCAAAATGTATATTTATGAATTAAAAACCAGCCAAGTGCGAGTCGGACTCGCGCACCGAGGGTTCTGTACACACAAGCAAAAGTTGTAGTATGTTTATTACTAAATGATAAATTAAAATGGGATCCGTAACATTACAATGTGGAAAGCTGGGGGAGCATAAAATTAAACAGGGTCACTTTATCAATTTAGAAATCATCCTTCAGGCTTTGATTTCCTTGCGAGTAGTTGCGAACGCCAAAATAAGTGGATTACTTAAAAAAAATGCTGTTTCTTTTTATTGTGTTGATATAAAACTGAGTTCATGGGAAAGTACCTTTAGGTTTTGATACCCTTGAGATTATCTATAATACTTATATAATAATATAAATCAGCCTATATACGTCGCCTTGATGGGCACAGGCCTTCTCCAATGGATGAGAGGGAAACGGCAGTAGTCTCCACGCTGGCCTAGTGCGGATTGGGGACTTCACTCACAACTTTTTCAGTTTTAAATTATGCAACTTATATTGCTATTACTGATGATTGTGTAGACATTAAACTTTCATTTTGCTACAGCTGAAAGGTATTTGATATAAATTTCAATTTAATACCGAAGTATTAAGTACTGAAGTTCTTAGAAGCTGTGAAAAAAACAAACTACAATGTTAACGTGAAAAAAAGGCCGTTTATGCCGCAATTGACACTCGCAACGGAATCAAAAATTATAGGGTACTTTCTGTTACATTCTTTCTGGTACATAGAACCATGAAATTCGTCTTATACTACAAATGCAGGGAAAAATCTGAAAACTATTCATTCGTTATTAAGTGCGGGACTCGCACTTGTCCGGTTTTTGGGATATTTGAATTAAGTTTCATCATCTAGGTACCCTAAATTTGCGTCCTTTATTTGTGAATAATTAAAAACAAGTAATAGTCAGCCAGAGACGAGAGCAAGAAGTCTATTTTGGTGGTCACTTTTCATTTCATTAAAACGTCAATATGTTTAGCAATCTCACTTTCACTGAAATTTCACTGGGGTGCGAAAGAGACACTTTAAACAGACACAAATCAGAAGTTCCTACAGAACGTTGATGACGCTCAATTTAAATTAGAATAGGTTTCAGACGTGACATGGGTAACATAATCAGGCTGAAGGCTGTCATTTCGAAGAAACGTTGTCTTACTTTTCACAAAATTAGATTGAAGGCGTTTTCATGCCACCTGCCTAATGTTTCGTCTTCTTCACACGTTATACTTTCTTTAGTTTATTTTTTTTTTTAAATATAATTCAGAATATAATTATAATAATACTAACGTTAATCTTAGCCTCAACGCCTGTTACATCCGGTTCAGGGGTATCTACCGGTGAATGGGTTCTAGCAGGTGTAATAATAATAAATGTCCATTACTCACTGTTTACTTTAAAAAATCTAAAAACATGTATATTTTCTGTTTTAAGTGAAATGTTAATTTCTTTAGAGATAGGTAAATAAAGTTATTAAATCACAAAAATATGAATAATATCCTTCGTTTTAGACAACATCGGGTCCACACATACACATTAAACAGTTTTTTTTTAATGTCAGCATATGATTTTATATTAATTACTTTTTTGAGTTTGAAAATACTTCGCCGGGTTAAATAGCATAAAGTCGCATCAACCAAAGATGTATGAACAAGATTCTTTTCTCATATCAATTTCTTAAGGGTACATGAGTAATGAAAAAAAAAATAGTTTTCAACACATTTGCTCGTAACGCACCTCCTTTTATGTCCTTTTGGGCTCATAATCCTGGGTATTAAACACGCGTGTTTTATAACATTACGAAACTTGTGTGTTATGTTTATATCCCGATTAAGGGTGGGTTGCACCAAACCGTAAAATTGTAATCTTAAGCGGTGTTCGTTACAATCTGAATGTATGGAACGTTTGACAAGTTTCTATGGACTGACAGCTGTCAGCGCCATATTTAACGTTGATCAGTGTGTAATCGTAAGTCGATGCAACCCGCCCTAAGTCACGTTCGCACCTTGCAGCAAGATGGATGCATGAACACGATGCATTCTTAAATTAACGGGGTTGTACAACATGTACAGCTTTTTTTTTAAATCTCGGCAAATGGATTCTTACTCGACTAAACAAATTAAATCCTTTTTGTTAATTAATTGACTATTTATTTTCGGTTATGATATAGAAACATTTATTTTAGTAAAACTATTAATTTTGGCTAATATTTTACATGAATTAATAAAGATAACATTTTAAAACGAAAAGATTTATTTCATTTTGTATTGGCTGTATAGAGACTTCATCTAAATCATGCGCGCGCACTGTGCAAACTTCACGAAAAAAAAAACTGTTGCGCGCCATTCTAGGTTATTTCACAAATATACATCCTTTTCATCTTATGAAAAGGATTTTTTTCCTCGCAAAATGGGTTGAAAAACGTCGTATGAAACGCGTGAGCTTTGATAATTACATCCTCGGCTCTCTTATCACAATTCCGCCTCTGATGTTATTATCAACACACATCTGATGTAATTATAACATCATTAACGACATATATCACTTGTATAACAATGTACTATTAAGTCCTACGGTAACAGCGTGCCATCAGGCGGTCCGTAAGGATGTTTGCCACTGACGTGGTATAAGAGTTGTTAGTGAACTAACGGAAAACAAATGGCTTTAACTCGTGTCGGAGTCTGCTTTGGGTCAATAGGTAATTGAAGTTAGATAGTTACCTGTATGCGATGGTTGTATCTGTCAGCGATGATGTACTGTCCAATCCGGTTGACGGCGACGCCGGCGAGGCAGTCGAATTCGCCCTCACCGCTGCCGTACTGACCGAACTCTTTCACGAAAATGCCGTTGGAATCGAACACCTGAACATAAAATATATCAAAATTAGTAGGGGGCCATGTTTATTTTAACTGCTTGTAATTTTAATAATTTTTCAACGTGCGACTGTCAAACGAACGAAGTTTCTGCTGATTCTTGTGAAATTTTGTTAGCAGGTTCGTTAATTATAGAATAGATGTTGCTCAGATTTTCTTACTTGTTACTTTTAGAATTACATTAGCGCATTATTTAGTATCATAATGCGTGGAATAATAGATATATCTTGCACGTTAATCGTATTGAAAAAAAAATGGGACACTGTAAGACACTTCTAAAAATATTATAAACTGGCCGATTAGGAGAATGCAAAAGGGCTTTACAAATGTATATTGAAAATACGTAGGTACATCTACAAAGGGGTTTGGGTAAATGTATTGTCATATTTTTTAAATGAGCGGCCACTCGTTAAATTGGTATATTATGATAGATCTATTTGAAACAAACATATTTTGTTATGAAATGTAATACTCTAAAATGCATCAGAGCCGAGATATTTGCAATACATATTTCCGCAGGTTATATTAAAAAGTTATAAACCAAACTAAAACATCTCGGCTCCGAAATTGTTTAACGCGTTAATTTATATATATATATATATATATGCGTATTAAGAGATCCTCTAAAAGATTTTTACAAAAAAAAATGACAATTTTTCTCATACAAGGTTACCCAATGCCCTTTCAGATTTACCTAATGTCTGGAGGTCACAGAACACAATCAATATCAAACATAATTGGAACATTCACAACAACCGTCTTTATAACTCTTCTTTAATACTATTGTTATAAGACAGCGAGAATGCGTTATCAGAATATTAATTTCGTAAAATTGCAATAGCACACTGGCAAGATATAAAAGCAATTAGATATTCCATGAATAGTTAGTTACATGCGCTGACTTTTGGCAAAAGTTCAAAATGAGGTGATAACTATTTCCGAACTTTAATGAGAATGTGCATTCTGTGGGCGCTGGAATCAAGTGGATAGTTTTCATGTCCAAGCCTATAGGACATGCTTTGGTAGCGATGAGCGGTTAAAATTCAAATTTTTATTCAGCAAATAGGTTACAAGGCATTTTTACAAGTCAAAATGTCTATCTACATTTAACTCGAAATAGCATGAGTACATTGTGAACAACATCAGAGTTTACATGTCAAATACAGTACGAGAAAAAAAATCTTATTCTCCAAGTGGCAAAATTCAAATAATGATAATAATGTATTATATCCCATAGGTACCCACAGAGATGTATAAGGTATATATGTGTCAAAAACTAAGTAATAAAATGATACAATCAAGTGAAGACAGAGTGAAATCTCTCATATCAATTCCGCAGATCAGTGGAATGAAGTTATGCTTGTCGTCCTTGCAAACATGAACCTTACCGGACTCCACAAACAGCACCCGTTCACGAGTATGACGCGTATCTTAGCCATCGCCTCCCTCGACCATATGTGACGGTGAAGTGCAAACCACACGCCTGTTGTAACTTTTAAAGCTTCTTTGAATGACCTCCGGGCAGCGCTCTTGCATGCAGCAACAAGCGGCAGTATAGTAATGGGCTGCGTTAAATCATGACTCAAAGATGATTTATTATATTGTAAATACCTGTACTCGATGGTTTGATGAATCAGCCACGACCATAGTGTTGTCAGGGCCTACAGCGATGCCACGAGGCCAAGTAAAACAACCGGGTTCGCTCCCCCGACTCCCCACGCTGAATTGTAAACGGCGTTTCTGCAGATACTGGCTCCTAGGGGAGGAACCTGCTGCTGCGAAACCTGAACAAACAAGAATAGTGTTAGAAAAATAAATTAGTTAGAGAATGGTGAAACCCCAGGATCCAAGCGTCAAACCTATGTACACGCCACGCGTTATTCTAACCTGCTACCGCTGCTGTAGCCGCCGTAGGGGAGATGGGGGAGCCTGCCGCGTTTTTTGAATCGTCATCAGAACTGGCAAGCTCGTTAGCCGAACGTAAGGGCAGCCCGAGAGACAGGCGGCGCGACGTGGTTGACGCGCTGCTGCTAGTATCGCGATCTTTGCCCCGCGATCCGTACTTATTCTTCAAGTATCTGGCCCATGAACTCAAGGCCGCACCGTCTTTTTCACCAGGTGGTGGTCGCTCCGGAGAGCTTTCCCTCGACTTTAGCGCATGTGAAGATCGGCTACGAGACAACTCTGTACCACTGGTGCCAGAGCCGTATCGAGCCGCGAGATACGCTGATGGTGACGCCGTCGTGGGAGAGACCGGTTCGTCTTGGTCATCGTCGTCTCCCATACCAAAACCGGTGTGACTGCTCTTGCTTCTAGCGAGACGATTGCGTCGCTCTTTTAATGCAAGGTATCTCGAACGCGCAGTCGGATACTTCGATTCGTCATCTATAGAAGATATCGGTTCCTCTTCTTTAGGCTTGGTAGTGCCGTAACGGTTGCTGTACGAAGAACCGCTGGCACTGTACCTAGGTGCGGGCTCCTCCTCGGCTTGAGACGTAGTGCGTGTACGGTACCGAGACGGGGTAGGGCTTTCTTTGGTCTTGTTGTCTTGGGCGTCATTACGGGCATTAGTGCTTCGTGCGAGAAGCGGACCAATGTCACTGCGTGCCATCACCTGGCTCTCGGGCTTCCTCTGCGATGCAGGCTCCTCATCGCTCTCCTCTGACGAGTCGGTCTCCTCTTCGGAACTCGTGTCGGAGTCTGCCTGGGCCGGCTCGGCGGGCGCCGGGGCGGGAGCGGGTCGTTGAGAGCCGATGAAACGACTCTGGACCCGTTGCGCGCCACCGGCGGTTCCGTTCGTTGTCACCGGAGCTGTTCTATCGTTGCCTGCGGAAGAGAAACGATTTCCGTATTTTGATGGTGGCTCGAAACTGCTATATTTTGCTTTTAATTCTGCGATGGATAGTATCGCACCTGTGTGTTTAACCGCCGAGCCGGAACTTTCTGTCGAAGCGCTTGATTCGGTGCTTGGTGCGCGGCCACCGGGGCGGTGGGGGGTAGTATCTGTTGCTGACGGTCTCCTGACAGGTGTCGCTGCTGGTTTAGGGGCAGGAGCAGCATTTTTACGCTGCGTTCGTTGCAGCGATCCAAGGGATTCATCAGATTCACCGTCGCTGGAAGCCTGAGAAATATATCGAAATTTGGTATCGACACCAAAACGGAAAGGACATTGTATTGTGTTGTGTGCATGTTATTATACGTGGAGTGTATTTTATGGAATGCCGTTAGTTGTCGCGTTTTTTCTTGTTAGTATATCGATGATCTGCTAAAGTGTCTACGTCTCGTTGCTTGTTCAGTCCTCGTCTTCTTCCCAACTCACCTCCCGGGCTGGTGTGGGTGGTTTACGAGTGATCGACGTGCGTTCTTCTTCTGCACGTGCGGGTACTCGGTCAGGCTCTTGCGAAGACGCCGCGCCTTTATTCTGCCGCTTGAGTCGGGATATTTCATCATCTTCACTCTGCTGCCTTTGTGCTGGAGGAGCCCGTCGCTGCGGCTGAGGTGCTGGCTGTACCGGTTTCGGTGGCGGTGGAGGCTCTTTTTTTTCCTTTTTTTTACCACTATCTACATCCATTATCCTCTGCATGACACGAGGGCAATCGCTTAGTCTGAATATTCCACTAAGAGGGCCCTTAGTAGCGTCTTCAGTATCTGCTACCTTTTCTTTTTCCTTCTCTTTCTGTTCTGCCTTGACGGTACGAGTAGGTTGTTCAGTGTCAGAATCGTTGTCTTGGTGGCTTCTGACAAAACGGGAACGGAATCTTCTGGAAGGCCTATGTTCGGATTCATAGCCACTGTAATCATCTGTAGCACCGTAGGGATCTTTTGGTCGCTCAGGTGGTGGAGGCCGCCGTTCTCCAAATTTACGCCCACCTAAAACCGGTTCGTCATTTTCAGTGTATCCTTTAGATTCTTCCTGTTGACGGAACTGAGTTGCAAGGCGATGATCGCTCTTAGACCTGGTGAGTCCTTGATTTTGTTGAAGAGCTCCAGAATAGGCGTTAGGCTGGGTAATATTAAGTTCACCATAGCTTGCAACATGTACGACTAACTGGTTAGGATCATGTGTCATAACGAATCGAACCCTACGGTTATAATCACCAGCTTCATAATCGAAGTTTCTTAAGAACTCGACAGTTTTAAGGAAAATTTCTTTCGTATCAACTAATTCGGTGTCCTCCCATTCGACATCATCGTTCATGTATTTATCAGCGAGATCACAATTACTTTGAATATTACTTAACTCCAGCTCAAGGTTATCTTTAAGGTGAGTAAGGTTTCTTAGTTCAGTGGCGAGATAACGATCAACTTCGTTTCTTAGGAAATCCGTTCTATCTTTGAGAGCTTTGGCTAGCCTTTTGTGGATTTCATCGACCTCTCCTGCTACTGCGCCACAGTTTGCTTGCAGGTTTGTAGTGTTGCGCTCGACGATTGAAAGGATATCTTGCAGCCGGTTGACTCCACGACGGATCTGGTTGTTGATTCTTGCGATTTCTCTGCGAAGAACTTCCATGTGTGCTGATTTGCATTCTTCACAGACTTTCTTATCGCAATGAGCGCAAGGTGCGCAATACGCCTTTTCAGAGCAAACATTGCATCTCTCCATCACCTGCCCAGCTGTGGGGTCAGGCAGCTCTCCTGCTATGTTAGCGTGCAGTTCTAGAAACCGCTGCAAGGTAACATTCGTTGGGAAACCCTGTACACCCTGGTACGGAATACGATGTTCTGCACGGCATTCTGGACATTTGACCTGGAAAAAAAAATAGGAAAAGTTAGATAAAAAAAACCGAGGTTATTTAAAATTACCGTTATACGTGGTATTTTGTAATTCTTACCTGTCGCCTTACGTAGTCGACCAGGCCGTCCATACATGGCTCCATGCAAAAACTGTGCTGGCATGGCAGCAGTTTCGGGTTCCTGTACCGGTCTAGGCAGACGCAGCACGTCAGGAGTGACTCGAACTGCTCCATATTTTCTTAGCTGCTTTACGTATCTGTTGGAGAAAACGTATAAAATTTCACACTTTTGAAACATTCAGGAAAAATAAAACAAATACTTATAAGGAAAAACTACAGAGGAAAAACATAGGATATTACTTTCAGTTAAACACGGAGAATAAATACGTGATTGTGAAGTCGGCGTTAATTAAAATCGTTTCTAGGAAACATTCACTCGACATAAAATTTAAATTTTGAAGTCAGGTTTACACGTTTGCAAACGAGTACAACATTCGTTAATTGAATATTTAATAAAGTATTCAGGTTTATGATCGCAAACAATATCGTTTTCTGTATTTTATAGACTCAATTTTAAGCATTCACGTGGTGGTTAAATTTAGATATTGCTCCGGTTTTCCGCGAAGATACGTTCTTCACATTATAAATAGAATCAGCGTCTGGCGTTTCACACGATTCCCATCTTCCATTGTAACTAACAAGTGGAAAGTGTTTCTGCTGAATGAGAGTACCTGTGTAAGTGAAATCACATTTGAACTTTACGCCTTTGATTTTGAAGACTGTTTAATAATTGACTCATGAGCAAAATGTTTTAAATTTCTCGCCCGGTATTTAAGGACACAAACATCAACAGAGACGAGGTTCTGTTTTTTGTACCTAACTCGTCGGTAGGCATTTATTTTTTTGAGTCACTGAGTTTTGTAACTAAATTACTCGGGGCTCATTGCATAATAAAATATCTTTTTCACAAGTCTCTTTGTAATAAAAGAAGTTTAAAGGAGATTTCCGATTATAATTTGAGTTCAAGGTGTTGTGCAATCAAATGGTCCCCTGCTTGGCAGTAAGAAATAGGACGGTAGCCAAAAGTTTTTTTAGTTAAAACATGACTAACGTGAAAATTAGTCACCCGCTAAAAACTGTGTCTACAATAGATAAAATACTATGAGAATATTTAAGGCTAAATTCTCAAAGAACTTGTGATATTGTCTTAATTTAATTCTGACACGGATTAGTTCTTCATTATAAAAAACGTCGCAGTTTCTCATCAGTTTATTTAGTAGCTACACCAAATGAATATACGAGTTGGTACCTAATATCTTTTGCAACCCTATAAATGTATGGTGTGTAGTTTTGTGGTACTTTTATAATCAATTTTCTATGAGAACTTGTTTTATTTTTTTACTCTCTCCTCTTGTTTTAAAATACAACACGGCAAATATGATATGAAATGTAAACTTCTTCTTAAATATCTTCTATTAGATACTGTCTTAGGTAAACTAACGGATTATAATCACTTATACAAACTTTCTACGACATATTGCCTGTTCTATCATAACCAACCGCTTTAGTGACGTTGCTTTTATTTTTAAACTTCCTTTCCTGTCATACCACGTCAGAACAAGCGTCATATTCTATTCTCGGCTCATTGGCTTTCAATTTCATTATCGTATGGTGATTATCGGTCTATTTGCGATAATGTCTATTAATAAACTGTCATTGCTTTTAGTAATATATTTAATGAAAAAGTTATTGAGTTCCGCAATAAAATATGGTTGTGAAATAAAAATTAATGAGATCCATTTTAATGTCGAAAAAAACCATTTTGAAATTCTGATGTGCTCGTGAAGTGTAAACAATATAACGAAAAGCTTAAAATTGAGGACATCGATGTCCATAATATAACGCGTAAAATACTTAATTTATCATTCAAACATAGGGGTGAGATTATTTAAAGTTGCCGTTTTTTAAAAAATTGGCATAGCCTTGAATAGTACAAGTAGAGTGGAACGATAGCGCCGCAAAATAGCCCCACAGAATGGGTGCCATTGCCATTATGCGGTTGATGGAGGCGGGGTGTCAAAACGATGTCAAGCAGCCGTTTAGTTCAAACATGCGAATTTCGGGTTTTAGGCGCGTGTTGGGTAGACATTTTTAAGGAGCTCGCATTCTAGGAAGTTTTCGTTCGCTGGGTAGAGTTGATTTACGAATCAACTTCTTTGAAGCAATAAGGCCAACTCAAATAGTCTTAAAAATACGTCAAGCTATCAAAATTAGTGAAAATTGCAACAAGTATATGTGTATTTTATTTGAAAACAAGAAATTACCTGTATCGTGTGTAGTACCGTTAGTGTTTTTTTTTAAATTTATTTATCAAAAGAACAAAACAATAAACAATGTTATGTTACTCGGCAAACTGCGATAACAGTTTGTTGGCGAGACCGCGCTTATTTTAACTAATGTTAAGTACCTATGTTAAAAACTGTTAGGTATGCTACATGAACTACAGGTGATCTGAAACACTAACTTATACACTAAACATGATCATGCCTGAACAACTGAACACTTCACCCCGTTTAAAAACTGTAAGCATTTTTTTTAATCTATGTTAGTATTAATGTAATTTTTCCAAAAAAGTCTTTTTTAATCTACTTTTTAATTCAACTATGCTACACTTTTTTTTCTCTTAACCAATCTCGTTATATATTTTTGGTATCATAAAGATATTAGCCCTTTTGCCATAGTAGTTTGCCATAGTTTAAATTCCTTTATTACTGAACGCAAACCAAATAGCCTCATATATTTCGCCGTCTGACTAATGGTGGTTGAGACTGAATGTTTCATAAGTATTATCAAGAAGTTAAACAAAAAATTGCGCATATGCTATAAAAAAACCTACGTTGAATTATTCTCTGGCAGAAAATTAAAACGTTATATGATTTAACGATGCCACTACGTACATCTTATTTGATAGTGTTTTCCTAGAGAAGTTTTACCAAAACTCACATACTTACCGTTTCGATTTTTGGTCTGAATAATGCTCACCCATTTTTTTTTCTCATTTGGTTACATTAGGTTTATTACTTTAGCTTGTTCTTTAGCTTTAGATTCTGTTTCATTCATTGCAGTCACGTTGGCAGATCAACGTGATGTATGTTTATATTAGAAATCCGCCCACCACCCTCCAGCTACACAACCAAATAAACATGACGCTTGTTTAGCATCGTCTTAATTGCCAGCGAGTTGCTAAAATTGACGAAACCGCTGGAAATAGTTTGACGAAAATTACCTAGTGACTTTGCAGTGAATAGAATTCGGTGACTTTTTTATTTTACTTGTGATCAGCACTCGTATAGATATGAATCTTTCACTTTATGAATCGGCTGTTCAAAAATTCCTGTAATTGATTTGAAGATCTTATGTGTATTTTTTATACCTTAATAATTTAAAGAATGTGTTTTAGAACCTGTTTATTTTTCGACATAAAATTACTTATTGCGATTCTTGATTGTAGATTCTAATCGTTTTCAAAGTAATATTTTTCCTGTTTCTGATAATGACCAACTCGTTAAAAGAAAATAACTATGTAAATTTGAGGCACCTGCTTTCTGGGCGAATTATCGTTAAAGTAAGGAAGGTATCCATACTAATATTATAAATGGGAAAGTGTATGTGTGTGTTACTTTATTCGTTTGTTTGTTAGTTTGTTTGTTAGTTTGTTTGTTTGTTTGTTTGTCCGTCTTTCACGGTAAAACGGAGCGACGAATTGAAATGATTTTTAAAGAGAATATAGTTAAAGAGATAGAGACTGACATAGGATAATTTTTATCCCCGAAATCATTCCCTAAGGGGTGAAATGAGGGGGTAAAAGTTTGTATGGAGCTGCGATATAAACGCGTTCCACGCGGACGAAGTTGCGGGCAGAAGCTAGTAGTAAATAAACCTTATCTACAGACGAAGTAAATTTCAATCCTATGTCAATACCATGAAGACTGACAAGACATTAACTTTTCTTACATTATCTGTAGTAACCTATGAGTTCCAGTAGAATCATAAACGCTACAACCTTTACAAAATACCTTGACCCACATAAAACTTTTTCAGTACTAAATTTTTCAACATCCGGGTTTTTATTAAGGTCACCTAAATAAACAAGGTCATCAGAGTAAATGCTATAAATTACTCGGAATCTCAATTGTACACGTGTAAATCAACCTTTATCAGTCATCTGTGTAATGCCTTTCATGTTTTTGTTTCACGCTCGGCTGGCTTTCGCGTGTTGAAAATGGAAATATGTTTCAATTCTTTTAATTGAATGTTTGGATGGCGGTATAAATAAGTTTAGGCCCCGATTGGCTTTGATTCAGACGTTTTTTATCTTTTCTGTTTTTGGGAATGTTTGTAAGCGTATGTTTGTGTTAAAAAGAGGTTCAAATTGGGAACTTATTTTTGGACGTATTCGATATATGCATCTGTTGCCTGATACTCTCTTGCGTTAGCCCATCAGCGCTAGTCTGCGAAAAACTCACTTGGACTACAACGCAATTATGGCGGGGAATGAAATAAAAATGAAGTTGTTAATCAAAATCAAGCATGAGATAAGTTGGACTTGAATACTTATTTAAACCACATTTCTATATACTACCTTCACACAGATTGCAATATTCAATAAAACTACAATAAGAAACAAAGAAGAAGTCATGATGATCTGTAAACTTCTTATTATTGCAAAATTATTATTCCCGGAAACATCTCCAGTAGTATGACCATCAAAATGTTTGAACGTACGAGTGATATCACTGTTTAAAGCGCTTTTGGCAACAGTTCTCTTATTTTTCTTTCTTGTTTCAGTTCCGTCGTATTTGGCTTAGGGGCGGACAAAGAAAACGTGTTTTTGTATTACGCACTTAATGTGTCTTATGTTCGTTTTATTTGCGAGAGTGTTCGGAAAGTTATTTTGTTACTAGTTTTTTTCCCGCACCTATGTCAACGCAGGGGAATAATATGTAGATTATTGCAGTTTTAAAGGCGTAAGATCAGATTCATTATGATTGTCCCAACATAATCTTATCTTCTACCACCTATTACCACTCTAAATGCCTTTTATTTCGAATAATAATGGCAAATTTTATCTTAATTTATGCAATCGCTTCTGGTGATCGAGTATCAAACATCGAAACTTTCACATTATTTGTGGTAGTAGGATATGCGTTGGCTGTCTTACAATTTTCAATGTTTAAAAAATTATCCACGTGATATACCTCAAAATAAGAATACAAACCATCTCTACGAACTCACCAATAAGGCAACCATTAGTGGCAGAAACTAATGGTCGTATTTTATTAAACGAGTGTCACACGATTCTCACAACGACTAAACATGATATTAAAATAAATGTTAAAACTTTCGAGTGATTGAACGTAATGAGTTTTTTTTTCTCCTTGTGTCTGCAAAATGAGATGGGGTAATGGGTCTGCATTACAGTTGATGGTGCTATGCCATCTCTCTCCAACTATAAAGCTATGCTCCCAAAGAGAAAGACGGCTGGATGTCATTAGCTACTTACTGCTATCAATTTAACTGATCTGATTATAAACCTGGCAATCTATGCAGATGTCTAAGTCATTGATCTCTTTATGTAATACAGTTACATATATTATTTATATACGTTCCTTTCCCACTTAGGTAAGTATATTTATGTCAGTGTAACACCCTTGTGTACAGTGACGAGGATAATTGACACGTTTTAATATAAACCCTTAGTCACACAAATACAATAGTTTGCACAACGCTATTAATTTAAATTTTAGTGGGTTTGCAAAATGTCTAATAATTTAAACAATGCTAATTTCTTTATTTGAAGTAAGGTACTATGAAAGCAGTGTCATAAACATGGGCAAAAGGATCGGCTACCTGTCTGTTTGCTTTACTTTTTAGAGTGAAGCGTTTTGGCTGTGCATGTATTTACCAAGTACCTACTCCTAAAATGTTACTAAGCTCAACTTTAAACATAATGCAAATGCAAGGTTATAATCATGACAGACGTACCTACACCAAACAAATAAAGGAATATTCTAGGAATACACACAATTGAAATTTTCAAGATGAGTTTAATTAAGGTCCTTTTCCTGTTCGGCCAAATTACGCCTGAGGCATTAAAGCTTGAAGCATTGATAGTAAAAAAAATGGTTAAAGAAAAAAATGCTATTTAATTATTGTCACTATTATGGCAAAAAATTATTAGTATAATAATTAATTAATTCTTTGCATAACAATTAATAGTCATTATTATTTAAATAAGGTTTCGATAATAATTTTGAGCGCCCCTCTTTGACTTAATTAAGCATTTGCACGCAAAATAGCTACCCTTCTCTTTCGTTTACTATGTGCAAGAAAGAGAAGCAACACAACAATAGCGCCAATATTTGTACACGTTTCATTAAATTGCGTTAGTTTAAGTTTTTAATTCGATCTTTGTCTAAAGACGGAAATAAACATACTGCTTTGCAAAACATATTGAAGTATCTATTCAATATGTTTTGCAAGGCATTATAAATTTGAACCTTCTAGCTTACATATTTAAAGTTGATAGTTGAATGGATTATACTGTCACCTTACTTCATTTCAACTGAACAAAAAATGGGAAATTAATGACAGATCAGTTAATACTTAAAGTGAATTACCGTTAAAACCTGTATCCTGAACAACGCCGAGGCAAAAACCGCCTTCAACACCAGGAGGTACTTACAGAATTAAAGTCACATCAAAACACAAGGTCCAAGCTAGTTATAGGGTGAACACTGGCATTTACTTGTCATGATGATGTGGAACAGTTCTCGACTAGGTATATCACAGGCGTTGGTGTCAGCTCGCTAGGCGGTACTGGACGCGTTACACGATCCGTGCGCCGGAGTTTATTTCGGGAGCGTTCGCGCGTGTGCCGCAGGGGATATTTATACGTCACATTTTTGCTTTTGGAAAAGGTCATTGGACAGATTGGATATTTTTTTGTCAAAACACGGGTGTTCATTGTCTGTTGGTTTTGAAACGTGTTATCTAATCCATAACATAGTAAAAAGTAATTAGTTGTTGAGTTAAATGATATTTCGTAAAAATATCGAGTGAGAGAGATAACGACATACAGAGGGAAACGTTCATCGGATTGTTTACGTTTTCCACATCCAGTGTTGCAAGAATGGTATTCAATAGTACATAACTACAGAGGCCGGGAACTAGTAGGATAGTTATGGGGCTGGCAACCCCTTTTCACGCCGAGGTATGTGTAGTGCTTTTCTCAAACATACAATTAAATAAATAAAGAACTCCAAGAAATCAGATTTTAATCTTCTTCTTTTTCGTGTGAAGGGATAAAAAAAAAACTTAAAGTAAATTTTGTTTTGCCAATATTTTGCCACCTCTATTGCTCGAGGTGTAGCCTTCATAGGGTCTTCCACAGTGCACGAAGCCGGACACAGGAAGCACTGCGTCATGTGATGAGTCGTCTGAACAGTGCCACGTTTAATTTTCACAGACTTTAATTTTCATGGCTGAACGCCGTGATGCTGTGCTACAAATAAAATAAAAAAATACTTCCCGGCCTAGGCCTTCAATTTTGTATGAAATACCTTAACAGTTCTCTCGAGTTGTTCCGCCCGAAACGTGATACTTTGAAGCCTGTTATAACGCACGTAATGACGACATTTCATTGCATGATTGAGAAAAGAATATTAAAAGATAATGAAAGAGCCAGTTTCTAAATCAGTTATAATAACGTCATTGTTTCCAATCATATCATGAAAATAGTAGATAAATAACGAGTGTTCATGTGTTTATGTGCTCTGCCTACCCTTATTGGGAATAAAGGTGTGAATGTATGTATGTATGTTGTAAGTAAATAACGAGAAAATGATACCATACATTATTAAAAAACCAGGTTTATTTCAGTGTACAATTCTGGTTGTACACAAAGTATGATCAAAGCACCCTTTTTTAACTAAACAATAACATTATAACATCGCATTAAGGAACCTGTGTGTGGATTTTATTGTTTTTTTTATTTCAGTTGATAGTTTCCACTATGTTCAATGGGACAAAGGCAAGCGAATTATGATGGTATTGTTATTTCAAATCATACGTTTTCAAAATATAAGGCGACTTATTAAACATGTACAATAACTAAGTTACTATTTCACTCTCACACCTAACACATACAGTGCCAAAATGATTAGCAATACGCATGTAGCCAATACTGCAGTTTTTCCGACAAATGTGACTTTGAACAAAGACCGCGTCTACACCAATTTTTTTGTAGTAGTAAGACTGCTTATTTCAATTGCATAGCGCGTTATTCACTGTCGACAAAGCGATGCTTTTTGTTCCTCAAAGCATCAAAAGAACACCAATATAACCACCTGATTAATCTAAACTTTCCTGCCCGCGACATTGGTCGAGCCGAAACAGCTGGTAATGCGTACTTTGTGGTGATCACAAGCTATTTATGGACGTATTTACGGGTACGATATTATTAGTCAGCAAGAGATGAAAGGAAGTAATTATGTTTGGGTGTATACCGGGGAATGACGCTAGCTACTACCTGTTAATACTATAAATATGAATGTAAGCAATTTTCAACCTACTGCTAAAATTTACTTGGTTCTCAAATTGAATGTTTGATTTTGTGTGTTTAATTAAATACAAACCCGTGTCCAACAATGACACGTGTATCACAAAAAGCCTTTATGAAACCCGGAGGGTGATCACGCAACTCATTGTACGCGTATCAGGTAGATCTAATAGTCACTTTGTATGGGAAAATTACAGTTGAGTTGACCTGAAGTGTGTTCGAAACGTTACAGTCTTTACCCTCTCTGAATGACGTACCTAATAGGTTTTCCGTATTGTTATAGATTTTGATGTTAGCTGGTTGGAATTAACAAAGCATAGATATATTTAATCAAGTAGGATATTGAAAGAGATGACTTTTATGTGGAATGATAAACCTATAATATACTACATTTGGCTCAAAATCAGGAAAAACGAGACTGAAGGCGTCTCGTTTGCTCCTGATAATTATTTTACCACATATGAATTCATTTTATGTACCGATGTCTAAAGTCAATAATCAAAATATATAAGAGAATATTAAAAGTGTTCACATAAGGTAAGTCTTCGACTTTGCAACAGTGTAACAAAGTTAAACATGAGTTAAAATTCGACGATTAGGACGCTTACCTTATTTGAACAATTATACTATTTTCATTTAATTATAATTACACAATTTTATCAGTCTCTTACGTATTAGCCTTAGTTAGAAAATACATAAAAATAAAATAAAAAGTCTCATGAATAAACTCATTTTCTTTCTTTCTATATTTCAATGCCAAACAGATGCCTCTAAGTCTCATAAAATCGTCTCATTTGTACCATTTTTATTGTCAACTACGTTTTAATAAAGGGCGAAACTCAGTCAAATATATAATAATCTCAATCAAAAATCTAACAAACTTGCGCCAGCCAGCGCAAAGTTAGGAAATGCTGGAAAGTGATAAAACGACTTTGCTTTGACTTTAAATAACGAACAAACGGTCGAACCGTAGATAGCTGTGTAACTTTCGCCTTTACAAATAATGGGTGCAGTCCACCGAACTGTCTCGGTAATGTAATCCAAAGATTAATAAATTACTGAAATTTAGTAAGGCTGAGCTATAAGCTACAGCCATGCGACAGTCAAGTTGCTATTTAGTCATCGTCTGTTAACCATTTGACTATCCACCGCGTACGGTCCTCGGTAATAACTATTGAATAAAGAGACCCCAACCACACAGGGGCAAGGTTATTAAGACGTAGTAGTAAATTTCGTGCTCGTCTCTGTCACGGTCAGGGGACCCATTTTTGACTTTCGAGCGCTCGAAAATCAAACAAAAGTAAATACGTTTCTAGTGTCAATATTGCAGACACATACTTTTTACCAAAAGAATTGAATACGAGTGGTCAATACCACTCGTTTTTCAATTTTCTATCGCTATTTCAAAATAGCATTTCATAATTTTAGTCAGTTTTCGAGTGAAAGAATCAAGCGCTCGAAAGTCAAAAATCAGTCCCCAGAACAGCTGCCATCCGCCCCACATCACCGTGCACCGTGCACAACATTTACATGCCCAATATGCGGCTGTAGATATCACTCCCGTTTCAATGTAACGAATCATGTATGTAAGCGCTACATCGCAATAACATAGACGGTGCATTAATCATCTTGTAATTTCTTTATTTTTTAAAAAACACTGTATTAGTTATACTTATTAGTAAATTTAATATACTATAGAATTTAGTTTTAAATTTTAATCCACCAGCAAAGCCTGCAGGGACCGGTACTTATACTATGTATTTGAAAGTATTTGCTAAACATATGTATTATCAACTAAAGGCCAATAGTGATGATCATAATTATGTGTTCTATCTTGGTCAGGAGGATACGAGTACACCTACATTTCTACGTCCTCCACGACCTGCTCGTTCGAACTTTAACACAAATGCCAATGACTCCTCCTTATAAATAGAGGTACAATGGCTGCCAGAGTTATTCGGGGGTGCTTTGAAGTGGCTAGATTTGCGGACACACGCCTATATCGATTAACCTTTGTTGACACCTATCTGAACCGTTCACAATGTCACCTTACATCAGGAGGACCACTGTAAAGACTGGTTGCTCGTTGTTACGAATCTCGGTGTCAAGATAACAGAGGGAAAACTGGTTAGCATAATAGCTGCAGTGAGTAGCGCTGCAACTTTGTACTGGGGTTCAATTTGAAGTGAGTCACTGACGTTTTTAATGATCGTATATCCTACGATCCTACGATTTAAAGATCCTACGATCTTACTGCCAAATGATGCGTCGCGAAAGGATTAAATTTTAGTATGGATTTGGCAAAATAAATTATGGAGCCTCTTAATTCCTTAAGCATTTATATTAAAGTGCCCTTTTTAAATTTAAAGTGGGATTTTAATCAACGTATAATCCTTTTTGTACTGTAGTAACTCCGGCTAGAAAGCGATTGTAAAAAACTTGGATGTGTTGTATTCTAATGGCTGTGTTACTGGACAGAGTATGGTCTAAATCCATTCAGAAGGTGTCCATGAAAGTTCGGTTCACAACAGTAAGTTGCACTGGTTAACGATCAGTAAAGGAACTGATATTGCATAGAAACCTGTCAATTTGCCCTAGTAAAGCGCCCATTAAAGATGTTTAATTTGCAACCCTCAGTCAACTTCCATTCCAGTACTTAATCAAATGAAATCAACATACAGTCGAGTTTGCCAGCCCAACAGGAATAAATTCACTTGAAGACATATTCATTATGCTTCTTTGTCTCCATATGGAAGCTCTCCAGCGATAAATCCGGCCTTGGTATCATTAACGTCACCTTGGCACATTTTGACGTTCGTCATTTATTTGCGTGTTGAGAAAATAAAAGACGGTCGAGTTTTCTTTGTCACAAGGCTAGGCTAGTAGGGATTCGGGGCCGGAATTTCTCAGTCTACATTTGTTTGTTTGTTACATGTAGGTACATTATGTGTTAAACGAGTGTGCATTGAATAAGTGAGCTCAATATGGGCCAGTGTAGGATATCTGTAGACTCTAAAGTATCTGTTTGGAATACAAAGGTAATGATTACTGCAGTTTTTCAATATATATATTGTCATTTAGATGGATTTAATGGTTAAACAGTATTTTGTTTGGTAGACATCGGAGACATTCGTAGATAAACCAGAGCCAATTTGACTTAGGTATATTTCCTAAGATTTGGTGCTTTATTTTTAACCTTCGTGAAAACCATTTCTTTTGCTTCCTCTCTTGGACTATGAGAACATTGCATTTTTAGATCTCAAAGAGGAACTGCTTGGTAAACTTGAGCGATTACAGTAAGATATATTATATTTGGCATGTGCAAATACGACAACATCTCCGAATCTCGTTCTCAGCTCGGCTGGTTACCGATCTTACTCTTCAATCCTGCTTCTCCACCTTATTTATCTGAATGACTTACTTATGTCATCATTCTCCTAGCGTTATTCCCAATTGTGCCCCTAAACAAGCCCGGGGTCCGCTTTGACACCTAATCCCAAGATTTGGCAAAGGTACTAGTTTTACGAAAGCGACTGCCATCTGCCCTTCCAACCCAGAGGGAAAACTAGACCTTAATGGGATTAAACCGGTTTCCTCACGATGTTTTCCTTCACCGAAAAGCTAACGGTAAATATTCCATACATAAGTTCCGAAAAACTCATTGGTACGAGCCGGGATTCGAACCCACGACCGCCGCTTGACAGCCAGAATGACTTACTTATATGACCGACGGAAGTAATCACAGCTTGCAGTCTTACGTTAACCTCACCCTTACATTACCTTGTAATAAGACGCAACGCTTATTCTACGTCTTTCACGGTACGCTCTGTGAAGTTGTGGTACGGCTTGCCGTTGTCCTTAAGACAGTCCTAGTCTGTGGCATCACTCAAAAAAAAAAAAATTAAGTATTGGCTATCCAGTGACTTGTGATTTAATAGGATACTGTTTGTATTGTGTATAGATGTTTGACTCTTTGTGCGTTTGATGGCTGTTTCAATCGCTTTCCATCAAATAAACAAATACGCCGTAAACCGGATCTGTGCACACGAAAATCGACTTTCGAAGATCAGACATCTCCATCTTTATCGCACTAATAACGAGCGACAGAGATGCAGGTATGCGTCTGTTTTCATAAAAACATTGCCGTTTCCTCCGAATCCTCTCAGGTTCTTTAATAAACTCGATCCAAAGGGCGTCCTCTTCAAATATTTATCTCGCCTTATGGCATATACACTTAACTCAGGATGGTCATACAAACAAGACTGTTTCAATTGTATGGTACAGTAGGCAAGGTTTTTTTTCATTTTTAATAAAATCACAACCATCCAAGCACTCAAATGATAAGCTACAATGTTTCCTATTACTTTAGGTACCTTAATATTGACACATTAGACAAACTTAAAACTGCATTCTATGGAATCGTCCCCCAAATCACAACCACCCAAACACTTAGACAATAAGGAATAAGGTAATTAAGATTTCTATTTCGTTAACAGCAAAGTTATGTTTGCTCGTGATTATGATGTAGGTAATTAGCATAAATTTCCTTTGTGTTGGAAATAAGGCGAGTTCACCCGAGAAGTTTCACTTTGAAAAGTTTGAGAACAAGAATTCCAGAGTAACTTTTTGGAAACGTCACGGTTTTGGAATTAAGTAGTCTGATGTTTGACATGGGTTAACGCGTTTATTGTTTTCATAAGAGAAATGGTACATATTATAAGAGTAAAGTAGATTAGATTTGACTTGGCCAGTTTTCCTTACATCAAATATAAATAAATATAAATGATTTGACTTTGACTTTGACTTCAGTCATTTTATAAAGTTATTCAACATGTATATGTCACAGTGAAATGGTCAAAACAGAGATTTGAACAAATCCCTAAGGGATATGATCAAATCACGCAGGATGTTAAAATGGAGAATCCATTTTATCATTTACCTGATACAAATCAGTCATTTGACCAAATCTCTGAATCTGTTTAGTGAAGTGACAAAATCGGACAAAAAAGGCAACTCGTTTCTTGATTTCACTAGATTTGTTTAGTGATTTGATAAATCCCTGAAACGCGTCAGTGAATTGACGAAACTAACTCGCAGATATTGGCTCCTAAATCATTAGTCATTTAAACGGTTCTGGGACTTAGACTCGGATGGCGGATAGGTTAGAAGATGCAAGCAAGCAGAGCTCCCGCCACCGTCTTCGTAGTTATTTTTTTTATAAAAGAGCGGAAAAATCTTTATCGCGTTAGTTTCGTCAACTCACTGACGCGTTTCAGGGATTTTATCAAATCACTAAACAAGTCTAGTGAAATGAAAAAACGAGTTGCCTTTTTTGTCCGATTTCGTCATTTCACTAAACAGATTCAGAGATTTGATCAAATGACTGATTTGTATCAGGTAAATGATAAAATGAATTGGCCATTTTAACATCCTGCGTGATTTGATCATATCCCTTAGAGATTTGATCAAATCTCTGTTTTGACCATTTCCCTGCAACATGTATATTTTAATTCTGATAAAAACTGGCCAAGTCAAATCTAATCTACTTTAAGATCTCACATTTTTAAATGACAGCAATTGTTATAGGTATCAATAACGCAAAAAATATTTGGATTTTGCATATAAGTAACTTGGCACTAATTTAGATCTCCATTCTTTTTGCGGCGAAGCCCACAGCCAAGCATAATTTTTGGACATAATTTTTGGATAAAATGGACAGGATGAATATGGGACGATATTTGGAGAAATTAACAGGAATTGAGGTTTTGGGAAGCGGTATTAAATGCGCATCCTTCCACGAAGAAGGAAAAGTGCCAGAGGATAGGGAGAAGTTAATGATTTCAGAGAGGATGGGAGCAATGAAATCCGCCACGAGCATAAGCATATCCACGCCGAGGCTATCTTCACCGACGGCCTTCGTCTTGATATACTTGAGGATGGCAAGTGTTTCTTGCGGTGAAATATCTACAAATTCAAAAGGAGGTACGTCGGGGTGTGTGGCATTCGAAAGAAAGGATAAGGTTGACTGTTTAATGGGAGGGCTAAGAGTAACCGGCGTGGCACTGAAATGGGTATAAAAAGCGTCTAAATCAAGAGAGCTAGAACAATTTTGTTGAGTTTTGCCCACCCCAAGTGACTGTAAGAGTTTCCACAACTTTGCGGGAGGACACTCCTCGATGGATTTGTGGATATAGCAACGTCTCGCGTGCCTACAGACCTTATTACAGCGGCTACGTAATGAAATATATTTCTGGTGGTTTACATCCGAGGGATCCCGACGAAAGCTAACGCGCGCCCTGTCACGTCTCGCCATTAGTAACTTAATGTCCGATGTTAGCCACGGAGCAGGAAAGTACTTAACCCGCATTGGTTTTAACGGAGCATGCTTGTCAAAAATCGCAAGCAATATGTCATTGAAAGCCCCCACCTTCTGATCAATACTACAAGACTCTCAACTCGTTGCCAGAAGAAATGTCAGCATAGAGCGCCTGCAGATCCACGTCCCTAAGTTTCCTACGCATGATTATTTTGTGTTTTCTCTTTGGTGGACGGATATTAAACAAAAAATAAAAAAATAAAAAAAAACTGCTTGTAACGGTTCCAACGCTACATTTTTTTTGTATCTAAGGGACCCCTCCTATTTTTAAACTTTTTTATTTTTAGATTTTTTCCTACGCGTACACATAATTACCGAGCTGGATTCCAAATTTCATCCTTCTAGGTCATCTGGAAGTAGGTAAGGTTTAGGTTTACGACTTTTTGACCTTCATATCTTTATAACCGTTTGAGCTAGCTTCATGAAATTTGGGCTTCTAGATGTCCTTATGGATATAATTAAACACACGTAGTTTTATGTGTTTACGTTAAAGAAGTTTTGAGTTATAGAAGGGTCAAAAGTGGCACCAAGTGGTTCGTGTAATATTACACTCGGTGCTGGCTAGCCAGTTCCTTTGCTTAAACTTGGCTTGACACGCTGCCGCGCGTCTAGATAAGGCTTGTGTTAGGTACCAGGCGACGATGCATTTAATAGATAAAAATATGAACACTTAAATACATAGAAAACATCAAAGAATCAGAAACAAATGCATTGCTCATCACTCTTACATTTGCCCTTACCGGGATTCGAACCCAGGACCTTCAGCTTCGTAGGCAGCGATACGAACCAGTAGGCTAACCGGTCGTCAAACTTACTTACTTGTTTGAGTAAACTTAGTTGTAAAGAAAGTATTTTTAAGGTTAATTAACCGCTCGTATGACATGAGACTAATCAATGCTTTCAAACATTAAGTACCTCTGTAAAAAGAAACTAACGCATTCAAAATGATTTGCGTTTTACCTTACATGGTGAACCTAAAATTGGGTACTTCTTTCCTGGATAATAAACCATATAATTATATTTGGTCCGTCAGTAAGATTATCAAAAAATATTGGACATGTATTTTCTATTTTGTGAAATAAACAAAAAAAATATGAAGATATAGTCCGTAAAAGTTCCACGTGACGTCACATTATGCTAAAAAGTGTTCCATGGTGTGACTTGTGAACTTTAACTTTGATCGGTAAAGATTTAAGTACTTTATCTTGTAAACATTAAGTAAGATCTTCTTCGGTAAACTCCTGCCCGTTTTCTTCTCAAAATATTTTTATCTGTCTCATTACCCTGGCACATTCTGGACTGAAATTCATAAGCCAGGGAATGCAGATATTAAAAATGCTCATGCCGACACGGTACGTTGGGGCTTTACGACGCGAAACGCGCCTAATGACGCGTACGCACATGCGTTTCATTTATACTTTACATCCTGCATAACTTGACTCCGCTATTCCTAATAAATATACGTAGACATAGGTCAGGCTTACACTGGTTTGCTAGAGGCAAATCGGCGATTGGTGAATACTATGGCACCTGAAATAATCAGAGGGGAGTGTTTTGGCAATCTTCATTTATTTTATCACTGGATCTGGGTTCGTAAGCTAGCTTTAGATTATTCTGTCTTTTTCTTACATGATACGTGAAGGGAAAATGATTTTGTAACGGATGAAGAAATGTTTGAAATTGGATAAACAAGTTTATTTCTGTGGCGTGACAGAGTAAAACATATCGTGATGCCATTAAGTTTGTTCGAATTGTTATTTTTATTTTTTATATATCATATAAGCCGTAGCCGTAACTAGTTAAAAAGGCATTTATTTTCTAAAGTATGTACACGATGATAACTATAACCAACACTACGCTGCACCAAAAATGCTACAAAAGTTACGATCACTGACTATAACGTTAACTAAATTAGATTTCGAGGGCCTTTTTTAGATTTAACTTAGCTTTAATTTAAATTCACATTATTCTAGAATCAGTATGGAAGTAATCTCATGTGTGACCGATCTGAAACTTTACGATTCTATTTCACTGGTGACAGACCACCGATAAATTTCACCTGTCGCACTAATCGGAAATTCTATGTCAATTCTTACCGCATCTCTCCTACCTCGGAAGCCTAAACTCGAACTTACTAGTCATACCATATTGATTCCAATTAAATAAGTCTAGCCAAAGAGACTCCCAGCTTAAAGATACCAACCGTCACTCTCACGTGTGTATGACGAATTAGAACGAACTTATCACCACAAAGCTTAGAACTTGTCAAACAAACGTGTATGAGGTTGTAACAGTAATCATTCAAATGGAAACATGAAAACTTAAACCAGGCTTTCACGTATCATGTTATTCATGTTTAACAAACAAATTCATACACCGCGTTGCGAGTTTCAATTATTCCGATTAACATAAAACAAACTTTACTACGTTTTTTTGACATGTCCATAGAATTCATAGGTCATTAAATTTAAATAGATGACAGACTTTACAGCACTGGACTGAACATCATGGAATTGCAAGCTTTACATTGAAACTTCAAGGAATTACCGTTTAAGTCCCCCTTTTAGTTCGAAGAATTTACTTTTAAATATTCAAATGTTCTCTAATGAAAGGAAATTCTAATATCGGCACCCCATTCACTTGCAGATGCGCTGTGCTGCATTTTAAAATATTTAAGAAATTGCTGGAAAGCGAGTAACGGATGGAGAAAATGGAAATAATTCCTATTAACATATTTACTGTTCATTCCATGTAGTTTAATAGCTCTAGTAAAATAGTTTATAACACAATTAAGCTGTGTTTGTGTGACAAATTGCTATTGGATACCTAAATGGCTATTTTGGCACTATTTGGGGAGCAGCTGCGTCCAGGATTGGGAGTCTTTTGGCTGATATGATGATGATGAAGGCCTGGATGGGGTAATTTGGTTTGAAAATAATGGTATTTTTAGCAGCTTTGTAACCTCCTATTATTTTTGAGGTAGAGGACCTTTATAAAGCCGGGATATAACTGGTACTGTCATCAAAAATATTTCTAATGTGCCACCTTGAGATCTTGAAATTCGTTCTATTGGCATCCATTGACGACCGCTTTAGGGTAGTTGGTAATGACTCTGCCTGCGAAGCTGGAAGTCCTGGGTTCTAATCCCATGTAATTGTGTGATGATCACGAACATTTTGTTTTTGGGTCGTGGATGTTTTCTATGTAGCTTCCGCCCGCGACTTTGTCTGCGTGGACTCGGGATACAAACTAACTTATATTTTTATCCAGGCTACAAACTATCTTCGTGCAAAGTTTCATCAAAATGGGTCGAGCGGTTTAAGCGTGATTGAGTAACAAACATCTAAACATAAAAACATCAAAACATCCAAACTTTGGCACTTATAATATTAGTAGGATATACTCGTAAGTATGCATGACATCGCCAGTATCGCCAGCATTATTACAAACCTTGCTTAATTTGGGTCTAGATCGATTTGCGTAAAATTATCCCCATATATTTATTTATTTATTTTATTTATTTAAACTTTGTTGCACAATACCAGATAAAGTACAAATAGCGGACTTAATGGGTATAAAGCATTCTCTACAAGTCAACCATTGGGCATAACAGAAGCATTTGGTGCAGGCATTTAAATTTAAATGAAAACTTAATCCAAGATAAGCTTCTATCAAATACATACTGAAATGAACATACACATATACACAATAATATACACTAATATATATTATATACTACTAACTGTTGTACCTAGTGAAAAATACTATAGTGACAACTATCCCACGCGCTTATCAGACGGATACTTGCGTAACTTGAGCTTGAAAGTCAATTTGCTTTGTGCTTGACGGATAGATAGCGGAAGAACGTTCCATTTATTCTGCTTCAGCTTGGACCGAAATTGTTTCGTATGTCCGGATGTCTAGATGCCCGGCTATTCTCTTCTGCAGGTTGTATTTCTCAACCAATTCTCGTTAAATTTTGTGAGCAAGTTCAATAATTTTATTATATGGATTCTTTTTGATGATTCAGTTTTTTTTTTTTAAATACCTGCTTGCGAGTTCTATCTACAGCTTACAGAGGCACTAGTTATTAACTCTCTTATTCATAAAGCTTAAATTACATCTGCTAAATCAACTCTGCTTTCTCTCTTTCTTACGAACACATATTTCAAAGTGACAGACAAAGACAAACGAATTTTTATGCCATTCATTAAAATAGGCTTGTAGAACGTTTATGAATACGGCCACAAGTGTTTAGCTGGCTCTCCTTACTTTCATCTTTATAACAGACACGCACTCCGAATATCACTGAAATGCTCAGTAGATTTACATTGCTAACCCAAATAGTACGTTAGAAATCAAAGGGGAATTTGCAGTAAATTGAGGTTGTTAGGCGAATGCTTATTCGTGAATAATGTAAACTTGTGCGGTGTTCGAGCTTAGATACGTAACTTAAACGGGGATAGACATACGTGTGAGTTGGTACAAACAACAAACAAATAGCGGAAAATGAGAGAAAACACCTCATTTTAATATTTAAAACCATCAGAGTAAGCCTGAAAGTATCACCGATAGCTATGCTATGCTAAGTATGAATCTTCTTACAACCCTCCATGTTCTACGAGAAGAGGTGGACCAAGAAAAAGGTGGATGGACTGCGTGAGAGACGATATGAACAGGAAAGATGTGTGTGATGAGTTGACGGGCGATAGAGAGGTATGGAAGATAAAATCATGCTGCGCCGACACCAAGTCATTGGGATAAGGACGAGCGAATGATAATGATAAATATTGATAACTAGAAACCAACCTAGGTATAAGACAGAACACAAACAAAGGCACGGAATAAAATGTAGCCTATGTCGGACGGCCTGGCCTATTCATGATAGTAAAAGATTTTTACTCTTTCTATTTCTCTTTAATACAGTTGCTCAAAAAGTGGTACTTTTTGTGGCTGCGTAGCGTACGAGAAGCTCAATTTCTCGAACTAGTGCTTTTTACTTTTTAGTTCCAAACTATACTTTCGAAACGCAGTAAGTGGCGGTCGCGCGGCGCGACCGTCGCGGGTGCGCGGCCTGTGCGCGGCGGGTTGCCGGCGGGGCGCGACCTGTTTGACCGCGCTAGCGGTTTGTAGGCAAGCATATTTTATCGCAATGATATATTAATTTATTATTTTTCGCAATTGTATTAAAAAACGTCGTTTACAACACGTGTGAAATGTCTTTTACCACTCGTACCGAGTCTTGCCACTCGCTTTCAGCGCGTGGCAAGATACCTCGGTACTAGTGGTAAAAAGACATTCTTTTCACACTAGTTGTAAAATGTACTATTTTAATCGCATAAGTAGTAATGCACATACAAAACAAAGGTACAGACTCTCAAACTAACCATTTTATTATCTGATTTATAGCAATAATTACGTGTTAAATATGTGATCTTTAAGGTGGTTGATTATTGGCATAAAAATTGCATCATCTAAATCCGCTTAGCACTATTTGCGTGATTGAGTAATAAACATCTATACTATTATTACGAAGTAGAATTAGGAGTATATACTAATAATTTCCAAAAGGTGGAGTGATGGGCTGGTAAAGGTCGCAGGAGTCCGCTGGATGCGGGTGGCGCAGGAACGGTTATTATGGCACTCTTTGGGGAGGCCTATGTCCAGCAGTAGACGTCGTTTGACGAACGACGAATCACCGGAGGCATGAAAGAGTTTAATGTCATGCTTTGTACCATGCACCATCGTCGAGTTCAAACAAATCTCAAGTCTATTGAGTTCAGTTCAAAAGAGCTACCTTCAAACTAAAGCCGTAATATTATATTTAACATTGGTGCTCCTTCTGATTTCGTTTACTTGATACGAGCTGTTCCATCCGTTCTTTTACAATTCAACACAGAAATAGTTGAAACAAAAAGGTCAGGTGCATAGTAGCCTGAAGACGTCCACCTCTGGATATATGCCTCCCCCAAATAGTGCCACATTGACCAGTCATGCGTCACCCGCATACAGCGGACTCCTGTGACCTTTACCGGGTCATCATCCAACTTCTGGAGATCCTTAATATATTCTACAAATTCTACTTGGGAGTCGTTTAAGAAATCGAAACCCGTCTCCAGCTACACTTACAGTAGGTTGCACCAACTTATGATTACAGACCGATTTACGTTAAATATAGCGCAGGCAGCTGTATCGTTAAAATAATTGTAAGTAAAAACTACTTCGTATTCATATGTTTTAAAGTTTCTTTTTTGTGTTGTCTGTTACTTTTACTGTATATTTTTCAACGCAGAATTTGTAGGTTATTTTTTAGTTCCTATATCATTTTAATAAACAAATGAATAACGTTTCAAACCTTTTATTCACTATAGAATATTCCACAATATACAGTTTCATTCATGCCCCTAGCTATTACTAATTTAGGAGATATTCTACTTTTTCGTACTAACCCGAATCATTAGTCCGCTAATGTATTATTTAAATGATTATCCCGTGTAATTGTTTACTTATTCTTTAAATATAAATGTGCATAATATATGTCTAATAAACATTGTATACTACGGACCTTCCACGTCTATGTCAAATTAAGGATTAATTAAATACAAATGCGATTTGAGTTGGAAAACTGTTGCTAACTTAAACTATAACGCAGCGTTCCACCCGCCCGTTTAAACACCGCTCGTGACACCACTTTAATTAAATAATTTGACGCTCTCAGCTTAATTAACCCGGGGATGAAAGCATGTTGAGTGGTAATGACGAGTTTCCAGGCTGCCAACAAAACCTTCCATTATATTGTGATCACACATTCATGTACTTACCAGGTTAGCATCTGAAGTCAGTTTGTTTCTTAAATGTAATGACTGATTGTTTTGTGAGTTTCACACCTGTACAGATAATATAGATTTACCGTTCATGCGAAGCGTTCTAAACTTTCAGCAATTTCCAATCCGCAGTTGTTTTCTTATAAATATGTGGATTGAAAACAAAACAACACAATGTTATAAATATTATGAAACTGCAAGTGTCGCGGCCGCAGCAGGGCTGTTAGTCGCTACTAGACTTCTACCTACGCTTAGTTGGTCCCTAATACGCATTGCGGTGTCAATGTTTGTGGGTAAGCGTCGAGGTGAGCTTAAAACAAGTTACAGAATAGGGGGGCTGGAGACCATCGTCAATGCGGACTTCTGGACGAAGGGAGTTGTGTCTCGGCGGTTCCGGGGTAACAGTCCACGACCTTAGAATTCAGTACTATTAAGCGACCACCTGCAAGCCCCCAACTATGCAAAGGTAATCCTAAGGAGCTAGGGGATGCCTGTTCTATCCTACTGATAGCGCTATCGCTGGCTGCAAAGCATCATCATAAGTTGAGCCCATTTCGTGACACGGCACAGAGTTACTTCTTCTTTTGTGTTTGTCTTGTAATACTGTGAGGTTTGTTGGGTTGTGTTATGAATAAAAATATTTGATTTGATTTGATTTGATTAATCATCATCCTCCTAGCGTTATTCCCGGTTATGCCCCTAAAGGAGCCCAGGTTCTGCTTTGACACCTAATCCCAAGATTTGGCATAGGCACTAGTTTTACGAAAGCGAGTGCCATCCTTCCAACCCAGAAAGAAAACTAGACCTTATTGGGATTAGACCAAACGGTGCGATGTTTTCCTTCACCGAAAAGTTAACGGTAAATATTCCGTACAGTTCCGAAAAACTCATTGGTACGGGCCGGGATTCGAACCCCGATTTGATTTGATTAATATTATAAATAAAGTTTGGATGTTTAGATGTTTGGAAGTTTCAACCCATTTGCACGAAGATAGTTTATAGCCTGGATTAAAATAAAAGTTTTTATCCGGGGTCCTCGCAAACGAAGTCGCGGGCGGAAGCTAGTACTATGTAGCTCAATGATTATTTACTTTTTCTTTATGGTACCACCACGAGCAACTACATAGAAAGTTGTAATAAATAAATAACCACATTACTAACTGTACCTCATCAGGAATTCATATCGAAAAGTAACTCAACAGAACCTTAATGACTGCTTAGTAAATCCATTATAAAAATACTTCAAGCGAATCTATTGAGATAAAGTCGTTAATCTCGAATATTAAGATAACGGAACTCCACTCCAAGAATCCTTTTCACTTGGATTCAGCGAGGTCTTATTTTTTCTCCAGGGACTACCATTTTTACGTGAGACGGAGCGTACAGATTGAGATTATGAAATCGTTATTGTCAATGATTATTATTTTAATAATTACAAAGTCAAACTCACGTATTAAATGTCAATACGGAAAACATGTTTCAAACTATTCGGAAAAAGAACTCCGAAACTTTTGAAGACTGAAACATGTCGCCGTCAGTATTATTTCAACATGTCTTACGAAAGTTTAAATTGGATTATTAGTTTTATAAATATGTGTTTTTTTAGTTTGTCTTTGACAAACAAAATGATTGAGTGTTTATTCTGTGATCATGAGAGTACATAAGGGTAACTAGGTCGGTAAAATAACGAATGTCTGAGACTATAGGTATTTCATAAAAACGCTATGTGAAGCTTTCTTGTTAACCGCCCGTGGTGACTACGAAATTTAACGTCTCCTTCTTCGCAGAAAGTGGGATTTTCAGAATATTTGCGTAACCTTTTGGGGTGAGGGTGATATGTTTTTAACGCGTGAACGAATGGATTAACAATTACTCAGAAGAATTCTGTATCCTTGTAGGATTCAGCGAGTTAACACTTGTGCGAATATCGTCGCAACTGACAATACGAGGTTATCCTAGAGTGGTGACCCTGATAAATAAAATTCTGACTCCAATTAATTAACTATATTTTAGGTGTTCTATTTACAAGTCACAGAAGACTCACAGCTCGCCTCGTCCCGCGCCGGGGGGGAAGGAATGTGCAGCGTTGTGAGAACGCTGTGCTACTGTGTTCCCACACACTGATATGTTGGAATTGATACATAGGTTAGCTGGAAGAGATGTTTTAAAGGGATAAGTTCGCCTTTGTACAAATGTATGTTCTTATTGTATTTTCTGCTAATATACTGGTTTCTTTTTTTAATGCAATGCATGTGTTTCCTAATACTATTACTACTAATTGGACGTTAATAACGTCAGAAACCCCTTTTTTTAGGATACTGTACAATGTAGTTACGTACTCGTTTCTTTTGAAAAAAAAAACACACCATTATAAAGTGTCCCTGTGTGTACAGGGACCCTAATTATCGCAAGGAAAAAGGTCGAAGTAACCATTCTCGGAAAATTCGAACCTTCTTTAGTAGCCCGTATCTGGAGACATTAATTTTCTAATAACGCCATCGCTTGGGAAACAAAAGTTTTAATATTTTATCTGGTTGAAAACTGGTTATATATTGTGACAATGCCGTTTTTTAAATAGAATTTTATGTGGGTTCCTCGGTACCTACTAGAATATACTAAATATTAGAAAATAATGAAAAAAAACGAAAATTGGTTATTCTACATTACAAGTTATAAAGTTAGACAAAAGCATAAATAATTCAAAAAACTGTATCCCAACTACGGAAAGCTAACAAAAAAAAATTGTTTTCATACTAAATGTTGGCTAGGTCACCCGTAGCATGAGTCGATTGAATGATGAATGATGTATATTCATCAAAATCGGTTCAGTACCTCAAACGCTACGGTGGAACACACCTCAATACAAACATAGACTGCTTAAATCTTAACCCTTCCTTTTGGCTCTGCCTTAGTCGGGCAAAAATAAGTGAACTAGAAAACTAACGTAAACGTTGAAATTAAGAGACCGCAGTAAGTGGCAGTAAGCTCGATTCTCCATACCAACGTAGTTACGCTCTCATTTTAAAACTACGTGTTGGATTGTAACGAAACTTTGCATGTAGGTACAATGACATGACGTATATCCAGGTCTGTGATTAGTTTATGTAGCTTCAGATACCATAGTGAAAAAAATACAGCGAATTTAAGTTTTCATACGGAACTTGTTGTTGCTGTATTTTTTTTTTAAACTGTTGTAATTAACTAATATCAGACATAGATATACCTCATGTACACGTAGTTTTCAAATGAGAGCGTAACTACGTTTGTATGGGGAGGTGAAATTCGGCCGAGCTTACTGCGGACTCTTAAAGGTTTTAAAGTAAAAGCAATAGAAAGTTAAATATTTCCGCCAAAATGGGTGTAGACTCAAATTTATTATTTCTTCAAAAGAAAGAAGGCGAAAAAATATGCCTAGTGACGAAAACCCCATTCAGATATCTCAAAGAATTACGAAGCTACAACCGTTTTAATATTGCTTGTTAGAGAGAGAAAACGGTCGCAGATCATGCGCGTCATAGAAAATAAAAATCTTTTTGCGTTTTGTGGAAAAAGGGGCAGAATATACTTACGCCATTTAAACATAATTTATAAACTTTGGACAATTATAACTTTGTGGTTATTTAATGCCCTGCTTTACGTTTTTCTCCATTTGACAATAAGATTAATCCTTTTTCGGGGATCTATTCGGGGGCAAATATCTACCTACACAAACGCCATTGCTATAACGTGTTGTTTCATAAGTATTCACGGGCAAAGGTCCTACGATATTATTAAAATTTAATTCCCCCGCTGAAGGGAAGCCGACGCAATATTTCAAGCTTACTGTCATTTACGTAGAAAAAGGTTTTCTTGTCTCTTCAGAAGGTCTGTAGGTCACAGAGACAGTACGTTAATATTGTACTCAGCTCATTCTTTCGTTTTTAATATTCCTTTATAGATTGTTGGCAAATACATGAATTCAGTTTAATCCCTCCTCTCTTGGGCTAAAATTTATTTTGTTTGCATGTCCATACTAAAATTTGACTCTGATCGGGATCGGCGGGAGAGGAAGGGTAAAACTTCACTTCTTTTAATGAAAAATACGTGCATGTGCTAACTCGGGGTGTATGTGCCCCAAACAACATATCACGGCTCCATGCTAACCTCACTTACAAGAGGGTTAATTATTTCCTATTAAAATCAATTATTCGTTTGCCATAAAAGTAACGTCCATTATCATCATTTGCCCTAATTAGTTTTTCTCAGACACTAACAACTTTTCAGATTTTTATAAAATAAACGTAACCTACCGTTCCCATTCCGTTGCCTTTACCGTTATGTTGGGTTATATACACAGTTTATGTAAACTGTTCTGAAAGTGTTAAGGTTTCAAAGAAATTTTAACAGGGGTACACCCTGCCAAACCTAAGGCTCTGACGAACTAACAATCCACACTGGACTGGACACGTGGTGGGCTTAAGGTCCACATTCCACTCAGGAAGTGGAAATCGAGAGGGGATATAATAATTAATTATAATAATAAATACTCTTTATTACAAGAGATAAATATTTATCTTATAAAAACTTTGCTAAATATCTTTGATCAGCAATGTGAACTTTGAAAAAAAATACTTGCATTGAAATGGGGATCAGTTAATATCGTCGGAAAAAGTGCTTTCTGATTACGTCCCCTAAATCAGCCCGTTCCGTAGCGATATAATTTCGAATCGATACACGATTTACGGCTTTAAAATGATGGGGCGTTGACGCGAGCTTTACGAGCGATGAAAGTGCCTTAAATGCGCTATAAAGCCATTATGTATCTGATATAGGGCCTAGTTTATGCGCAATATCCTTTTTATAAGATTATTACGTAACGATATTGAAAAACTGTCAGCTGTTACATATTTTTAAAAATATGATTCCTATAAATCATGCTATAATGTCTAATAAAGCTTTATACTTAAGTTGTATACCTTTTCGCAATATAATTGACATGTCTTCACTTTCAACACGTCTCAATAGTTGATACTAACGTTCCTATGACTAAGTAATACGAATACATTATTATTGAAAACACTATGAATCCTGCCAATGTCAACAATTTCCACTTAGTTAATAGTGGAGAAGTGTCTATATTTTGTTTGGCGCTTATATCATCGTTAAACAGAGTCATCTAGTAAAATTGTATGAAAAGTTGATGATAACAGCTCTTATAATATATTACTAAAAATTACATACCTTTATATACTCCCGACTGTACTCTTGAAAGGAATAGGCACTTGCATACAGGCAAAGTTTAGGTAAAAAAAATATCATATTCAGCTGTAATCTCTATTAGGCAAGGGGTTGTTTAAATAGTTGGTAGAGGTAAAATAAATAAATAAATATTACTGTGATATGTTGTTAGCCCATCGTCAACAACCATTTCAGTAATTTTCCAAAGTCAACTCTTACGACACCCACAGAAATAAAGGAAGTGGTTATATTTTAAGGATACCACACGAGTCACATAACTCTGTTTTATTAAGACAAAAAAACCGGCCAAGTGCGAGTCTGACTCGCGTACGAAGGGTTCCGTACCATTATCTATAAAAACAGCAAAAAAAAACGTTTGTTGTATTGAAGCCCCCTTATATTTTTATTTTCTTTTGTTTTTAGTATTTTTTGTCATAGCGGCAACGGAAATACATTATTTGTGAAAATTTCAATGGTCTAGCTATCGGGGTTCTTGAGATACAGCCTGAAAAACATAACGTTTGTTGTATGGGAGCCCCCCTTAAATATATATTTTATTTTGTTTTTAGTATTTGTTGTTACAGCGGCAACAGAAATACATCATCTGTGAAAATTTCAACTGTCTAGCTATCGCGGTTCAGATACAGCCTGGTGACAGACAGACGGACGGACGGACGGCGAAGTTTTAGTAATAGGGTCCCGTTTTTACCCTTTGGGTAACAAAATTCTAACAATAACATAAAGATTGTCTCCGATATATATTTATTGTAACAACCTCCGTTTATCCGCCAATTTTACAATAAGCCCCAAATACGTAGGCCACTCGTCATAAACGTCAACGTGCTACCAAACTTTATGGGTTATAAAATTAACAACGAAATACCAAAGCGACGTATGTCAGTATGTAGCACATATAGAGATATGACAGTTTGAAAACAACGTTCCGGAAAACGCCTAGCGAATCGCGAAGCACCGACTCATCAAATTGGGCACGTTTTACGCAATTGATTTTTTGTCGACGGTACAAAATTATATTGCCAATATCAGATGTGCTATTTCAGTCTCCTGATATAACGTTTACAGTAGCTGCATTAAACCCCGCTATGCAGGACATTTTACTTATGCCTTGTAAGTGTCATGAAGCTCATAATTAAAGTGGACATTTTTGTGGAGATGTGCATTCACAGATACCGTAAAAATACGTTAAAAATCATATCATTTAAACTTCATCTTCAATATTTTTTTCAAAAAAATTAACAATTTTCAAGATTCATTTAGTTGTCACAATTACAAACATAATTGACGTTTAAATCTTCAGCCACAAAAGTTTCATCGAAGTTTTAAAAATATGACACATTTGAAGTTATAATCTGGGTCTTTCCTTAATCTTAGTTTAAAAATATCGAAACCCAGGCCCATACTTTCTATTTCAATAAGGATGTGAGTTACCGAGATTTGCTTAAAAAAAACGACCTTTTATATTAGCAGGGTTTTATCGTAAAGATCACCACGTCAAAATGTTCGCCCAAACCTTACTCAGATCCGCTTTCCCATACAAAATGAAATAAAAATACTTCTAGATTATGCGGAGCTAAAAATTTGATCATTTTTAGGGTTCCGTAGTCGACTAGGAAGGAACCCTTATAGTTTCGCTTTGTCTGTCCGTCCGTCCGCGGATAATCTCAGTAACCGTTAGCACTAGAAAGCTGAAATTTGGTTCTAATATGTATATCAATCACGCCGACTAAGTGGTAAAATAAAAAGTGTTTTTTTTTAATTAGGGTACCTCCCCTATACGTAACGTGGGGAATATTTTTTTATTTTTATTGC
Source organism: Epinotia demarniana (assembly GCA_945867215.1). Lineage (NCBI taxonomy): Eukaryota > Metazoa > Arthropoda > Insecta > Lepidoptera > Tortricidae > Epinotia > Epinotia demarniana. Next base: position 20,024,540 of record OX244271.1, on the reverse strand, counting down.
AACCCTAATGTGTGATATATTGTTTGATAGGTATTTCTCGATAAAATCATTTTTGATATTGTTAATATTTTCGGAGATAATCGCTCCAGAAGTAAAAAAAATGAGTCCCCCCTTCTAACTTTTGAACCATAAGTTTTAAAAATATGAAAAAAATCTCAAAAGTAGAACTTTATAAAAAAATTTAGAAAAATTATTTTGAACTTGATAGGTTGAATAGTATTTGAAAAAAATTACAAAATAATTTCTGAACTAAGTTTGTAAAATCGTATAAGCCGGTGTTTATTGTACCTGTAATTTCTACAAAATCACAATGAACTGACGTGCTTTCAAATAAAGTAAAAACGGTGAAAATCGGTTCACGCAATAAATAATTATCTAAGCTCGCGCTTAATAGTTTACTTAATTTGCCTATAGTTTGCGGAACGCTCACATTGTACATGGCGCTGTTAAGATTTTTCCTGATTTAATGGAGTCGGAGCAGGTGCGCCCATAAATTAGGTCGAAAATTTGTCGTGCTCGAATTGTCTTAGTTGTCGTTGTCTAATAATAAAATTGTTCGCTAAGTATTGCTTGTTTAACACTTACTGTGACGGAAGGAAAACTACGGAACCCTACACTGAGCGTGGCCCGACACGCTCTTGGCCGGTTTTTATAAACTCGTTACTATGTATAACTCTTTTATGCCTACCATACCATTACAATTAAAATATGCATGCGTGAGTAACCCTTCAGTTTGTATTTACTAATGAGCCTGGTAATATGCATATTTTAATGGGGAGCTAAAATGTATAAGTGATTTAATTGTGTTTTTTGCAATGACGGGGAATGTGTTCAGCCTTTAGTTAGGTTGTTATTGTACGTATAGATATATCCAAAAAATCTACGTATATTTGTGCCCCGTGTGGTGTCGGGTTTGAATTTTACGCTGAGTTCGGCACTAGAATATAAGTTTCATGCGCTCTGCCTTCCCCTTTTGGCAATAACGGCGTGAGTGTATGTCTTTGTAATATTGTGTTCCATTTGTCGGTCCACCGGTCTTCCCTTATCGTATATACGTCCCGGTTGACGCATTCCCAAACTCCGACAAGAATTTACATTTCGGCCATCCTATTTGCAAAATGGCCTCCTCTTATAACTTCTCGTAGGTGTATTCTTAATAAGGTACGCTGAAGATAAGGGGATTGTATTCTTTAGAGATATGCTTACAACATTCTTACTGTGGAGATTACAAAGTTTTTACCATTCTTTCTCGTGTTTCTTACACCTGAGCGGTTTTAACTGACTAAATTAATTTTAGCTTTATAAGAGCTGTATAACGGATAAACGATTCATATATTGGTAGGTAATTGGAACGGTACTCGGTATGAAGAAAACGCGTTTAAACCTGAGGTGCAACCACTTTTGCACTGCGTGATAGCCAGCTTACTGTAAGAATAATAAATTTTGCCTGTCTTTTAAAATTAATGGAAAAAGATGTATTATAACAAAAACGATACGATACGCAATCTGTGATTAAGATAACTGGGATTGCGATTAATGACCTCAATTAATCATTTCGTTGCCGCTTTACGAATTTTAAAACACAAGCAATAATCTTGCAGGTAAAATTGGTCTTGCTTATTCGTAGAGTACCATCTACATTTACACATCCCATTAAACCTGAATGCTTCCACGGGAAGCAACCAACGACCGCGCCTAACGTTTTAAAATTACAATTACATCCAATGTAGTGCCATTGCGGGTTTGGGGGACGACTGTTTTGGTGTCCTATATTTTTTATTATTTCTTTTTCAATTACAAGTTACGTGATAAATTCTAAATATTTTCTCGTCAAACTATTAAGTTTGAGGCGACACGCGCTCATTTATTATAATCATTGTAACTTAACCTATTATGCTTGATTTCTATTACATGCCTAATCTTTTGTACAGATGTAGTTAGAATGGCAACCAAGCTTTAGAAGGAAGGTGAATAAAGAGAAAATAATACGGCATTTTATATCAGTTAGTCAGTCACTAGTTTTGCATTAAGAGACTGCCATTTGACCTTCCAACTTGAAAACTTGTTCTCTTTTAAACACTCATGCTAAAGAAAATCTCGTAAAGGGTTTGAAACATGTGACAACATCGTACAGGGATTTTGTGTAGTTTAAATTCAGTGCAAAGTTTGTATCTAAAACTTCAATTATCCTGTATTTTCATTTTATCCCACGTAATAACCGCTAAGAGCGCACATGAAAACTAATTGTTATATGCATGTTTGTACCCCGGTGCTGCGAAAATGCTCTTAAAATAGTGGTTTGAGCAACGAATTTGAAAACACGGGAATTCCCGGTGAAATTAATATCGCGGGCTGTTATCCTCTCGGCGTTAACGCTGCCATGCACGATTATTTATAGTAGATATAATGTCTTGCATTTTAAAAGGTTGTTTAGCTGTACAAATAAGGCTATGATAAGACACTATACCTACTGATATAGATCATACACATAGACAGCATTTTTTTCCAAATAAAATGTTTTTTTAACATTATGCTTCTTCCATATTATATGGATTAACGTTGTGAGAATGTAGTTTTGTATGTGTGTATATACACACAAAAAACTAATATCTGATGATAGAGTACACGGAATAAAATCACGGTCTTGGAAAATTATGTTGAGTGGCCGGGTGCCATGCGGCCAAAGGCGCGTGTAAAAGCCTAGTAATCAATAAACGCTTAACGTAATTACTCTAAAGGATCCCTTTATCAGACCAAGTTGAATTCCATTCACAATTTAGTAGAATTTGAAAATTATATTTTACAAATTAGGGGAAATACGCTAGGAATATACTTGCAAACTAGCAAAATAAAAACTCATACAAAAAGTGTTCATCAATTTAAATAATAATATATATAAGATAAGATTTATGAGATATAAAGCGAGTCAAGTGACCGCGCACATAATCTCGCATAGAGATTTGCAGTTTTTATAAACCAGTTTAGATTTTTTTGGCCTGTTGAGCTAGCGTATGGAAACCGGTCTAATTGCAACAAGGTCTAGTTTTCCTTAGGTTGGAAGGTCAGCTGGCAGTCACTTTCGTCATAACAGTGCCTAAGCCGAATCTTAGTATCAGGTGCTAAATTGGAAACCTAGCCCCTTTAGGGTACAGAAAAACCCTAGGAGAGTGATGTTAGGTCTGGGCGCGAATAGATTCCGAAAATGCGTTGAGGAGGACCATCGGGGGGTTTTTAGTCGGAGCGAGCCCAACATAAACTCCGTGCTATCCCCGTGGCGCAATGGTCGATTTTCCTCCGATAAAAAAAAATTTGAGTGCGTATGGACCAAGTACGACAAATATTAACGTAACTCCAAATCAACACGATTAGTGAATCGATCCCTTTTTGAATTTCGATTTCTACAAGATCAAGAGTGTCATAACGCAATCTAGCCAAAAGTCCTTTAAAATCAAAGTTCCCAGACCTTAATTGGCCCCGTAAAGGGTCTCCCGGCCATCGGTTTCCGGGTCACGGAGGTCAGAAGGAACCCTTCGTTATCGATTGACAGTTGCGTTGATTTTTTTACCTGTACATGTTGGAGGGCTAGGAGAAATGTGTTACGTCGTAATAGCGTGACAATTTATCTCTTTACGTACGATTTTCATAGCGGGAGGCAAAAGGAATATTTTTGTTTCTATGTTTACAAATGTACGATATGTCCGCGCGGCTTCGCTTGAAAGCGAGAAGAGATGGAAAGATAATGATGACTGTACATAGTTACAACCAGTAAAGCAACAAAAAAAGGAATTCCAAATCTTTCTACCTTCACTTTTCCTTTTCTATTTAAATTCCCACCCAATAATATTCCGGTAGCTGTTTGTTTTAAGAATGGGTATTTAAGTTACTCCTGAAACTGGGTTGAAGATAAAATCAGCCGTCAAGCATGCAAACACATTATCTCCCTCTCAGCAATCGGTCCGGAGGGGAACGCTTTAACAAAATTGCTTGGAATTATGATTTTGCTACTTGCTTTGCGAAGCGCGAGTTGAGATAGCGTGATCTTATGGAGATCGTTACCCTCAAAATTTTGTTTCACATGCTTGCTTATTTAAGCTGGATGTGTTACTTATATCAATAATTACTAAACATTATTTTTTATACGCTAAAAAAATCCTTAGCCTCTGAACTAAAATATTAATGGCCGTGATACAACTTCGACACCACCGAATACGAAACCCAGGAACGTTACTTACGCTGCCTTTGAATAAAGCACTTTATCGTTGAGTATCAATTTTGTAAAGGTTGATTTTGTATCAGATGATGTTGTTCAAACAACGTACAAATAGCTTTTTTGCTATCGATCAAATCATATCAAAATATCGATCGTTTACGGCGGGATGTAATTCAATCTAAGTTAAGATTTCTTCCAGTTTTCATACACACTCGACGTACAGACAACCTCAGTTTGAGCCCTATAATAAGCGAGTCTGGATCATTAAGAGAATTAAGGGATCAACCATGTGTAGCGAGCGCAAGTCTGCAGAACTGTGATAAGGCACCATTTCTGTGACTCAGTTGAAAGGGGTACAACTCCTATACACATATATGGGACTTGTACCCGTTTTCACCAGAGTGTCTAGTGTGATTTGAACAATTTTTCAACGACCTGGCACACCAGTAAGCTCCAAACATGAGACAGTTTTAAATATAGAACTTGTTTACGGAGGTAACTGCACACTTAATCAACTGACAGTCACAACAAGCACACAAGTTTTCTTAGCTAATGCGATTAATTAAAAGAAATCTAAGCTCTCCGGTAGTTAGTTCTGCATCTTGCTTTTCATTCTTTTTTTTTTACCAATTTTTTGGGAGCACGTAACGAATAATTTGCAAAAATATTTACCTCTTGAAACCTTTTTGTTTTTGAGGTGTGTACATAGTTGTAAAGTTGTAATTCTAGAATGTATTATCCCTTAGGTCTGTGTCCAGCAATGGAATTTCGGCTGATATGATGATGATATTGATCGTAGAATCATTTCTCATAGAGTAAATACATTAAAATGTGGCAAATCCATGTTTTGCCTGAGTCAATGGATAAAAAGAACACTAATGTATAAGTATAATTATATATTTACAAGTTCTAAAAGTTATTGTTTCAGGCGTGCCGTGCGCAAACCTTAGTACCCGCTGAGGTGCCCGCGCGGTAAGGCTTTTTTGGGATAACTTTAAGCAGCAATTACTTACAACTTACAACATTTTTGTACTGAATTATATGAAACAAAAAAACACGTATTGTATAATTTTTGCTGATGAATCTGATACTTTAATTTGGACACTGATTAAAATGTCACCCTGTATATAGGCTCAGAAACAATCATTCATGCTCATCACACAAATATTTGCCTTACTGTGATACACACCCGGGACCTCCAGCTTCGCAGGCAGCGTCGCTACCCACTAGGCTGACCGGTCGTCAATGATGAAATAAATCGTCTGTTAATTAAGGTACTCGTATAATCAGGGATCGGAAATTCGGAAGCTTTTGTACCTATTCTGTGGCCTCAGTACCTACACCGCGTTGTTGTTGAGTAGCATGGAGACGGATTCTATATACTTTTACTAATAAACTTTCCGGGATTTCCTGGAATACCGAAAATTAGGATAATATAAAGTACACATATGTATTAAAGTACATAATTAGTTTATTTAAATACTTACGTATGTGTATACGTAATAAAGTATTTAAATAAACTATTTTAGTTATTCCTACTTACAAAATGTAATTTAATTCATGTGTTAATTTAACTAACAGTACAGTATTAGCTTACATCAAACTGAAATTGTATTGTTACTTTTATTTAAAAAACAATGGTACAAACGAAATTAAAACAAATGTACCCATCCATACAATAGTGAACAGGTAATCAACCTACACCGACACACGGTATATTTGCATTTCCGTCCTAGTCTAATGTTTAGCAGGTAGAAAAGGACGGCAATACAATTGCTTGATAGCGATATTAGCGATATCTTTACGACGGCGGCGGTGTCTTTTTAGTACGGTTATATAGATAAGAACTCAGGTAGTTTTAAAGGGTTGGGGATAGGAACGCAGCTAGGTTTTATAGGGACGTTCATGATTCATTCGTTGCTGTACTTTACATGTATTCGGGTGTCAAATGTGCTCTGCTTTCACGTCTCTACTTGGCTATTGAACAACAATTTATGATTGGATTTTGTTATTTAGTGTGTTTCTTTACGCGTTTTTTTTACATTTGTGTGGAGCGTTGGCCGACTGGGGCGACCTGATCCATATAAAAAAAAACGTTATATAAAATATTCCTAATATTCTGTAATCACAACACAATACCTACCTATTACGCCCTTAAAAGTACCACCACTATTTTTTGTTACACCCTGTATGTCGTTAAAACTGTTTGCCAACGCGTATGTTAACATTGCCAATACAATCTCGGAATCCCGGAACAATATTTAAAATATTATTTTTAAGAAGCCAACTCCATCCTTGCTTAGCTTTTTCCGGGGTTTTGCTAGAAGTAGGTACAAAAGCTTCCGAATTTCCGATCCCTGCGTATAATACATTGGGTACCCATTTTTCTCTCTAGATAATAGACCGCTTACATAAACAACGACTCAAATATATAAACCAAGGACTGGATCATGAAATAACATGCAATAATCTGAATATTGACCCATACAACATAATTAAGACAGCTACAAAATAATCATTGATTAAATCATTCACAAAGTTAATTAACAAAATAATAAATTGTCTCAAAAAGTTCAATGATACATAAGGTTCCATGGAGCAAAGTTTGCCCGTATCAGTCGCGGGAACTTTACTTTTAAAATTCAAAGTAATAAAAAAAAGATCTCACGACAGCTTGTTATTTAGAATCAAGCCACAGAGTCACCATCTACAATTAGTTTTGTACCTTATCTGTCCCATGACTGGTGGGCATAGACATAAGTTTCCCACGCTCACTGAAACATATTTTAAAAAGCCCGCATTATCCTTAAACCAAATTCTTTTTTAAAATTAGGGCCAGGAAAACAATTACGCCGGGCGATTTTGCTTAACGACGGACTTAACGATCGTCCTTTCACATATAACGGCCCATCTTATTAACGGAAAGTGTTCCTGCCGCGAGTATTTATATAGCCGATGTGAGAAACATCCTGCCCTAGTTTACAACTCCGTTAGAAATATTTGCATATTTTAAGTCCACTAGATTGTTCACAGTATGGCTAGTAATTAAATTCAAAAATGATCAGTACCTACCGACCAGTTGGTCTTTAAAACCCGCTCGTGACGAATGGTTACACTTATTATTTTATATTAATCACGGGAGCTTAATATTATGGCAAATAGGATTAACAATATTTTGCATATAGGTATAGGTATATATTTTAGAGGTAAACTACATAATTTCGAAGAGTCATTTGTCCGAAAGGATATATTTTTCGAATTTCACAATTCCGAAAACCATGTTCCGGAAAATGTTTTTTGATCTTTCAGGACATAATACAAACTCAACCTAACTTATCTATGTATTTCATTAAATAATCTGCGTCCAAATTTTCGTTATGCAGTAAATAAACGGCGTTCAGAATTTCTACAATTCGGAATAAAATAAATAAATAAAAATATTTGTGCCATTTACATATATGTGACATGTATATAATATAATGAATAAATGAGCATGAGTTTGAGTATGATGGGAGGGGTACTTTATTTACATGTAACTTGTGTCTTGTCTTAACTAAATATTAAAAATCCCATCAAAAGCATTCTGTAAAAAACTAGCCAAGTCTCGATGGAGCTGCTTGTTTATCTCTAAAAAGTAATGTAATCTGTGAGATATTGTGTAGTGCCAAGTCGCAGCAAGCATTCTTATTATTCTTTATTTCGCTAACTAAATAAAATTCTGCAACTTGGAAATCACACAACTTTATTTCATTTAATAATAATAATAATATAGGCGTAGGGATGTGTCGGCCCCATCGCCCACCAGATTTCTGGTGCAATCAGTCAACGTAAGGCAGCTTCTGGCGGGCTGTTAGGGAGTAGCGACCCTACCTACCTGAGTGCTCCTGGGGGTGTCCTGTGGTCAGGCTGAGCCGATCAAGTGGTTGGTTGGACAGGCCCTCCGCCTCTGGCTTGCCTTTATTGGCCGTCCAGAGTGGAGTCGCAAGAGCTGTTGCTCAAGGATAGATGTGACACCTAAGTGGCGAGTTGGCTATATGTTTAAAGTCCAGTGCCACCTCTCTACCCCCCAGCTCTCTGACCGGTGTTGCCCTTAGGCCATTTTTTAATGTCGCTATTAATAGGGGCCCATCTAGCAGTTACAGAGTCACCGTCTGCCAGAGATAAAGAATGGAACAGTTTTATTAGGCAGGCGTCCGATGTTTCACCCAATAGCCCAGCCACTTGTCCATCATTTCAACCCAATAACCCGTTTTATTTAGATTCCATCAACCATCAATAAGTCGTCCCTATACACCTCAGCGGGTGCTGTCTCTGTGTGCGTCCCATGACACGGGCAGGGACAGCATTCGCTCGGTGTACTCCTTGCATTTCATTAAATTGTCAAAAGGGCCTCTACGTGTTGGTACTTTGTAGGTACCTAGGTCCACGCACGCTTCCCAAAGGTCCGGGACATCATTGTCCCGTGAACGGGAAAGACAAACATAATAATAATCATTTTTATTAAGGTTCTTTGGGGTAAATTCGAAAATGGGTATAAGTCGAAAATCACACATTTCTACTAAACAAGGAACAATTTCTACGCTGAGATCACTTGTCAAGACGCCATATTTATCTGCCCCCCCGCTTCAGTTCACTTCGCGTCGCTAGTCGTGAGAACGCGTGTGCTGCGGCGCTACCACGAACTTCGAAAGTCGAAGTTCGGGTATTTCCATCTCTATCGCACTCCCTTACTCGAGTGACAGGGATGCATGTATTACGAACTTCGACTTTCGAAGTTCGTGGTGGCGCCGCTGCGGTCGATTAAATATAAAAAGGGCGATTTTGTGCCTTATGAGGACTTTCGAAATTACCCCATATCACATAACTCGGGAATCTGGTAAATTAAATCATTGTTCGTTGGTTTTTACGTTCGATTGTCATTTTTGTCGTATTAATGAGTACAGCATAACGATCTATCTGTAGTTTAATAAAAGCATTCGAACTTACCCCACGGGGGAAATTTGAATGAATGTACTTTCGAAATAACCCTAAACTAGGTTTAGTTAGTCCATTATCAGAGGATGTCAACCAAGGAACTGTAACGTTCGGTTATTGTGGTTTTATCATTCCTGTCCTTTTCAGTTTTTCGCGATTTCCCTGTTGGCGCCCGTAAGGAGACGCTCCACGGTCCGATATCGGCAGGACTGCATGCCGGCTGACGCGTGAATCGGCCCGTGTGGATACGTGTCGGAAGCACGGCTTCCAACCAAATCAAGGTCACTCCATACTTGATTTTTCTGCAGTCCTGCCGATTTCGGACCACGCTCCACGGTCCGATATCGGTTCTCCTAGTTATTGGTAAATGTTGTTCATAATTTACCTTCACAAAAAATCTCTAAGGTATGGCCAGACATAAGAAAATCACCGTGTATACAATAAGTACCAACTTTCATCAGATGCACATACAAGATAACCTTATTGTTAATAAGTATTAAATTCTTATTTTGTCATCTCATGTTGGGTCGGTTGTTTAATTTTCAAGTCGGCCTCACGTTAATCTTATCTTTTCTTTATAAATGAGTTATGGAATTCTCTAAATGCGGTTTTGTAGATTATTTTTATTAAACATTAAATATAATCGTTATTTAACAAAAAAATGTTTACAATCACTGATCTTTACTGACCCCAGTGCGGGGAAATTCGAAAATGAATTGTGGGTTTTTTAAAAATACATGTTCCATACCTTGAATCAGCAGGAATTTTTAAGGGGGTAAATTAGAACAAAAAAGAAATATGAATCTTCAACTCATAACCCTTCAGCTGTGGCGAAAAAACATGGCCGCTTACCCACGTCTGTGGCACCCTCTGAGGGGCGCTCCACTAACAAGGTTTGTGGAGTGAAGTGATTTGGTAAAATTAAATTTTCTTCAGTTTTTTACATAATCACAGCCAGGATTTTGGATGAAACTCAATATTTATTGAATTATCTAACTGCAAAGATATATCATCGTTACATTAAAGTCGTATTAAGGCTATCTACCTGACCTCGTCACCACCTCACCGAAGTTTACGACGTATTTTGGTTATTTTAAATATAATCAATTAGTTTTTTGGGGTGTTAAATGAGCTTAATTTGAAGAAATTTGTGTTATACTTATTCGAAAAACATAAAATGGCTGGCTCGTGAGTATTTTTTTTACACTAGACCATTTGAAATATTCTACCAAAATAAGGCCCACACTCAGAAGTTGCTCGTGTAGGCTTCGATTTAAATGCTTATATCTGAAGTGTTTTATACTGTATGTAATCAAATTCATGCCTGAACAATAAATATGTTTCATCAACTAGGTGTAACCGTAGATTTTTTTATTGTAAGTGCAGCAGGATTTATCTGAGAGTAAAATGAAAAAAGTTTGTCTACTTTCATACAAAATAACCTCTTCCAACCGAGTGCAATTATCACAGCAACTATATGTTTTGAACCAAACAAATTAGGTTTTTTAAAATTCCCATTAAGTATACTTTTAGTTAAAACTATAATATAACCATCAGTTAAACGAAAATCACATCAAAACATGATTTGAAAACGGTATAAATCAAGGTCATGATTAGTATAGAGTGCGGATAGTAGTGACGTCACGAGGTATCATGTGGGCATCCCTCGGAGGGAAATTCCCGGTCGGTTAGGTCCCCCTCTGAGGGGTTTGTTGTGATCGTTACCAACTTCAATCGATTTATTTACTTTCGGGCCATTGATAATCCGTTTAAGTTTATTTTTAACAAATGTATGATAACTAACGGAAATTTTTATAGCTAATAGTAATATTAAATTATTAGATAAGCGTTAAAAAACGTGTTGCCAAATTTTGACCATGAGTAGGTATGTCATGTTAGTCACGGTTTTATTACAGCTAACCCGTTGAAATAACACTTGTTTCTATGTAATTCTAAAGATTACTTACATGTCTACAAAAACTGTCCTTCTGGCACTACAATTCAGCACTAAACCCACTAATTTTCACTCGCGAACACCGACCGTGTCAAACGTGCCACTGACTATTTTAGACTAACGACTAAATTGATTTTTTCCTCCATTGGCCATTGAAGTTTTCGCTTGCTAGCTGTCTAACTGAATTGGCTATAAGTTTCAATGGATTAAAGGGAGATCGAGACACGAATGCCGGTTTTATTTCTAAGAAAGTAAGTAACGCCATTGCGCCCCTCTGAGGGCCGCTCCACCGACCTGCAGGAAAAAATATGAAGCCCACAGAGGGATGAACACAGCTGAAGGGATATAGCGTAAAAACTATTTTTGCAGACCTTCGAAATTACCCCACTTGCTTTCGAAATTACCCCCACCTCAAAAACTGGTATACAAATTGTTTTCTATTTTTGTTTACATTTATTTCCATAACCAAGCAACGTATTCAAACGCTGTTTTCACAAACCGTTGATGAATATATCCAATTTCTCAAAGATCTCATTGCTTGGAAGGAATACTTCTAAGGTTCTGTTTTACGAGCCCAGACCCTACTCGCCTAAAAATATGTCGAATATACCCCAAAACACCTTATTGCATTTTTATGGATACCTAAAACTATGTACTATTGGGTAATTGCCAAGTCACAAAATTTTATTTAGTGTCACTGTCCTATTAAATCATAGAGCAATTCACTTAACCTGTACTTAAAAGTATGAGCTATACCTTAGGCCACAAACATTATTGCGGAAGTTTCCTAAGTTCCCCAGCCTCTATTCCCGAAACTGGCCTGTAAATTCTGCCCTTCCCATAGACATCGAAAATTCCTCGCAATACAAACTTGAACAATTCCCATCAATCGTGGAACTTGTCGCTATTAATTAAAATTCTCTGACAGTGACAGGTTTCAAAAATAACAAGCGGCGGGCGTGTAAAGGTAATTTAAGACGTACAGGTTAACTTTCACCAGCGTAGGACTATGAAATTCAATTCATTTCAATTAGTTTATTGAGTAGCAGTGGTGACACGTGAAAACAAATCGATAGGCAACCCGGAACAAGTTATGATATAATAATTTTAGGCAAGCCGGTGAACGCCGTCCGTCGCTGTTGACTAGTGATTTTGAGGGCTGTACCATTCCATGAATTTGCGAGTGTTAACGACTAGCGTATGTAAGCACAGGCACACACACACACTCACACGCGTCAGCAACCAGCCAGCGCGGACGGGACCGCCCCCCTTTCTCAATTGTACATCTACCGAACGCATACGTTATTTCATGTAAACTTTAATTCAGTTAATGGAGTGACGGAGTCTATGTTCAAGAACTTCTTCATTATTTCTCTTCTCCGTCCACCGCCTGAACTACTCGCTCCTGTTTCATTAGCAAGTAAGAATTTAACTTATAATTATCAGACAAACGGCCGTATCACGGTTGCCTTTTATCACTTATCGTTGTTAATAATACATCCGTCACTCCCGCACTTGCATACTTGTCAAAACGTGACGGATGTCTTAGGCCAAGCGCTCACTATAATTTTTTGTCATGGCATAAACGCGCGCTGACGTATAAATGCATACGTTGCATTTTTGCGACGCGATTATCGCACGACAAAAGATCGTAGTGTGTGAGCAGTCTCATAGACAGCGGCAGCGATAAGTTATTAAAAAGCAACCATGCTCTACGTCCCGCCCGCTGGTCACAAAATTTCACGAGAATCAGTTGAGAAATTCAATTCAATTCGATTCAACATCTTTATTTCAGATAAATATCCATATCGGGTTAGTTACAGTAGGAACTTATGTCTATGTTAGTTACACATTAATAAAAAGATAAAATAAAATTCAAATTCAAACACATCACAACAAAATGCATCAGAATAGGAATTTGTCCACAATTTATTAAAATGGTCAAAATGTGTTTGGACAAATTGTTCTTTTACGTTTTTGAAAAAATATTTTTAAAAGGGCTCAAAATGGGAAAGCGTTTAATTATAAAAAAAGCCTTGAAACATTGTTACACGAGTTTATTGTTGATTCTTATATAATAGGTACAAATATTTTTGGAAGAGTACCACGAAAAAAACATTTTATTAAAATATTAGGATCAGTGTTTTTCATTAATAAAATACGCGAACTTTGCGTAAGGGGACATTATTTATCATCTTCAGACTACTTAAACTTCAACCAAACCCATATAATGTATTCCAAAACAAGGATTCTTCACTTTATCCGCTTATACCCGTCCGCTTATGGGGAATTTACGAGTGTAACATACATACCTACACAATCAGATACATAAAGCCAACACAAGGTGGACTGATGCCCTGCAGGTCGATCACGTAACGCATTGTATTTGACGACCGGTTAACCTAGTGGGTAGTGACGCTGCCTACGAAGCTGTAGGTCCTGGGTTCGAATCCCGGTGAGGGCAAATATTTATGTGATGAGCATGAATATTTGTTTCTGAGTCTTGGATGTTTTCTATGTATTTAAGTATTTATATATATTATATATATTATATCGTCGTCTAGTACCCGTAACACAAGCCTTATTGAGCTTACTATGGGGCTAGCTCGATTTGTGTAAGATTGTCCCTTAATATTTATTTATTTATTGTACGTACGTTAGGTAGATCCTTAATGTCACTATTCAGAGCAATAACGCGCAGTTGCAGTGTCCACGAGGCAACTGAATGGCTCGCGTTGTTTGTGTGAAACCGCCCTGTCAAACCCGAACTGAGCCACCTTGGACTAGTCTTTCGGCTGATATGATGATGATGCTGATACATAAATAAAACCATACCTGATTATTTTTAGATGTAGGCCGAGGAAATTACATTTAATTTTCGGTGCCACTTCTTGCATTTATAAGTTTAAACAAGGAAATAAATCTCTTCGTCGCAAGGGTGTCGTTAAGAGTAAAATAATGGGTAGACGATTTAAGTGTGTTTTGGGGTACATACCCATGTCCCATATACCAAAACACACTTAATTGCGATATCATATTATCTACATCTTTGTGCTGTGTCACTAAGAAAACGTAACTTAGCTAAATTAAATAAAATCGGCCAATTGCAAGTCGGACACGCGCAGGAAGGATTCCGTACCATCTATAGTTAAAAAAAAACGGTTAAAAAATCACGTTTGTTGTATGGGAGCCTTCTTAAATATTTATTTTATTCTGTGTTTTAGTATTTGTTGGTATAGCGGTTACTGAAATACATCATTTGTTAACATTTCAACTGTCTACCTATCACGGTTCATGAGATACAGCCTGGTAACAGACGGACAGACAAACAGACAGACGGACGGACAACGGAGTCTTAGTAATAGGGTGTCGTTTTGCCCTTTGGGAATTGGAACCCTAAAAAAGCAGGCTTAAGGTGGACCGACTGCGTGAACATTCCATATCGGTACCTAAAAGCTTTTCGGAGTACATTGCATAGTGACACAACTTAATGCCAAAAACACCATGATTCATTTTTGATTACATTGCATAATAATAACATAATATTGTTTTGTAGTTTACAAATGCATGTATGAAAATACTAGTTATCCAATTTAACAAATTCACAGCCAAGAATCGCAACGATCCCGTAGTTTTCCCCGTATGTACCGGAAAGCGCCTACGGCGTAGGCGTCCGCTATACGAGTTCCTGGCCGTAAGTGTTAAGCGTGCCTTTAAGTTGTGTGTCCCCAAACTTGACTCCGCTGGCAAAAGAAACGCAAACCATAATCTCACAACGCTTTCAAGCAACCGTTCAGAAGTCAAACTCAGGACTTTTAATTTTACTCGAACAAAACACCCCATTCTTATTGTCTGCTGAATAGAATTTACAGAAGACAAAGCATTAGAACAATGCATATTTTTCAACTCTTGGAAAGAAAACCGGTAAAAACATGTTTTCGTTACCGCGTTTTATTAGGAAGGCCGGAATCACACCGGCGCGGCCTGCAGTGGCGGTCGATAGAAAATTTGACAGCTTTCTTTGTTTACTATTGACCGCCGCAGTCAGACCACGACAGTCTTTAGTCTTTTCAGAGAACAATCATCGTATAATTGTGTTCGTAAAGGAATGGAAACGGTGCAGTGAATAACTACATAGTTAATAGTAGCAATAATTGCAAAATATTGTACTGGACACGGTAGCTGAATTTCAAATGCGACCGTCCTCTTCTGAGGACCAATCTGAAAATCAGCGCTGGGCACTTAAGCCCATGCTGAGATCGGCTCCCATTGTCGTGTGACGATGTGTGTTTACCAGGTTTAAGTTATTTGTTTGTACGTTGTCTTTTATTAATTCATCTGTTTTTGTTTCATTTTGTAAGGTGGTGGCAATAAAGAAATTCTTATTCTTAATCTTATTGCAGTGTTTACGTATTCACGAATTACTGAGAACTTGCTATTCTGTGTAGGTAAGGTACTGTTGGTGAGTAAGGTCACGTGACCTTCCGAGGGTTCGCTGTGAGAGTGAGAGATCCGCATTCCTCTCTAGCTATCACCACAATGAAGAGGTCGACAAAGCGCTTGTGATTCTTTTGACGTCACAAGCGTCCAAAGGCTATATAAGTATATGGTACACCATTTAATCTGAGAGGATACGCCCCAATTTACTTACACACTTCGTATGTACGAGTAACATATCATAATTTGTAAATAGGAAAGTTATAAAGACCATTTTTCTGCCAATTTGCTGGTAACCGATTAAGCTGTGGCATTATTTGTACCTAAGTTCGTTGACGACGAAATATTATAAGCACCAATGAGCTGACCTGATGATGGAAACGGTAAAAAGGTGGCATTTCAACTGGTTTTATAATTTTGAACAAAACTCATGAGTGATTGAATAGACTGATCACATAAGTGTTCGGTTAGACCAATTTTGGTACTAAACAATAAAAGGATACTAGGTGCACATGATGTAATACTATTTTCGTAATATATGCCGAGAGTCCTATTGTGTAGATTAAGCCGGCGTTTAATACGATTTGGTGTACAAAGGAAAGTCTGTCCGTAACTTCGTACAATAGTTTTCTGTGCTAATCTACGCAACTTGACCGATTGGTATGACATTAGTCTTACATTTGCCGTCGTGCTCTAATCGTAACGTGTCAGAGAGAGTGTGCGCAACTAATATCATAACCGTAACATTTGAATACGTCGTGGCAAATTTACCCCCTGGTTAGTTGAAGTTCGGAATTAATTTAATGTTTTGGACACATTCCAGGCCTCTAATTGACACACTTTTAAGTTATTTGGCAACTTGTACACACGTAGGTTCCTATTAAACTATTTTTTGAGGTTTGCGCACAGGTAAAATACATATTATATTTATAAAACAAAACACAACTTGCTTTACAATAATAACTGGTTACCTATCACAAGTACGAAATATGTTTGAGCGATGATTCATTTGGCCAAATGCATGTTTTTCAGAGACCGTAACATTTTCAGTATTTTTATAAAACAAACCTAACCCAACCTAATGGATTCTATGCGTTACTGATGATGAAGCAGAATTAATCAACCTCCAATTGTTTCTCCAGAAGAGTTTCATTTTGCTAAATTGTATGAATAAAAACGATCCCTCATTCTCATAACAGCGTATTCGCAATCCTTGTGATCTTGCTCCAGCCTTTAACACCAGAAACCCAACACCGTACCTAAAGAGCGACTCATCATCACCATATTCTATCGGAGAAATAAACTCTTCAGCCATTTATCAAGGCCTCCCCAAAGAATGCCGAAGTGAGTAGGTAGAGCGAGTAACTGACCTATTTCAGTAGATTTCTGGCAAAAACGGAGCTAAATGATTTCACTTCAGCTAGTATAAATGTACAAAGACAGTACAAAAAATAATACATTGAATACAGACAAAGCCCTATAAACGGCACCTTATTTCGCACCACAGGTGCGTCGAAACGAAGTTAGCCGCGAGCGTCACGTACGAGCCGCATTTTTTACTACATCCATTTTGTTTATTGCTGCCTGAACGGTTTTTTGTAGGGCTGTCGACGATTTGGGAATTGTTTTTTTTTCCTCCTATCTTTCTAAGTTAGACTAATTACCCATAGCTATATACAAAAAATATGCAAATCATGCAGTCCTGATTTGGTAATTGAATTGTAGGTCAGTTGATCCGCGATTTTGCAGTCCGATTTGAGTTCCACACCTATGTTTAACGCTTAGCGATCTTTCTTTGATACGCACAACGTGAATGACTCAGTATACCGTTCGAAACATATTTAAATAAATTATGTCTCAAATCAAATCAAATCAAATCAAATCAATTTATTGCCAAAAAAAGAAAAACACAAAACATACTCCTCCAACTCCTCCTCTGTCTCCTATTTAAACATTGAAAATCTTACAAGGGTGAAAATAACAATAATTCATTTTAAATGTAAGTTAATTCAAACATAATGAAACTCCAGAAAATGAAACAATAAAGTTAATTACAGCTTAATTTAGAAATGAAATGTTTACATTTTCTAATTCTTAACAAGACTCTTTTTCTTAGAACCGTCTGAAATAATTGAAGTAAATACGAGTAACAATACACCGACGTTTTAATTTAGCAAAGCGCTCAATAAAAGCGACTCATTCGGGCCGTTAAGCGTTTAAACGTAAGAAAAAAACCGACAAGTGCGAGTCACAGTCGCCCATCGAGGGTTCCATACAAAATTATTAATGTATAGTTTTCAGATTTTCCCCAGTAGCCCAAGCACTTCATTAAAATGGGAAAAAGTGGAAGTTTGGAAATAATTCATAACAGCAGCTTTTTTGTGTGTGACTGATATATTATCATTTTAGTAATTACGTAGACTCAAAATCCCCCAAAATATTAGTCATCAAAAAAACGACATTTAACTAATTCCTGAAAAAAGAGGAAAAATATTAATAGATATTTTAATTTTTGTTTTGGTTAATTTTCAGGAGCTCTTCAAGAATAATAAATAAATCACACTAAAAACTTAATGGATGTGTCATTTATTTTTATATATTTACTTTCCGATGGAAATTTTGGTGGATTCTTGGATAAGACATCTTAGAATAACATTTGAAAATTAAAGAAACAAAAAAATCGCTGTTATTAATTAATGTTTGATTAAAACGTAATTTTCCTGGGTACTGTATTTGTAGAATAAGACGATATTACTTGGCAAATTTCGTAGTATTAGGTCAACAAAAAGTTATATGTTATACATTTTGATTTGCCTGAGAGTGTCAAAATATACGTTTCTTCTGGCATAAACAGCCCTATTTTTTTTACGTTAACTTCGTTTTTTTCACAGATTGAACGGTTTTAATTTCAACCTGATACCTCCACACAATCCCAAGATAAAGAGGGTCTTGACAGACAGGCAGACGGACAGCAAAATTATTAAATTAGGGTTCCGTGTTTTCCTTTTTAATTGCGGAACCCTAAAAAAATAATAAATAAAACCTAA